>CM053623.1:456885789-456927903 GCA_028646595.1 Phalanger gymnotis
GCGGGTGATGAGCTCAGCTTTGTGCATCCGGCGGCGGCGGGGCGCGGAGCCCCAGCTGGCAGGAGCCGGCCGGCGAGGGCGGGGAGGAGGAGGGCAGCGCAGGGCTCCTGTTAGATAAAGGGGGCTTCCCTGCCAAGGAGTGGGGGGCAGAACTGGCGGCTGCTTGGCAGGAGATCTCGGGGCGCTCTGCATTTTTCAGGTGTCCCTGGCGTTTGCAACCCAGTGGGCTTTGAGGATACGTGTGACCGATTCCCTGAAGGGGGTGGGACAGGGGATTAGCGGTCCTCACCTCTCCCAGAGGGCCTCTCTGCCAGGGATGCCGAAGTGGTTTTGTCGTTGGGAGGCTGAGTGGCCGTCCCCGGTGGCGACATGTGTGAATCTGTGTGACTCGGGCCCTGTGCTCATCTTCCCCCCACCCCCACCCCCAGCAAGCGTCAGGGTGGCCGTGTGGCCGTGACAGGCATCGTCAGCAGTCCAGGGGAACGATTGGAGACGCCGCCGCGTCCATCAGGGGAAGCGGCCCCTGCCCGGATGGGTCTGCCCCCAGATCCTGCTGAGGAAGGGGAACGGCCCATAGGGAAGAGTCAAGGCCCTGCCTCTGTGGGAAGGAGCTGGCAAAGGTGATCTTTAGGTGTGTGCCCGGGCAGGGAGCCTCCGGGCACAGCCCCTTCGCCGGGGCACCGCTGCCAAGTCCAGTGCTACAATTGTTTCTTCCCGTCCACTTTTGCTGCAGTTCTGGGAGATCTCCCAAACCGCACCCCTTGGGCTCCCATGACGGCTTTTCTTAGATACAGGTTCGACCCTGCCCTAACCTGCCGCCAGTGTTCCTGTAGGCTGTTTCAACAGCCGCCCTCCTCCGCCCCAAAACCAGCTGCCTCCCAGGGCAGGAGAACTGGCAGTTTCTGTGTGGGCCGGGTCATCCGAATGGGCGTGGGGTTTGAAAGCAGAGTGGGCAGTGAGTTCTAAATATGCCCCTCCATTAGTTAACTTTGGAGTGCCCTCAGAAGGATTAAAGGCCTGGGGAGGAAAGGGCAGAGAGGATGGCTCAGGAGGGGAGGCTGGGCACCCGGTTTCAGAGGTGGGGTCCCCGCACCTGGGTCCAGAAGCACAATCCCATGGGACTCCTTGGGCTCCAAGAAGCTCCCTGGGTCTCCTTTCTGGGCAGCCACCCTCCACTTTTAAGCTTCGGATCGCTCTCACAGACATCGTAGCTCTCTGTTCCTTTTCTCTTCCCACCAGTGTGTACCTAAAGTCACTTAAGCTGTCCTCAGCTCCCCATCTTGCTGGTGCCTTCTACTCCTGCCTGGCCCTCATCCTGCACCCCACATCTCTCTTGCCATCTAGGCCTCCCTAGTGCAGTTATGCTTCTGTCCTTCCCACCCCCGCCCCATCACCAGCCCTGTCTCCTCCTTGATGTGAATCCCGTTCTAGACTTCACGAACTCCATTTCTTTCTCCTTGTCAGATATTCCTGGCACCGTGTTGGCTCAGTATGTCTCTGGCACATTTCATCATCCCTCTGAATCCTGAAGTTGCAGATACAGAAATTCTGCACCTACTTAGCCTTGGGGACAACCTGGACTGAAAAGCAGAGCTCTGGGAGTTACCCCTGGGATGACCGAGGTGCCCTCCCACCTGGGTCGATGGAGGCGCCCTCCCCTCTCGGTTGATGGAGGCCCCCCCCCGTTGATGGAGGTGTGCTCCCCCCTTCAGTGGATGGAGGTGCGCCCCCCTCGGTCGATGGAGGGCCCCTCCCCGTTGATGGAGGTGCGCTCCCCCCTCGATCGATGGATGCTCCCCATCTTGGTGATGGAGGTGTACTCCCCCCTTGGTCTATGGAGGCGCCCCCGCCTCAGTCGATGGAGGTTTGCGCCCCACTCAGGCTTCTGTGGCTTGAGCCTCACGGCGCCCCCACCCCACCCCCTAGCAAAACAGCCTTGCTTCTCATCTTCCTAGGACTCAGTTCTGAGATTTGCTCTGCACAGTCCCGTTTCCTTCTCCTTTTACGGGAGGCTAACAGTACTTGTTAAAGGGTTGCTAGGAATTGTTATATAAATGCAAGGAGGGCCTTTTCTCAGAACCAGGCGCCCTCCTTCCCATTCATTCATCCATTCACTCATCAAGCACTTATTAGACACCTACTGTGTGCCAGGCCCTGAGAATGCAAAGGTGAAAACAGCAAAACCCAACTCTGCCCTCAAGGAGTGCTGAAAAGAGAGGAAAGCAAAGATAAGTCAATAAAAAATAAAGTTGGGGGGGGGTGCTCAAAGAACTGTGGTGATGGAGAAAGAATTGAAAGTTGGTAGCGAAAGGAGAATTGAGGAAGAGCAAAGGGGCCTGGGGCAGCTTCATTTCAGCAAGTGTGGGAGGCAAGACCTCCGACAAAACCAGCCAAGAAGAAGGGGATGGAGAAAAATTGTGTCTGGAAACAGGAACACAAGTGGGCAGGGCTTCCATCTAAATACTGGGGCGTTGATTCAGGAAGAAATGTTGTGCCTGCAATTGCCAGGAGGTGGAATTAACTCTAGCTGTAAGAGTTTAAGCTACTCAGGTCCAGCCTCGAGGTTGATGGCTAAGAATAAGGTGCTGGTGATCCTGTAATCTGGATTAGCTGTTGTGCCCTGGCAGGGTCTGCCCAGCAGGCCGTGCCTCATAAATCACCAGAGGCCAGGGGGACACACAGGGTGAGGGTTCATAGGGGAGCAGGCATGTGGATTGGTGAACGGCAGATAGCACGCGGCGGTCCCAGGAAATGGGAGGAGAGATGGTGAAATCAGACAGCAAAAGAGAAAAAGGTTTTCTTTGAGACAGGTTTAACCCTGCCCTCCCTGCAGCTTGTCATTCCTCTAGAGAGCTGGAGACATTTAAGAATATGGGCATAGAAAGAACCTAGGGATCTGGGACTGCTTAGAAACACAGATGTAGAAAATGTAAGGAAAAGCCAGAGCAACAAGGAAGCCAGAGCTCTCGGTAACGGATGCATCTGAATTGGTTCTGGAAGCGAGGAGCAACAGGGAATTGAAGACCACGGGGACATAGGGCTTTAATGGGAACATAGAAAGAAGGGGAGTGTTGAGCAGTAGGGTTAAAAACAACAGGTGCACAGAGAAGCACAAAGACAGGATGGTGTGGGGGTGCATCTGGGAGTGCCGCAGACTGAAGCTGTCCCTGACCCACCCTTGTTGAGCAGGCACGGTCCTAAAGCAGGTGAGACCCAAGCCCTGTTGGGTTCATGGGAATAGTAAGGAACTAGTAACCCTCCTTTCCCTTTTTAAGTTCCTGCTGTGTGCCTACCTACTGTGTGCTGGACACAGGGGATATAAGGGACAAAAGATGAATGAGCCTCTCACCTTGAGGAGGTCACATTCTATCAGCACCAAACAAATGAAGAAATGCAAAATCCACAGATGAGGAAAAATAGAAAATTTACAAAGTAATTGGGGAGCCTGGTGAGGGCACTGACTCTGAATTGGGGAAATCAGGAGAGGCTTCTTGTAGAAGGAGACCCCTCAGGGTGGTCTGCCAAGAGATAGAAGGAAGAAGAGAAAGTAAGAAAAAGGTGCAAAGGCAAGAGAATGGACAGGGCCCTTGAGAGAGAGCACAGTCATGCCTGGGAGCTGCCACTTCAAGGGGGCTTCATGTCCATTATCTCACTCGATCTTCTCAACAACCTTATGGGGTCGGGTGCTATGATTGTGCCCATTGTACAGAAGAGGAAGCAGGTGCCAAGAGAGATGAGGTGACTTGCCCAGGATCATGGAGCTAATAAGGTCCGAGACAGCATTAGAACACAGGGCTGAACCCAATGCTCAGTCTGCTACTCTCAGGATCACAGCTTCAGAGCTGGAATGGCCCTTAAAGACATTTGAATATTATTCTTTCACTTTGCCGATGAGGAAACTGAGGCTATTATGATGTAGTCACTGGCTGAGTAGTGATTTGAACTCAGAGCTTCTTGACTCCAAACCCAGATTACTTGGTTTTGATCATATATCTGTTGTGTATGTGTTTATACATACATTCATACACACACACACACAGAGTTTCTTCTGGGTAGAATGTACACTTCCTCCAGGGAGGAACTGTCTTTTTTTGGTCCAAGCACAGTTCTGGGCAGATGACCAATAGGTATACAGGACTTTTAGTGCCAAACAGAGGGATTTGCATTGGGTGGGAGAGGCAGCTGAGAAACATGGGAGCTCCAGTGGGGAGTGGCCCCCGAGGCTCTATTGTCTTGTTTCTTCTTCAGCCTTTCTGAGAGTTGGCATTGGGATGCTTGGGCCCAGCTGACTCCCTTGTGAGCACATGGGGAGAATCCTCCTCACCTGGCAGAGGTGGTAGGGGCCTTCTTCTGTCCTTGGAGCCCTGGGACCCCAAGCAGGTGCTGTCCTGCTACAGAGGTGCCAACACACGTGGTTCCACATGCTGTGTCCAGGATTCTCTGGCTTCTGCTGCTCAGCTCTAGGGAAAGGAAGTGGGCGTGAGATGGAGCCCTTTGCTCTCCTACTCACTGGGGTGAAGGGAATACAGAGCCCAGGTCTGCCTACCTGCTTAGGGCCCCGGCACACGTTTGGACTCAGAGCTAGAAAGCCCGTATCTTCAAATCTGTCTTCATGTGGGATACTACAGCCAGAGGAGCCCGGGTTTCTAGCACTGCTACCAGACCAGCCCTGAACTTAGAGCGGTCACTAGACCAGAGTTTGAACCCGGGTTCAGCCACTTAACCACCTGTGTGATCTTGGGCAAGTCACTTCTCCAGGCTGGGCCTCAGTTTCCCCATCTGTAAAATGGGGAGATCTCTGAGGCCCTTTTTAGCTCTCATGATACTGTAAGACAGGTTCTGGAAAAACAAATGTCAGGGTTGATGACTGAATTCAGTAGATACTGTGCTGGGCCCTGGAGAGACAAAAAACAGTAATGAAAGTCTCAGGCCTCAAGGAACATCATTGGGGGGGTGGAGCAGGGCACAAGATAACATATGCATGGAATAGCAAATCCAAAATGGTTTGTTGAGGGGAGCATTCCTTCCACCTGGGGAAATGAAGAGAGGTTTCTTGGGGTGGGGGGAGATGGGAGAAGGAAAGGCAGGAGGCAGAGCATTCCAGGCCTGGAGAAAATGGGGCAAAGGTGTGTTTAGGAGGTGAAAGGTCCTAGAAGAGCTCTGTTCTCTCATAAATAGCCCTACAGAGGAGCCAGGAGGTGCCAAGCAGGCACCCAGGGGAACAGTGGATCAGAGAGAAACTCCGGTATGTTCCTCTGTCTTGCCCTGGCCTACGCAAGAAGGCAGCCCAGAGCCCCAGGTGCTTGGAGATAGGATTTTCCAGGGCGAGGAGGGAGTCAGGTAAACAGGGTCTGAAACCCTGAGTGGGACCTCACTAGAGACAACCCCATCTGACCTCTGGCAAGATCTCAGTCCTAGCCTGTCAGGGCACCAAGAGGGGTTCAGAGCCACCCCTCAGTAGGTCACTGGGCAGGAGTGATCAGTATATGAATGCCTCTGAGCATCAGTAGCCATAGCAAAAGAAAGGGCCAGCTCAGTGACCTAATGCACAACCCAGGGGGGACCTTGGAGGAGATCTGAAAACAGAATGATCTTCAGCTTCCAGTTGGGATCTGTCAAGACAACAGCAGGGCAGGGGATGGAGTAAGAAGGAGACAAGGAGAGGCCAAGGCCAGAACCCATCCTAGGCTATCAGAACACACAGGTGGAGTCATGGATTGAGGCAAAGGTGGGGCCTAGTCTCAACCACCTCATCCAGACCACTGGGGCAGAACCAAACAAGGTTTGTCTATGCATTCTAAGAGTAGATGAAGGGGTGGAACCTGGCCCAGGCCCAAAGTCCTAATCCAGTAGCTGAGCCTAGAAACGTGACTAAACACAAATACCTAAAAGGTAAGCCCAAAAGAAGACAACAAGGCAAGTGCCCTTGAGAATAAATAGCTTAGAACAGGAGACAGAACACCTTACCCCCTAAGAGAATGAAGTGAACAGAACTCCACGATTCCATGATACAGCAAGAAATGTTTGAGTCAAAAGACTGAAAAATTAGAAGAATTTGTAAAGTAACTACCATCAAAAACAACTGACCTGGAAAACAGGAGAAACAATTAAAGAATCATCAGATTTCCTTGAAAATCATGAATTAAAAAATAAAAACTTTGCATATTATATTTCAAGAAATCATAAGAGAAAACTGCCCAGAACTATTATTAGAAGATAAGGCAAGCTAAAAATAGAACCCACTGGTCATCTCCTAAAAGATGCTCAAAATTGTAAACAACCAAGAATATCATAATCAAAATCCACAGCTTCTGGGTTTAAAAAAAAATACTGTGAACAGCCGGCATAGAGTTCAGGTGCCAAGGAAGTGCAGTCAGGGTCACAAAAGACTATGATACAGCTACTTCGAAAGAGAGAAAATCTTGGAGCATGATGTTCTAAAAGAAAAAGAAAAAGGCATCCAGCCAAGGGCATGCAGAGAGATATCACATAAAAGGAATAGCCAGTAGGGCAGTGGCCTGGCATGTGTATGTGTAAATGAGCCTGGAATGAGAGGCCAGGGCCAGGATATGAAGGGCTTTAAATGCCAAATAGAAGCTTTTGCATTTTATCTTAGAGACAACAGGGAGTGAGAAGCTTCTTGAATAGAAATAAGACTTTTGGTTGTGTAGCCCTAACCTGAAGGACTCTACCAGAATCCCTTTACTTTAAGACTGCCCAGAGGTTCGATTGCTTCCAGGCTTTATAACCAAATAGATCCGTCATGTGGATCCTTGTTCCTGTCAATCCTGTGCCTTCAGCACTCTTTGTTTAGAGTGATTCAGCCTTGCCTGTTGTTGATTTCTGTGTCAATATTTGCAGATCTAACACAGAGGGCACAGCCTTAGGATATATGGTGGATTTGGGAGAGAAAAAGCAATCTGAAAGGCTTTCTTCCCTGCCCAGGCTTGGGTAGCCCTCTGCTGACAGATGAAATAGCAGTCCCTTCACTGAAGCTGCTCCCAAAACAGCCCTGCTGCTGAGCAGTAGACATGGAGAGGGTCACCTGTCTCCGTGTACCTATTGTTGTCTGATGTCCTCCCCATTTCCACACAGCCTTTTCTCATGACTAGTCCTTCCTTTCCCTCAAGCCCCAAGAAAGACTTCCCCTTATCCCCTTTCTGTTTTCTGCCACCCTGGCTCTAACTTCTCATGTTTGTGCAGCCTTGGACTAATGCTGACTCCTCAAAGAAGGACAAATGAGGTCCCAGACTCAGGGTTCCAGGGGGACCCAAGGTTCCCTCCATGGAGCTGAGCTTTGCAAGGCTCACCTTGGCAGAAAGCTTTCACAGATTCCCCTCAGTTACCAGTGTGCTGCTGCTGCTGCTTCTCCCCCTCTTCCTCAGATCATCTTATCTTTGCTTCTCTGTAGACCACTATCTCCCCATAGAATATGAGCTCCTTAAGGGCAGGCCCTGTTTTATGTTTGAACCCTAGACTCTAGCACGATGCCTGGCATGCATAAGACATTTAATAAATGTTTGAACTGAATTGATGGTTTATGCTGGACCTTTGGTGGGACTATCTGATGAGCTAGTGGGAGTGGAAGAAATTCACGTTTGTTTTAAGGAGAAAAATATTTGTTTGAGTAAAGTCCTGAATAGCCTTGGCAGGACCACAGAGATGGCCACACTATTTACTTATTAGCACCATAGGCCTAGGACCCTAGAAGAGATCACAAGCCCTGATTACTGAGGAGGAGCCCTGTAGCTCTCAAAGAAAGGGCCACATTTTAAAACAAATGAATGTTAAAAAATGTTTTTACTTGTAATTGGGGAAAAAAACAAAATACTATTTAAAAAAACAAAAATGAAAGAAAGGACCACAAATCCCCCACTTTTTGTTTCCAGTGCATTTTCTCGGAGGGACCCTCAGGTCCATCAGTCTCTGGGAGCTGGGCTTTCTCTAGCCCCAGAAGCCTCTTGGAGGCTCTTCCTTCTCCTGCTCTAGATTGCGGTTAAAGCAGCTTGCTTCTCATTCCTCTGTCCCTCACCTTCTGACACATGCTGCATGCTGTGCCAGGCTAGGCCAGCTTCTCTTTTTGTCTCTCTGTCTTCTCTCTGTCTCTCTTTCTCTCTCTCTGTCTCCCTCTCTCCCTCTCTCTCCCAAACTCCCCAGCCTTGCCACAGCTCTGCCACAGGCTGCCTTGCCTCCACCATCTCCATCCCCCCTGCACTGCTCCATTCCTCTTGGCATGTTACCTCAGAAGTGATATCTTATCTTTATTTCATTCTGGCACATAAATAAATGGTTCCAGTTTGGTAACGATTATGATAATAATAATTCCTATGAACACAGTACCTTAAGACTTAAAAATGGGGAGATTGGGAATGCAGGGCAGGGGAGAGAAGAGAGAGCAGATATGGGAGCTAGAAGTTTAAAGATTAACTTCGATGAGAGCTCCAGCCACCAAAGTCCTTGGCCATGTCCAGTGGTTCAGTATCAAGCTGATGTGATTTATCAGTGGAAATGGCATTAAAGAAGAGGCCTGAACACTTGCTTGCTGCTGCCCTGAGGCCCATGGGACTTCTCCATCTGCTTCACAGCTGAGACCTTCCCAGGGGTTGGACTGGGAGCTTCTTGAGGACATGCACTGTCTGACTTGTCTCTGAATCCCCAGCACTAAGTCCCTAGTGAAGGCTTAGTAAATTCCTTATTCTTTGCTCATACTTCCCCTGCCCCCTTCTTTCTCTTACCAAATTGGGTCAGGTGTGGGCAGGCCTGAATTTGGAGTCAGATTTAATGGGTTCAGATCTTTCCTGTGACCCTTAGGAGCTGTGGAACCACAGACAAACATGCCTCTTCATCTCTCTGAGACTCAGTTTCTCTACTTGTAGAAGAGCCTGCTTCCCCCACGATTGCTGCAAGGCTCACGTCAGGCACAGTGTGAGTTATTATCACTAACTATCCCCACAGGACTGTGCCTCCGCCACCATGAGCAGCACCCTGCAGTCACCCACAGACTTTGACAGCTTGGAGATCCAGGGCCAATACAGCGATGTCAACAACCGTTGGGAGCTGCCCGATGTGGACTGGGACAATGAGAGCAGCTCGGCACGGCTCTTTGAGCGCTCCCGGATCAAGGCTCTGGCAGGTGGGTTCTCTGTTCTCCTTCATCAGAGGAGAGAAAGGGTAGAGAGTTGGAAGCTGATGGTGACCACTCTAGCAGTGCTTTGGGGAGAGAAGGGGCTGGCCTCTAAGTTGGTTCTCACAGGAGGCAGACCCCAGATACAACCTGGATCCAGTCTCCTAGGATGGTGGTGTTCCCCAGCTCCTTCCCCCTGCATAGACCCAAGAAGCCTTGCTGGCCAGCTTGGGAAATGCCCAGCCCTCTGCCCACCTGCCGGTCGTGGCCTTTCTCCCTTCCCTCATCCAGTTCTCTGGCGCGCTTTTCTTTTTCAGCCACCCAGTTGTTTCTTCCTTGATTCATACAGCTTTTTTCCTCACCTCGTCTCCCCACCTGATCCATTATCCCTCCACCTGTTCCCTGCATCATGTGTCCTGTGCCTGCCTGCTGCCTCTTCCTTCTGCCGTTTCTCTGATGTGCTCAGACTGCCCTGGCCCCTGCCCTCCCCTCCAGCCCTTGCCCTCCCCTCTGGCTCCTCCAAGCACCCACAGACCTGTCAGACGGGCCCTGCTGCATTCCTGGGCTGAGTTGTCATGACGATGAGAGAGCGTGCCACCTGACAGTGCCAGACCCCGACCCCTACACCCTGCATCTGACTGGCCCGGTTTCCCAGGCCTCCTACAGGAGACCTTGCCGTGGGATGCTTGAATGGTCAGGGGTCAAGTCCAGGGATCAGACTGTGGGAATTGCTCCTTGGGGTGTCCCTTGGGCCGCCCTCCATCCCTGCCCCTCTGCTTATGTCCTCAAGGAGGCTTCTGTGTGTCTGTGCAGTGCAACAAGAAAGGTCTGGGAGAACACGGGATGGATGAGGAAGGCTTTGGTTAACCCAGCAGGTGGGGGAGCGGGGGAAGAAAGCTCCCGGTGTGGGAAGAAGGAGAATCTGGCTGTCCCAGGCTCCTTTGCTGTGTATGCTGGGGAGTGGCCCAAAGTGTGAGGGCCCCAGGCCAGGGCAGGGCTCTGCCAAGGGAGACAGAGGTGGGTGGGGCTGGAGCCACAAAAGGTTGTGTGTGCCAAGGTGGGGGGGGGAGGAATCCTCCCCCATCTGTCCCTTCCCCAAACCCTCAAGGCCAAGGGAGGAGATTGCTCCCCTGGCTGGAAGGTAGGCTCCCCACTGTGGAAGCCTCAGGAGCAGAGCTACCTAGTGAGCTGGGAAGGAGTCCTCAGGGCCACCTGGAGAGGCCTAGCCTTTCTCCGCCAGACCCGGTCTGGAAGGTGGGGGTTCCAGACCCCTCTCCGGCCGTCCCTCATTTGGGTTCTCCTCAGACATCTCAGGATCTTGGGAGTAGAGGAGCTGTTAGAGAATGCTCAAAGATCCCTCCTCCCCCGCAGGGCCTGGCCCTGCCCCAGCCCCTTGGCTCCGCCTCCTCCCCTCCCCCGCCGCTGTCCAACCTGTTTGTCTGGAGCGTCCCCTGGCTCTGCCCCTGCCTGCCAGACAGCTCAGCCAGGTGTGCCCCCTTCTGCCTGGCCCAGCAGCAGCAGCAGCAGCGCCCGGAGCTCGGCAGCTCTGAAGTCCCCTGAGTCCTCGGCCCCCGCCACCTCCCATATCCAGGACCCCAGGCTACCTCACACCCACAGGGCTGCCCATCAACTCAGGCCCCTGGCTGGGGGAGATGGACTCTGGGCTCTCAACTCTGTAGAGAGCAGCAGACAACATGAATGGGGATGGGTTCATGGGGAACGGCTTCAATGGGGTGGGAGAGCCCCACTATGAGGCTGCAGAGGAGGCCCAGCGCCCAGGGAGCCCCCTGCTCTCCCCTGCGGCTTTCATTAACTCTGCCCAGTATGCCAGCGTGTTGGAAGGCCGGTTCAAACAGCTCCAAGGTGAGGGTCCCGTAGGCAAGAGGGCCTGTCATGGACGGGAGAGAAAATGTGTGTTTGTGTGTGTGCATGTATATGGGCGGTGGGGGGGGGCAGACCCTGAGAGGACCTGGGCCGAGTCGGAGGGAAGGGGAAGCAGGAAGGAATTGGGGCTGGGGTGATTGGAGAGAAAAGGAGAGGAAGGGGGCAAGCATTTATTAAGTGCCTGCTGTGTGCTACACACTGTGCTAAGCATTTTACAAATACCATTCCATTTGATTATAAGGAAATGTAGAGTTTGGCGATGGAGAAGGACAGTAGGTTGGTTCAGTGACCAGTGGACAAAAGCTGAGGGCAAGAAGGCACCTGAAGGGTTGCATGTGTGTCTGTGCGGGGAGGACCCAAGGCACTGCCATGGGGAAGCCTGCTGGATGGAGGACCCACTGAGTGGGTTGGTGGGTGGGTGGGTGGGTGGGTGTGTGTGTGTGCACGCGTGAGGGTGTGTTTCTGTCCTGTGTGTAGGTGGCTAAATGTAGGTGAAGAGACTCTGGGGAGAAGAAAGGGGGTCATGGAGAATTTAGGTGTGTGCGTGTGTGTCTCTGTGTCTTCGTGTGTGTGTGCGCGTGCGTGAGGGTGTCTGGAGCGGGGCTAAGTCTCGAGGGACTCCAAATCCAAGTCAGCAGAGATAGCAGTAGAAACACAGAGGGCTGTATGAGCTTTGGTACAGTCTGACATCTGTGTACTCTTGGAGTTCTGGGTGTGTCTGTGGGCCTAGGAAGACTCCCAGTGTATGTAGATTTACTGGCGAAACAGGGCTTTGCCTCTGCTCCTCCTCCTTCCAGACTCATTGGTTTGTGTCACTTTTTCCTCCCCTTCCTAACCTCATTTGGCTGTGACCCAGACAGGCAAGGTTGGCTAAGGACAGCTGGGGCTCGGGACACAAAAAGGGAAAACAGTAGATCTTGGTTAGACTTTGGTCAGTGTCTCCTCTCAGGGCTCTGGATGGTGACCCCAGGACTGGCATTTGGAAGGGGCTGGGGGCAGTGGCAGGGGGAGACGGGGGTTTGGACGGGTTTTCATGGGTCTGGGAGCAGGACAAACAGGACTATCAATTTGGAGGGGAAGGTCCCTCAAAGTCCAACTGCTGTTCTAGCCCCATCCCCCACTTTTTATAGAGGGGAAACCGAGGCTGGGCCATGAAAGTGAGAGAGCCAGAAATGATGAGATCCCAGGCACTCAGACCTTAGAGAAGGAAACCAGAAGGACCCTTGACCTTGACTTTCCCCAGACACTTAAAGACAGAGAAGGACTCAGGAAATAGAAGCCATCCTTCTGTGTGTGTGATCCAGCAGAGGGGAAACCCCGGGGCCCCCTCAGAGGAGGGCGTCCTGGGAAGGCTGCTAGGATGGCCATGCCCCAGGCCAGAGGATCCTCTCAATGGCCCCTCTTTGTGAACATCTCTGGAGGAAAACGAGGTTCTGGCTTCTCTGGGGACCCTGTTGGACAACATCCCTAATGACTGGCTGTCCCTTATAATTGAGGCCCAACAGCTCCCCTTGGGGTGCTCTCAGGTTTGCACAGTGCTTTCCTTAGACTCTCGTCTGAGCTTTGTGACAGCCCTGGCTGCTAGGGAGAAAGGCATGATCATCCCCATTTTACAGATAAAGAAATAGGCTCAGGAAGAGGGTGACTTGCCCGAGGTTCCACGGCTCTTGAAAGTGTCTCAAGGAGATTTGAGCCAAGGTCTCTACGGACCCCGAGTGTGCAGCTTTTCCCATGCAGTGCCTGAGTTGTGGGCCTGTGATCTCACGAACCAGAGTCAGGTAGTCAGGAAAGACCAAGTATGGCGGTAACACCTGCATCGAACATTGTGTGCTTCTGATGAGTCAGTGGCCCTCTCTGGGCCAAAGTTTCTTTATCTGTAGAATGATGGGGTTGGGTCTTCCAGCCCAGGATTACTTCTGGCTCAGCTGCTTGAGATCCTGTGAATGAGCTGAGGTCACGGGGGAGGGAAGGAGAGCTTCTGGGCTACAGGAGGGGACGGCCTGGCCCCTTGGCACAGCTCCCCTCTCTCTTCAGTACTCAACATGAGCCCAAGCTGGGTTGTCAGGCTTCCCTTCTCCTGGTTCTCTCTGCTGACTCTGGGATCGCCTCCCTGAGGGGTGGCCTTGGAGCAGTGATTTAGAAGTCAGGGGCCAAGGGTGGGATGAGCCATATTGACCCCATGTTGGTGCCCTCTAGATGAGCGAGAAGCTGTGCAAAAGAAAACCTTCACCAAGTGGGTGAACTCCCACCTGGCAAGAGTCACATGCCGCGTGGGGGACCTGTACAGCGATCTGCGGGATGGGCGCAATCTGCTGAGATTGCTTGAAGTGCTTTCTGGAGAGACGTTGGTGAGTAGTGGGGATGGAGCCCAGAGAGTCCAAAGGGGCTGAGCCCCAGAGAGAAAGCGGAGCTGCCTTCTTTAAGGACGGCAGAAGGCTGAGAAGAGGCCCCCGGATGGTGAGGGTGGTGGGCTTGCTCTCTGCCCATGGGAACAGTGGCCCCATTGAGCCAATCTCCTTCCCCACATAGGCTGAAACCTGTTAATTCCCTGGGGAATCTTAATCTGCCCCAAACCCCGAGTCAAATCCCAGCTTTGGCCCCCTGAACTCTGGCTCTGTTCAGCGACTGCCCCCACGTCCCCAACATTCCTTCTGCAGATGAATGCCAGGGGTGGATGGGGTGGGGCCGGGTGGGTTCTGTCCATTCTCCAGGCGAGAGGACCTTGTCCTCCATCCTCCACCTTCCCGTCCCCTAGCCAAAACCCACCAAAGGCCGCATGCGCATCCATTGCCTAGAGAATGTGGACAAGGCCTTGCAGTTTCTGAAGGAGCAGAAGGTACATTTGGAGAACATGGGCTCCCATGACATTGTGGACGGTAACCACCGCCTGACACTCGGGTTGGTCTGGACCATCATTTTACGATTCCAGGTACACAGACAGTGAAGCTAAGACCCCCGCAGACCCAACCTCAGCCTCTCCACTTCCCTCTTCATCCCTGGGCATTGGGGATTTCAGAGTAGGTGACCCACAGGCATGACCCTTCCCTCTTCCCCATCCCTGTTGATGGCACTGCCAACCTCCTCCCCAGCCAGTTCAGTGCCCTTGGGGCCACCCTTCCTCACCCCATCAAGCGCCCCTCCCACCTCTGTTGCTTCCTCTGTGCTCTCAGGGCCACCACATGCCTCACCCCCTCACCCAGACACCTGTCATTGCCTCTTAATCTTTCTAAAGCACAGGGGTGACCAGGGCACTCTTCCCTGCTCAGCAAACTCCAATGACCCCCTATTGTCCCTGGAGTCAAACCCAGCATCCTCACAATGCAGGACCATCCCCCCCACCAACCCCTGCCTGTCCCTGTCCCATCATTCTGGTGCTCTAATCTAAGGGCCCTCTCTCTGCTCTCCACCCCCACCCCCCACCTTTGGACCCTGGCACTGGCCTTCCCCACAGCTGGATGGTTCTGCCCCATCTCCACCACCTTGGCTTCCTTGTGGAAACCTTCAGGGCTCCTTCAAAAACGTCCTTTCCTCCGGGCTTCCCATGCTTTGTGTCTCCCTCGTGCAAGAGAGCCTCGAAGGCAGGGAATGTAGCGGCAGTGGCAGCGGTTTGCTGATGGATTGGCCCACAGCACCCTTAATTCAGTGAAATTCAGCAAGCATTTACCAAGCTCCTGTAGTGCGCCAGGTGCTATGCTAAGTGTTGGGGAGACAGAGACAAAGTAAAACCTGGCCCTGCCCGTAAGAAGCTTCCGTTCTTCTAGGAAGAGATAAACTGGACACAGACAAGAGTGCGCCACATAAATGCCAAGTACTGTTGATGAGGTCAGGGCTGATGCTGATGGTGGGGGAGGAGGTGGTGCCGGAGCAAAGCCTTGGAGGGAGACCATCCCGGGCCTGGGACACAGCCTGGCCAACACCAGCCGTTGAGCCCCTGGGCTGCAATGTAGAGAGAAAGGCCAGACCCAGGCCCTGGCATTGGATCCCAGATGCACTGGGAAACCAGTCAGTCAGTCAACATTTTAGCACATAGAGCACGCGGCCTGGAGTAAGGAAGACTACCTCCCCGAGTTTACTGGCCTCAGACACTAGCTTTGCGACCTTGGGCAAGTCACTTCACCCTGTTTGCCTCAGTTTCCTTATCTGTAAAATGAGCTGGAGAAGAAAATGGCAAACCACTCCTGCATCTGTGCCAGGAAAACCCCAGAAGGGGTCACGAAGAGTCAGGCGGGACTGAAAATGACTGAGGAACAACACAGAGTCTGTCTGTGTGTCAGAGGCCACGCTAAGATGAGGAAGAGTACGGTCTAAGCAGGGAGGGAACGACAAACAGATATATACAAAGTAAGCTAAAGAGAGAAAAAGTGAGAAATGTCTAACAGAGGGAAGGCCCTGGAATGAGGAGAGGCTGCAGAAGGCTTCCCGTAAAAGGACAGATTTTAGCTGGGACTTAGAGGAAGCCAGGAGGTTGGTAGTTGCAGCAGCTCGGGGAGAGCCTGTCCAGGGATGGCCGGAGAATGGCCAGAGCCAGGGCGTGGCGGGCCTTGTTCACGGCGCAGCCCCGAGGCCAGCACCGAAGACGATGTGTTGGGGAGGGAGGCAGGAGAGGGCAGCTTATGGGGGCCCTTGATCTGGAGGCCCAAAAGAGCCCATGAAGGTTGTTGAGTAGAGGGTGACATGGTCAGACCTGGGCTTCGGGAAAACCCCTTTGCTGACTGAAGGGAGGATGGGCTGGAGAGGGGAGAGACTGGAGGCAGGCAGGCTGCTAGCAGCTACTGCAGGAGTCTGGGCCTGGGGTGATGGGGGTCTGCACTGGGGCAGGACAGTGTCAGGGGACAGAAGGGCGTGTGTTGGAGAGGTGGTACAGAGGTGACCTCCATGGGCCTCGGCAACAGCTTGGACATGGGGGATGGGGTGAAGTGAGAGATAGTAAGGAATTCTGGATGACTCCCAGGTAGGGAGCCTGAGGGTCTGGGAGCGGGCTGATGTCCTTGACGGCCATAGGGAAGGTGGGAGGAGGGCCACGGGGCTGGGGGGAAGGGGGTGAGCTCTGTTCAGGACAGGTAGAGTGTAAGACGTCTACTGCGCGTCCAGTCTGCAATGAAAGGCAGTGAGAGGTCAGCAGAGAGGTTGGGACAGGAAAGGGAAATGTGAGAATCCTCAGCCTAGAAACAGCTATTGAATCCATGGGAGCCAGAGAAGCTCCTTGAGCTGGAGAGCAACACAGCCAGAGCCGTGCTTTAGACAGATTGCTCTGCCACCTACGGGGGAATGGAGCACAGAGGGGAGAGGTAGATGCAGACCCCACTGAGGTAGCCGTGGCCTCAGGCTCCAAACACAGTTCCATCTGGGTTCCCTTGGATGCACAGCTACCCCAAAGTGCTACCACATCTATATCCCTCCAACTCTCTCTGTCTTTTCCACCTTCCCCCAAACACTGTTCCACTTTGTAGAACTTCCCAGTCCTGTTTTCCCCATCCCTTCCTTGCATATAAGTGCCCCACTACTGCCAGAGCTGGTCTCTGCTGTGAGTGTCCATGCCTAGGCCTGGCCTCACGTTCATCACATACTGCCCTTCCCTTTCTCTCTCTGAGCCACCTCAGCCAGGCGAGGGCACTGTGCCCAAGAGAAGGGCAGCAGCTGTTCTGGCCCCAGGCAGGGCCTAAGGACCACCCTTTGTCCCTCAGATTCAGGACATCAGTGTGGAGACAGAAGATAACAAGGAGAAGAAGTCAGCCAAGGATGCCCTGTTGTTGTGGTGCCAGATGAAGACCGCGGGGTGAGGAGGGGGCAGGGCATGGCCACGGGCACCAGCTCAAGGCCAAAGGCGCAGAGGAGATAGCTTCCTTCTTTTCGGTCCTTGTTCACAGGTACCCCAATGTCAACGTGCACAATTTCACCACCAGCTGGAGGGATGGGTTGGCCTTCAATGCCATTGTGCACAAACACCGGTGAGTGGGGAGAGCCGAGCAGAGGGAGGGGGGTGGGGAAGGGGCATAGCCACTCTAGGGGCGCCAAGGCCCCTCTTCACAGTCCCGCGGGACCTTTGTTCCCTCATCATTCAGGCCAGACCTGTTGGAGTTTGAGTCTCTGAGGAAATGCAACGCCCACTACAACTTACAGAATGTCTTCAACCTGGCCGAGAAGGAGCTGGGCCTCACCAAGCTGCTGGACCCAGAAGGTGGGTGGGATGGGAGAAGAGGCTGGCTCTGGAAGTAGGGGACTCCTCCTGTGGTCTTGCCCTTGCTTCCCCATAGGGCTGAGGTCTTGTGCCCACTCCAGGCCACTAGAGAATGTGACAAGGGGGAGCACTGTGGGACAGGGTTCTAGGCAGCCTTTCGTCCACTGGCTGCAGAGAATAATGGACAGGCCTGAGGCTTGCTGGGAAGGCAAAATTGCTCTAAATTCTCCGAGGGTTTCCATATTCCTTTACATTGCCAGCATCTCTGAAATTCCAAACCAGGCCCAGTTGATGCATTCTAGTGTCTCCCTTGTGGGGGAGCTGCGGTCGGCTACCTTCCTTATCTCACCACTGAACATTTAGTCTGGAGTCAGGGAGGAGCCCTGACATGGAGCTAGGGAGCAGCCTTGCCCCCATGCTGCCCAGCTGGGTCACAAGGCCCTCTTGTGTCCTAGACGATGGTTCCAGAAGGCCACAGATCCCTTTAGGCCACAGGCCCTCTGGCCAATCTGCCTCCCAGCCATCTCCATCACTTCATCCCAGCCCAGGGATGCTGGGCTCCTTCCACCAACGGCCCTAAGAAACTAATCTCTGTTAACTTGTCCATGACCTTTCAGGCTGAAAGACTTGATTGCCAATTTGACCTATGCAGTATTGCCCAGAAGTCCTGCCTGTGAGGTTGGCCAAGAGCAGGGAGGACAGTGGGTGGCATGCTTGGAGGAGGCAGACATTCTCCCTCTGCAGCCAGGGCCCTGGGCCTCAGACATACATTGTCTTCTTCCCCAGATGTGAATGTGGACCAGCCTGATGAGAAATCCATCATTACCTATGTGGCCACGTACTACCACTACTTCTCCAAGATGAAGGCCCTTGCCGTGGAAGGCAAGCGCATTGGCAAGGTAGAGCACCCTGGGGCAGGGGGAGGCCTGGCCGGAGAGGGTGTGCACAGGCTCGTGGGGCATGGGGAGGTCTTCCAGGAAGTGCTGTGCAGCCGCCTGTGGCCTTCCCGCCCAGGTGCTGGACTATGCCTTGGAAGCCGAGCGGCTAGTGGAGAAATACGAGTCTCTGGCCTCCGAGCTGCTCCAGTGGATCGAGCAGACCATCGTGACCCTCAATGACCGGCAGCTTGCCAACTCCCTGAGCGGCGTGCAGAACCAGTTACAGTCCTTCAACTCCTACCGCACCGTGGAGAAGCCACCCAAGTAAGCTGCCCGTGGCCGGGCACCCTATCTTGGCTGGGGGCCGGAGCCGGGGGCCCCAGCACACCTGGACCTCTTGTCCTGACTGCCTTTTTCTCCTTGGCCCCCAGGTTCACTGAGAAAGGGAACTTGGAAGTGCTGCTCTTCACCATCCAGAGCAAACTCCGTGCCAACAACCAGAAAGTGTACGCCCCACGGGAGGGCCGGCTCGTCTCAGACATCAACAAGGTGAGCGTGCCCGGGTGGGCTCTTCCTAGACTCATCATTCTGATTGCTTAGGCTCTTGGTGCCCAGCCAGTCTGTCTTGCAGCCTCTCCCCTGCTTTCTTGCTGTCCTTGGGTGCATCCACCTCCCTAAGCATGCCACGAGAGGCTCGCCACACCTAAGGGGCTGGGCTCCCTAGACCTGTTCGCTGAGGCTCCCTGGTGGCTATCCCAGGGCCCTTGGTGTCCCTCCCTTCCCCTCCATTGCTGCTGACTCTGCCGCTGACTGGGCCCTGATCTTTGCAGGCTTGGGAACGCCTGGAGAAAGCGGAACACGAGCGGGAGCTGGCACTGCGCACTGAGCTGATCCGCCAGGAAAAGCTGGAGCAGCTGGCCGCCCGCTTTGACCGCAAGGCTGCCATGAGGGAAACCTGGCTTAGTGAGAATCAGCGTCTTGTGGCCCAGGTCAGTGGGGTCAGGAAAGGGGCTGAGAGTGCTGGCAAGAGAAGGCGGTCAGTCCACCAGCAGTAAAGCGGGACAAGGGACAAGGCATGTGGACCACAGGACCGGGGACTACCCTCTCCATCCTCTCTCCTGCAGGATAATTTTGGCCTGGAGCTGGCGGCTGTGGAGGCCGCGGTGCGGAAGCACGAGGCAATCGAGACCGACATTGTAGCTTACAGTGGGCGCGTGCAGGCCGTGGACGCCGTGGCTGCAGAGCTGGCCGCCGAGCACTACCATGACATCAAGAGGGTGGCAGCCCGACAGCACAACGTGGCCCGGCTGTGGGACTTCCTGCGGCAGATGGTAGCAGCGCGGCGTGAGCGGCTGCTTATCAACCTCGAGCTGCAGAAAGTCTTCCAAGATCTCTTCTACCTCATGGATTGGATGGAGGAGATGAGGGTACATACGGGCAGCAAACGAATGGGGAAGGCTGAGGGCCTGAGGTGCCCCTGGGGCAGGGATGGCTGAGAGCCTGGGGTGGTGGGCACTGACCACTCACGCCCCTGTGGCAGGGATGGAGTCAGGGAGAGCGCCTGGCCGAGGAAGAGAAGAGTGAGAGATGATAGAAGGGAAGGCCCGAGATGCCGGAATGGTCACTATTCTCCAGGACCGTGGGCCCAGGGTGGCTTGGGAGGCCGAGGGCATGGGCCAGGCTGGGAGGGAAGGGTGAGGGGCCCTGCATCCTGTGTCTCTTGCAGGGCCGACTGCAGTCTCAGGACCTGGGCAAGCACTTGGCTGGGGTGGAGGATTTGCTCCAGCTACATGAACTGGTAGAAGCTGACATCACCGTGCAGGCCGAGCGGGTCCGGGCGGTCAGCGCCTCAGCCCTTCGGTTCAGCGACCCCGGGGCAGGTGAGAGGCTGGGGGGTGATGGTGGAGAGAAGCCTGGGGGCTGCAGGGGAGGGAGAAGAGGCACTGAGTCGTTGCTCCCCTCTCCAGGCTATAAGCCGTGTGACCCTCAGCTTGTGTCCCAGCGCGTGGATGCCCTGCAGCAGAGCTACGAGGGCCTCTGTGAGCTGGCAGCCACACGGCGAGCCCAGCTGGAGGAGTCCCGCCGCCTCTGGCGCTTCCTCTGGGAAGCGGGAGAGGCAGAGGCCTGGATCCGGGAGCAGCGGCACCTCCTGGCATCGGCCGAGCCTGGCCGCGACCTCACGGGCGTCTTGCGTCTGCTCAGCAAGCACGCCGCCCTCCGAGACGAGATGAGTGGCCGCCTCGGCCCGCTGAGGCTCACGCTGGAGCAGGGTCGTCAGCTGGTTGCGGAAGGCCACCCGGGAGCGAAGCAGGCAGCCGCACGTGGAGCTGAGCTGCGGGCCCAGTGGGAGCGCCTCGAAGCCCTGGCGGAAGAGCGGGCCCGGGATCTGGCCCAGGCTTCCAGCCTCTACCAGTTCCAAGCAGAGGCTCACGACATGGAGACGTGGCTGGCAGACGCCCTGCGCTTGGTGTCCAGCCCGGAGCTGGGCCGTGACGAGTTCTCCACCCGGGCCTTGGCCAAGCAGCACCGAGCGCTGGAAGAGGAGATGCGGAGCCACCGTGCCGCCTTGGACGCGCTGAAGGAACAGGCCGCGGCATTGCCGGCTGCCGTGGCCCACGCCCCTGAGGTGCGGGGCCGGCTGCCTGCGCTGGAGTGCCGCTACCAGGAGCTTCAGGCACGAGCTGGTGAGCGGGCCCGGGCCCTGGAAGCCGCCCTTGCGCACTACACCATGCTGAGCGAGGCGAGCGCCTGTGGGCTCTGGGTGGATGAGAAGGAGCAGTGGCTCAACGGACTAGCCCTCCCTGAGCGCCTGGAGGACCTGGAGGTGGTGCAGCAGCGGTGAGCACCTCCCGGACTGCCCCTTTCAGCAGTGGTTAGTGCTTTGTTCCCAGCAGCCTCAGAGGCTTCTCTCCAGGTCCACACGTTAAGCCTTTAACACCTGACCCAAGAGGAGCTGGAATGGGATTTAGGCTCCCCTGCTCCCCACACTGCTCCTTGCTGAGCAGTCCTACAGCTCTAAACTTGGTTGGGGGCTGGGTTGGCCATGCAAAGGGCCCTCCTGACCCCCCAGAGACCCTGGCTCCTATGAGTGGGTGAGAGCTCGGCAGGGGCCACAGGCAGTCCCAGGACAGTCACAGCCTCTGCTCTTGCCCTTGGCAGGTTTGAAACTCTGGAGCCTGAAATGAACGCTCTGGGTGCTCGTGTCACTGCGGTCAACAGCATTGCCCAGCAGCTGCTGGAGGCCGGGCCACCCAGCAGGGAGAGCATTCTTGCCACCCAGAAGCAGCTCAACCATAGGTGAGGCTGGAGCTGGGGCTGCTCAGAGCGGACTGGATCGGCGGGAGGAAGAGCTGAGAGCTGACCAGGGCAGGCAGACAGAGGGACCTTTGGACCTAGGGCAGGCAAGGATGGGCAGGGAGTGTGGCAAAGGGCAGAGCCACTGGAGCCAAAAAGGAGAAGGTGAAAGCCAAGGCAGGGGAAGGGTGCTCCCAGATGTTCTTGCTGGGGTGAGCAGGGCATGTTTGGGGCCGAGCTTGCAAATGGCTGCCTGGTTACTCCAAGGTGGCAGCAATTCCGGACCCTCGCGGACGGCAAGAAGGCAGCCCTAACCTCCGCCCTGAGCATCCAGAACTACCACCTTGAGTGCACAGAGACCCAGGCCTGGATGAGGGAGAAGATCAAAGTGATTGAGTCTACCCAGGACCTGGGCAATGACCTGGCTGGAGTGCTGGCCCTTCAGCGCAAGCTGGCCGGCACAGAACGGGACCTGGAGGCCATCGGAACCCGAGTGGGAGCCCTGGCCCAGGAGGCACACGCCCTGGCTGCCGGCCACCCCACGCAGGCCCCTGCCATCGAGGCCCGGCTCCGTGAGGTACAGGATGGCTGGGAGGGCTTGCGTGCCACCATGCGTCGCAGGGAGGAGTCACTGGGCGAGGCTCGGAGGCTGCAGGACTTTCTTCGGAGCTTGGATGACTTCCAGGCGTGGCTGGGCCGCACCCAGACAGCTGTGGCCTCAGAAGAAGGGCCAGCCACCCTTCCTGAGGCAGAGGCGCTCCTGGCCCAACACGCAGCCCTGCGGGATGAGGTGGAGCGAGCTAAGGGCGAGTACAGTCGGCTTCGCACTGTGGGCGAAGAGGTGACTCGCGACCAGGCTGATCCCCAGTGTCTCTTCCTGAGGCAGCGCCTGGAGGCTTTGGGGACCGGCTGGGAAGAACTGGGTCGCATGTGGGAGAGCCGCCAGGCCCGGCTGGCCCAAGCCCACGGCTTGCAAGGGTTTCTGCGGGATGCTCGGCAGGCTGAGGGCGTGCTTAGCAGCCAGGTGAGACGATACCAGGAGGCAGTCCTTCAAGGGGGAATGGGAGGGAGGAGAGAAGAGAGACTGGGGCAGAAACCGGGGAAGAGGGTCTGGGATGGCCGCATGAGGGAGGGGAGAGAATGCTGGAAAAAAACCATAGAGGGCAAGAAAGGAGGTGGCAGAGCAGATTGGGTAAGCCTTGAGGACTGAAGTCAGGAGGACCTTCACCACTCCAACTCAGTTGCCTCATCTGCAAAATGGGAGGAGGATTGGAGTCAGATTCTGAGGTCCCTTCCAGCATCTGTGAAGAAGCATCAGAAGGGACCCAAAGGGCCCACATTCCATGCTGCTTTTTGAGGCCTCCCCGGACAGGGTGCTGCCGCCACCCCTCACTCCTTTCCTTGAAACTAGTCCCTCTCCCCACCCCCTTGATGGGCTCATTTCCTAGATGCCCCTGCCTGGGTTTCCAAGGCTGAGCAGCTGCTGATGTTGCTTCTCTCGCCCTACCCCAGGAGTATGTGCTTTCTCACACGGAGATGGCAGGGACCCTCCAAGCTGCCGATGCCGCCATCAAAAAGCTGGAGGATTTCATGAGCACCATGGATGCCAATGGGGAGCGGATCCGGGGGCTCCTGGAAGCAGGGCATCAGCTGGTAGAGGGTGGCAATGTCCATGCAGAGAAGATCAAGGAGAAGGCAGACTCCATCGAGAAGAGGTGGCTGGGCCTGGGCCTGGGGGAGAGTGGGGGAGGTAGAGGAGATCGGGACAAAGGCCAGCCGAGTGGCCAGAGCGGGGTGGGGCAGGCCCCAGGCCAGTTGAGCGTGAGCGGGGAGATGCCCACTCCAGGGGCCCAGGCAGGAAGGGCTGTCTGGAGAAACATCTCAGCCAGTGCCAGACCAGGAGGTCACGGGCAGCCGGCTGTCGTTACAGGCACAGCAAGAATCAGGAGGCCGCCAAGCAGCTTCTCCGTCGTCTGCGGGACAACCGAGAGCGTCAGCACTTCTTACAGGAGTGCCACGAGGTGGGTGCCCGGCCCCTTGTGCGCCTGAAGTGCTGGGGACGCTCTGGACGTTCTCTCCGTCTCCAGGCACGCCCGGCTCGGCTTAGCCCCGCACTGTCCCCTCCTTGGCCCTGGTGTCTCCTCACTGCCCACCCCAACTGGGGATCTTCCTAAAGCCCAGCTCCAGCCAGGCTGCCCCCTGCTTGTCAAAAGAAAATCCTCGCTCCTCCCTCTGCTCTGTCTTCAGACCAGCTTCTTTTCCCACACGCTGGGTCTGAGTTACATGGATCTCTTTGCTTTTCTCTGTATATGGCAGTTCACTTCCCACCTCCCGGCATTTGCCCTCACAGTCCCCCCCATGCCCAGAATGTTCTTCCTCTTCACTTTGACCTCTTCAAATCCCTGGCGCCTGTCATGGCTCAGCTCTACCTCCCACACCAGGCATAGACCGAGCCCTTCTCACCTCACCGATATTATGATGTATCATTTTTGTATTTATTTATCTATACTTAGGATTTCCTCCCCAAAGACTGTAAGCCCTTTGTCTCTTTGTCTGTGCAGTGTCCTCAGGACTTGGCCCAGTGCCTGGTGGTAGTGCCCGGGCAGGTCCACACCCACCCCCATCTGCCCGCTCTCTTTGGGTCTCTCCCTCACAATGCACACACCTTCTTGCCCTTCCTGACCCAGGGCACCCCTTGCCCACTTCCTGAATGGCTCTTTCCTGCCTGGTTCAGCTGACCCTGTGGATTGATGAGAAGATGCTGACAGCCCAAGATGTGTCCTACGACGAGGCTCGAAACTTGCACACGAAGTGGCAGAAACACCAGGCGTTCATGGCTGAGCTGGCGGCGAACAAGGACTGGCTGGACAAGATTGACCGGGTGAGAGGGAGCTCTTGGAGCGTGGCGGAAATGAGGGTGGGCTGGGGAGCGCTAGCATTCACACAGCATTTTAAGGCTGGCAGACATCATCTCATTAGACGCTTGCGGCACCTCTGGGAGATGGGGCCTACTATTATCCACATTTTACAGATGGAGGAACTAAAGCCAGTAAGCGTCTGAGGACACATCTGGTCAGGTGTTCCTGACTGGAGGTCCAGGGCTCCATCCACTGCACCGCCTAGCACTTAGGACAGGGCTTGGTATATAGCAGGTGCCTAATGAATACGCATTCATTCATCTTGGGCAGAGGGATGTTGGGAAAGTAAGGATTACCCACTGGGGACAGAGTCCCAATTTTGGCCAGCATCATGGCCACGCACTCCCGAGCTCTGCCGTCTCTGATGTCCCTACACAAGTATTTCACATTCCCCTAAAATGCTCAAGGCACTTTACAATCAGGTCCCATCTAATCCGTGTTTTACACAGATGGGTGTTTGGGAGATACAGAAGACTAGGGGGACCTGAGTCTGAATAGGAAGACAAGATAGATATGCCCAAAACAATCCGGGACCGGGGTGGGGGGCTGGGGAGGCGTCCAGGGAAGCAAGTGGGGGTTGGGGTGGCGTTGTCAAGAGAGACTGCAACAGCCCAGAAAGGGTCCTTAGAGGGGAGCTGAGATAGGCCCTGGAGGATGGTGGAGAGGAGAACTGTCACACCAAAGGTAGACACAGACATACTCTGTTAAAGTCCCTAGGACTGGTCCCCATAAGGGTCATATGACCTGTCCCTTGGGCATGGCTCTCCTGCGGGTTTAGAGCAGGTGCACTGGGCTTGAAGTTAGAGAACCTAGAGGAAAACATCAGCTCTGCCACTTCCTCCCCATGTGTCTTCCCTTCCCTGGGCCTCAGTTTCTGCAGCTGAAAATGAGAGGGTTGGAAGAGAACACTAAGCCTTATCCCTGTAACTCAGATCTAGGGCTTGATGACCTCTAAGTCTTTTCCCTAAATCCATACACCTCCCCACCCCCAGGAAGGGCAGGTACTGACGTCAGAGAAGCCCGAGCTGAAGCCTCTGGTAGGGGAGAAGCTGGAGGCCCTCCACAAGCGTTGGGAAGAGCTGGAAAACACCACCCAGGCAAAAGCCCGGAGCCTTTTTGATGCCAACCGAGCAGAGCTGTTTTCTCAGAGCTGCTCAGCCCTGGAGAGCTGGCTGGGCACCCTGCAGGCCCAGCTGCACTCGGACGACTATGGCAAGGACCTGACCAGTGTCAACATTCTCCTGAAGAAGCAGCAGGTGCTGGCAGGGGGCCGGGGCAGGCCCAGACTGAGGGCGAGGGGGTGGGGCTCCCCAAAAGGTCCCGGACTCACGACTGCCCCTCTCGTGGCCTGGCAGATGCTGGAACGGGAGATGGCCGTCCGGGAAAAGGAAGTGGAGGCCATCCAGGCTCAGGCCGAGGCGCTGGCCCAGGAGGAGCATGGGGCCGGAGAGGTGGAGAGGACCTCCCGAGCTGTGGAGGAGAAGTTCCGAGCCCTGTACAAGCCCCTGAAGGAGCGCTGCAACCGCCTGCTGGCCTCCCGCGAGCAGCACCAATTCCATCGGGATGTGGAGGATGAGATTGTGAGTGGCTGGGGGGCCTGGGATGGGGGCCCAGCTTCCCATCATGCAACAGCTGGCCCCAGTTCAGACTGGGGCTCATCCTCCTCTGATGACCCCCGGGACCAGCTTCTGCTTTGCTGCTCCCACCCCATGAGCCCAGAGCACCCCACTCCCTGCCCTGCTGTCCCCTGATGCCGCTGCCCCTTCCTTCCCCAGCTGTGGGTGACCGAGCGGCTGCCAATGGCCAGCTCCACTGAGCATGGCAAAGACCTGCCCAGCGTCCAGCTGCTCATGAAGAAGAACCAGGCGAGTGTTTCCTCAGGCTCCAAAGTCAGGGGCTGAGTGGTGGGGGCTGGGCCGAGCTGACCCAACCCCGGAGGGTCAAGGGAGGTCGGGCTGTGGGCCACGTCCAGGGGCTGTCATGGCAACATGGCTTCTCTCCTCCCTCCCCTACACAGACATTGCAGAAGGAGGTCCAGGGCCACGAGCCCCGCATTGCAGACCTGAGGGAGCGGCAACGGGCTCTGGGGGCCGCAGCAGGGCCGGAACTGGCTGCCCGGGTGGCGGAGCTCCAGGATCTGTGGAGGCGCCTGGGCCGGGAGCTGGAGCAGCGTGGGGCTCGCCTCCGGGATGCGCTCAGGGCCCAGCAGTTCTACCGCGATGCCGCAGAGGCTGAGGCCTGGATGGGTGAGCAGGAGCTGCACATGATGGGCCAAGAGAAGGCCAAGGTGAGAGCCGAGGCGGGGCCCCCTGACCCCCCCCCAACCCTGGGCCAGACTCTTCAGACCCTCCCCCATCATCCATTCCCTCCCCCAGGATGAGCCGAGTGCTCAGGCGGAGGTCAAGAAGCACCAGGTCCTGGAACAAGCCCTGGTGGACTACGCACGCACCGTCCACCAGCTGGCGGCCAGTAGCCAGGACATGATTGACAGCCAGCATCCCGAGAGGTGAGGTGTGACAGGCTCGCCTCCCTGCCCTGGGCTCTCCTCCGTCGGCTGCCCTGTGGGCCTGGTAACCCGGGCGATGTAGCTGTGATGGTGTGGAGAGCCAGATGGGGGAACCTTGGCTCTGCCCCCCAGGAGCTGCGTGGCCCCAGGCCAGTCCCCTGGCCTCACTGGGCAGGCTCCTTCCCTACCATGAGAGGGTTGGATTAGATCATTTCTTACCCAAGGTTTCCTAAGTAGCTTTCACAAGTCTGGCCTCTGGGCGGGTGGCCATGGCGCTGGCGACCTTGGAAGTGCCATCAGAATGCAGCCGATGATAACTGAAGGAGATGGGGCAGAGGGAGCCCAAGGGACCAGGGGAGAGCCCTTAGCCGGCCCGGGCTGCCCTCTATCTCCAGCCTTCCCTTCTCCCCCCGTAGCGACCGGCTGACCATACGCCAAGCCCAGGTGGAAAAGCTGTACGCCAGCCTGAAAGAGCTGGCCGTGGAGAGACGCGGACGACTGCTTGAGCACCAGCGGCTGTGCCAGCTGAGGCGGGACCTGGACGACTTAGAGCAGTGGATCCAGGAACGAGAGGTGGTGGCCGCTTCCCACGAGCTGGGCCAGGACTACGAGCACGTCACGGTGAGCGATGGGGCAGCCAGGCGGGCCCGGAAGGCACGAGGAAGTGTGGCATCCCGTGAGGCGCTCTCTGCCTCCTTGGTGCACCCACCCTTGAGGAGGTCCTGGGGCAGGTGTGCCCTGACAGAGAGCCTCAGGCTCTTTCCCCCCACATACTGTGGCCGGCCTTGTTAAGGCCTATATTTTCCATACCAGATGTTGCGGGACAAGTTCCGAGAATTCTCCCGAGACACCAGCACCATCGGTCAGGAGCGGGTGGACAGCGCCAACGCCCTGGCTGACGGGCTGATCGCAGGGGGCCATGCTGCCCGGGCGACAGTGGCCGAGTGGAAGGATGGGCTCAACGAGGCCTGGGCCGACCTCCTGGAGCTACTGGACACCCGAGGCCAGGTCCTGGCTGCTGCCCACGAGCTCCAACGCTTCCTCCACGGGGCACGGCAGGCCTTGGCACGGATCCAGCACAAGCAGCAGCAGTTGCCCGACGGAGCTGGCCGAGACCTGAATTCCGCCGAGGCCTTGCAGCGCAGACACTGTGCCTATGAACATGACATCCAAGCGCTGAGTGCCCAGGTGCGCTCCCAGGAAGCGGGGAGGGCCCACGGCCAGAGGTGGCTGAGGGCAGGGCCCAGGAAGGCCCTCCAGGGGAGCAGGCCCAACAGAGGCAGCAAAGCCCGGGCTCCACCCGAGCCTTCCTTTCCCCCTTCGTCTCTGCCCTCGCCCTCCTCCTGATACCGTGGAACAGGGTTAGGATGCCACCAGTGACCGAGGGTGGGTGCCAGGAGGGAAGGGGGACACCCTGACCGTTGCCTTGGGGGCTTCGCAGGTGCAGCAGGTACAGGATGACGGCCACCGCCTACAGAAGGCCTACGCGGGTGAGAAGGCGGAGGAGATCGGCCGCCACGTGCAGGCAGTGGCCGAGGCCTGGGCCCAGTTACAAGCCAGCTCGGCCGGACGACGCCAGCTTCTCCTGGACACCGGGGACAAGTTCCGCTTCCTGCAAGCCGTCCGTGAGCTCATGCTCTGGATGGACGGGGTGAACCTGCAGATGGATGCCCAGGAAAGGCCCCGGTGAGCTCCCAGGGATGGAGGGCTGGGTCCGTGGCCAGTCTGTGGCTCTGAGGACCCAGGAGACTGAGTGTCCACGCGCTCCCTAGGGACGTGTCCTCTGCGGACCTGATGATCAAGCATCACCAGGGAATCAAAGCCGAGATCGAAGCCCGGGCTGACCGCTTCTCTTCCTGCATCCTCCTGGGCCAAGAGCTGCTGGCCAAGAACCACTACGCATCTGAGGAGGTGGCTGCTGGGGCCTCCCAGAGAAGTCATTTGCCCTCCCCCACTCAGCATGCAGGGGCCTGTGGTCTCTGGCTTGAGCTCAGTTCCCCTAACATAAATCAGCCCCTGTTTATTAAGCTCTTACTGTATGATAGGCCCTATGCCAAGCTCTGGGGATACAGAGAGAAAGCAGCAACAGTCCCTGCCCCCAAGAAGCCTGTGCTTCGATGGGGGAGGCCGCTGACCAGTGACTCAGGCTGTAGTGTGTAGATGGAGGTGACGTGGGAGGGATGGCCCTGGGAGCAGACAGGGAGTTTAAGCTGATTTCTGAGGCCCAAGGGCAGGGCCTGCAGAAGCCCCACTCAGTCATCTCTGTGCCCCCAGATCTCAGAGAAGCTATCACAGCTGCAGGCAAGGCGCCGGGAGACGTCCAACAAATGGCAGGAGAAGGTGGACTGGCTTCAGCTCGGTGAGTTGTAGCGAGCTCCCCACGAGCCTGCCGTCCACTGGCACGCCCCATCCGGGAGGCCTTTCGCGGGCAGCACAGGTGGCAGGAGACCTGGGGAATGTGCCAGGACACAGGCCCCCTCGGGTTACAGGGGAGGAGACTAAGTCCTGGGGACCCGAGGTCCCAGAGCTAAAAGGACCAGAGACGAGATTTGGCTGCACCCTGCCATGTCCCCAGCTCACACTGACCCCCTCTCCTGCAGTTCTGGAAGTGCTGGTGTTTGGCCGGGATGCCGGTGTGGCTGAGGCCTGGCTCTGCAGCCAGGAGCCCCTGGTGCGAAGTGCTGAGCTGGGGTGCACAGTCGATGAGGTGGAGAGCCTCATCAAGAGACATGAGGCCTTCCAGAAAGCGGCTGCCTCTTGGGAGGAGCGCTTTAGTGCTCTGGAAAAGCTCACTGCAGTAAGTTGGGAGGGTCCCCCCACCCCAGCCCTTTCCCCTGGGCCTCTGGAAGGTCCCCCTACCCTAGCCCTTTCCCCTGGGCTTCCGGAGGGTCTCCTCTCCCTGGCCCTGGCCCTTTCCCCATGGGCCTCAGGAGGGTCCCCCACCTCAGCCTTTTCTCCTGGGCCTCCAGAGGGTCCCCCCACCTCAGCCCTTTCCCCTGGGCCTCGGGAGGGTTCCCCCGCCCCAGCCCTTTCCCCTGGGCCTCAGGAGGGTCTCTCCTCCCTGCCCCCGGCCCTTCCATTGCACTGCCAGGTACTTTTCCTCAGGTAGAAATGGAGGAGCACCTTGTGGCCTTCATTCCCTTTTGGTTTTGCTTCCCCGCCCCCTCTGGCCCCTCTACAATCTCTTATCCTTAACCAGTGAGTGTCTAGAGGACCAGCAGCTCTTAAGCTTTTGGGGCCACCAGATTAGAACCCAAATTCCTCTTTCTCCACACTTTTTGTCTTCACCCCCTGAACTCTTGGCTTTCTGGCAGTTAGAGGAGAAGGAGGAGCTACAGAGGCGGCAGCGCGAGCAGGAGGAGGAGGAAAAGCGAAGGAAGAAGGCACCTCCAGCCTCAGTTTCCCCAGCAGTGCCTCCCCACAGGGATCACGTAGATGGCCAGATGGCCCCGGAGGCCTCCCAGGTTGGGTAAGAGCCGGGGCCAGGCAGGGAGAGGGCAGGGGAGGGGGAGAGGAGCTCTCAGGGCTAAAGGGCACAGCGGCATCTCTCGCTCTCCCAGGACCCACCCCCGGCTGCCGTCCTCTGGGGAACTGGTCACGGTCAATGGCGTCTGCACCGACACAGAGTCATCACAGGTAATGTTGCACCCTGGCTCGGCAACCCCTCAGGCCCTTGGCCCTCCTGCCCACATGCCCCCCACTCCCTGTCCCATTCTCTTTCTGCAGCCCCAGTCGGAGTCACAAAGACCAGATCAGAGCAGCTCCCTGGAAGGCCCCGTGAGTCTGCCTTGTAGATAGGCCCGGGGTGGGGGGCAGTAAATGGGCAAAGGACAAGGAGTTTCTGGGAACAGAGTAGAGCAGAAAAGCAATGTGGGGAGAGTGTGGGAGGACATCTCTCCAATACCGCTCACTTGCCTGTAAGCTCTGGCCTGGTGTCCTTGCACCTCACTCACAGTGACTGAAACCCATCTTTTCTCCATAGGTCCCTGGGGCGGGGGAGGCAGCCAATGGACCCCAGGGAGAGAGACAAAGCCGGCCCCGAGGCCCTGCCCCTTCACCCATGCCCCAGGGCAGGGCATCTGAATCGGCCTACGCCTCCACACTGCCCTCTCGTGGCCCCGAGCTCTCAGCCCAGGAGCAGATGGAGGGCCTGCTCTGCCGCAAACAGGAGATGGAGGCCTTTGGCAAGAAGGCAGCCAACAGGTACTGGGGACCTGGGAAAAGTCTGCCCCGGGAACCTGCGGAATGCTGGGCAGTGAGGTCCTCAGGGACCCGGGAACAGGGTCGGTGACATGGGGGGAGGCCATAGTTTGTGACCGGCCTCCTTGATGTACACTAAAAGCAGAGTCGAGAGCTCCAGAATCTGTAGGCCAGCGACCGTGCCTTGTGCCTCCATGGGCAGCCTTTGGGGTCAACACCTGTTTCCTGAGAGATCAGGCCCAGATGGCCTCTCTTTGTCTTCCTCTGCTGGTTCCACCCTCCTGTGCTAAGGGGAGCAGATGGAATAAGTCTCTTCCTCATGACACCCCTCCAGATGCTCAGACAGCAGTCTGGTCCTCAGTCTCATGGATGTGATCCAAAGGCCTTTCCCCATCCTTGCTGCCCTTCTTAAATTGTGACCCAGCCCCCAGAGCTAAAAAGAGCCTTGCAGAGGTGCCGGGCTCAGGATAGAGGCCCAGACGAGCAGCTCCTCCCCGCCATACTCCCCACGTTGCACAGCAGGGGGCCAGCAGTCAATCCCCCGGTGGACCCTGCATTTTCTTTCTGGGAGCCTTCAGAGACCCTCAGACGCTCTTCGGGGTCACCCTTCTTTAGATGTGCCCAAGATTGTTAATGCCTTTTGGGAGGTGTAGCCCCTGGACCTGAGTGCAGCACTCCCAGCACATGCCGGCAAACCCCCTGCTCCCGGGCTCATGTCTAAGATGAGGAGATTTCATTCCATTTGGGACTCTTAAAATAATGTGGGCCTGGCGGGGGAGTCAGAACAGATGGAGCTCGGAGCTGGACTCCGAGTGTGTGCCAATGGTGTGTCCCCCAGGGGACCTACTGTGAAGGGCCAGCATCCTCACCCGAGCACCCCTGTGCCTCCCAGGTCATGGCAGACTGTGTACTGTGTCCTGCGTCGTAGCACCCTAGGCTTCTACAAGGACGCCCGAGCTGCAAACATCGGGCTGCCCTACCACGGAGAGGTGCCAGTCAGCCTAGCCAGAGCGCAAGGCAGTGTGGCCCTGGACTACCGGAAACGCAAGCATGTCTTCAAGCTGGGGTAGGGCCAACAACTGTGGTGCGAGGGGGCTCTGGCAAGGGCGAGTGGACCAGAGGGGCAGGGGAGAAGAAGTGTTGCTGCAGGCTGGTGAGGGATGCTAGACTGTGCCTCGTGGGGCACCAGGAAGGCTTCAGACCCGCCCTTTGCCAGCCTCCTCCCAGCTTCCAGAGGTGCTGGGGAGAGGGCAGTCGATGTATCCTGGTGCGGCCTGCCCATTGGAGGGGACATCTGCATGGGGAGCACCGGCTCTTTGGCATAGGAGAGCCAGGGCTGCTGCGTGCCTGCTTCCTTCCGTGCCATAGGCTGACGGAAGCCAAGAAATGTGCAGGAAGGCACCTGCCCGGCCCGGCCGCCCAGGCCGCTCCTTGGCTGATTTCCCCAGGTCTTTGGCTAGACAGCCGCCCATTGGGACTCAGCCAGTGAGCGGCCGGTCCAGGCTCTGCCCTAAATCTCTTTCTTCCTCTGCAGTTTACAAGACGGAAAGGAGTATTTGTTCCAGGCCAAGGACGAGGTGAGCGGGCTCCCTGCCCTCGGCCCCACTCGTTTGCCCCCTCCCCTGTTCTGGAGTTCCACAGCTTCTGTGATCCCCTCCTCCCTTTTTCTCTGCCTCTCCCTTCCCTCCCTTGTGTTTGGTGTGTCCCATTTCTCAGTGTTTGTCAACTGTTTGCAATGTGCTGCTAGTTAATGTAAAGACTAGTCACAAAGATGTTTCCTTCTGTGATCACAATGATGCGACTGAGTCCCTTCAGCAGTGCAGATTGCAGCCCATTCGGTTCAATCCACCAACCATGTATTAAGTACCTGCTATGTGCTGAGCCTGTACTAGGCACGGAGGACAAAAAGACAAAAAAGAATCAGTCCCTGCCCTCAAGGACCTTACATTCTGCCAAGGGGAAACCACACACACAGATAAGTAACTGCAGAGTAATAGAATGTCAATGCAGAGTCATGTTGGCTGGCGGATGAGGCACAGATAAGCCTTCTTTGGGTAAGACTGGCACTTCAGTGGAGCCATGGAGGGAGCTGAGGAGGTAGAGATGGAATGCCTAAAACAGGGACCAGCCAGCCTGGTTGCATTGTGAGGGGCAGAAGGAGGTTGTGTGGGAATGAAAGAAAGACTGCGGAGGGACATTCGGGCCAGACTGTGGAGGGCCGTCAAGGCCTCACATAGGCCTCTGTACTTTGTCTGAGAGGTGCTGGGCGCCACTCTAGCTTTGGGGTGGTTTCTCTGATAATTCCTAACTCCATCCACCGGGGATCAGGCAGAGGGTCTGTTCTTCCACCACCCCAGCCCTGCCAATGCAAACTCTGTCCATCGTCTAGGTTGGAGGTGAAGCCTCTGAGCTGTTCTCACTTTCATTTCTCGTGCGTGATTCACAGCAGATTTTCCTATGGTGCTTCATAGCTTGGGATTCTTCTTTTAAAAATGTTCCTGTCTTTACCGCTTAGCTCTTGGACCTTGGTCACACATGGGTGAGAATTCCTTATTTGTCTTGGTTATGGGACCTGTATCTGGCTTCTGATTAAAGTGACCAGGTAGTCCATGACTGGAAGCCATACTTCATCAGGGAAGGAAACCCGATGCTTCAGGGACAGGCCGTGAAGCCCCAAGCCTGCTTCTCCCTGGCCCCGACGACATTGTTCTGTCATCTTGGTTGACGTTTTTTGCCAGTTTTTCCAGGGCAAAGTCAGACTACAGAGAGGTTTTACTTTGCAATTCTTTGGATTTTTTTGGTGAGGTCGAACATCATTGCAAAGGATTATTTACAACTTCTATTTTTTGGTCTTTTGCAAATTATCTGCCCGTGCCCATGAGCCATGAGGCAGAACCATGAAGGCGAGTCCATTCTCTGTCAGTTCTGTGTGATGTCTTGATCACAGATCTTTTTTTAAACGATTGTTGCGGTTTTGTGGTGTGTTGTGGGGTTGTCTCAAAGAATTCAGTCAGACCACCTCTAATCCAAATATAGGCATTTATTGGAATGACTCCTCCAATGGGTTGAGTTCCAAGAGGAACCAGCAGCTTAGTAAGACAACATAGGGGGCAGCTAGGTGGTGCAGTGACTAGAGCACCAACCCTGAAGTCAGGAGAACCTGAGTTCAAATCCCACCTCAGACACTTGACACACTTACTAGCTGTGTGACCTTGGGCAAGTTACTTAGCCCCAGTTGCCCTGCCCCCCAAAAAATAAAAAAATAAAAAAAATAAAAAGACAACACAGGCAAATTTTTATTGTCATGGTACTGATAACACAACAGAAATTATGAATATTAAAAAGGCAGAAGGGATTTGTTAAGGGATTAGGTAATTACTTCCTAAGTTCACCTGAAGGCCAGCTTTTGCTATGACTGTGCAGGTGCCTACTTAGGGAAAGTACCTTCTATTGTTTTGGGGTCCACATCCTGCTTGGGCATCCTGGTATTGCTGCTTTATGATTGGCTGACTATTGTGGTCCTGTCTGAGAGTAGATGGATGTGGTTGTGGTTGAGTGCATAGACACACCTGCTGCTTATGTGGGAAAATATGAAGACTGGGTCTGGGGGCAGTGGCTAGCTAGAGGCAGTGCCTGGGATCCCATCCCAGGGACACGCCTGCTGTTCTGTGAGACATGGGAGTTCCTGGACATGCCTGTTATTCTGGTGAGTCAGCGAGGCATCCGTGAGGAAGTTAGGATGTTGGGGGGTGGGCAGTGGCTGCATTGAGTCTGGGGGCCTGGGGTGTGGTTAAAACTCAATTGTATGGTGAAATGCTGTTCAGTGGGGCCCAAGAGAAAATCAGAATACTGGGGCTGGGGCAGCTTTATTAGGAGTCCATCAGCCATCAGCTGCTTTCCTTTTCATCCTGTGTATGTGGTCTTTGGCCTTGCTGAGTGTTCTTTGCATCCCACAGGCAGAGATGAGCTCCTGGCTCCGGGTGGTGAATGCCGCCATCGCTGCAGCCTCTCCGGCCTCCGCAGAACCCGAGGAGCCGGTGGTGCCCAGCGCTTCCCGGGGCATGACTCGGGCCATGACCATGCCCCCGGTGTCTCCCGCCAGCGTAGAGGGGCCCGTTGTCATGCGCGGCAAGGAGGGCAAGGAGAGGGATCGAGAAAAACGCTTCAGCTTCTTCAAGAAGAGCAAGTAGGCGGAGGCCGGCCCGCCAGGATGGCAGCCCTCGCTCAGGGCCGGTGGGCAGCAGCCCCCAGGGACTGGCGTCAGGACAGCCACCTGCCACTAGGGACCATCCCCAGGAACTCTGACTGGAGACACCTGGGGTTCCCAAGGGCGGCCTTTTCTTCTATTTAATTTCCAGACTGGTGATGGGGCCCAGGCAACCCCCAGTTCATCCTCTCTCCTCCCCTCATCCATTTGGCTCCATTCAGGTTCCCCAAACCTTGCCCCTCCCCCTGCCCCATGGAGCCTGGGACAGCTTCCCTGTAACCCTATGCCAAATAGGGCCTCGCCACCCCACTCTGCCCCACCTTGGGGCTCTCCTCTCCCAACACAGCTAGGCTCCCTCTGGTTCTGTGTCCCCTAGAAACCAGGCAGGACCGTTGGAGCTGAAGCTAGGCCTTGGAGACAGGAGCACTAAGAGATGGAGCCAGTGATGCTGACGTGCCCAGCCCCCTGCCCTCCTTCCCCTCTCCTCTAGCCCTGAAATGCGGCCCCATGTGCTCCCAGGGCCGGGGGCTCCTCACTGGGGTCTCCAGCTACGTCAGGTCTCGGAGACAATTAAACTGCTCAGCTTTCTTTGGGCCCCTGGCCCCCCTGTGTACTTTAATGCCTTCCTTCTTGGGTTTTTGTTCCAATTTCTAATACATCCTCTGATAGCGCTCCCCTTCAGGGCAACAGCCAGAGCTGTGCCTCTCAGGGCACGTGGGTGAGGACCGTGTTGCTTCTTCCATTGACACAGGCCATGCCTAGCCCCTTGTGCACCTAATTACCCCACGTATCCCTTGTCTCTAAATTCTCCACAGACCCCCCCCCCACTAGAACATGACTCATTCCATGGTGGTACCCAGGAAATGACCGCACCCCCCTCCTTCCTCCTAGGCTGTTAAAGAGAGGTCCGAGGAGCCACACCTGGGGCCAGAACCATGACTGATAAAGGCCTGAGTTGTAATTCATGGTCCCATAGGGTAAAGTCATCCAGTGCCCGAGATCCTATCTGTGCAGAATAACTCAGGCTGGGAGTAGGAAAAAGGGCTGGCTGGCTCTGTGATCTTAGAGCCTGACGTTTCCCATGGTTGGCAGCCCCTAGAGACTGCAGAGTGGTGAGCGATTGTGCAGAAGACGGGGGCCTTTCTAGAAGCGTCACATCCTTCTGAACCCGGAGAGCTGGGCAAGAAGATGGCAAAGCACACAGCACTCACAGATTAGCCACCAGGAAGGCGTGTCTACACTGGCCCAGACTCAGGTGTGGGTGGGAGAATTACAGGTTAGATAGGGACAGACACAAGTCTGGCTAGCACGTCCATCTATCTAAGTGTACGATCTGGCTGAGCAGAGAACTAATAAAACCACCCTCACCCCCTTCACTGGCCCCCAGTGACCCATGGATGGACTGTCCCATCCTGCAAGTGGAAGGCAGGCACCATGAATTGCCTCTGCATGGGGGCGTCTACCATCATGTGTGACCTAGACACAGCCTCCCTGGGGCCCGCAAATGGTGTGCCAAAATCAAGGAGGCCAGGGCTGTTTGCAAGACTCCCTCCTCTCCCATTTACAAAGTTGTAAGGAGAAAAGAAGGTGGAAGGGTAGGTGTGCTGGGGATCATGGGTGAAAAGAGGATCCAGAAGCATTAAAAAGGCACAAAACAGGTCAGGAGGACACTTGGACAACCATGGCAGCTTTGGAAAAAAGCAGGTTGAACTGAACTTCCCAAAAGAAAATCCAGGACCCCTCACACAAATGGGCAGCTTCTAACTCTAAGCCCAAAGTCGACATCTGCTCTTCTCCTTTGTCTATGGAAAGGATCTTAATGGGCTGGTTAAGGATTTAGAGGTAGAAAGATGGTACAAATCATCCTGCCTAAAGATTAGCTTGGTGGCCAAGAGGGTAAGGCAGTTACCCTCTGTGACTCACTTTCCTCATCTGTAAAACATATGTGGTACTTCTCTCTCAGAGTTATTGTCAAGCTGAAATGAGGCAGTTCTGACCAACAAACACTTATTAAGTGCACACTATAGGCCACTAGAGAGACTAAGGAAGGCTTAAAAGATAGCTCCTCCCCTCAAGGGGCATACGCTCACACTAGGAAGACAAAACGTAAGTAAACATAAGCTATCAGATTTCAGAGGCAGCTGACCTGCTCCAGTCCCCTACTTTCCAGGGCCGACTGGGACCTCGATTTCCACCCTGTTATTTACTAGATGAGGTCATGGAGGGCCTAGGGAGGTTGTGGCCTGCCCAAGGTCACACATGTAGTAAGTGACAGAGGCAGGATTTGAACCCTGGCTGTCTGGTTCCCAAGCCAGCACTCTTTCCACTATGCCACACCCTACTTGAGGAATCATTCCCCATAAATGGTCATCCAACAACCTGAAGCCTTCCAGGGACGGGGAGCTCATCACCTCCTGGGACAACCCATTAAACTTGAGGGCAGCTCCAGTGTTAGAAGGTCTTCTTATATCAAACCCAAATCTGCATCTGCCGTTTTTGCCTTTAAGAATCCGAGCCCCCAGTGAATAGCGCACCAGCCCTGGAGTCAGGAAGACCCGAGTTCAAATCCAGCCTTAAGACACTTGATACTAGCTGTGTGACCTCGGGCAAGTCACTTAACCCCAATTGCCTTGCCTTCCCCTTTCCAAAAAAAAAAAATCCAAGCCCCCAAACTGGATGAAGCAAGTCTGTTCAAGACAACTGGTCACTGATTAAACATGGTCTTGGGGGTGGTGGTGGAGGTAATACATTGCCTGCATAGGCTGAGTGGGACAGCTGGAGGAGGTGAGCTGGCATGAGGGAAGGAGCATGCAGTGCTGGAACCTCAATGTAGACAGCTGCTCCTGTGTGATCCTAACCCAGTGCTCTCATTTCTCCATCTGTGAAGTGGGCTGATGAGGCTCAGAACACCTCGTTCCCAAGGGTCTTAAGGAACGTGCACCATCAGCCATGGGGCTCCAGGAACACAGGATGATCATTTCATGGGGGAACGAAGGGCAGAAGGGAGCCGAGTTCTGACAACAGTGAGTTGGGCCACCTGGGGAAGTCCTTAGAGGTGGAGGAGACAGCAGGCTCAGAGGGCAAGGGGCTTGACTAGATAGGAGGTAAGAGGGCACCAGGAGAGGCCTGAGACCACAGTGAAGGCAGCGATTCCTGGTGCCGTGTTTAGGAAGGAATCAGGTGAGGAGAGGGCTGGCAGAGACTGCCACCTCCCATGGTCCCAAATCTGCCCTGCGTGTCATAGCAGAAAGGGGGCTTGGAGATCAGCCAGTCCTCACAGATGGGTTAGAGCCAAAATCAGTTCCATTTATGCCAGCCGCCATCTCATTCGTGCAAGCGTGCTGAGGTTCCCGCAGGGAAAGTGATGACAGTAAGTGTAGGAGGCAGTGTTCAAACCCAGATCTTTCTGGCCCGGTCCATTTCCCGACAGCTCAGAACCTTAGGAAGTTCTCCCTGACATCCAGCCTCTCTACGGCTTCCTCCCACAGCTCCTAGCTCTGCCCCTGGGGCCAAGCAGAACTGACTGAGAGGGAGATAGAGGCCAGAGCCACTTCCCCACCCCCACTCCCCAGTCTTTTCCAGAATAAACACCCAATTCCTTCACTTGCTCTTGTGACGACCCTTCCTCATCCTGAGCATCATCCTCTCAGCGCTCATCCGGCTCCACGCCCTTCTTATACCTTGGCCCCAGTAGTAAACAGAGTATTGCAGAATGGGTCTGACCAGGCTGGAGCATTGGAGTGGGCCCATTGCCTCCTTCTGGAAGCTTGGCCCCCTCTTGATGCCTCCCAAGATCCCACTGGCTTCCTTATCTGCCTCGAGCACGGCAGGGCCCCAAATTGGATTGACTTTACCTCGTATGGAGAAGCTCAGGGGTCAGAGGACCTGGGTTCAAGTCCCCCTTTTTAGGCTTATTCCCTATGTGACCTTGGGCACTTAACCTCTCTTGACCTCAGTTTCCCTGTTATGGAGGGGTTAAACTAAATGAGCTTTTAAATCTACCTTTCAGTTTTAAGTCCATGACCTGATTATTGTTCAGACATGCCCCACTCCCCCTCACCCCTTTGGTGTAGAGTGGCTCGCCATTTCTTTCTCCAGCTCCTTTTACAGATGAGGAAACTGAGGCAAACAGAGTTAAGTGACTTACCCAGGGTCACTCGGCTAGAAAATGGGGGTGGGACCTGAACTCAGGTCTTCCACACCCCAGGCTTTGTATTCTGTTCCACCGTGCAACTTAGCAGGGCCATGTACATTGATCATTTATGCCTTTCTCAATCCCAGCTGGAAAAAAAGTCTGCTGCAATGGCTCCCTTTGGCCACTAAGAGGTGTCCTGTCTCCATGCTTCCGCTCAAAGTCAGCGGTTCCTGGGCATCGGAACTTAAGAGACAGCCTTGTCCCAGATTCTTCGCCCGTCAGTCTGGCAACGTCTCTGGATCTCTTTTCTGAATCCTTTTTAAATACATAAAATCCAAAGGCTGGCGAGGAAACCAATCAAACTAAAATACAATGACCAAAGCACGAGCTAAAAACCAATTCACAGCCCCAGGCCAGGAACCACCAACCTCATCCTATGCCCTCACTTGGCACAAACCAGGCAGGTATAAAAACAGAAAGTAGCTATTCTTGGGTTTTGTCTTTTCCCTGCATTAGCCGGCCAAGTGGGGCAGCCTTGGCTCCTGGGGAAAGAGGCACAGTCCAGGGGTGTGGGAGGCGACCACCCACCGTGCCCGTCTTGGGCAGTCTCCTCTGACCCCGGGGGGCCGGAGCAGCCCAGCAAAGGGACGCAGGGAAAGCTGCCGGAAAAAATGGCGTGCTCCTGCTAACTCAGCGGAGAATCAGGCCGAGGAGCTCCAATGGACAGCGCACAACGTGTGGGCACTTGGTCCGCTTTCTAAAAAACCTCCGCGGAGAGAGTCCTCTCGGAAACCATGCGCACTGCCCAGGGTTTGCACCTTAAAATTATCTTTACAAATGATGTAAATGACTGAAGCTTCCATGTTAATATCCAAATGCATAGGAGGGAGCGATCGTAGAACTGTGCTGAGGCTTTGGGGACAAGCTCGGACCCTGGCTCGTTCCCGCCCCCGCACCCCCCAAACACCCCGTCCTTGGTCTCAGCAGGTCCCTAGGACCCACCCAATCCCCGAGGTGCCCATGTGGATGTTCGTTTTACGTCAAGAGATTTCACATGCGCCGGGTACTGGGCGAGAGAGGGCACGGGAATGCCTGGCAGAGGCGGGCGTAGACGAATAAAGAGCTTCCGGACTAGGGGCAAACAGCGCGCCGTCCTAGGACTCCTTTCTCAACCCCTACCCCACCCCATTCATCCTTTGTCACCCCTGCCCGGCCACCAGTGGCACGACCCATTGTGAAGAACGAGTGCCAGCAGTCCCAGGACGCCCCCCGAGCTCGGTGGACAGTCTGCGGGCTCTTCTCCCAGGCCTTCCACGGAACGCCCCCCAGAGCTGCCACGTGGCCTTCGCCACACCGACTAATGCGCGGCCGCAGGCTCTGCGGTCCCCCTTCCCGGGGGGGGGGGTCAAGTGGAATAACCCACCTATCCCCAGCAGCCGTGCAAAGAACCCCGCAATGGTTCAGTCCGGCCCCTTTCCTTCTGACGTGAGAGGGCCGGCCGTATTTGCAGGACAGGGATTGGCCGGCCCTTGGAGGCGTGGCCTCGGCGGCAGGGCGCGCTAACGTCATGACCGGGCCCCGCCCCGTGGGCGGAGAGAAAGGCAGGCGGGGCCGGCCCGTCCGCTCCCGCTGTTTGCGCGCGGCGCTGGGATTGGCCAGCCGTAGCGGTGAGCGCTCGTGCTCCGGCGGGCGCGCTCGCGTCGGGCTCGTGCCTGCCTCCTGCGTGCGTGCGGGCGTGCGTGCGTGCGTTGGCCGCGGCGCGAGGCGGACGTGGAGTCGGGAGGCCGCGCCGAGGCTCGAGCGGCCGTCGCCATTTTGTCGGGTTGTCTCTGACAGACGCGGGAGCCGCCGCCGCCGCCGCCGCCGCCGCCGCCCCCGGAGGTGGGCCCGGGGACCCGGGGACCCGGGGGCCCGGAGGCCGGGCGCCGGGGCCGGGGGCGAGGCCTCTGCGGGCGGAGCGCGGGGCGGCTTCTGCCGCCGGGGAGGCGGGGCCGCGGGCGGGGCGGGGCTTGGGAGGCCTCCTGTGAGGTCCCTTTTGTGGAGGCGGAAAGCGGGGCCCGGGGCGCAGCGGGTGGGGCCTGGCGGGGAAACTGACCCCAGAGTGACCGATCCGTGCCTTTCGGCCCTTCCTGACCTAGCCAGCGCCTCGGCCGCGGCTGGAGGCGCGCGGGGCAGGCCCGGCCAGTGAGCATCCATTGAGCACCTGCTGTGTGTGCCCCCCCCCCAGCCCGGCTGCCAACCTAGGCTCCGCCGCTCCCGGCGCACAGCAGGCGCTCGATCCCCGGGCCTCTTTTCACCCCCAAATAGGAGCAGGGTCCGGGGTGGGGCGCCGAAGCCCGTCTTCCCCAAGTCCGGGACCCACCAACCTGGCCCTGCTGAGTCTGGCTGCCCCCGCCTCCTCCCCCAGGTCCTTCAGCAGGGGAGCACCTCAGCGCTTGTGACCCCGGGCCGCCTGGTTGCCGCGAGGCACACAGTAGGAGCTCTATAAATGCTCATCCCCTCCCCGGAAAGGGCTTTAGAGGCTATCCCCCAGCCGCCGCGCCCCCTCCGTGACCCGCCCTCCCCCTCCTCTCCCCAGGCCCCCCTCGCCCTCGAGATGGTGAAGCTGTTCATCGGCAACCTGCCCCGCGAGGCGACGGAGCAGGAGATCCGCGCCCTGTTCGAGCAGTACGGGAAGGTGCTCGAGTGCGACATCATCAAGAACTACGGCTTCGTGCACATCGAGGACAAGACGGCGGCCGAGGACGCCATCCGCAACCTGCACCACTACAAGCTGCACGGCGTCAACAT
>CM053623.1:456928403-456943718 GCA_028646595.1 Phalanger gymnotis
AGAGCAAGGCGTCCACCAAGCTGCACGTGGGCAACATCAGCCCCACGTGCACCAACCTGGAGCTACGCGCCAAGTTCGAGGAGTACGGGCCCGTGATCGAGTGCGACATCGTCAAGGACTACGCCTTCGTGCACATGGAGCGCGCCGAGGACGCCGTGGAGGCCATCCGCGGCCTGGACAACACCGAGTTCCAAGGTGATCGGCGCGGGGGCCAGGAGGGTGGAGGGCGCGGGCTTCCCGGCGGCCCCTGAAGCGGGTCACCTTTCTGGGAGTCCGTCCGAGGAGCGTTACCTCTTCTGGGTAAGGAGGGGCTGAAGTCCCGTGGTCATTCCCACCCAGGCCCGAGGCAGCCTGCGGGGTGGCGTCAGGCTGTGCACCAGGACTCGGTCCGGGGCTTTGGATCCCCGAGGGACCCTTTGTTGTTTAGCGTCCGACCACTGGCAGTGGGGGAGCTAAGAAGAGCCCCTGGTGAGGCCGGTTGGGGGTTGGGCTGGGAGATTTTTTTCATTTGTGGATAAAACAAGCAAGGCAAAAGCTCCCGTGGTGACCCCTGAGGGGTCTGCTCCTGCTGACAGCCAGGCCCCGCACATCATGAGAGGAAGCTGGGCTGTTAACGGAGAACGCCTCTGTGGGAGCTCTCCTTAGGTGAGAAAGCGCATTTCCATAACCACCGTCCTGGGTGACACGGAGGTCAGTCTCTCATTTTTTGACCTTGAATGTCACCAGATGGGTCAGACAGGCCTTAATGTCACCACTGTGGTAGCCTCAGGCGTAGTGGGAAAGAAGAGCAGGGAAAGGTCCTGAATGTTCCATTCCCTCCACCAACAAGCTCATCTCTTAAGATGATGGGAGTGGAATTGGGGTTCTCTGTGGCTTTCCGGGGGTAATGCTTTTTGATTGTGGTGACCTCTAGGGGAGACCCTACATGAGGTAACCATTCAGATGACTTGTCATGGTACCTCTCCAGGTTCCTCAGAAAGGGCTCTGGGTTCCAGTCTCACTACTGACGAGCTCTGTGACTTTGGACAAATCATTGAACTTCTACATTTGTTCTCTTTGTAAAATCAGTATTGCATCTCGACCTGCTTGAGCCTGTCACGATTGTCAGGAGGTTGATATCCAGGGCTTTGCACGTAGCAGATGCTTAATTGACGTTGGTTGGATTAAAGACAAAATGAGATAATACGTGTAAACGTGTCCCGACACTAACAGCCTTTCTAGAAATACAAGGGGATCGTTAATGCCCTACAGCCAGCCGTCTGTCATGGTTTGAGAGCTATTAAGTGTGAAGCTTAAGCTGCCTTATTTTTTTTCCTAGAGTGCTGATATTCTGGAAAATGGATTTTAAATTTCCCATTCATAAGACAATTTGTGTATGTGTGGGATTTTGGGGGATGAGAAGAATTGGGAGTTTTTCTAAAGAAAAAACACTGCAAAATATTTTAGTTAAAAGAAAAATCAGGAGCAAGCTCTGTAACCATGCTGTAGTTCACAGCGTTATTTTCATTAAAAAAATTTTTACCTTAAATTCTTTGATTAGAAAGCTATGAATAATGAAACTTAGGTGTGCGTTTGGGGGTCGGGGGAATGGGTGAAAAAGTTTAAACGATTCTGTGGTTGGTGCCTAAGCCACTCCTTGAGGCAGTTAAAGATTTAGAAGAGACTTCCAAAAATTCCTCCAGAAAAGGGTACTCCCAGCTTTTGTCTCTTCCCCATCTTCCCCCGGAAAGAGAATTCCAGTTTGTTACCAGTTGAGGTTTTTTCATAACCAACTCTGTTTTTGTTTTGTTTTTCAGATGATGAGAAAAAGTTTAGCATAGATACTAGAAGTCACAATTTTAGCAGAATCTACAAATTAGGTACAGCCAAGCCAGTTGATTAAACTTGAGAACCTTTCCTTTGGCCTGTTGGGTTGGCAGCCTGGCTGTCCCCCAAACCTTCTGTTTCTGCAGACCCAGAGTTGAAGGGGGCTGGGAGGCTGCCGGCCCTTCTTCGATGGGCCTCCTCTAACAGGAAGTGTTCATGTCCAGGGTTGCCTGGCTGTCCTATCGTCATTGCGCTTTATCCGCTTAGGCGGAAAAGTCAGGGGCTTAGGCTGGCTTGCTCCCCCACTTCCAAATTGAAGGAGATAAGAAGAACAATGTGATTTGTATGTAATATTCTGGGTCTTGTCCTTTATAAGATGCTGGCAGTTCTCTATGAGATCATTTCCAGACAGATAAGGAGAGTGGGAACTGTAAGTCCCCCAGGTGGCTTTCATTCATCTATTCTGGGCAGTTTAAAGCTTTTTTTTTTTCTTTGAACTTTTCCTTTGGAAGTGGTAGTGTCACTAGTGGTAGCATGGTCCAGGGCAAGAAAGGAAAAAGCTCTAAGCTGCTTCACTTTATCCTCATCCAAGATAGCTGCGTGGCATCTTAAGGATAAAGGCACTTCCTGTCCTTTTAGGAGAAGGATGCAGGAAAGTGGGCTTCCATGTTGGCCTAGACATTTAAATAGGTTTTTTCTGGGTCTCTTGGTCCACATATGTGCAAGAAAGATAGCCTTGGAAACCTCTAAAGGAGCTGTCTCTAAGTAAACAAGAGTTTGCTGTTTTGAGTATAATTTGCAAGGACCCAGGTGTACATCCTTTTCAGTTTAAATGAGTTCTCTGGAAGTCCTACTTTGCCAGCTGTGTCCCCAGCCCTCTGGGAATCTCGGAAAACCCCCTGTGAGCTGAGAAAGTGGAAGCCAGAAGGTTTCCCCTTGGTCAGTGATGACACAGTATTATCTTATATTCTCACCCTCAAAACAACTATTCTTTGTGTGGCTAGTGTTCCGGAGCGAGGTGGTGTCGGAGCTCCCTCTGTTGCCCCCCACCTCACAGTGTAGAGGTGAACCCCCCAGGTTGTCAGGATGATGCCAGTGGTGCACAAACCCAGGCATGGCCAACCAGCTGTCGAGTCTAGGCTCCCTATCCCCAGAGGACCTGCCTGGCTAAATCGGGAGGAATTTGTGACCTGGCTGGCTGACTCTTGCCGACACAGCAGCTCTGCCAAGGCTAGGCAGGCCCTGTGGCCACGCCAGGAGGGAGCCCCTCACCGAACAGTCAGTCGGGGTTCTTGAAGTGTGGAAGTAGGGCCGAGGCACTGTGGGCCACACCTCGTGTAGCGGGGAGGGGCAGTTTTTAACCCTCTTGTTCTTCTTACAGGTGTCTTTGCCTTGGTGTCCCCTAAGACATGGTAGAAGTAGAGAAGCAGGACATTTCCCAGATGCTCTTAGTAAGACTTTTAAGGAATCATGAATAAAAGCCCCACCTGGAGCCTTTCCAAAAGCTTATGGAAGTAAATGGCAAAGTCTTCAGTTTTTACAGATGTTTTAGTTCCAGGTAAACAGGTTACTTTAGGTGTTACTTTGTCACAGCTTCTACAGAAATGGATTGTGCCATAGATGTTTACAAACTATACATTACCAACCACCAAGAGGGAATGAGGGAAGGGACGAAGATTGGAACTAGCAGCAAGAATAGAAAGCCTCTGTGGGCCCACTTCACCAAAGCTGATGCAGAAACTTGGAAAAGCCTGGTTAGCAGGGGGGAAAATCCTTCAAAATGCGCTTCTGGACATCATTCTGATTGGCTGCTTTGAAAAAACTGGCCACGATTAAGTCGCTTAGTCCAAAGTTTATAGATCACAATTTTGTCCATTTTGAGTTTGTAGCCATGTAACTGTTCCACTCAGTATCATAGGGCCCTGAATAACTCCCAGGTTGGAAGACGGGGGAAACTTTTTTTTTAATGGCAAAATTTACTACCTAGTCAAAACGTAAGCATTTCAGAACATAATTAACAACCCGTAGTTACTATCTGTTTTGCATATCTCGTTGGTGTTGGCGACAGAGCCCTCATTCTTCTGAGTCTGAGAAGGCAGGGACTAGATGAGGTCTGGGTCGGTAGAAGTCATGAGACGTTGCGGCGTGAATGAGTTCTGCTAAAGTGATGTTCCTGCACTAACCCACTCCCCTCTCAGGGTCAGTGCGTGGCGCAGTCGTGGCTGCCGTTCTGAACCGGGGCTGTTTCCAACAGGACGGTGGAGCGCGAGGCCTCCTGTCGATAGCTGCATCCGCGACAAGGTCTGTTAAAGAGGTAGCAACTTGCCGATCACGGAGGGGGACAGACGCACTTTGGTTTGCTCTGAGCGGCCCTTATGTGAGTCATCCCAATGCTAGATCCCGCTCTCTGCACTCTGCACTGGACTCAGCTGGGCTGCCTTGATTTCCAAAGTCTTATGCGATCTGGGACCCAGTTATCTTGGAAAGTGCCCATTTCCTACCAGGCCCCCACTGAGCAGCCTGGGTGTTTCCAGTAAGGGTCCCTGGGCGAGATGATTGTTTCCCGGGAAGTATGGATGTGGCATGTTTGTCTGGGTGCCCAGAGGCCTTCAAGCAAATGCTGCATTTTTTAACCAAGTGGATAATCCCCTGCGAAGTTTTTGGGGCAACACTGCAGGATGAAATGCTGAACATCTCCATTATGGGGACATTGAGACAAGCGCATTGTCCCCAGAAAACTGGTATTGTTTCAAGTTCTTTTGGTCCCAATTCCATTTGTTGAGGGACTGCAAACAAGAGGTTTTCCTTTGCATTATGGGCCTTGATTTACCTCTGGTGGAAGAGGGGGAACTGGGATGTGGAATAGCGTGTCTGACACTCCCAGCCCTCCTGCAGATGGAGCAGAGGAGCCAACTATGTTTTGTACACCCAACCTCTCAGAGCCCTCTGAGGGTGATAATCTGCAAAAGGAAAGGCTGGAGGAAACACCTCTCTGGCTCCTAAACTACCACGAGATGGAAAGAAGCTGACGGCTCCGTTTACTAAGCTGCAGTCTATGCGTAGACTGTGTGTGGCCAGATTTGGGGGCTGGGGGGAACTTGGAAAGATGGCTTGCAAATCTTTCCAAATTGAGGTACTTAAGAAAAACCAATTTGGATATCAGTGGTAGAATTTGACTTGTTAAAATTAACAATAGCCCTAGCAGGGAGAAGTGGAAACTTGTAAAAAAAAAAAAATGTCTATGTATGAGTGAAATGGGAAAGTCGTGGGAGGTGGTCCTGGCTCTGCCACTGGGGTAAGTAGAAAGGGATCTGAATCCTCCCGCTCTCACTTCTATTAAACTTCACGTGCACTCTTCCATGGGGCGGATTGGTGACAGAGGAGAGTGGTGCATATGTGTGTGTGTGTGTGTGCGCGCGCGCGTGCACGCGTGCACCTATGTGCGTCTTGTTCTAATCAAATTTCACTTTTGATTTGGTGTGGCTAAGGCTCTGACTTAAGTTATAGTAACCTTTCTTGCATCTATCTCTTCAAGGCAAACGAATGCATGTGCAGCTGTCTACCAGCCGGCTTCGGACTGCCCCCGGGATGGGAGACCAGAGCGGCTGCTATCGGTGCGGGAAAGAGGGCCACTGGTCCAAAGAGTGTCCGGTGGATCGGACGGGCCGCGCGGCAGACTTGACCGAGCAGTATAACGAGCAATACGGAACCATTCGCACGCCCTATACCATGGGCTACGGGGAGTCCGTGTATTACAACAATCCGTACGGAGCGCTCGACTATTACAAGCGTTACCGGGTGAGGTCTTACGAGGCAGTGGCGGCGGCGGCGGCGGCCTCCGCGTACAACTATGCAGAGCAGACCCTTTCCCAGCTCCCACAAGTCCAGAACCCAACCATGAGCAGTCACTTCACCTCCACCTCTCTCAACCCTTACGATAGACACCTGTTGCCAACCTCAGGAGCTGCTGCCGCCACTGCTGCTGTGGCTGCCGCCGCTGCCGCCGCCACTGCAGCTACCTCCTCCTATTATGGGCGGGACCGGAGCCCCCTGCGTCGAGCTGCAGCTGCAGTCCCCGCTATTGGAGAGGGCTACGGTTACGGGCATGAGAACGAGCTGTCCCAGGCCTCGGCAGCCGCACGGAATTCTCTGTACGACGTGGCCCGGTATGAGCGGGACCAGTATACGGACCGGGCGCGGTACTCGGCCTTTTAAAGCTTGAGGTGAGAGTGGGGTGGGTATGGCGGAGAGGTTCGATTTAGTTGAGGTGAAAGGGATACCAGTGCTTTATAGAGAAGAAAGCCGACTTCCTCCTGCTGGGAACAGCCTCACAAAGGTATAAATTACACTTTGAACTCATCTGTCTCGGGGGGAGGGTCACCGTGGCCATATAACATTTCTTTTCCTTTGATTCTTGTTTCCTATAAGCATCTTTTCTGAGAGGAATTACTTTTCCAAGGATAGAAACACTCCTGATGGGGGGCAAACTGGTAAAGCCAGGGCCCACCTGGCACATAGCCGTGGGGCAAAGAGACAGCCTTTCACGGGAGTGGAAACTTGTAGAAGTCCCTCAGTTTAATTCACAGGCCGACAGAAAAGTCCTACTCACATCATTTGGTGTGGGAAGACTTTCCCTCCATGCCTTTTGGTGAAAGCTGACAGTTCTGGGTCTCTCCTCACATTGGGGTGCTCCCCTTAGCAGAAATCCAGAGTATCTGGTCCTATGCTGTTAATTAACACAGCCCTTGCACTTGGGCTGTGAGTGCTAGGGCACCACTGACTTTCCACAGGATCCTGGGCAGCTTGTCGCTTGAGATTTCCTTCCAACTCAGCCTGAGACATCCAGCTTCTTTCAAATGCTTCGCTTAAGAGGCTAGATGAAAGGAAAGATGGGATCTTGGACAAGTTTTCTGAGATGCACTTGCTAGAAATGGAGATTTTCCCCTGGGGTTGGCTGAGAATGGCAGGATTAGGGGGGACCTGCCATTAGCTGTGCATGTCCTTGGTGGTGGAGTAGAAACAGCCTCATGTCTGCTGTGGGCTCCCCGGTTTTCTTGGCGACAGCATCTTGTAATTAGGCCTCTGCCCCCAAAAGAGAAGCTGGAGAGGACAGTGTGAACTGAGGGCAGACTCCTCACTTAGAGGGCAGAGGGAGAAGAGACGATTATAGGGATTTGCCCTGGGAGTAGTGAAGTGCTGTCGTCTGTGGCTTGTGCCGGAGAACTCTTATGTCTGTGTAAAAAGAGAAAGTGGTATTTGGAAACAGTCCCTAGAGTCTGTCCTCTCTTTACACGGAGACCCCCACTACCACCCTGGGTGGAGGATTTGGCCACCCCCTTGTCTGGCACCCCTCATAATGGCATGTGGTAGGTAGCCCTTCAGAGTCACTTGTGAATAGGAGCCCTCTGTAGTGTGCCCCAAGGTGCCTGACAGTAACGAGGCTGCCAGGATGGACTCCTGGCAGGACTGAGCAAGGCCGGCCACTCAGCACTAGACCCAGGGTCTGTCTTGTAGACAGGAGCCTGGTGTGAGTTAGCAGTTTCCCAGCTCTCACTGGAGCTACAGAAAAGTCCTAGCATTCTAAGGCATGGATCCTTGTGATTTGGCAGAAATGGAGGGAAGCAGAGGAAGTGTAGGCTATAAACGGGAGGACAAATGACTCATTCCTGGATATCTGGGCCCAGTTTGTTCCTCACTTCTGAGAAACTTGTAGTCTTTCAGTCTTTTACCAGCTGGGAGCAGTGGGAGTGACAGGTCCCTGTCCTCTGCTCCCCACCCCCACTCTGCCCCTTGCAGCTGGTCATGTGCCCACATGTCAGCGCTTGAGCTTGCCTGGATCTTTGCAAAGCCCCTGAGCCCCAGCAGACTGCCCGTGCCTTGGGCTGGGCCCACCAAGACACAGTGCCTGCATCCTGGGCCAGGGGGCACAGTGCCCATGCTCTGGGCTGGGTTGCTGTTTTGTGATGGGAGAGATAGAGGTCCTGGAGCCCCTGAGGCTGGGCCCTGGCCATGCCCACCAGGACACAGCGCCCATCCTCTGGGCCAGGTCATGGAGTTGTGGTGAAGACACAGGGTCCAGGACTGATACTTGTTCTCTGTTTTTTTTTTTTCCGACAAACAGGATGGGAGCCAGGGCCTTAGCAGCCGGAGCCCCGCCGTCCTGCGGACAGTGTCTAAGCCTCTTGTGTTGTGCTCTCTTTCAGGTAGGCTATTTGCGGGCTGAACCCTCGGGCTGCGGTCGGTCGTATGGGAGGACTGCTTCGCTCGCGCGGTCCCCTTTGCCGGGATGTTCCCGTTGCTTCATGTTTCAGTAAACAAAGGAGTTTGTGACCAACTGTGGTTTTTTTGTTCCCCTTAATTTAATTCTTCTAAGGTGGCTCTTTCTTCCCTGCTAACAAACTGTGTGTGTAACTTTTCATTCACCATTTCCTTCTTTCTTCAGCCTCTGAGCAGCCCGGGCTGTGGTAAGGACCCTGCTGGCCTTGTCCCTCCTGAGGGAACCTGGAGCCCTTCTCCCTCCCTGGCTTCTCCTAGGAGTTCAGCTCCTGTCCTGGGCCCCCAGCACTAGGATCTGCTGACCCTTTACTGGCACTGCCTGGTATCAGATAGCCCACCCCATCTGGACTGTCACCCTGCAGCAACTGACCTTCTGAGAGTGCTGGGATCCTGGGGGGCCGGCGGGGGGTGGGCCTGCTTTTCTAATGACCTCTGATCATGGTACCAGCTGGTGCTGGAGGCACCTCATCCCCTTCTCTCCCCCATCCCCTTTTTGAACAAATAAACATTTCTAACAATCCAGCCTCATGTCGTGTGTGATATTTAAGGCGTTCTACGGATTGTGCTGTGGAAGAGCAGAGATCTGATGAGCTGGATAATGGCCCTTTGGTGGGAAGAGATCATGGTGATGAGGTTAAGGGCAGAGCCAGCATTTAGGGAGTGCCTGCTATGTGCTAAGCACTGTGCTGGGGCTTTATTTTTATCATCTCATTTGATCCCCACAACATCCCTGACTGGGAGGGGCTGCCTAGGATCACAGAACCAGGGAATGTCTGTGGCTGGATTAGAACTTGGATTTTCCCAACTGGGGAATAGCCGGTCACATAATCTATTTGGAGAGCATTCTGTTGCTAATCTGGGCCAGCAAACAAATTGAAGGTCCACTTTTCCTTCCAAATTATCTTCCTTTTACCTGAAAATTACTGCCAATGCTTGATGTCACCATTCTCTGGATCTGTGCCCTCTCGTTTGCTATCACATTAAAATAGGTGTTTATTAGACGCGTGCATGTTCTAACCTTTTAAGTTAGTAGACTCCCTTTGCGAGTTGCTCAAGAACTTGGAGACTTTAGAAGCAGTGACCTACAATTCCCTTTCTGCTTAGCTCGTAAGCTTCTTGAGGGAAGGAACAGTCTTTTTTAGCACAGTGCCTGACACACAGGCACTTCACCTGTCTGTGTATGTGTCTCCCCACTGTCGGTTCCCCCATGGCCTTCCTCACCTTGTGTGAGCCTCTCTGAGCTCCGGGCTGGCCATCAGACTCCCGGCCCGCCTCTGAACCTGTTGGTCTATCTCTGGGCCCAGGCCTTGTTAGAGAATGTATGCTTCAGCTGGAGCTAAACAGCCTCCGTTTCTTCTCATCACAGGAACAATAGCTTTGGGTCCCTGAAACAGGGTCAAAGGAAGGCCTGGCCTGTCCCCTGCAGTCGTAGGAGCCTGATCTTGAACTCTGCCCTATCTCCATTGACCATTTATTAAACACCAACGACACTGCCAGCCTGGCTGGTGGAAAAGCACATGGGGGCGGGGGGAGCGTGGGCATGCCCAGCCTCAGGCGGAGGAACATCGTGTGGGGTACACCTGAAGAGGGTGGCGAGCCCTCCCTCCACCCTACGGTTCTCTTCTGTGCGCTTGTATCACAGACATGTGTAGGTATGTGCCTTAACTCATTCACCAGCACGTGGTCTCCTTGAGGGCAAGGCCTGGACAGCTTTTTAGCCCTAGCCCTTCAGAGTGCCTGGCACAGATCTGGCACTGGGTCATGGTGCTGCTGGCGGTGTTGGCCCAGGCAGGGGGAAGGGACTGTGACTGTGTTTTCCTCCATTTCCCATCCTTCCCCTCCCCACAGAAGGTGTTACTGCCTCTCCAGGCCAGCGGAGTGGGAAGGGGCAGATTCCCACTAACAGCCATTATAAAGTACTCAGACCCCCATCTTAGCCCCAAGCAGCGTGCTGGTTAATCAGCCAAGCACTGCCAGGTAGTAGGGACTGCAGGCCAGATTAGCATCCCCCTGCCCCCAGCCTGAAATCACTCAGGAGAGGTATGTACATAGAGAATCAGTGCCAGGTGGGAAACATCTGGAAGGATCAGGAAAAGTCCAGGCCCACGAGGGACCTCGGACGCTTTGGCCTAGCCTCCCCTCTTAGGGTGAGGAACCTGAGACCCCCGTAGGGGTCAGTGGTAGGATTGACCTGACAGCAGGGTCAGCATTCTTTCCATCCTTATTATCTTGCCTTCCTGAGTCTGGAAGGAAGGGAACAAGCATTGATTAAGCACTTCCTGTGTGTCAGGCACTGCACCAAGCAGCTTCCCTGCGCTAGCCCCAAAATTAAGGCAGAGGTAAAGGAGGATGTTGTGGCTGGGGCAGGGCTAGTGGCAAGTGAGTGATGGATTGTGGGGGGCGCAGGAGTGAGGAAGAGGAGGAAGCTGGAAAGCTAGGCTTTAAAAGGCAGGGGCATTTCTGGGTTGCCCTAGAGAGACAGCAGGGAAACACTGGAAGTCGTCGTTGAGTAGGAGAGTGACGCTCAGCCCTTCAGCAGGTGGGTCGAGGCCAGATTGGACTCTCTGCTGTCTTCCTGGGGATGGGGTTGGACTTTCCTCATTTTACAAGGGGATGTGGGCATTCATGAAGTCAAAAACTGCCCTCTCTGACGCATTTCCTAGCACCCAATAAACGTCTCTGCTTCGATCACTAAAAAAAATAAACATTTTATTAAAAATGCAACATCCATACGAACAGCATACTTGTCCCGTAAGTATTTACACTGATACTAATTTCAATGTTTAACCCACTGAGGCTTCCTCAATTGCTCTAAGCCTCTGGCAGGATTCTTTATGACCCATTCATTCTGAAGCATTTTTCCAGCAGCCACAGGGCCACTGTCCTCATTTGGTGGCTGTTTGTGCTTTCGGTTTTTCATCAAGGCCTTTGCGGTTTTCTTTGTATTCCTCACACTTATCCATCTGACCCACTTTATCTACCCCTGTTTATTTTACCCTTCCCCAGTGGTCAAACATCTGGGGATGTTTGAAGCCACTGAGAGCGCATCTGAAGAGGCAGCATTTCTTTTGTTTGTGATTAACACCCGGGATATATTTCTAACTTTGGAATTATTGGACCTAACTCTAATGCCTGAGATCTCACAGGCAGCTTCTCTAGCCTCAGTTCGCTTCTCTGTAAAACAACCATCCTACCCATCACACAGCTTTGTGGCGAAGATTTTCCTTGGTTACCTTTCAAGGCAATATCTAGAACCTGAAAGAAGAGCTGGGATCTAGGTGTGGCTCTCCCTTCCCTTCTCCCAGTGGCCTGTAGAGAAAAAACGAGACACTGATATAGCTCAGGGCAGAACATCTAGTGTACAACTATGGAAAATAATAGATGCCTTCCAGATTCTGTAGAGAAAACGCTGGAGTTTTTCCCTCTAAAATATTTGCAGCGTAAGCTTAAGACCAGATCAATGAATCTCTGTCAACAGAGATGGCCAACACTGTGGCTGAGGGTGCTTAAGGGAGCATCGAGGTACGTGTTGATGTAGCCTAGAAGGAGGGCAGGCATAGGGGAGGCCAGGCTTCGGGCTGCCCGGCAAAGGAGACTATCCCGGGTGTCAGCAGGTCACAAATGCCAGGGTGAGAAGTGGCCGGTTAGTTCGGATGGCTTGGACCTCGAGGGAGGAGTCATCACTGCTGGGTACAGTCAGGAGGGGCACTGCTGACACTGCTCCCTACCCCCGGCACCCCTCAATGGAAGGTATGAGGAAGGAAGAGATGAAAGGAAGTTTGTTAATTGTGGAAGAAGAGTTCTGGAGCAGAGGGGGAGGGACCAACTGGTCCAGCTGGGATACTGCAGGACAGGGTTGAGGTGGGTAGGAGTGGGGAGCCAGGCTGCTGGAGATGGGGAACAGGTCGATAAACTAGCAGCCCAGGAATCAGAATCGCTGGGATGGGGGAGAAACAATCCAGTGGAAGCATCAGTGGTTGGAGAAAGGTCCCTGAGAGAGGTGGGTCCTCAGAGTGCTTGGGAGTCCAACCTTGTGGCAGGCAGTGATGGCCCTGGGGGGCCAATGGGAAACCTGGAGAAAGTCAAAACAGGCCAGCAGACTTAATCTAAGTGACCTTGAGAGAGCCACTTAATTATCTAAACCTGTTTCTTCATGCTAAGTCAAATAGAGATAAGACTTTAAAAAGAAACTGTATTTTAATTGTTAATTATATCTTTTGTGATCAGATCACCGCCTCTTCTGGATACGTATATCCCTCCCCTCTTCCCCTTCCAAGCAAGCCATCTCATGTACCCAAAAACTGTTAACTGGCGGTTCCCCGCCCAGGGGTTGTTTCCTCTTCCCTTCTTTCCTTTTAATTACACAGCTTTCCTCCAGTCTGGAGGGGTTTTGTCCTTTTTGTTCTCCCTGTTGCCATTGTAAGAAATGGGAGGAAGAGTTTTGTTTCCACAGAACTAAAGGTGTACTTCTCCCCCGCCCCCACCCCAGCTTTAGCAGAAACCAGGCCTCAAGATCAGTCAGGTGAGAGGTCAGAGGCTTGTGCGCATGCTTTTTGAGAAGGCAGTCTGGGGAATCAGAGAGGCCAAACAGCTTGAACCAGTTCAAGCTTATCTAGGGTCTCGTCTTGGTCAAGAATCCAGGCACACTGATTTGCATAATTTGCATATGTTAAAGAGGGAAAGTAGGGGAAAGTAAAAGAATGTAGTTTAATCCTCAACTAAGACAAGGAAAATCTGATTAACTTCACTTTTGCTTCTGTATCCTTATTATCCTACCTATATAAACTGTATAACCTAGGAAGACTATGTAAAAAACAAAGACTGTAAACTAACCATAACTCTAGCAGGAGTGGAGGGAATGGTTACTCCTGCTCCTGCAGCTGTATTAGCACACAAGTATTCTACTAAGCAGTATACCTCTTTTCTGGAGGAGCATAATAAAATGCCTTCCTCTGTCTACTCTGGTCTTGAATTCTGTGGGTGAGAATGAGCAAATGGTGTGGTTCTTCCCAAGGTTGAGTGAAGGGAACCGATGGGCAGCAGAAGCTTGTTCTGGGCCTACTCTTGGCTCTTGCCTTGGGGCGTCCTGTGATTCCCCACTGCAGTGTGAAGAGGGTTATCTCTTTGGATTCCTTTGGGGAATCCTGTAGTCTGCATAGCCTTCTTAAGGAGATATCACTTGGGACTTCCAGTCCTGTCTCAGGAGCTTTGTGATCTTACTGCCATCCTAAGGGGCCATCACTTGGGTTCTCCTTAGGGTCTGACCCCAAGGAGGCCCTGTGATCCCCACAGATTAAAGGAGTGGGGGGCTACCACTTGGTCTTCCTCTGGGAGACCTTTGGTCTGTACAGCCTTCCCTAGGGATTATTACAGGGTTCTTCCTCAGGACTTTGGCCCTGCCTAGGAAGTCCAGTGATCCCCAAAACCACATTTCTCACGCCATCATGACTGCACCCCACAGGTCTGATGCTGTGGTCAGACAGAAGAGACCCCTTTCAAGGAGCCAGCATGAGGCCTCCCAGGGTAATCGGCAGTGTCCGAACCCCACCAGTTCCTGCTAACACAAGACAACTCCCCTGATTCACAACCATGTCGAGGTCTGAAGGGGCAGGACCACGAAAAGGATGGCCAATTTGGGGCAGGAAACGAGAGGGAAAGTGGGAGTCAGGAGCGTGCAGTTCCTCTAAGACCCTTCTTCATTGTCTGCCGTTGATCTAGGGAGCTAGTGGAGGTGAGCATGGCTTGGAACGTTCAGATGGATGGAGTAGAAAAGAGATCTAAGAGGGTGCAGTACTTGGGTATGGAAGGAAAGGGCAGGGGGAGTAACCTGTGTATACTTTGTGCCATTAGAAATCAGGGAATTCTTTGTCAAGCTTGTGACTGGAAATCAATCTTCTGGCCCTGAGAACGGAATTAGAGAAACTTGGGTGTCTCCCAGCTTGATCTCACCTGTGCCCCAGAGCATATACTGCTCTGTGCTATCCAATACAATAGCTGTGGCCAATCCTATTGGAGGGTGAATCTCGGGAAATGTTCATCCCAATGCCACCCCAGCCTGGGTATTGTGGAGGAGACAAAAGAGCCTGGTAAAACCTCAGCCCTAAGAGTCTATCCTACCTATCATCCAATGCAAAACTGTCCTCTAGAAGCAAGAATTCTTAACCTAGGGTCTGTGGACTTTTATTTTTTAATCTTCTAATAATTGTATTTCGATAGATTTGGCTGCCTTTGTAATCCTGTGTATTTTATTTCATGCCTCTGAGAAGGGGTCCTGGACAGGGTGGGTGGAGCCAAGAGGGCGGCTGGAAAGCAGGGACTAGCGTGAGCTCCCTGCCAAGTCCTTCCATAAAACCTATAAAAAATGGCTCTGAACCAATTCTAGAACTGCAGAACCCACAAAACAGCAGAGGGAAGCAGGGCTCCAGCCCAGGACAGCCTGGATGGTCTCTGGGTAAGGTCTATCCCGCACAGAGCTGGGAGCAGAGCGGAGCAGAGCCCAGTGTGGGCGGCGTGGCCCAACCAGACCAGGAGCCGGGCCGAGCGTGCCCTATGGCCCTGAATCAGTGAGCTGCAGCAACTACCAGACTTCTCAACCCACAAACACCAAAGACAACAGAGTAGGTTAGTGGGAAAAGCTGCTGGGGCAGAGGTGGGGCAGCTACAGAACTACAGCTGCAGCTGCTTCTGGCCTCAGGCCCACCTGGTGGGAGGAATTAAGTGGTGGATCAGATCAGGAGTGAAGAGCCTGCTGAAGATCTAAGTCCAGTCAGGGTTGGGGGTTCTTGGGGAAGGAGGAGTGCTGGTGAGGCAGAGCTGGTGCATCCCCCCAAGCTTGGAACATAGAACTCTTCAGTCTACAAGCAGTCATACCCTGCTGAAAAACTCAAGGGTTCAAGTGAGTTGTCTGGTTACATGGCCAGGCAGCAAAAACGCACCCAGATTCAGTCTCAGACTCTGGAATCCTTCTTTGGTGACAAAGAAGACCAAAACATACAGCCAGAAGAAGTCAACAAAGTCAAAGAGCCTACAACAAAAGCCTCCAAGAAAAACATGAACTGGTCTCAGGCCATGGAAAAGCTCAAAAAGGATCTGGAAAAGAAAGTTAGAGAAGTAGAGGAAAAACTGGGAAGAGAAATGAGAAGGATGAGAGAAAACCATGAAAAACAAATCAATGACTTGCTAAAGGAGACCCAAAAAAATACTGAAAAATATACTGAAGAAAACAACATCTTA
>CM053623.1:456944218-456968110 GCA_028646595.1 Phalanger gymnotis
GTGAATCTTGCCCTCATCAGATTTGACCTGAAGAGGGAATACCATACATACTCAGTTGGGTATCTTACCCCACAGGAAAGAAGGAGGAAGAAGATAAAAAGGGGGGATGACAGAAGGGAGGGCAGATGGGGGTGGAGGTAATCAAAAACAAACACTTTCAAAAAGGGACAGGGTCAAGGGAGAAAATTCAATAAAGGGGGATAGGTTAGGAAGAAACAAAATGTAGTTAGTCTTTCACAACATGAGTATTGTGGAAGGGTTGTACATAATGATACGCATGTGGCCCATGTTGAATTGCTGGACTTCTTAGGGAGGGTGGGTGCGAAGGGAAGAGGGGAGAGAATTTGGAACTCAAAGTTTTAAAAAATAGATGTTCAAAAACAAAAACAAAAAAGTTTTTGCAGGCAATCTATCTTGCCCTACAAGAAATGAAAGGAAAAGGGAATGGGAGGGTAGAAATGGGGAGAAAATTTGTAATTCAAACTCCTGTGAAAATCAATGCTGAAAACTAAATATATTAAATAAAATTTATAAAAAAAAATCAGAGAAGGGGTCCTCAGGCGTCACCAGACTGCCTGCCTCAGGGGTCCCCACCCACCCCCAGGGAATCCCAGACAGTTTGTCCTGGAGTTCATGCTGAGCACACAGCCCTGGCTTTCACAGAAGATACATCAGCTGGGCGGGTGGGGGTAGAAATCTTGCCACTGGCTCAATCTGCATCACCCCCACCCCCAAACAAAAGATGTCCTAGAAGAATTCAACAATGCAAGCATTGATGGGGGCAAATAAAGATAACTCTGAGGATACCTGGATACTTTCTGAAGCCAAGGACAAGAGGAGGTGGGGTGGGGTAAAGGCAGGACTCTGCTGGGTTCTCTCTAGCTCACTCCCCAGGTAATTCCCCTCACTAGTGACAGCTTGGAACCTTTTCATTGGCCTCCAGCCCTCACCCCGCACTCACGGCAAGCTGAGCTAACTTTGCTGAGACTACGGAAACTCCTCGGCCCCTCTCTGGTCCTCCAAACTGCTTAGCACCTTTCGGGTTTTTTTTCCAGTGAACTGAAAAAGCCCACAACCCCACACCCCTGAGAAGCAGGGCAAGGGCCTTCTCAGGCTCAGCCAGTGTAATTTCAGAGAGCCTTCCTGGTTCTGCTGTTGTCACCCTGCTTCAGTTCATGAGTCTTCCTATGCTATTCCCCAAAGGATGGAGCTCCAGTTCTTTGCTATTACAAAAGTGCTGCTGTCAGTATTTTGATGTCTAGGGGAGTCTTTCTTTTATTTCTGACCTTCTTGAGGTACACGTGGGGCAGCAGAATCTCAGGGGCAGACCAGTCTGGACATTGTAGTCACTATCTTCCCATAATGTCAGGTTGCTTCCCAGGAGGGTTGGATCACATCAAAGCTCTTCCAACAGGGCATTAACGGGACTGCCTTTCCACTAAAGGCTCCTCCAGCATGGACTATGTTCCCTATTTTGTTATCTTGGGTGAAAGCACCACTCATATCACCTTAGCATTTCTCAAGCGCTATGGATCTGCAGACAGATACAAAGATGAAAATTAACATAATGGGGAGGGTCCTAACAGGTACACAGAGAAGCAGCACAAGACAGATGGGACAGGACCTGTGAACTCATCAGGGAAGGCCCTCTATCAGCTTTGTGGTTGGTTGTCCTTTTTCCAAGAGGCCCTATGACATCATGGATTCATGGCCTGGCTCGGCCCGTGCGTGAACTGGATTAGTGAGGCACAGCTGTACAAAGATGGAAGCTTGGCTCTCTTCTGGAGGCAAGACAAAAGTCAGGACAACTGGCGATGGCCCAGGATGCAGTGGATGACCATAGCATCTTCCATATCTGACCAAGTTCCAAGCTCTTGGAAGCGCCTGCTTCATCCACCTTTGTGGCCGTTGGAACAAATTGTTTTCATCAGCCCATTTTGCTTCGCATACTTGGGATAGGGAACCTGCCCCCCACCCCCCGCCCTCCGCCTCGCTGACAGGTTGCAGGCCCCTCAGTTATCTTCCACCTGCTTAGGCCTGTTTGCCTAGCTAAGGGGTGGCTGGGCACATGCTACAGCTTCCTGGGGCCGCAGGTGAGAGTTGAGTGAAGGTGGACACCGGAGCCGGATGAGCAGCTCTGAGAAGGGCTCGACGGCTCTCCCACCAGAGTGCCTTATCCTCCATGAACACTATGAATGGTAACTCAGTCTTAGGGAAGCGGCAGAGACATTTCGAGAAGGCCTCTGGGACCAACCCAGGGTTTCCTGACCCTATGTCCACTACACGATGCTGAATAGGACAACAGGAGATATCCAGACAAAATGTTCTAGAAAAGAAGGGGGGCAAGAACACCTTTAGTTTGGGAGGGCTTCATGGAAAAAGAATGCTTGAGGTGACTTCTGAAGGAAGAAGAGGATTTTATCCTCCTCCACCTTCTTGTCTCTCTCCCTGGTCTCAGAAAAAAAAAAATACGTGTTCACCCCATCTACACGTAAACTTGGTACATGTGCGGTCATCCTTCAAGGCTCTGTTCCTGACCCTCGTCATCTGTCTATACTCTCTCCCCTGGGAAGTTCGTGTATCCCCGGCCCCCCCACCCCACCCGACAGCTTCAGCTGTTATCTCCATGTGGATGATCCCCAGGTATGGACCTGTAGCTCACGTGAAGGTCTCACCAGCACTTTAAACCCAATCTCTCTAAACCATGCTTATATTTTCCCCAAACCTCTCCTTCTAAAGGCACCATTTTTTGTTGATGGCACCCAAAGGAGTATTTCAGAGAATCCATGGTTTTAAGCTATGACTTTTCTGTGAGCTGCTGCTTCCCCAGATGACCTTGCATTCATCTTGCACTTACTCTATATATACTTATTGTTAGTGGCAATGGAAGCCCCCTCTGGCTCCTCCTCTTTTGACCAGGCCATTCCTGAATCCCTGATGATGACGTTTTAAATTCATTCTGGAGATCTCCTCCTGGCTGCTGGCTCTTGGGGGCTGGAAGAAATGGTTTCCTAAGATGCAAAGGCACCTGGATGGCTTCTCCACCCAGCCCCATGGGTCAGGGGAAAGGGGATTGAAATACAGGCAGGAGTATGTGGAGCCAGTCAGCTAAGAGAGCCAATTGTTAAATTTTCATCATGATCATTTGCACCTCAGAAATCATGAATGCTACAAATTAAGATTTGATTTATTATTGTTGACTTCAGAACATGATGGAGAGAATGTGAATGATGCAAATGAAACTTAAAAGTGTCTCTTGTGCACATTTTTCCCTTCTGGAGAGCTGGTTGTTAAACATTCTCCGGCACGCTCCTAACTACAGAAGGAGTTTTTGACTCTAAACAGCTTTCCTTTGAGAGGTTTCTGAAACATGCTTCTTGAACAGCAGAAGCGGGAGAATGCTCTGAAGAGAATCCAGAACAGACAGCAGGGCAAAGTGGAAGAAGCAGCTCCTTGTCTCTCCCTACCCTATCCCACCAGGCCAGTGCATCCAGAAGCAGAAGGAAATGCCCATGGTCGTTTAACAGCTGCTTCCAGTAACTCCGCTGTCTACAAAGGCAGGCTGGGGGAGGAAATGATACATGACACAAAGGGAAGGCTTGACACAAAGCTCTGCTTTCCTTCTCCCTTGCTCCAGGTGGGAAATGGGGGAATTTTAAGAGCTCAGAGTATTTTCCAAAAGGGCTGGTGCAGGAAAAAGCTTCCTACCGGCGGGAGCTGTCCCAAAGTGGCATCGGCCGCCCAGACTGGCGAAAGGCGGGAGGCTCACGGTGGGACCAGAAACACTCATCTTTGCGAGTTCAAATCCAGCCTCGGACACTGGCAACGCACTGAAGCGCTTCTCACCTCAGTTTCCTCACCTGAAAGACAAAGCTAACAATAGGACCACCTTCCCAGGGTCGTCGAGGTTCCAATGAGCCGTTATTTGTCTAGTGTTAAAGGCGCCAGATAAATGCCAGCCATTGTGACTACTGGCTCTGCTCCTTGGAGGTTTGCAAGCAGAGTCTCAACAACCACTTGCTGGGCCTGTCGGAGGGGCTACAGGTTAGATGATAATGACATCCCTTCCAGATCTCAAATACGGTGATTCTCTGATGAAAGTTCAGTTGTTGTTCTGTGGTGTCTGACTCTTCGTGGCCCTGTTTGGTTTTCTTGGCAGTAACACTGGAGTGTTTGCTATTTCCTTCTCTAGTTCATTTTACACATGAGGAAACTGAGGCGGTCACCCAGCTAGTACGTGTCTGAGGATGGATTTGAACTCAGGAAGATGAATCCTCCCAAGCCCAGGCCCAGTGCTCTGTGCACTATGGCACTTCCAGCTGCCCAAAAGCACAGCATCAGAGGTGCTAGGTGCTGTGTGAGGCCCGGCCCAGGACTGGCCAGGGTGATTCATAAAACAAATGAACATACAGAATGGCTCCCAATCTGGGCATCCCCTCCTGCCTCCAGCAGAGTGGTGACGGAAGAGAAGGGAGGCAGTTTCATTCCAGAACCAAAGGCCACAAGAAAAAAAAAGTCGGTGCAGAATTTCATGGTGCCCTGGCGCTGCTGGGCTCACCAGGCCAAGCCAAAGGGTGGCTCTGAAGATCACTGAGGCTCATCCCGACATCAGCTGCAGAGGACGATGGAGGAGTTGGTCACCGCCATTCTTAAGCACCTATGGCCTGGCGCATAGTAGGCACTTGTTAATGCCCTGCCAAGCACTGTGCTCAATACTAGGAGTCCACAGACAAAAAAGTGTAACACTGAAGAAAGTACAGACATTCCACAAAGACCCTGACTAATGTCTCCAAACTAAGTTGACAAATCCCCAGAACTCCATGGGGCAGACATTCCTTACAAAACAACAATTTACTTTCTATCTCTGGTGCCTACTTCCTTGTCCCATAGCAGTTCCAATAGGGCTAACCCAACCTAAACAAGCTGTTGAGAAACAGATGAAACTGAAGGCACTGACTGTGAGTGTCAGTATTTCTTAGAGGAATTTAATTGCTATAAACCAGCCACCCAAAGGAGAAGCCCAAACCAACCCAGTAACCAACTCCAGCAGAAAATCCTTGAATCTCCTTAGCAAGAGAAGATGCGGAAGCCTCCTGTAACACCAGCTCAGAGAAGCGTGCTTGAAACGTCACCCCCAAGGTGTTGGCGGGGGATGGCAGACGTTATCTCTTCTCTCAAACACTGAAAATCAGGGGAGGTAGGCATGAGCCGCAGAAAGGCTGGCAGGACATCTGACCAACCTGTATCATTCAAACGGCGTTCACAGGTGAGCCTGGAAAAGGGTCCACAAAGCCCAATGAGGAAGCTTCCCTTGAGAAGGCTGTTCTCACTGGTGACATCATAGCCCATCGGAGCAAAAATGTCCCTTCAGAAGAGAATGGTGAGAAAGCAAGAGGGAAATGACCAAACACACACACACACACACACACACACACACACACACACACACACACACACACACACCTTGCTGGAGGTAACCTAATTTTAAAGGTACTCACTGTCATGAACAGATTGTCAAGGAAATCTCAAAGAGGAGAAGATGCCAAAAGAACAAGAAAATCCTCATCATCAGTTCAGTTTGGTTCAACAAACACGAAGCATCTACTGGCGCTGGGCACCAAAAGGGCAGAGGAGAGACATCAGCCACCGCTTTTGTCCCATCTACAAGTCAATGAGAGGACGCAAGCACGGAAGGGGCCCAGCAGGCTTTCCCAGAGGGTTTCCCCATTCTCCCAGTCAGAAATCCACTAAGAGACAGAGGAATGGATGTCCTCCCATAAGTACAAGTCCATCGCTGCTTCTCTCGCTACTTTTCCACACTCCTACTTGGCTCTTTTTGGCTTGTTAGCTCATCCCTTGGCTTGGCAGGGTTATCTCCCATCACCCCTCCCCCATGGCACACAGACAGCCTGTCAGCCTACTTCACTAAGGTCTTCCCAGCCCCCTCTTCTGTTCCTCAAGGGAACACTTTATTCTTAAGAGTCAAAGGTAAGGGGAGAGGGCATTCCAAACATGGGGACCCACAGGCACCAAGAAATGGTCCATTCTATGACAGTCCCTTCTTGACCAGCTGGTAACAAGCATCCCCCCTGCCCCCCAGCTCTGACATCATGGACACTTGGTCCTAAAACTCTCAAATGGAGTCATTATGTAATACTGTGCAGCATAGCTGCTGCATTTCTATCTCATCCCTCCTATTGACTTGTTCCTAGCATGGCTTCCCAACATTGATGCTTTATTTTTGTTCTGGAAAGTTGTATCAAAATATCTGGAATTCTCTTGTTTTTAGCTCTGAGCCCCCAGACAGTGCTCTAACAAAGCAAGGCAGTGCTAGATCTCTCTCTCTCTCTCTCTCTCTCCACCTCCCTCTTCCTCCTCTCTCTCTTCTCTCTCCTCTCCTATCTCTTTTCTCTCTCTCCTCTCCTCTCTCTCTTCTCTCTCTCACCTCTCTCCTCCTTTCTCTCCCTCTCTCCCACATTCCTAGTGTGTGACTGGCCAGAGTAGCCTCAGTGAAGGAGTCCTGACCCTGTTATTTCTCTTGCTCATGCTCCTGCTCCCCCAGCTCCAAGCTAAGGCTGTTTCCTCATCTGGGAATGGAGATGGCCTCCCTCCTGGGGTGGGTGCAAGGTGCTCTGCACTCTTGGATGGGTTTCACAAATGCTCGTTTTTGTTAAAGTCTGGGCATGGCGAACACTGAAGAAAGTCACTAAAAAATGAAATCAGCGGCCAAGAACCAGTGGTTACTCATAAGAGCATCATATCAACTTGGTTGTTTGTCAGAAAATAATGAGAAAAAAACACGATGTACAATTACAGCTCAAGCGAAGCATTCTGCTGACCCTGAAACAATGGGGGCTGACACCAGGGGCTCTGTCAGGGCAGCGGGTGGGAGGGGTGTAGAGGTGGGGGAGGTGACCAGAGCATGATCCTTGCCAGGTGGGCAGACCTCGTGGCCAAGGGAGACACAGCTCGGAGCACAAAAGCAGTCCTTGGGAGAAAAATCACAATTATACATTACCAATTATACATTAATTAGAAAAAGAGAAGATTAGTGAACCGAACAGACATTTTTAGAAACTGAAGAATCAACAGACAAGCCCAAAACAAGCACAAAAGAGAAGATGCTAAAAATGAGAAGGAAAACAGATAATTTGAAAAAAAACCAAACAAAAAAATCCCACAGGAATGATAAAATAAAACTAAAAACTGGCTTTTTGAAAAGACTAATAAAATGGATAAACCCTCGTCTAATCTGGTTTAAAACAATAGGGAAGAAAAGTCAAATCAATAAACTTGCAAATGAACAAGGCAATATCACAGCAAAACTGGAAGAAATGAAAAGAATAACCAGGACACATGCAGAGTTACACGCTAACAAAACTCCAAATACAAAAGAAATAGAGAGACACTTTCAAAAACAGAAAAAAAATAAAATATTCAAACTATCCGAATTCCAGATAAAGATCTTAAATAACCCAATCTCAGAAAAGGAAACAGACCAAGGCACAAGAGAGCTACCAAAGGAAGCCCCCGGCCCCGCCAGCTTCATAGAGCCCTAGTGGATTTCTGAAGGCCAGTTAGTGCCCCACTTTGGAAAGTATTCTCCAAACTTGAGAAAGAGCCCTCCTGGAATCCTCTGATGAGACCTAATACCTAAATCAGGAAAAGCGGAAACAGCAAGAAACCTACTGGCTAGTATCACGAATGTAGATCGAATCCAAAATTTTAAAGAAAATCCTGTCCAGGAGATTCCGGCAATTCGTCCAAGAAATCATTCATTACTACGAAGTGGAATACGGATCAGGGACGCGAGGGTGCTTCAACAGCAGGAAAACAATCACCACAATTAATCATATTATAACCCCCAACAACCTCAACCACACTGTCATCTCACTAGGGGCAGAGAAGGCCCCTGCCAAAGTACCACAATTCTGTGTGAAACACCCTTCCAAGTACAAGCAGAGAGAGACCTTTCTGTTTTTCAAGGTCAAGCAGAGCAGTTTATACTGGATCCCAAATGCAGACAGGAGCCTCGGGTTTTACTGAGGAGGGGCACGCAGATTCCTTATAAATAATAACACTTACAAACATACAGCACTTCAAGATTTACAAAGTGCTGTAAACGTTACCTTGTCTGGGCCTCACAATGACCCTGTGAGGTAGATGAGGCTGAGAAGGGTGAAGAGAGCTGCCCGGGGTCCCAGGGGAGATGAAGGCTCGCTTGGGTCCCAGAGCTCTGGCCACTCCCTACTTGGTGACTCCTCAAAAGAGGAGGCTCCAAGTCAAGGAGGATCTTGTTTGATGACCCTCTTTCTGATTACTGATACCAGGCAAGGCGGTGGCCCAGGGTCCAAATGAAGGACAGATCCTGGACCCTGCAGAGCTTCTGCAATGAGATCCAAACCATAAATAAGCCAGAAGAGGCTCTGCATACACCCCAACCCACGTGGGTCTAGCTGGCAAAGTCTAGAGATTCTTGGAATAAGGCATAAAATAAAATATGGAAGATTACAGAAGTCAATTACATTAAAATACAGTTATCGAAATTTTTTTTTTACGTTCACAGACCCAAGTTTAAGACACTCCATGAATACTCAGGCAAGTAGGTGGCAGTTAGAGCAGCTGTGCCTAGAGTTGGGAGGACTCGAGTTTATATCCACCCTCAGACACTCACTAAGCTGTGTGACCCCGGGCAAGTCACTCGACCCCATCCTGGAGAAGGAAATGTCAAACCACTCCGGTATCTTTGCCAAGAAAATGCCAAGGGCACCACTGGCTTGCTCTGGTCCACAGGCTCACAAAGAGTCAGACAACAACAAATTGAACCAGCTTGATGCTACATGCAGGAGAACGGTGAATTGAGTCCAGAAATAAAGGCCAGAGAGTGGGGCGGCCTGCCTTGGGGAGCCTGCACCCTGCTTCCAAGGACCCGAAGCTACTCCCTGGAACAAAGTCCCACCCAGCATAGCGGGCAGTGGGGGGGCTCAGAGAGGCTTTAGTGACCGGCAAGCAGGAAGGAATGTAAAAGTAGGGACGAAAGTGGCCTGGGACTGTAACAAGAGCTAGGGATAACAGGAAGACGGACAGGGCTCTGGCCTGGCACCCAGAGAGCAAGAAGCCCCTCCCTCGCCCCACCATAGACCACCAGCCCATTGTACAGCATTGTGGGAGGGCAGGGAGAGCCTCTATCCCCCAGCTGACCACGCCAGCCACTTCCCAGGTCTCCTCCCACCCCCAGCTGCCAAAGGGACATTCCTCAGACCCAGATCTGGCCAGGTCTCTTCCCTACTCAAATCAGTCCCAGTGGCCCTCTCTGTTGCTGCTAGGATCAAATACGAATGCTCATTTACCTGCTAAAGACCTTCAAAGTCTGGCCACCAACACTGCTTCCAGCATCGACTGACATTTCTCCCATTCCAGGACAAACCGGATTCTTTCTCTATCTCTGTAGCCCACACTGGATGTCTGCTCCCAGAAAGGACTCCCACCTCACCTGTCTCACAGGTCCCTCTCTTCCTGCAAAATACACTTAACCACTGTTTTCTGCACGAATCCTCTCCTGGTCCCACAACCATACTCCTCGACTAACTGGTTATGCTACGTACACGGCTGCTCAAAAGATATCAGTCTAATTCACTACATGTTGTTCGGTCATTCAGGCGTGTCCGATTCTCGTGACCCCATATGGGGTTTTCTTGACAAAGATACTGGAGCGTTTTGCCACTTCTTCTCCAGTGGATTGAGGATAACCGGTTAAGTGACTTGTCCAGGGTCACACAGCTACTATGTGTGTGTGAGGCCAAATTTGAACTCAGGTCTTCCTGATTCTATCCACTGAGCCATCTAGCTGTCCAAACAAATGATACAGGAAGAGCCAAATGGATGAAAAATCTCTGTTGCTCTGCCAGTGGGGAGACACTGAATGGGCGGCCTATAGAGTCTGTCTATCAGACACTGCTGACAGACAATGAGATGGACCTGAAATTGGCTGAGGAAAAGAGAGAGCTGAATTGAATTTGGGAAACTTTTCTTTTTGGCACCAATATTCAGTAGCAATTTGGCCTTCACTGGATATCTGCCACATGCCAGGCACTGGGCTGAGTGCGGGGGACACGAAGACAGTGAAACAGGTCCTGCCCTCGGGAGATCTCGTGTCTGTATTTCTTACATCCTGATAATCACACCATTCTCCCTAAGAGACCAGACCAGCACACCAAAAAGTAGAACGTTGGGGTAGGTTGGAGGGAGCAGCCAGACACCAGGGGCTTCTGGGAAGCTCTTGCTGATCTCCAAGCGATGCTGTGGGGTCTACGGCATGGAATGCCACAGAGTCCAAAGATTGGATGTTTCAGATGAATTCGAGGTTCAAGGATTTAGGCCGCAGCCTATTTTCCCAGCGTGTTCACGAACCAATGTAAGGCACATCATCAAAACATACGGGACTGGAAAAGGAGGGTGGGGTGGTCACGTATCTAGAGGAACCAGTAAGAGGTGGGCTGGGGGGCACAGCAGGGATTGGTCCCAAACACTTAAAAGAGTGTCATGGACTTGGTGGTCAGGTGGCCCAGAGGGGTCTTCAACACTCCCAAGTGGGCCCAGGCCAGACTGAAACATAACTGGGAAATGTTTAACGAAATATTTTTTTAAATACACCCATGTAACTGTGCGGCTTTATAGGCCAATATGGGCTTGCAGGGAACCAGATGCACAGATTTGTGCCCCACCCCCACCCCCAGCATGTGAAGTGACGTTCCAGGGTCACACAGAGTGTGAACCTGGGCCCCTTTGAGTCCAAATCCGTTTTCAGCTTATCAGGTAAATATTCTCTGGTGGTTTCACAAAGACAGGGATTGGGGTGTGTTAGAGGCAGCTTGAATGGGACATATGAGCCTCTATACCCCAGAAATCGCAAATGGCACACAGCACGGGTCTACCATTTCCTTGTTTCTCTAGACTTAAAGGGATGGAGAAAATGTTAATCACGCAGAGTGTGTCATGGGTCAATAAGTGTTTAGCGCCTATTGTGTTCCAGGCACTTTATTAAGTGCTGGAGAGGTGAAGAAGTTTAGGCACAAGACAGGCCGTGCCCTGGAGACGACAGGCAAAAAATCTATGGGCATAAAGAGGGGGTGGGGGTCTAAACTCAAAGAGAAATGGATTCCTGAACATGGACTTAGAAAACCACAAATGAACATTAGCTAGGTTTTAGTCTGTTTTCATGTTTTAAGTATTTCCTAATTACATTTTAATTGGGTTCAGCTGTACTCCAGAGCTGTGCTGCTTGGACCCTCCCACAAGGTGGCATTTTTGATGGAACCTGAAGGGAGCTGAGGAAAGTGGGAGGGAGCAGAGGGGGGGCACATTCTGGGCCTGGAGGCCAGCCAAGGGAGAAGCCCAGAGCCAGGGAGAGAGAGTTTTATTCTGGGAACGGCCAGGAGGCCGAGGTCACTGGATCCAGGGGATGAGTAAGCACAGGTGTACACAGTCTGGAAAGGTAGGAGGGGGTCAGAATGCCAAACAGATTTTGTATTTGATCCCGGAAGTGATAGTGAACTACTGGCGTTTACTGAGGAGGGGGTTGTGTGAGTGTGGGTGGGAGAGCCGGTTGTTAAACATTTAGTCTCAGTTCCCTTCCCTCTGAGCAACAACCAATGAAGCTCCCTTCCCTCACAGCAGGGCCTCCAGGGCAGAACAGCCATCGTCTCTCACTAGAGTTTCCAACAGGGGACACTTTGGCCTAATTATTTCTTTACCACAAGGGAGGGCTTAAAGGAGATGGGGGATGGGGAACGCAATGTCACGACAAAGGCATCAGAAACGAGAAAAGCTGTGGGGTCAGCAGGCCACAGGCCCCGTACAGACACTCAGTGGTGGGGAACGCAGGGGCTCGGCCCAACCCCAACATCACTCACGATGCCCAAATTCTCCCTACCTGTGTGAGGCTCCTGGGAAAGGGAGACGGAGACCGCAGCAATCTCAAAGTGACCTGGCCAATCATGGAGCCATAGGGAAGGGCATATTTGGATGAGGGAGGGTCCCCCCTCCAATTATGAGGCCCTGGGCAGAGCTCCAGCCTCAACACTCTGGGGGTCAGTCTAGATAGGCCTCCCTCTGCCCCCTCCCTCTCCTGGGCCTGGGCTTCTAGGTGGTAGGACTCCACAGAAGTCCTCCCCCTCCCTGGGCTGGCACCATGTAGTCATCCTAAACTCCATGGGTCCAAACGCATTATCTTTTCCCCAAGCCCTCCTCCACTAGCCCTGCCCAAAAGGAATTTAAGTTTTACTCTCTGAAGCTTTTTTGTTTTTGCTGGTTGTTTTGGTTTCTCTTAAAGACCAGCCTGCACCCCAGATCACTCTGGTCCCAGGCTAAGCCCAGATGGGATCAGAATGAATGTAAATGACGATTATTTCTGTTTTGACCACAAACCCTCAGGGTCTTCCCCTCCCAGATCTATTTTTTTAAAGAGGCCATTCTTTGCCTCATTTTATTAAGCCTTAATCACTGAACAGGTGCTGCTTCAGTCAGAATGTGGCCTGTAAAAAACCTTAGCTTGAAAAGGCCAAGGTCTCCCACTGCAGCAGGGGCCATCTCCAGTTGTCCTGGTCTTTATCTGGCCACTGGACCCAAATGGCTCCCAAGGAGAGAGTGAGGCTGGTGACTTAGCACAGCCTCCCTTACTTAGATCCAATTCACTTACATGTCACGGCATCATCTCCCTGACGTCATGGACCTCTTCGAGAACGAAGGACAAACAGCAGAAGGCCACAGCATCCTCCCTGTCCCCAAGACTCACTAAGTAGCAGTGACCCTGGAGCCCTTGCTCCCTCTCACTCCCCAGATCCCATACGGTGTCAAGGCCTGTCAATGTCACCTCTGCAGCATTTCCCCAATGAGGGCCTAGTGCAGACCCTCATCACCCTCCTGGTCCAGTGTGTCAAGATCAGGGGTGGGAGCAGAGATGGTTATGGGGAAGAATGGAGATCCTGGAGTATTTCTGAGGGGAGCCAGGTGTCTGGGAGGGCCAGTCGAGAGCAGGGCAAGAGAGGAAAAACTGGAGAGATTTCATTTCCAGCACAGAAAATAACTGTCCAGGAGACCAATCTTCTACCGATGAAATCTGCCCAGAGCAGACGTGTCCAACACATCACCTGTGAGCTAGGAACCAGAACTAGATTAAAATGAAATTGGAAAATACTCACTAAAATAAAAATAGAATAAAACATAGATAATATCAATTTGTGGTTTTCTATGTCAATACAGGGCCTGGGGGACCTTGAGGCCCAATCTGGTGGCCCCACTTCTATGACTTTGACACCACTGACCTAGAGAATGGAGACATTCATGCTGAGCCCAGGCACACAGCCTTCCTGACCAAGGCAGAATCTGAACCCAACTCTTACTGGCTTTGAGGTTGGCCTTCTATTCACTCTGCCTCTTGATGCACACATGAAGTCAGGCAGATGAGGCTCGTTTACTCTAAAGTGGGAATGAATGAGAGTTGACAGTGCCTGCCCTCAGGAAGCTGACATTGTAAAGGGGGAGATGGCTCATGAGGGAAGTAGTGGCTAGGCAGGAGGTCTACTTTGGAAAGTTACAGGGCTGGACGGTGGAGCCCCCGGGGAGGAGGACATCACCTTTCCAAGCACAAGAGAAGTCTGTTTGGGGCTCTAAAAGCCAGAGAGTGCCTAGAGCTAGCCTGGCCTGCTCATCAAGGAGGTGGGGAGTCAGCCCCCAGGGTGGAGTGGAAGACTCCCCCTTCAGTTAAGACTCCCCTTCCCGAAGATCCAGATGTAAGGAGGTGCCCCAGCTCCCAGGAGATGAGAGCGGATGACCTTTAATGACCAACATTGGGGTATCCTCCCTTCCCCTTCCCAACAGGTGGTCCATCTGCCTCAGGTGGGCTTTGAGTTTCCCCTTATATTTGGAGGACAGCAGTGGGGTAATCTCAAAAGTGGGGCCCAAAGTTCCCTGGAGCCATGTCATCCACATAGTAAAGCTGTGAAGGATGGCTTTGTTGGGGTTTTTCTTAGCTCTTGTAAGTTACACACACACACACACACACACACATGCACGCACTTTTGTGAACAGACCACAACATGCCCCTGCAGCTTCTGAAGTGTCGACACCAGACCAGGTGGGCCAGCTCTGAGGTACATGGAGAGCCCAGTCAGATGCAGGAGCACAAGACAGGGCACAGAGACGAGATGAAGTGAGAACAGCAGGGAATGAGGGAGAATGTGCATTGAAATGGGGGCAGCTCAGAGGAAGAGGAGGAAAAGGCAGGGGAAGGTGATGGGGGAAGAGGAGCCTCCGAAGCTTAGCTGGGAAGTTTCCAAGATAAAGGTCTTGGAATTTCTTCACAGAAGCCGAAACTAGAAATATCTGTCCCGGGTGAGAGGGGAGCTGCAGCAACGGGATCCTGGCCGCCACCACCACAAAGGGCAAAGATGTGAAGGACAGGGTGTCCCGTGGTGTCTGGTGTCGGCACTCTGATGCTGCATAGGGGTGGGGAGGTGAGACACAATGAGCAACGATCCAGGGCAGCCAGAGGGGGCTCCTCTCCCTGCCCCCGAGGCATCTGCTCCTCCCCAGGCATAGCAGTGCCCCCCACCTCCACTTCCCCAGGCTCTGGGTGTCCCTTCCCAGCTCAGTGTGGGTGATGCTCCTACAAGTCATCGACCTGGCTTGTCTGGAGCTTGGTTCACTACAGTTATCCCATCCTTCCCTGAGGTAATTACAGTGTGGCTGGTTGTACATGGGTGGAAGACATTCCCACTTATGAATCATGCCTGGCCCAACTGGGCTTTTTTCAGCAAAGCACTGGAGGTGGTGAAGGAGGATGTGATACTCTTCTGACTTCTAATAAAATAATCCTCATTTTCCTCCCTCAGCTGCCAAGAGGGTGGCAGGTAGAGACCTGGGCTCCGTCTTCACTCGCCCAGATGCATCAATCATCCTCTCTGGTACCCAGCACAGAGCCTGGCGCACAGTGGAGACCTAATGGTTGCCTGTTGCCCTGACTTGTTAACTGCACATTTCTTTCTTTCCTGAGCTCCGTCCGGGCTTCCTGCTCTCAGGCACAAGGTCCCCCTCCTCACCCTTCTGAATTTGTGCAGCAGACTGGAAGGGGGAGGGTGAGAAGAGATGCTGGCTCCCCTCCTCCCCAGGCTGCAGCTTTCCCAAAGCACACTGTCAACATCACGGGCTCTGTGAAAAGTCAAAGTGCTCACTATCAAGAGAGCCTGCAGGCTCTCGAATCTGTCAGTCACTCACACTCAAAGTGAGCAAAGACAAACGTGGAGTAGACCTAGGCTGCTGATCACATCCACAGCTGCTAGACGGCCCTCTTGCAGGATGCAAGCATGCAGGATGAATAGACCTTCCCCAGGGCTGATCCACACTGGCCAAACTCACGGGCTCCAGTATCCTGAATAGTGATGGAACTTTCCAAAGTCATCTAGACAAGGAGGCGAGTGCACTCAGTAGGCACACTTCCCATCCACCTGCCTATCCAGACCACGGTAAACCAGTCCCCAAGGTGGCCAGACATGGCTCAGGGCCTCCTCCTCCTCCTCTACAGTGCCTGCTGTTATCCTAGGGACTTCGATATCTCTCTGGCTTCCCCTAAGGAGGCTTCCACCTCAGACACACGCAGAGGTCACGCCCACAAGTGTTACGCTTCTTTAATCAAAAATCATTTCTCCCTGTGCCTCGCGCCGCCCCCCCACCCCACCCCAGACCTATTCCTCACCCTCAGGGAGATCCACAAAGCACCCCTGCTCAGGAAAGTCCAGTTGCTCAGACTTTCACTGGCTTTCTTTTCGACCTTGAGTTACCTCGTCCAACTCTCCACGAGACTGCTGTCAAGTCTGCCCCACTGCTGCTGCCAGGCTATAGGGCCCTCCTGCAGAAAGGTGATCCCTCCATCCCCCCACAGATTCTCAACCTCCATCCTCAAAGAAATGATTCCTGGTCCTCTCTTCCAGCTCCTTCTCCCACCTGAGGCCCATGCCTCTTATTTTACTGAAAATAATTGAGGTCACTCAAGCTGAAGCCCCTCTTCTTGAGACTTCACCTGTCCTCTTCTGACCAAGGGATGGCAGAGATGGTCCTCGTTGTCATGCCGCTCCCCCACCAATGACCCCCTCCATCGAATCTTCAAACATTCACCTGCGTGTTCCTTCCCCCCTGCCTTCAAATGTGCCCGAGTCTCCCCAGATCGCTAAGATTGGCTAGATTCCACCGCTCACCCGAGCTACTACCCCTTTTTCTCCCCTCACTTTCTCCACCAAACAAGCAGAAGCTGTTGCCTCCACATCCCTTCCTGTCACTTGCTCCTCAGCCCTTTGCTCTCTCCCAGGACTCTGTTCAGTCCTTGCTTGACACAACCATGCAGCCTCTCCTCCCCAATACATTTCCTCTCTGCCTCCTCTCCTATCCAAGCTGTCCCTCAAAGTCTTCTTTGATGGGGTCCCCCCAGGGCACTTTCTCAAAGCCCTGTGCACCTCGACCTGGACATTTCAGACAGGATGTTCTGAGATATCTCAAATTCAATACGTGAGCTTATCTTTCCCCAAATCCTTCCCCTCTTCCAAATTTCCCTATTCTGTAGAAGCCATCCCCAGCCTTCCGCCTCCCAAGTTCACAGCTGCACTTCCTCTCTCCCACTCATCGTCATCACAATCCAATCGTGGTCAGACCCTGCTGTTTCCATCTCCACAATTGACCCCCTTCTCTCTACTGACACTATTGAGGTTATTGCAGTCACCTCCTAATTGGTCTGCAGACCTTCTCTCCCGACTTCAGCTCTGGCCACATCGCTCCCAACTCCAACAATTCTGGAGGCCAAACATTCTCTCTGATTAGATTCTAGAGCCCTCCATCACCTTTTCCAGTCTTCCTGGACATGACTCTTTCTCCCACATTTTACAATCCATCCATAATGAAAGTGTTGGCCTTCTCTCTGCCTCTGGCCTGGACACACCTGGACAGCACTGACCTCACCTCCCCTTTTACTAAAGTCACAGCTTACCTTCTACAGTCTTTCCAGATCCCCTCCTTCCCAAACAAACTTGTATTTAACTCCTTTGCATTCATTTTTATTTATTCTCTTTAAGTTTATTCTGTATATATTCAGATGTGTATTTGTTATCTTCCCCACTAAAATATAAGCATCTTGAGGGCAGGAATTGTTTCCCTGTGCTTGAATCCTCAGCATTTGACACAGTGTTTGGCATATAGTAGGTGCTTAATAAATATTTATTAGAAAAAATATTAAAAGAAAGTCAAAAGACTAAAAATAAGGTACTTCACAGCAAACACTGACCTGGAAAACAGATGGAGGAAGAAATGTAAGAATCATTGGACTATTTGAATGCCACGACCAGAAAAAAGGGCCTAGACATCTTATTTCAGGAATCTTGAAAGAAACTACCCAGAACTCTTAGAAGAATAAAAATCCCCTGGCGACCCCCTGAAAGAAACCTCAAAACAGAAACTCCTAGGAATATTGTGGCCAAAATTTGGAGCTTCCAGGTCAAAGAAAAAATAAATACTTATTGATTTATCCATTCGTTCCTCCAGGCTGCTGTGGCATCCGAAGGAACAAGGAATACAGAACTGTGTTGGTGGCTTGGATTTGCAGAACAAGTAAAGCTTACTAGGAAGGAGAGAAAGAAGAGATGTATTCAGAAATGGGAGAGATCTAAAGCAAAGGGTATCCGTAAAACTTTAAAAGAATAACTGGGTGGTCCAGTACCAGAACACCTTCCTCCTGGCATGAAGCAGGGTGGGCAACCACTCACTGTCAGACGCACACCAGGAAGGCCAGAACGAAGCTGCTGCTGTGTGCGACAGGCTGCACAGACTTGGCCTCGTGAAGGACCTGGCTTCCTGCTGTAGTTGAGGGGGCACGAGTTCCGAGGCTGCCACGCACATCCAAGGGGTGCGCCGAGGCCCTACCCTCCCTGTGAAGAGAGCTTCCACCTTCATTGTTCTATCTCCTGGAGGCCCCAAACACTCCAGCCACGCCCCACTTCCTGGACTGTTATTCTGGACCTGCTATTTCCACATTAATTTCACTCGAGTATTATTTTGTTTCATTCAAGTCTAAATTAAAGGCTTGGCACCTCTGATGGGAATAGGGATTATCTCCCCTCTTCCAAAGCTCTGTGACAATGCCGCCAGTGAGCATCAAAGCATTCAAAGGAAGGCACTGCTGGTTCTTTGTTTTTCCCCAAATAACGCTGAAGATCCAGAGAACCCTGGCATCCAAATTCTTACGCAGATTCTTCGACCTTCAAAGAAATCAGGTTCTCCTGTTCTGAAGGGGTTTACTCCCGGCCACATCAAGGCTGAGAACCAGTCAAGTCCAATCGGTTTCTAGCTCCATTCCAAGACACTGCTGGTGTGAAACTACTCAGAGCCCAATCACACCTTCCCAGACCGAGCCCCAGGAGGCTGAAAACCCACCCTCCCTCCTAATACCAGTCTTGCGACACTGGGAGAGGCCCCGACCTCCAGGTTCAGGGGCTCAGACTGAATATATAGCTCCTCCCAAAGTGACAAATTAGCCAAAGAAACAACATTAAAAAGTTGACTTTATGTCTTCTTGACGATCTCTAACTTGGGTTGTGACTGACCTTTGGTGCCATGAGACCCGGGGCTCCAAACCAAGTCCAAGGCTGGTCCTCAAGGTTGCCCACCACCATCAGGGGCCCAGGAAACCATCTGCTCCACCCATCTGGGACGGACTTGTGTGTGCCCTCCACCACAAGGGCAGGGTGAAAGAGAAGAGGGGCTAAAGCTAAGCAAAGAGGAAGAGATTCCAAGGCAACCAGGGCAGAGGGAAGCAGTGGACCGAGGAAGAAACGGGATCAGCAAAGACCCCGTGCTTCCCCCTTGGCCTCCCACTAGCTGGGAGGCACTGAGGGAGATAGCAATTGACCTCATCTTGGTTTTGTTCTCTGTAATAGAAGGGGAGGATGAGAACAGCAAAGCCCAAAAGCTTTCTATAGCTGTTATCATTACCAGGCTCTGCAAAAGAAAAGCATCTCAGTCTCATGATCAGATGGGGCCTTGGAGGCAGCCAGTCCAACCTGAAAGAGAATCTAGCCTGTCTGAAGACCAGATTTAGGCTGGAAGGAGCCTTCAAGGCTATTCTGCCCAACTGGCCCCCTTACTTTGAGGCCCAGAAAGACTGACTGGGGATTACCAGCAACCTCCCTCAAAACTCCACCTCCTGCCTCTGGGGCTGAGCAGAATAACAAGAGTCCCTGAGGCCCCACAGTATAACATAAAAGGCACAGGGTGCCCACTAGGCGGCCATCTCTATGAGGCTCAGTTTCCTTATCTGTTAAATGAGGTTTGAATCTAAGGCCCCTTCCAGCTCTGAAACTGTGATCCAATCCCTCTGCCCCACGGCATCCACTCAAACATACTCATCTCCCCATCTCTGCCCATCCCGGCCCCAGCTTCCTTACAGCCTGAGTGCCTTCCACAGGAAGATCCTCTTCTAGACCCTACCCCTGGGATCAGCAATCAAGCCTGGGCAGTTTCACCTTCTCACCTCCAAAACATCAGTCCTCATTAGCCGGCGTCTCACGTGGCCCACGTCCAGATCAGCCCCAACCAGTCTCTATCCCTCCCTACTCCTTTGCCCCAACACCTGTACCCCTCCTGCCCTACAGTTCTGAGACAAGACCAAAGTGACCCTGCCATAGCTAAGAGGGAGAGGGGTTTGGTAATTTCTCACACACCTTTCCAGGAACTTTCAGACCCAAAGTGCCCCTCCGTGGCCACCCCTTCCCTATGTGTTGGCTCTCCTACTTGACTATCATCTCCTCGAGGGCAGGGATAGCCTTTGCTTCTGTAATTCTATCTCCAGAGCTTGGTCCAGGGCTCGGCACATAGTAGAGAAGAGGATAGGGAAGGAATAAGAATTTATAGAGCCTTGGTATAGGCCAGACACTGCATTAAATACTTTGTACAAACATTACCTCACTCGATCTTCCTAACGACCTTGCAAAGTGGGTGCTGTTACCATTCTCATTTTACAGGGAAGGAAACTGAGGCAGAGGTTAAGTGACTTCCCCAGAGTCATGCAGCTAGGGTCCACCATGCCAGTCACGGTTCTCTGAATTCTCCAGGCACGTACTAACCACCAGGGCGGGATGGTCACCTCCACAGGTTCCTATACTGAAGAGGCATGCAACGGCTCCAAGAACAGCCTGAACCAGGTGAAAACGGGCCTGGAAAAGCTCTGTCAAAACCACGGGGCTTTTAAGTCCCTATGAAGCCCCCACCCAGGGATCCTCAGAGATGGAGGGTGGAGTCTTGGACACCCCTGCTGTCGGCGATGCCTCTCAATGCACCTGAAGAGCTTGTGACATTATGGGTGTCTGTATCACATCCAGGGGGCAGCTGGGTGGTACAGTAGACAGAGTGCCAGGCCTGAAGGCAGGAGGACCTGAGTTAAAGCCCTCCCTCAGACACTAATTGTATGACCCTGGACAAGTCACTTCACCTGCTTGCCTCAATTTTCTCATTTGTAAAATGAGCTGGAGAAGGAAATAGCAAACCCCTCCAGCATCTCTGCCAAGAAAACCCCCAAAAAGAGCCCCAGAGAGTCAGACAGAACTGATGTGACTAAACCATTTCATCTGGCTCAAGATACACTGGAATCCCCAGGGCTTTTCAGACACATTTCCCTTGTGCTATCTTTGAAAAACTAATTTTCTCCACCCAAATTAACAATGTTTTCCCTACTCAATTTCCCCGTTAAGATTCAGCCGGGCACCCGCCTGCAGAGAGACCGGCTCCATCACCCAGGACGTGGGCTCTGTCTCTGTTTCAGCAGCACAAAGCCAAGGGCAGCCCTGTCTGAGGGACCTCATTCCAAGCTGCTGAGTCCAGAGCTAACCCCACCAGCTCCATCTACCATCCAGCACCCGACCTCCACTGGCACCCGTCCCCAGGAGGCACCGAGGAGCTTTGAGCTGGGAGCCGAGCCAGGCGGCTCAGCACCCCTGTCCAAAGGCTGAATCAGAGACCGGTTAAGATACACGGTCACTGCCATGCCTTCTTTTCTACCCAGGTAAGATGCTACTTTTGGGTTCAAGTATGATGTGCCCTCCAAATCGAGACTGTACCGCTTTGCCCTGCCCCGTTTGCCTGTGCTGTGATCTACCCTGGCAGCATCACTGCCCCAACCCTCTGCCGCCAGAATGTAAATCAAGCTTCCCCTGAAACGGTGACTGGAGAAGCCTCTGGTCAGGATCACAACACCCCTTACCCCTCCTGCGGGTGAGACAGAACAAAAACAAACGGGGACAGAAATGGGTCTCCTCCTCCACCTCCAGGGGCACATCAGACCCGGACACACTGTTCACTCACTGAGGAGAGCACCAAGTGATGCCCCGCCAGCCCTTTCCTACATAAGGTTACCCTGAAGAAAGAGGTGGCTTCTCTTTCCCTGGAACTAAGTGCTAACTCATGCCCTCCCCGTCCCTGGGCAGGCCCAATGTTCTTCTCAGGATTCAGAGCAGTGAGGATGTGCCTGTAAAGATCCCCCTGCCCACAGGTGCAGACTGACCACCTCTCTGTGGTTTCCCAGCCCAGCACTGGTTGGCAGAGGCACCGCGAGGCAGTGCCGGCCTTGCCCACATCATACGTGGAGATGAGGGCTCAGGATTTCCTGACTCTGGAGCCAGACTCCTATCTATCCTGCCCCATTGTCTCACAAACTAGGATTCAGAAGAAAGGAGGCTCAGCCACCTCGTTTCAGCAAATTTCCCCAGCTTTCTGACTGGGCCTGGGCTTAAAACCCAGTCTTCCCAAGCATCCCACTTCTCACCAAGTATCTCCACAGGAGCACCTTTTGGGGGTGGGTGGCAAAGACAGCCATGCTTCAGATGACACCTTCCCTTGGTTCTAGAAAATTACTAACACAGTTAAGTAGAGTTCCAGCCAAATATCCAACCATGTGACTTCTAGCCTTTGACTCCATTACAGTGATGTTTCTTTAAAGATAGAACAAAAAGCAGCTCAGTGTAAATCAATCCGAGCTCCCCGACATGACCTGGTCTTCTAGCCTCTGCAACCACGTCGAGCCGACCACTAGAACACTAAGCCAGGCGTTTGGGAGCCTTGAGGACTCGCCTCCCCGCAGAGGCAGCAGCTTGGAGCTAATCACAGGCCTAGAGTCTGCTGGGGGCGGTGCTGTCGGCAGCAGCAAAGAGATCTCTGGGTAGAACGCGGAGGGAGCTGCGCTTCGGCACAGCTCAAGTCAGCGGGCCCTTCGGCCTCCTGCAGCAGCGGGCCCTTCGGCCTCCTGCAGCGAGGTCAAGGCTGCTCAGGATGCCTGTTCATTATGATGATGAAGCAGTCTGATGCAAGGCATCTACCCTAAGGCCTGGATGGCCGGCCTCCAGATCAGGGCCGATTGGAGATCGCAGATAAACTACAAGACCTCTACTCAGCACTGAATCAATCTGTGAATGTTACCTTTTCAAGCCTGCCAATGCTCAAAGGAAAGAGCCAGGCCAGTTAATCAGCAAGTGGGCCACGGTGGTCAAGCCTACAGGTAAACGATGCACAAACCAGCTTTCTGGTATCTGGGGAAGAAGCCCTTTCTCCCTAACTTTCTCTGCCTTGGCCTCCCCTAGAAATGATTCCAAATTAATCACCCCCCACTTCCCCTCTAGGTATAGATAAAGGACCCAAGAACTCACCCCCAGATAAGGACTCTTTCAAAACAGACACACCCTAAATTGAAAAACATTTATTTCACTTAAAAAAAAAAAAGGTGACCAACTCTACATGTCTACCCATCACAAGCCACTAGGGGCAAAGTGGGGAAGGAGCCAGAGCCCCTCGGCAACTGTGATGATCCCCCAATTCAACACCCAGTGGAAGCAGATGAGTGGGGAGACAACACAGGCCCTGCCACAGTTTCTGGACATAGTTAAGGCTACTGGGAGAACAGAACAGGAGCAGGAAGGTACTGAAGAACGAAGGGGGGAGGGGGATGGCGGGGTGGGTAGAGAAGAGTCTCAACTTAGCAAGGTTAAATTAAAGTCCGTGGTTCCTGAGGGACCCAATGCACAAAGCCGTGAGAACATCCCGAAGATGGGGGACCACGAAGGGTGAATTCTCATGCACAACCGCATCCCAGGGCTTCAGCCCCCACACATCCCACCTCAAGCTTTAAAAGGCCGAGTACCGCGCCCGGTCCGCATACTGCTCCCGCTCCTACCGTGCCACATCATACAGAGAATTCCGCGCAACTGCCGAGGCCTGGGACAGGTCATTCTCATGCCCGTAACCGTAGCCCTCTCCAACAGTAGGAACCAAGGGGGCACGGCGCAGGGGGCTCCGGTCCCGTCCATAATAGGAGGTGGAGGCTGCGGTGACAGCAGCTGCCGCAGCCGCAGCAGCAGCGGCGGTGGCGGCAGCAGCTCCTGAGGTTGGCAACAGGTGTCTATCGTAGGGGTCAACAGAGGCGGAGGTGAGATGACTGGCCATGGCTGGGTTCTGGACTTGTGGGAGCTGGGACAGGGTCTGCTCTGCATAGTTGTACGCAGAGGCTGCCGCCGCCGCTGCCACCGCCTCGTAAGACCGGACTCGGCATCGCTTGTAGTAGGCATCAAGCGCTCCGTATGCATTACTGTAATACACTGACTCCCCGTAGCTCATGGCGTAGGGTGCACGAATGGCTCCATACTGCTCGTTATACTGCTCGGTCAGATCTGCCACGCGGCCTGTCCGATCCACCGGACACTCTTTGGACCAGTGGCCCTCTTTCCCGCACCGATAGCAGCCGCTCTGATCTCCCATCCCAGGGGCGGTCCGGAGCCGGCTGGTGGACAGCTGCACGTGCATTCGTTTGCCTTG
>CM053623.1:456968610-456998518 GCA_028646595.1 Phalanger gymnotis
GACACAGGACGGGGGTGGGGGGCGACCCACAGTGAAAGGTCCAGGTCAGAGAGCCAAACTTGTTGCTTTGGAACGGCGAAAGCCAGCAGATGCCCGACGTGCCCCAGAGCAGACGCGGTATTGATTACCAGGGTATTGATTCAGATCTTTGTGCCCTCAACTTCCCCATCTCCAAAGCCACAGCTATCACAACCAGGACAGCCATGTCACACATTAGGAAACATTCAAGATGGTGGGAAAGATCAGGGTTCACCAGCAAGGTATGCAATGGCACATGGGTTGACCCAGACAGGTACCTCCTCTCACAGCCTCAAGTGGCTGGCTCTCAAATCAAGCCACATACAGTTGCTGTCTAAAACCACATCTAACAGGGGGTGCAAAAAGACCTACCACTTGGCCTCAAGGCATCCCATGGAGCACCAGGATGAGTGGAGAGTGAGGAAGGGTCATTTGCTCTAGCTTCCCTCCCATCCTAACCTTAGCCCCGAGCCCAAGGCCCCAGCCAGGGGGCAGAGCCTGGGGGCATACAGTACCTTTTCGACATGATGGAGGCGGCCTTTTTGTAGGGATCGTCGTAGCTGTCTCGGGGTGGGGAGAGGCGGGTACGCTCATAGGGCGGCGGGGTGCTGGTAGCGGCGTTGGCAACAGCCCCCTGGGACAGGGACAAGTAGGCTGCGGACGGCTGGCCCGCCCCCTCATAGGTGGCACCTGGCTGGCCCCGGTAGGAAGCAGCAGCAGGCTGGGGAGGCTGCTGTTGGGCAGCATAGGAAGAACCCAACGGGGCCGACGACTGAGTGCGGTAGGGAGCAGCCAGGGCTGCCGCAGCGGGCTGGGCGCCATAAGCAGCTGCCGCCCCGTAAGAGCCAGTGGCTGCAGCCGACTGAGCCCCGTAGGAGCCAGAGAGGCCCATGGTGGCCTGAGCTCCATATGCATTCAGCTGTGCTGTGACGACTGGCTGGGCGCCATAGGAACCTGCGAGGGGGCCCGCTGCCTGTGCTGCGTAGGCGGCTGGCTGGGCGGCATAGGCTGCAGCAGTAGCCGGCTGAGCCACATAGGCAGCAGGCTGGGCAGAATAGGAAGCAGCTGGCTGGGCTGCATATGGGCCAGACTGGGCATTGTAAGAGGCTGCTGTGGGCTGAGCATTATAGGAGGCTGCAGTAGGCTGGGTGTTATAGGAGGCCGCCTGGGCCCCATAGGCAAGTGAGGATGCTGCAGGCTGGGCCCCATAGGAAGCTGCCTGAGCCCCATAGGAGGTCAGGGAGGAAGCTGCCGACTGGGCATTGTAAGAAGAGGCAGCAGCTCGCACCCCATAAGAAGCTGGCTGATTACCATAAGAGGCAAGGGAGGAGGCCTGTGCCCCATAGGAGGTGAGAGAAGAGGCTGCAGCTGACTGGGCCCCATAGGAGGTGAGGGCCGAGGCTGAGGGCTGGGCACCTCCGTAGGGACCAAGTGAGGAAGCTCCCCCAGGCTGAGAGCCAGGGCTAGCCAGCTGGGCCCGGTATGGGGCTCCCAGGGACACTGAAGGCTGTGCCCGGTAGGAGGCTGCCTGGGCAGTCATGGGCTGGGTCCGATAGGCGACACCCAAGGAAGCAGAGGGTTGGGCTCTATAGGCCGCCCCCAGGGAAACCGAAGGCTGGGCTCGGTAAGTGGCTGGCTGGGCTGTCAGTGGGGTCACGTAGGAAGCTCGGGGAGGCGAGCGGCGCAGGGGACTGCGGTCACGGCCATAGAAAGGAGGAGAGGGCTGCCGGGGCCGCCCATCGAAGCCGGTGGTGCTGTTGCTGAAGGCCTGCTGATAATCAAAGGTGGCAGAGAAGCCGCCAGTCCCAGGGAATGCAGTGTCGCCAGCCCCTGGCTTCTTGGCCTTTTCCCCAGGGGCCGCCAGGCCCGCTGGCCCCTTCTTCTGACCTTTGATGGAAAGCTCCACGTTGATGCGCTTGCCCTTCACCTCCTTGCCGTTGAGCTGCTCGATGGCGGCTTTGGCGTCTGCTTCCTTTTCCATGTGAACAAATGCATAGTCTGATAAAGCAGCAGACAGAGGGGTTAGCGGTTAGGGGGTAAAGCCCCAAACTGGGGACACACACACACACACACTCTCTCTCTCTCTCTCTCTCCCCCAATGGCAGGTTCTGGCTGCTGCCAGTTACTTCCATATGCCTCCAAAGCTTTCCTCCTGGACTTGGTGCCAGGGCAGAAGGCTGCCAATGGCCTCAGGGCAGTGAGAGAAACTCCATTAAAAGGACTTCCAGCAAAGCTGTGAATAAAAAAGCTTCCTAAACTGCCAGACCAAAGGAGAGATGGGATCTTTAAATAGATCACATCCAACAAGCTCAAGCTTCAGACTTCTTTAGAGCTTACAGCTGCCACTCACCTGAGTTTATACCCAGGTATCAGCTTCCACACCCTGGGAATCACTTGTTTTACCCTGGGGGGGGGGGGGGCACTGCGCCTAATTACAGCAAAGACACACCAGTTCAAACCAAGGTTTACCCAACAGGGGTAGCCGGCAATCAGCAATTTCAGGAATGACCCGACTATGACCAAGAATTTCTCACATCTGTAAGGCACTTTACAAGAATAATCACAACCATTTTATCAACTGACTCTCACGAACAGCATATAAGGAAGGCAGTCACAGATTACTGTCTCCATTTTATAGATTAAGAAAGTGAGGTCCAGACTTGCCTGTAGCTAGACAGGGAACGAGGGGCAGAGTTAGACTTAAATCCAGAAGTACTGGATCCAATCCCAGGATTTTTCTGCTCTGACTTAGTGAGGTCTCAGAACCTCAAAGAAAGCACAACCCAGGCCAAAACCTCTTGTTTGCTCCCATAGGCTGATACATGGGGAGGGAAGGATCACATAGTAAGCAAACCAAAGGAGAAGTAGAAAGCGTAGGCAATAAAGTCCAAGCACCCCTCCACCCCAGGCTCACCCTCAGGGCCGCACTGCTTCTGCCATTTCCTGTTCCAAACACCAAGATCAACGTTAGGCCTCTGTGACACTGGCGGTTTAGCTACAGGAAACTTCTGATCAGTCCCAATCACTGAGGCTGGAACCACGTCTATCCGCAGAGCACTTGGTGCTCTTTCCCCCAAGGTCCTCATCTGGGACACTCAGAGGACCATGCGACTGGTCAGTGCAGAGTCGTCAGACCACTTCCCAACCCCACCCCGCCCCGCCCCCTCAACAACGCTAGGGATCAGAGGAAGAGGGTATGGGCAAAGTGAAGGCTAGAGAGAAAGGGATGAGAGAAAAAGTCCTCAACAACACAGTCTGGCTCTGGGAAGATACAGGAACTAAGCCATCAGGAACAGAGGCAAAGTAGTCACTTCTCACTACTAAGTGGATCATAATGTGGAGCCTTCTAAGTGCTCAAAGACAACGGAATTTTCTGCTCCCAAACAAGAATTTATGAGAAATCCATTGACTACAGAGCCTCCCTCCCTAGTTGTTCTCCATGGTCTCCAGTATACTGTTCTGTTCCATGACCAACAAAACTCAAATGCAACTTATGGGGAAACACGTTTCTCTGAGGGAAGCAATATGGAATAACCCAAATGGCGCCGGGGACTAGAAGGATGAGTGGGCTTCAGGAGCACCACCAGTGACCTTGGGCAAGTCTCCTGACAGGTGGCCCCATCTGTCCAATCTGTCTTGAGCTAACAAACATGAAAGCACTTGGCAAAGTGTCATGTCGTGCAGTATGTACAAGTTCTCCCATGCTTGTTCAGGAGAATTCCCTCCAGATATCAACTCTGAGTTGTTCTACTAAAGCAAACAAGAGGCAGCATCCTTTGTACTTGCAATCTTAGAACCTAACAGAGATAACAGAAGAATAAAGCCAAGGGAAACAAATCCCACAGCCAGACCCAGCTGTCCTTACCATTCAACCAGGTAGAATACAAGCTCTCCTCTCCCTGGAGAGGGGAAGAGCTCACACAGGTGAGAGGGAGGAAAGCACTCAAAGCTGACCTAAGGAAAGATAAGGCAGCAGAGAAAGGGGGGGAAGCTCCTAGAGGAGAGTGAGCCAGCTGCCCTGGAGTAGGGAGAAATAAAACATGAACGAGAATCACTTTGGGCATCTGTATCTAATGAGTCCTGACATGGGTGGAACTGGGCAAAAGCAACCAGTGAGCACTAGGAAGAACTGTAAGCTCAGGTCCCTTATTATAGTGCAACTTTGTCAATTTTTAAAAAAAGCTTTAAGAGCGAGGTTGCAAATTATCTTGAAATCCACATAAAACACCACATTAAAATCAACTGGACAAAAAAAAAATTCATCAGATCACAATCAAACCTCATCCACGAAGGAGGGTCCTGGGAAGCAGATAAAAGCCTATGTCCAGCGGGCTTAGGGAGCCAATGGCCTGACTAGTCTCAAGAAAGCCCTGCTAAGGGAGCGGGCCTGGGGCCAGCAGAAAGACCAGATCCTAGGTCCTCCAAGAACACCAGGAAAATCATCTGAAGATTCAAGGATCATCTGGCCCCCCAATGTAGATGATAAAGTATGGAGAACTTTCAAGAAGACTCCTTTTGCTTAGGGAAAGTAAGTAATCGAGGCTGCCCAGCATCACTGCACAATTCCCTCCGCTGCTAAGACACAGTGGATCCTAAGTGTGAGGTGGGAATAGCTTCTCCTCGGAATCCTCCTAGGCTTCTCAAAGGCTCATGATGGATCTTGAAAACAGAGGCCAATACAAGTTTCCCACTTCTCTGGGCAGCCAAAGGACGAAGGCAAAAAACAGCTCAAAACTGCCGCTGTAGTATATCGAGCCATCGATGGTCACCTCCTTCCTCCTTCTTCCTGCACCTAGGCCACAGGCCACACTAAAGAAGGACCAACTCCCCGCAAAATGGTAGGCTTATGGTTTTTTAGTGGTAAAGACGAGAGTCAATGCAGTAGGAGATAATGAAAAACGGCTCCTCTTTCTTAGCCATTGTCTATATTACCTCCTCCCTTTGCACATTCTCTGTCCAAATTTCTTTTCTCAGCCAATGAAAAAAGGATTCCATGGAGTCATACATCCTCTTCCTGTCTCCACTATTTAAGAGGCTCCCATAGACCTTTCTGATTAAATCAAACAATTCATCGATAAGGAGAGACCCTACTACAAATAAATACTTTCAAAATACTTGACGTGGCAATAGACACATTTCTGCTCATAGGTACACATTCTCCAGATGCTTCCAAAGGAAATCCCAGGTGCCTCCCAGCCCCACTCTTCTCAGTCTAAGCAAGCAGTAGAGAATGATGCAATCACTTTCCCTCTGCTACTTGGCTTCTGAGGAGGCACTGAGCAAAGAGGATTTCTTGACATCATGATTTCCACAGCAATTCTAACCTCCCAGAATCGAGTTTCTCAATTCTCCACTCAGCACCCACCCTGCAGAAGGAGCCACTCTGACACTGATTAGGCCAATTAGAAACCAAGAGTAGCCACAGGCAGATCCCCCACTTTCTTCCTTCAAGTCTTTTCCATCCTCTCCTCAAAACAAAAGCAAACTGCAAACCCCATAGCCTGCCCCAGAACACCTGGCAGAGGAGCCTGGATCCGGATATTCCTGGACTTCCATAACCTGAGTTGAGGAAAATAGAATGCAATATTAATGCAAGATGAGAAGGCTATTTCCATTCAGAAGGGGAGGGCCAAATTAAATCTTTACTCTTCCCACACCTTGCTGGAAGAAGTATATCCACCAAGGAGGAGCCTTCCTGGACCAGACCAACAGATCCAGAAATCACATAGAGGGTTTCTGTCCCTAACACTTCTCTTGCTGAGCCCTAACAGCCCCCAAATAGAGGCACAAAAGACCCTCGAAATACATCCCACCACTCTCTCTTCTGAGATCCAAGAAAATTATTACTGCTTCTGCAGATGATCAGGAGAAGCTAACCTGATGCCCTCTAGAAAAGATGCTGATACACAATGGAAATGCCTCTTCCTAATGCCTTCAATTCCTGTCGCAGATGACAGAACTCTGGACAAACTGTCCAGTCTAAAACAAAGTAACAAATAGGGCTGCCTGAATTACACATGGATATCTGCTGTACAATACAATGATCCAAGACAACTCTGGAAGACTTGTAACAAAAAATGTTATTCAGCCCCAGATTAAGAACTGATGGTGTCTGAATACAGACTGAAGCACGCTTCTTTTTCTTCCTTTATTTTTTCTTGAAAGTTCATTTTTGGTTTATGTTTTCTTTCACAACGTGACTATCATGAATATGTTTTGCACAACTACACGTGTATAATAACCTATATCGATATGCTTGCTTCCTCAATGAGGGAGGTGGAGTGAGAAAATTTGGAACTAAAAGTTTTAAGAACGAATGTTAAAAATGGTTTTTACATGTGCTGGGGGAAAATAATATAACAAATTTAAAAATAAATGAAAATAAACACTTTAAGAATATCTGTTTCATAGGAGAGAAACTGAGCATTAAGCCAACCCAAGCGCATGACTGGAAAAGTAAACCATTCCAGTTAATTGGGGAGGCCTAAATCTGCCTCCTTTAATGGAAGAATGGTTAAGGACAACAAAAGACCTCGGCATTCAACCGTGACTTACAGCACGAATACCTCGTCCTGGAAGCTAGGCCCCAGTTTACAGAATGGGGCAAAGTTCTTCGGGCGACGAAGGCCCACTCACTGGGTGTCCAACCACATGGATTTAAAGGGAGGAACGTGCCAGGGCCCCCTCCTCTCCCTGCACGTCCGTGGCTGCAAAGCTGGGCTCCGGGGGAGGCCAATGGAGGAAAACCCCCTTTGGAGGACCGGCTCCTTAAAGACTGCAGGGCCCCGTTACCTTCCACTCCGGCGCATTCGTCTGCATGGAACCGGCGGGAGGGCGGACCCAGAGCCCAGACCTTTCACCCCTCTCCTCCGACCGACGTCCGAAGGGGTGGGGGTGGGCGGCCCCCGCGCCTCCGGTTCCGGTGTGTCCCCGTCACTTCCCAACACTTTCCGACCGCTCGGCGACCGCCCCACCCCGCCCCCGGAAGAGGGGGAGGGGAAGGCGCGCCCCCGCCGCGCACACGAGCCCCCGTCCCCCCCCGCACTGGTCACCGGCTTAAAGCGTCCTCGCCGCCGCCGCCGACGGGCGCGGCCCCGACACGCGCCCCCGCGGGTCCTGGCCCCGGCTCCCCTCCTGGGCACGCCCCCGCGTTACCTTTGACCACGTCACACTCGATGACGGGCCCGTGGCGCTCGAAGAGGCTGCGCAGCTCCTGGCTCGTGCACGCAGCCGACACGTTCCCCACGAAAATTTTCCAAGTGTTGAGAGGCCGCGGACGCGACATCTCCACTACGAGGGCGCGCCCCGGCCGGAGTTCGTGGCCGTGCAGGGCCTCGATGGCGCGCAGCGCGCCCGCGGCCTCGCGCACGTGCACGAAAGCGAACTGCTTCATGACGGCGCAGCTCATGACGGTGCCGAAGCGCGAGAAAAGGGCCGCGAGCTCCTCCGGAGTCGTGTCCGCCCCATCTACGTTCCCCACAAAGATCTTCATGGCGCCGCCGCCCCCGGCCAAGAGCTCGGACCCCCGCCTTTTCCTGAGCGACGAGCGAGACGTCCACCCTGCCGGCCGTCCTCCCCTGGAATGGAGGACGAACGAGAACCCCGCCGCGCAGGCGCAGCGCGCCGGCCAATCACAGCCGGCGCTCCGCGCCACCGCTGGCCAATGAGAGCGGCGGAAAGGGCCGCGCGCGGGGGGCAGCCAATCCCCGCGGCCGGGAAGCCCGCTCGCTGGGCGAGGGAGTTCGGAAAGGGGGGCGGCGGCGACGGCGCGCGCGCGACCAACGGCCGCCCGCCCCACCTCTCCTTCCTTCTTCTCCTCCCCAGCCGCTGGGGTTCGCCCGCGGGAGCTGAAGTGGTGTGGGGTGGGGGGCGAAGGGCTGGGCTGGGAAGAGAGGGAGAGAGGTAGGATGATGACCCGAAGCCGCAGGGCCCCGCCCCTCAGACCCCGGGGCGCGGCCGGCCTGCTGCCGGCGGAAGGGAAGGACTCCGAGCCCGAGGTAGGGCAATGGGGCGGGGGCCGGCCCAGCTCAGCCCCTCCCCCGCTTCCCCAGCCCTCTCCTAGACCTTCTTCGGCTCCCCAGTGCCTGGGGAGGCGGCCCCGGCCCTTACCTCTGCATATTGGCCTCCCATGCCTCCTCGGCTCCCTGGCCTTCGACGTTCCAGTGCCGCCGTCCCCCAACGGCATCGGCGGCATTCCATCCCCAGCTCGGAGGCTGGAACCGTGCGGCGGGGGGGCTTGGGGGGAGCACCGAGGAGGGCGCCCACTTCCTGGCCCAGCGATTCAGAGCTGGGCACAGGAAAGTAGCGGAATTCGAACCCAAGACCTCTGCCTCCAAACCACGTGGTCAGTCTTCCCCCTCCCCCCCCCAGGGCAGCGGCCCCTTGACACACACCCATGTTGGCCCTCTCCTAACTCTCACAGTGGACCCAGCCCATTGAGGGAGCTTTTGGCATTCGTGGCTGGCAGGGAAGCCAGGAGCTGCCCCTCATATATCGCTCCTCTTGCCCCACTCGAGACCACCCTCCACCCTCTCTCTCTCTTGGTCCTTAGTAACTTGTAGCCTTCCCTGTTCACCTGAATCCGCCAATCTACATGTACTAAGCACCTACTATGTTCCAGGCACTGGGCAGCACGTGTACAAGGACAGGACAAATAGAAAATAGTGGTAGGAAGGTGCTGGGATTCAGAGGGGTTGAGGAAGGCTTCATGCAGGATCCCGGAAGCCAATAGGTGGAGATGAGGAGTGAGAGCCTCCCATGTCCTTGCTCATGGTCAGGACGAGCCAACACAGGGAGACAGATGGGTCAACGCATCCTGGACTTCTCATCAGTCTTTTCATAAATACTCCATGGAGTAACTAATGTGAAGTCTTTGTTTTCTGCTTCCCTCTTATTTTAGTGGTGTAGTTAATATAGGAAACTCCCCATGTTCAAATTCTCTCCACTGATACAGATTAGCAACTGGAATTTAGAGTTTTTGAGAGTTGGCTAGGACACTTAGAGTTTAAGTGACTTGCCCAAGGCCACACAGCTAATATGGATCAGTGGAAGTTTGAATCCAGGGCTTTGTGACTCCAAGTACAGCCATCTCTCCATTATGCTACACAGCTTCCCTACCCTGCATACAGCAAGCATTTAATAGATGGTTGTTGAATCGAACTGAATCTATGCAATAGGCTGGAGGCATTTCTTCTTTAGATTTAAGCATTCCAGGGATATCATTATGGGCTTTGGGATCATTGGGAGCAGCCCCTAATTTTCCAAATGTTCCATTCGCTGTCTATTTACTGTCCGAAACCATTGCTTGGACCACTGGCCTTCTTCATCCACTTGGTCGTTCCTTTGTGGATTTTGAGGTCAGTTTCCTGGCTCTCATCATGTAGGCTGTACAACCTTCTGAGGCTAGATATAGAACTGTCCTGTGCTCATCTACCAACCGGAACATCTGGAGGGAGGATAAGCCTTCCATTTGGATTCTAGGAAGGACTTTCTGCAGGCCAGTGTCAGAAACCTTTAGGGCTTAGCACAGTGCCTGTTGCATAGTAGGTATTTAATAAATGTTTGTTGACTGACTTACCGACCTTCGGTGAGCAGAAGCATCGCACTTCTCTGCTTTGTTCGATACTGATCTTCAGGGATCATTGTACCAAGTTCGTTCTGCGATTGCATCTGTCAAGGAATCTTATGTAATGCCAAAATGTACATGGGAGACATTGACTTGGAGAAAGGTCATATCAACAACCAGTACTCACGACAGGTGCGTAGTGCTCAGGCAGTCACAGAGCCGAAGCTGTGCTCTGCCCTGGAAACTCATCTGCAAAAATTGGCCTGTTCTCATCCTGTCATTGATATGTAAGGAGTTTGTGGAGTTGAGAGAGTAGGCATATGGGCATCCTGCAGCTAGGGGGCACCGCAGAGCACCAGGCCTCCCATGGGGATGACCTGAGTTCACATTTGTCCTCAGACTCTTACTAGCTATGTGACCTTGACTTAGCCTCTGTCACCCTCAGTTTCTTCAACTATGTAAAATGTGGATAATGGTAGCATCCACCTTCCAGGATTGTTGAAAGGATCAAATGAGATAATAATTGTAAAAAGTGCTTAGCACAATGTCTGGCACATAGTAGGTGCTTAATAAATGCTTGTTTCTGGCTAATATGGAAATAAGTTTTATATGACTTCACACATATAATTAATATTCTATTGCTTGCCTTTTCAAGGGGTGGGGGAGAGCAGGAGCGAGAGAGAGAATTTGGAACTCAATTTTAAAAAATGTTAAAAATTTTTTTACATGTAATTGGGAAATATTAAACAAAATTAAAATGTATTAAAAATGAAAAAAAATGCCTGTTCCCTTTCCTCTAATCTTGCCCTTTAAGTTGTTCAATTTCTCCCCCTCTTTCAGATATGTTAAAACATTTCCTCAATGCTTTCTAAAACCTGTTATAAAATAGATAATTTTGATTATATAAAATTTTAAAGTTTCTGCATAAACAAAACCAATACAGCCAAAATTAGAAGGAAAGCCAAAAATTTGCAATAAGTATTCATGATAAAGGCCTTACTTCTCAAATATATAGAGAACTGAATCAAAGTTGTAAAAATGCAAGTCATTTCCCAATTGTTAAATGGTCAAAGGATATGAACAGGCAGTTTTCAGATGAAGAAATCAAAGCTATCTATAGCCATATGAAAAAAAATGCTCTAAATCACTATTGATTAGAAAAATGCACATTAAAACAAATCTGAGGTACCATCTCATATCTATCAGATTGGCTAATATGATAAAAAAAGGAAAAAAATGATAAATGTTGAAGAGGATGTGGGGAAAATGGGACACTAATACACATTTGGTGGAGTTGTGAACTGACCCAACCATTCTGGAGAGCAATTTGGAATTATGCACAAAGGGCTATAAAACTGTGCATACCCTCTGATCCAACTCTGCTAGGTCTATACTCCAAAGACCTTAAAAAAAAAAAACAAGGGAAAAGGACTTACTTGTACAAAAATATCTATAGCAGCTCTTTCTGATGGCTAAGAATTGGAAATTGAGGGGATGCCCACCAATTGGGGAATGGTTAAATAAGCTGTGATATATGATTGTAATGGAATATTATTGTGCTATAAGAAATGACAAGATGATTTCAGAAAACCTGGAGATAACTTACATGAACTGATGCAAAGTGAAGCAAACAGAACCAGGAGAATGTTGTACACAGTAAGAGTAATACTGTATGATGAGGAACTGGGAATGACTTGGCTATTTTCAGCAATACAGTTATCTAAGACAATTCGAAAGGACTAAGGATGAAGTGTACTAGCCACCTCCATTGAAAGAATGGATACTGTCTGAATGTTTGTCCTTCATTCTCGAAGAAGACCATAACATCAGCAAGATGGCACCATGACTTGCAAGTGAATTGGATTTAAGTGAGGGAGGATTGTTCAAAGTCACCAGCCTCACTCTCTCTTTGGGAGCCATTTGGGTCCAGTGGCCAGATATAGATCAGGACAACTGGAGATGGTCCTGGATGCAGCAGGAAACCTTGGCCTTTGTATGGTCTTTCCTAGGTCTCAGTTTGACTGAGGCAGTGCCCATTCAGAGATTAAGGCTAGGTAAGAAATGAGGCAAAGAATGACCTCTTTTACCTAGTTTTAAAAAAATACAGAAAGTATCTTCTTTTTTACTTTCTTTTGTTCTTTTTTTATTTAAGTTTTCTTGTACAAAATGACTAATGAAATAACTAAAATGTTTTACATGATTGCATACGTATAACCTGTATCTGACTGCTTACCATCTCAGGAAAGGTGTAGGGGAGGGAGGGAAGGAGGAATAGAATATGGAATTCAAAACTTTCTTTAAAATATCAAAAATTTGTTTTATCATGTAATTGGGTGAAAAAGAAAATATTATATAAAATATTAAAATAACCTTGATTAAAAATAAACAACCTGCATTATCTCAGCAAGGGCTGCTTCTATGCATCCTTCTTCTCAGGTTTATTTCCTTCAATGCCACTTCTTCCTCATGTGGCACAGGGGCTGAGCTCCTCAATTCAACTATCACTTGAGGGGGTTTTTTGGTTTGTTTTTAATTTTAATTTTATTTTCAGTTCCAAATTCTCTTCCTTCTTCCTGCTCCTCCCACACACATTGAAAAGGCAAGAAATACGATACCTGTTGTACATATTAAGTCATGCAAAACGTATTTCCCCATTAACCATTCAACAGTCAGTAGTTAAGTTCCTACTATGTTGGAGGCTATTCTAGGCACCAAAGAGAGTGTAAGAAGCAGGGTGGTGATAAATTGGTTCATGGTCTTATAGGAATCTCTAGAAGCTTGCAGAAAATTCTCTGGTTTGTAGGGAACACATGCGAACTCATGTGAAGGACCCGTGAAAGCATTCTGCTTTGCCAAGACAGAGTCCCCTTCTTGGCCAACAAGCAGGAAGAGCTAATGACTTTGTGGGTACTTAAGAGGGAGTGACCCCACCCTAGGGGTCACTGGTGTTGTTATTGTCATCATTATCTTCCTCATCATTATCTCCCTGAGTGAGGCTACCTAACCATCATGGAGCACAAGGCAAGGTACCTGTACCTGAGACATTGTTCATGGGGCCCACGAACATCTGGGTCTTTAATGTATCATTACATATCAGCAGACACAGGATACCACAAATGGATAACTGTAGAATGGGAGGTGATCTTCCGTGGCCAAGTGGGCCATTGGTTACCAACCACTCAGTCCTTTGGGCAGGTTTGTCTCTGGCCCCCTTCCCCTCCCTCTCTGGGCACTCACTCACTTTCAGACACACATCTCTTGCTCAGTAGGTGCCTACTGCCCTCGTGCTATCTAGATGCTCTCCCCTAGTTCTACCTAGGTCTGCCTTCCCCGGAAAAATCCCCCCTCCCCTCCAATCAAAATATCCATTCTTTCAGTTAAAAAGATTTCCTGTGAATCATAGGAAAATGACCTGGTAGGTCACAGGGCATTCTCAGCTATAGTTTGATTTAACATGATTCTGCTTCTCAGGACGGGCCAGAAATTACCATCGTCACATGTATCTTTCAGAGGAGGAGAGGGGTTATGGCAGAGGGGCTTGTATAGTGTAATATCAATTAAGTTGGGACTTTCTTACTGTTTTAAAATGATTAATTAAGTGTCTTTGAGTCTTAGTAGGTGCTAAGCCCCAGGCCCAAATCCCTATCTATTAGGTGCTAAACCTATGTGGATATGAAGCCCTCAAGGTCCTAGGGGGAGGTGCTAACTCCAGAGCCAATAGTAAGAGCTTAAGTTCTGGTGGCTCAGATGATGTTTGATGACAGCTAAAGAGTGCATAAAAAGAGAAAACAGAGCTATTTGCTTAGGGCTCTCACTCTTGGTGGCATGCTGATGTGGAGACTCCGGGCAGCTGTAGAGCCCTCCAGCTTGTAAACCCAGATGTTGGGACTTTGTTAAACTCTGGTAAGTATGCATTGAGATTTGAATCAGACAAAGTCTGTTGATGTTTGTAATTTGTTCGTATTTGCTTTGAAGCTCAGGGTGCTGGCTTTTCCCCCTGGACTTGTATAGCGGATTAAAGTAAGATTGTTAACCCCTTAATGTTGCTTTCCTTAGCAAAGCAGATCAAAAGAACCTGAGCCTGCCATGTTCTGTGAGCTGGTTGTTGTTGATTTTACACCCCCACAGCAGCTGCTAGCTAGATTGTTGAAACATATAGCTCCATGAAATTATTAACTATGCCATGCAGGGTTAGCCAAGATGGACAGGGCATAGCGGAGAGTTCTGACAAAAGGCAATCCACAGGAGAAGGAGACAGCAAACCACTCTACCATGTTTGCCAGGAAAACACTGTGAACAGTACTAAAATGATCAAAGTGAGGACACCACAAGATGAGTCTCTCAGGTTGGAAAGTGTCCAATATGCTACTGGGGAAGAGTGGAGGACAATTACGATTCGCTCTGGTACTAATGAATGCTAAAGTAGGAAATCAGAAGATAATTGGGATAGCATGCAAATTTGGCCCTAGAGCAGCAAATGAAGCAGGGCAGAGGCTATTAGAGTTTTGTCAAGATGACTCACTGGGCAGAGCAAACACTTTTTCAATAACCCAAAAGGTGACTCCACACCGACATCACCAGATGGCCCATAAAGAAATCAGATTGATTATAAGCTTTGCAGCTGAAGATGGAGAAGCTCTATAAAATCAGTTAAAACACGAGCTGGAGCTGAACGTGGCTCAGATCATGAGCTTCTTATTGCAAAATTCAGGTTTAAATTGAAGAAAGTAGGAAAACCATCAGACCATATAGGCGTGACCTAAATAGCGTCCCTTATAAATATGAAGTGTAGGTGATGAATAGATTCAAGGGTTAGATCTGATAGATAGAGGGCCTGAAGAACTAGGGACAGAGGTTTGCAACATCGTGCAGGAGGTGGCCTTAAAACAAAATCCCAAAGAAAAAGAAGAGCAAGAAAGCAAAATGGTGTTCTGATGAGGCTTTACAAATAACTGAGGAAAGGAGAAAGGGAAAGATATAACTAACTGAATGCAGGATTCCAGAGAATAGCAAGGGGAGATAAGGAGGTTTCCTTCAATAAGCAATGCAGAGAAATAGAAGAAGACAATAGAACAGGAAAGATGAGATCTCTTCAAGAAAATTAGATGTCGAGGGAAAGTTTCATGCAAAAATGGGCATGATAAAAGAAAAATGGCAAGGATTTACCAGAAACAGAAGAGATGGCAAGAATAACATAAAAGAACTATACAAGAAAGATCTTAACATCACCAATAACCATGATGGTGTGTGGTTACTGATCTAGAGCCAGACATCCTGGAGAATGAAGCCAAGTGGGCCTTAGGAAGCATTGCTAACAATAAGGCTAGTGGAGGTAATGGAATTCCAGCTGAGCTAATTAGAATTCTAAAAGATGATGCTGTTAAAGTGCTGTACTCAATACGCCAGCACATTTGGAAAACTCAACAGTGGCTACTAGATTGGAAAATATCAGTTTACATCCTAATCCTAAAGAAAGGCAATGCCAAGAAATGTTCAAATTACCAAACAATTGTGTTTGTTTCATATACCAGCAAGATTATGCTTTGGATTCTGCAAGCTAGGCTACAGCAATAGGTGAACCAAGAATTATCAAGAGCAGGCTGATTTTTGAAGAGGGAGAGGAACTAGAGACCAAATTGCCGACATTGGCTGGATTTGGAGAAAGCAAGGGAGTTCCAGAAAAACATCTACTGCTGCTTCATTGACTACACTAAAGTCTTTGACTGTGTGGATCACAATAAAATGTGGCAAGTGCTCAAAGACGTGGAAATTCCAGATCATCTTACTCATCTCCTGAAGAATCTACATGCTGGTCAAGAAGCAAGAGTTAGAACCTAACATAGAACAACTGATTGGTTAAAGATTGGAAAAGGAGAACAGCAAGGCTGTATATCATCACCTTATTTATTTAACTTATATTCAGAGTACATCATATGAAATGCCAGACTGGATGAATCAAAAGCTGGAATTAAGGTTGCCAGGAGAAATATTAACTATCTCAGATATGAAGACGATACCTCTCTGATGATAGAAAGTGTAGAAGAATTAAGAAGCCTTTTGGTAAGGGTGAAAGCTGCCTTGATCCTTAACATCAAAAAACTAAAATCTTGGCAACTGGTCCCAGCACTTCCTGGCAAATAAAGGGAGAAGAAATGGGAACAATGTCAGATTTTGTGTTTTGGGGCTCAAAGATCACTGCAGATAGCAACTGTAGCCATGGAATTAAAACACACTTGCTCCTTGGAAGGAAAGCTATGGCAAACCTGGACAGCACACTAAAAAGCAAAGATGTCACCTTGTTTACAAAGGTCCATAGAGTTAAAGCTATGGTTTTCCAGTAGCAATGTATAGCTATGAGAGTTGGATTGTAAGGCAAGCTGAGAGCTGAAGAATCGATGCTATCATATTGTGGTGATGGAGAAGACTTTTGAGAGTCCCTTGGACAGCAGGGAGCTCAAATCAGTCAATACTCAAAGAAATTAATTCAGACTATTCACTGGAAGGACTAAATACTGAAGCTGAAGCTTAACTATTTTGGTCATATAATGAGAAGATGGGATTCATCAGAAAAGCCCATGATGTTGGGAAAGATTGAAAGCCAAAGGAAAAGGGGATGGCAGAGGATGAGATGGAAAGAGCATGTTATGGAAACAATAAACATGAAGAGCACCTAGTTTATTCTCACTTTATTTTTTAAGACCACAAAATTCCTTTACTGCTTTCAGGGGTTAAATGATTCAACAACTATGGGATTTTTTAATTTGATAAAATTAAAGAGGGCATTTATATTTCAAATATAAAATATATTCAAAATCGTTCCTGATCAGTTTCTGAAAACCAATGACTGCCACGTTCATGATTTTTCATTGTTCCGATACAACTGTTAAATACGTGCACCCGCTACCACATTCCAGTAAGCGTACTCATTTTCTGTCTGACTTACTCTGAAATGTGACATTGTACTCATTTTCCAAAAAGAAAATGGAATTTGTCCTCACTTTGTTTTGTTTAGACCAACACTGTTTCTAGATCCCCTCCCAAAGAAGAACTTGTACGTTGGCAATTCTTGTGGAATTTCAGATTCTACAACTTCATGTTAGATGCTCCTTCCTTAAGTCCTCTCTATATCATACTTGCAGAAAGCTGTGTTTTAGAAGGCCAGCATTAGCAGAGTAATCTCATTTTGCCCGTTCAACCAGGAAAATCCCAGTTCCCAGGCCAGCATCAAGCATAGAAGCACCCAGTAGATCTCATGGTTGTCTATCCACCTGATGAATCCATTCATACTTTCTTCTCCTGCCTCTCGATGCTCTCTGGTGCCTAGGGTCCAAGGGACAAAATTGTTACTTCTGGCTCCTTCTTAGTCTATACCACCTTCCTTGGAATGTTGCCCTCCTCTCCTTCCATGCTCACGTGTTGAGGGGGAATTAATGGCATGGTGTGGAGACAACTGTATGAAGAACCATTTCCTAGATGAATCCATGGCTGACTACACTGTTCTCCCAGAGATAGCAACAACCAACGAAGAACTTCAAATGCCCCTTTTCCCTCTTGTTCTCTCTGCACCTACTTTTATTCCTAACTTAGGTTCTATTCCTCAGGCCTGCTTGTACCTTTGCTTTTAATTTCTGTCTTTGGAAGCATGCTAGATGATGCCTACCGGCATGTTCATTAGGGGCTGTGGAGGGCAGGATGAAGGATGCCAGTGACTAGCTGGAAATACTGAAAATTTAAGCAAATAGTAGGGTTTCTCCTGCCTAGAAGCTCCAGAGCTCTCCCTGAGATAGGATCTTGCTGTATGGTGATGAGGGAGGAGAGGAAGAATAGGGGAGGGGAGAGGAAAACGAGGGAAGGAGACTTTTAAGTAGATGGGATCAATTTGCCTCTAGGCTAAAGCAGCTATTGTTTTAACTAGAGTCTGGGATCTTAGCAGGTGCCTCACTCAAACCTCAGCTCAGAGCAGACAGAATAGAGAATAGGCCCAAAGGGAAAACCACGTCTCTGCGCATCAAGTGGGAGGAGAAAGGCATGTTTTGGACAGAATCAGCTCCTCCTCTTGGCTGTTGGTAGAAAGGAATAAGAGAGTGCCCAGCCAAACTTTGCTCCACAGTGACCCCTGCTGTTCAGATGCAACAGGGATGCTGCGGCAAAAGAAATAGGAAAAAAAAAAAAGCCCACAGCTCTCAAGGATCTTCAACCTCTCTCTGTGGCCAAAATTCATTTCTTTAGACTAACATTCTCCTGGGTTGTTTTCTATGACTACAAAGCCTGATGATCTTGAGACAGATTTAAATTGCAGATAGCCCAGAGGTCAATGGAGAGGTGGAGGGCCTGTGTATGGAGGAGGCTGGGACGTGCAGGGAAAGGGGAATCACAAACACAGACAAAAATAAACAAAACCATCCCCTTTTGCAGATGGTGTAAATGATGTACATAGAGAACCTGGAAAGTTAAGTAAAAATTAATGGAAATAACTTCAGCAAAGTTGTAGGATATAAAATAAATCCATATAAATCATCAGTATTCCTGAATATAACCAATAAAACTCATCAGGAAGAGCTAGAAAAAGAAAATCCATTAAAACCAACAACTACAGAAGCTATCCAATACTTTGGAATGTACCTACCAAGATTCACTCAAGGGACAATATGAATCTGACTATGAAACACTCATTTCAGAAATAAAGACCAAACAATTCATGCTTCTCCGTGATTTACGTCTGAGTAGGTCAAGCCAATATATAAAAAGGACAATGCTACTCAATTTACTTTTTCAGTGCCATGACAACCAAAGTACCAAAGGGGTGTTTTATAAAGCTAGGAAAAATAATCCAAATCAATTATGAAAAAGTGGGAAGGGCTTCTATTAGTGGCAGTTATCAAACTAGAGTACGAAGCAGTAATCAGTGAAATAATGTGGTGCTGGTTAAGCAAGACAGAAGGGTAGACTGTGGGAATGCATCAAACAAACAGCTAGGTGGCAAAGTGGACAGAGTGCTGGAGTCAGGAAGACTGGAGTCTTACTGTGTGACCCTGAGCAAGCTGCTTAATCTCTGGGACTTTCACTTTCCTCAACAGTAAAATGGAGATTATAATAGTATCTATCTCCCAGGTTCTTATGAGGATTACTTAGTATTTGTAAAGCATTTCACAAACCTTAAAGTGCCACATAAATGCTAGTTAGCTATATAAATGATATACAGAAGCCAACAAACATAGTAGCAATAGGGTTCAATAAACCCAAAGACACCAGTTACTGAGGGCAGAAACTGCTAGGAAAACTGGATAGTTGTCTGGCAGAAATTAAGTTTAGACCAGTACCTTGTACCATCTGCTGAAGTAAGCTCCAAATGGATACATGCCCTAGATAAAAAAAGTCTCATCATAAACAAATGAGAGGAGCAAGAAAGAAATTATCTTTGTTTCTCTGGATAGGGAAAGAGTTCATGACTGATAAGATAAGTGATAGGATTTCACAAGATACAAAGAAGAATTGTGATTATATGAAAATTTAAATGTTTTTGTACAAGCCTATTTAATGTGGTAAAAATGAGATGGGAAAACTGGGGAAAATCTTTGCAGCAAGTTTCTTGGATAACTGTCTCATTACCAAGATATATAAAGAGCTGATTCAGATTTATTAAACAAAGAGCTATTCCCTGTTAGGTAAATGGTCAAAGAATATCAATAGGTAGTTATCAAAGGGAAAAATGCAAGCTATCAACAATCGTATTTTTAAAAAATGCTCTAAGTTACTAATAATTCAAGAAATCCACATTTAAGCACCCTGAGGTTCTACCTCACATCCATAAGACTGGCAAAGATGACCAAAAGGGAAAATGACAACCATTGGAGTGGTGATGTATTCTTGGTGAAGTTGTGAATAGTCCGGTTGTTCTAGAAAGGAATTTAGAGATATGCCCCAAAAGTTTCTAAAATGTGCCTACCTTTGACCCAACTATATTGCTATTGACCTATACCCCTAAAGACATCAAAAAAAAAAAAAGAAGGAAAAGACATTTTTTAAAAGGGTAAAAAAATTGTAGCAACTCTTTTTGAAGAAGCCAAAAATTGGAAATCAAGGGGTATCTTCCTATTAGGGAATGGCTAGCCAAATTGTTATAGATGGATGTAATGGAATATTATTGTGCCATAAGAAATAATAAAATGGAAAGTTTCAGAGGAAATTGGGAAGACTGAATCAAACAAAACTAGGAAGATTGTTTGTACAATAAGAACATCATAAAGAAAAACAACTTTGAAAGAATTTAAAACTTTGAACAATGCAATAAGAAGCCAGGAGTCCAAAAGAATAAAGATGAAATGTCCCACTTACCTCCTGACCAAGAGGTGATGAATTTAAAGGGCAGAAGTGGCATAGATGTTCAGACATGGCCAGTGTGTGAATTTGTTTTGCTGGACTATGCAGTTATTTATTGATGGCTTCATTTTTCTGAGTTTTAAAAAATGTTTGGTCAGAAGGGAGTAAGGGAAGGGACAAATTACGAGAGAGAGAGAGAGAGAGAGAGAGAGAGAGAGAGAGAGAGAGAAAGAGAGAGAGAGAGAGAGAGAGAGAGAGAGAGAGAGAGAGAGAGAGAGAGATTCACAGGATGCAAAATGGATAATTTTGGCTACATAAAATTTCAAAGCTTTTGCACAGACAAAACCAATACAGCTAAAATTAGAAGAAAAGGAGGAAACTGGAAGAAAAATTTTGTAGCAAGTTTCTCTGATAAGGTCTCATTTCTCAAACATATAGAGAACTGAACCAAATTTATAAAAGTAAGAGCGATTCTCCAATCGATAAATGGTCAAGGGATATGTACAGGCATTTTTGTCAGAGAATAAGTCAAAGGTATGAAGAAATGCTTTAAGTCAATAATTAGAGAAATACAAATTAAAACAACTCCAAGGTACCACCTCACACCCATCAGATTGGCTAAGATGACAGAAAAGGAAGATGACAAATGCTAAAAAAAAAAAAAGGAGAAATATAATACATATAGAAATATATATGTATATATACATGTATGTATATATGTACACACACTAATATACTGTTAGTGGAGCTGTAAACTGATCCAAGCATTCTGGAGAGCAATTTGGAACTATGCCCCCAAAGCTATAAAATGACCCAGCCATGCTACTACTAGTTCTGTACACCAAAGAGAACAAATAAAAAGGAAAATGACCCACACAAAACCCAAAATATTTACAGCAGCTTTTTTTGTGATGGCAAAGAATTGGAAACTGAGAGGATAACCATCGACTGGGGGAATGGCTGAACAAGTTATGGTACACGAATGTGATAGAATACTGGTGCGCTATATGAAATGATGAGCCAGATGGTTTCAGGAAAACCTGGGAATACTTCTATGAACTGACGCAGAGTGAGATGAACAGCATTTATGCAGTGCAGTAATTTTATAAAGATGATCAACTGTGAAAGACTTAGTAACTCTGATCAGCACAATGACCCACCACAATTGCAAAGGACTCAGGAAGAAACATGTTATCCACCTTCAGAGAGAGAACCAATGGGCTCAGAGTACAAATTGAAGCATATTTTTTCTTTCTTACATTTTCTTGCCCCCCTCCCAAAAAAACCCCAAACCGTGGCTAGTGCAGAAATATGTTTTGCATGACTTCATACACATAATGGATATTGTAATTCTTGCCTTCTCAATGGGTGGGAGAGGGAGAGAATTTGGAACTGAAAATAAAACAAAATTGAATTTTTAAAAAGAAAAAAGAAAGCAGTTAACAACATCATCAATAATAAATTGGAGAAGTGGCATCCAAGACATTATTGAAGTGTAGAACCAAACAGACAGTTGGAGTGACCCATTGCTACAACAGAGGGCACAACCCCAGTGTGTTGAGGAGATTTGTTATAGAGGATTTATGGGAAAACGTGAGGCAGAATGGCACAGAGAGGGCAGTATGAGGGGACTGCCATCTGCATCCCCAGAGATGCCCACATCAAAGTAGCAAAGTAGCAAAACCAAGAAGTGTAAAAACGAGTTGTATTGCAGACAGGAAAAGGCAAAGGAAATATGCTTTAAAAATAAGCTCTATTCATCTTCCATACCTCCAATGGTTTATACAAGGGAGCTGAATTTTAACACTGCAAAATAGTTGTTTTCTGTGGTTCATGCAGGGGTATTGAATACTTGAAAAGTTTCATCAAGCAAGTAAGGGGAGACCAGTGGAGAGGCTTCTGTCTCTCACTTGGGTAAGCCCAAAGAAAGACCTTCAGATTCCCAGAGAGAAAGACTTTGTGCCACCTTCTGGGGGAAGGCATTGTAACCACTCCCTGAAACAATTCCCAGAAACCTCATGCTTTTGGGCAGGAGGGCAAAGATCATCTAAGCCATCTGCCAAGGGTGCTGAGCAAAGCAAACTCAAGTGAGTCATTTCTGGAAACGGCTTCCTCTTTACTGGTCCACAAATAGATAAACAGAATGTCAGAGAACCCTTCTAAAATGGAAGGGTTGATATGTTATTTGCGGTTCCGAATGGACCTCTGAATCTTGGGACCAATGAAGCCCTGTGATGTGTGTGATGCAATAGCACATCGATATTTATTGGAGCTCTCCTCCCTACCCATGCTGGCATACCTTCACATTGCAGCATTATTACATAGCCAGGAGGGTGGCCTTGATTTGGGTTGCTTTTTAAAGCATTAATTTGTCATAAGCTACCTGTTTGGGCTTGGGAATGAAAGAGAAAGGAGCAGAGGAGAAAAGAGGAGAAAGTACAATAGCCGTACTTCATGATTCTTTCAACTAGAGAAAGAATGAAGAGTCGTGATCTGTTTCAGAGGGAAAAAATAAAATGAATGAATGAAAAAACACTTACTGAACAACCGCTGAGTGCTAAGCACCTCACTGAGTGCTAGGATAATAATTCAAAAGGAAAGACAGTCCCTGCCCTCAAGGAGCTTACATTCTGTTTTTTTTTTTTAATTGTATTGATATCTTTCACTTTTTACATCACTTAGATTTCCCCCTGTATCCCCCTCCCATTCCCTTCTCAATATTTTTTAAAGAAAAAAAGTAAAAGGAAAAAAAAAGTAAGCAAAACTGCTTAATGCATTTTTGCAAATCAGACATTATATGCAATGTTCCCCATCTGTGCTCCACCTCCCTACCTCTGCAAAGGATTGGGGGGAGATGTCTTTTCATGGCTCTTCTTTAGGATAATTGTGCATTTCCTTCCTTCCTTCCTTCCTTCCTTCCTTCCTTCCTTCCTTCCTTCCTTCCTTCCTTCCTTCCTTCCTTCCTTCCTTCCTTCCTTCCTTCCTTCCTTCCTTCCCTACCTGGGCTGATTGGCCCTCCTTGGGCAGCTTGGTTCCGTTCTCCCCTGCATTAGGCAGCTGGGTAAGAACTCTACCACTTCCCCACCTCCTGCTCTCAGGGACTAGCCATATTGGTGCCACCCATACAGAGGACAGCTTTTAGCTCTGCTAACCGCAGGAGTCCCAAAATCTAGTGATCCGCCAGTCAGGGCCTCATAGCCATCAGGAACTACAGCCGTGCATCACTATGCCTAGTGCAGTCCATTGTCGGCTGTTTTGTGGCGTTCTGTAGGTATTCTGGGTGCTATTGTTGGTTTTGCTGTCTTCATTCTGCATCCAGCCTCTATGTCATTCCATGCTTCTCTGGGTTCATCTGTGTTGTTTCTTACAACACTGTCCCATTTTGTTCCATCCATGTGCCACAATTGGTTTAGTCATCCCCCAATCGATGGATCCTTAGGTTTTTTTCCCAGTGTTTTTGCTACCACAAAAAGGTGCTCCTGTAAATATTTTGGTCCCTAGAGAGCCTTTCTTTTGGTCAGTGGCCTCCAGTATATTCCTAGTAAGGGAGACCCTGTGTCAAAAGGTATAGACATTTTAGCCACTTTCCTTGCATAATTCCAAAACAGGAGCTTGCATTTGAAACAGGAGACAACACTCATTGGGGTGCGGACGCCAGAGAGGAGTCTTTTGGTTTGTAAAGTTAGAGGGAAGCAGAGTCCCACTCCACAGCATGAAACTCTGAATTTGATAAAAGCAAACTAAACTGCTGGGAAAACTGGAAAGCAGGTCTAGAGGAAATCAATCCCAGATCATTATCTCTCACCACACACCCCAATAACCTCCAAATGGATGACTGGCTGAGACAGTAAACATAATGAAGGAGCAAGAGAAACCTTCACAACTATAGGCAGAGGAAGAATTTTTTTTTAATTCCATTTAATTTTATTTTCAGTTCCAAATTCTCTCCCTCCCCACCCACTGAGAAGGCAAAGAAAAATGAACCCATTACAAATATGTATAATCACACAAAACAGATTTCTGCATTAGCCATGTTTAAAACAAAGCAAGAAAAAAAAAAAACAGAAAAAAAATATGCCTCACTTTGCCCACGGAGGCCATCTGTTCTCTACATGGAAGTGGATGGCATGTTCCATCATGAGTCCTTTAAGCTGCGATGGGGCTTGGTGTTCATCAGCAATACCAAGTCTTTCATAGTTGATCATCGTTACAATGTTGCTGTTACCATGTACAATGTTTTCCTGGTTCTGCTCACTTCATTTTGCATCAGTTCATACAAGTCTTCACAGGTTTTTCTGAAATCATCCCCTGCATCATTTCTTACAACACAACATTCCTATACCATAAGTTGTTCAGCCATTCCCCAATTGATGTTCCTATCTTCTTTTCACAAAAAGAGCTTCTACATATAAGTACACATGGATCCTTTTTCTTTGATATCTTTCGGGTACACACCTAGTAGTGATATTGGTGGGCCAAAGGGTATTTAGTTTTATAGCCCATTGGGCACAGTTTCAAATTGTTCTCCAGAATAGTTGGACTATTGACAGCTCCATCAATAGTGTATTAGTATCCTTATTTTTCCAAATTCCCTACAATAGTTGTCATTTTCTGTTTTTGTCATCTTGGTAGATCTGATGGACATAAAGTAGTACCCTGTTTTATTTTGCATTTTAGAGGAAGATTTCTTGATGGCTCACAGGAGATCAAATGGACAATTCTGATTACATAAAACTGAAAAGTCTCTACACAAACAAAATTAATAGTTCTATTTAGAAGGGAAAGCTACCTGGGAAAAAAATCTTTGCAGCAACTTTCTCAATAATGGTATGATATCCAAGATACAGAGGGAACTAGTTCAGATATAAGTCATTACCCAAAAGATAAACTGCCAGAGAATATAAACAGGCAGTTCTCAAAGGAAGAAAACTAACTTATTGACAATGACATGAAAAAATGCTCCAAATCACTAATAACAGGGGATGCAAATTAAAACATCTCTTTGGCTCCACTTCCCAACCATGCTGTTGGCAAAGATGCCAAAAAGGGAAAACGGCAATTGTTGGATAGACTTTCAGGAAAATTGAAGCACTGTTGTCAGAACTGAGAATTGGTCCAGCAATTCTGGAAAGTAATTTGGAGCTATGCCCCCTAAATTGTGTGTATCATTTTACCTTTTGGGGCTATGTCCCCAAAGAGATGAAAGAAAAAGAAAGAAAGAAAGAAAGAAAGAAAGAAAGAAAGAAAGAAAGAAAGAAAGAAAGAAAGAAAGAAAGAAAGAAAGAAAGAAAGAAAGAAAAAGAAAGGAAGGAAGGAAGGAAGGAAGGAAGGAAGGAAGGAAGGAAGGAAGGAAGGAAGGAAGGAAGGAAGAAAGGAAGGACGGAAGGAAGGAAGAAAGGAAGGACGGAAGGAAGGAAAGGTCCATTGGTACAAAAGTGACCTAGAGGCTCCACCACCACTAGACATGTACCGCAAAGAGCTCATGGTTTAAAATTAAGGCCCAGCATGCACCATAATATTTATAGCAGCATTTTCTTGGGGTAGTAAAGAACTGGGAGGAATAAAAGAGGAGATCCCCGTTGATTGGAGAATAGCTAAATAAATTGTGGTACATGAATGTAACAGAATATTACTGTGCTTTGAGAAATGATGGATGAGATGAATGCAGAGAAATGTGGATATACTTATATTGATATAGAATGAAGTAAACACAGCAAGAAAACAATATACACATGACAACAATGCAAATTTTAAAAAAACAGCCATAACCAAACAACTGAAAAGGAATGCTGGGAAATTGCAAAGAACAAGTATAGCCCCAAAGAAGAGATTTGAGAAGATGGCTTCCCCTACTCCTTTGCATAGGTCAGAGGTCCCTAGAGTGGGACATTTCCAGAAGACATCAGACTTTTTCAATGTGTTTCTAGGATTAGCTGAAATTTTTTTCTTTTCTTTTTTAAAAAAGATTCTTTGTTATAAGAGATAGATCTGTGGGAGCAGGGAGAAAAGGAACACAAGGGGAAGTTTAGACAACGTAAAAAAACCAAACCATAAAAAATTATTTTAAAAAACAGTAAATTCCCTGAGGGTAGGAGCTGTCTTTCTTTAATATTTACATCCCCAGGCTTTTAGTTCATTCATTAGAGGCCATATGCTCTTGCTGATGGAGCTGTGAATTGCTACCATTCTGGAATTGTGCAAAGTAAGTAAGATGTCCATCCTGTTTGTAGAGATTCCACTCCGAGTCATACATCCCCAGGAGGAGAAGGGAATGGAAGAGAATAAACATTTATTAAACACCTGCCAAGTGCGGGTATTTTAAAGCACCTACTATGTAGCAGACATTGTGCTAAGCACCTTACAAGTATCTCATTTGAGCCTCACAACGATCCTGCGAAGCAAAAGCCAATGTGATCTCCATTGTACAGGTGAGGAAACTGAGACAGACAGGTGAAATGACTTGCCCAGGATCACACAGCTAAGAAGTATCTGAGGTCGAATTTGAACCCAAGTCTTTGACTCCAGGCCCAAGTGCTGTGTGTGCTGCGGTGCCACCTAGCGGCCACTAGGAGGTTTTTAAATATTTATAATATATATTCTATGGTTATATATTTTACTTATATATTTATTTGGTTAAATATTTCCCAATGACACTCAAAATTTTACTATTTATTTTTAAAATTCTGAGTTCCAAATTCTCTCCCTCCCTCCTGCCTGCCTGTTCCCTACCCTTTGAGAAGGCAGGCAATATATCCATTATATACGTGGAGTCATTCTAGCAAGCCTCTGATCAGGAAGAAAGGCTCCACCTACACCCAAATATTCATAGCAACACTTTTGTCGCAGCAAAGAATTGAAAATAAAGCAGATGCCCATTGATTTGGAAATGGTACAACAATGTATGTGGCACGTGAATGTAACAGATTACTATGCTGGTAAAAATGACAAATGAAATGCCTTTCAGAGGCAAGGAAGTGATATCCTCGATGCCTATGAGAGTGTAAAACAAAAAGAAGACGATAGAACCTGAACACTTGAAATTGCCCCAAAGAGAGAAGAGGAAGCCCCTCCCTCATCCTTTGCAGAAGTGGGCACATGGGTGAAGGATACGCAGTCAGGCTTTGTTTTCTGTTATTTAGTTTTGTACAATTTTGTTCTTTCTTTTATTTTGCATAGTTATCCCTTCCACATCGAGACTTTACCCATCTCCACCGATACATTACGGGTCAGCGTAAGAAACTAAGCGGGAAATTTGTGGAAGCTGCAGACGACTCATGAAGGCCAGCAGATGACGCAGAAAAAGTTTAGAAATTCAGAAATGCGTAAAATATATGTATAGTATTGTATAATCTCAACATATTTTATCTTTAAGCACCATAAATATACACCATTTCTTCTTCTCTGATACAAAGGGAAGGCCAAAACATTTTATGGGCATTTTCCAGACGGGAGGAGGAGGGAGCGCTGCACTTCTAACTCCCCAAAGGCGGAAGACATAACTATACTTTACTACGGACAGCTCTCTGAGAGAGGGAGGGGATGGAAGGGGGCATAGGTCATTCAGTCAATAATCACTCATTAATCACTTATTATTAGTTAATCTCCAGACTAAGTGCTGGGGACCCAAAGAGGCAAAAATCACCCTTGCCATCAAGGAGCTGACATATTAATGTGTTTGGGGGAATAAGCAAACAACTCAGGATGTTCAAGTATACAGAGTTGGTGGAGGATGTCATCTCAGAGGGAAGACCTCCTGCAGAAGAAGTAAGCCCTGGAAGCCAAAAAAGAGGTGAGGGGGCGGCCGATGCAAACCGCAGAGATGCAAGATGGAGCTTGGTGCAGGAACAGCAGGGAGACTGGGGAGCTGATCATGGAGAAGTAAAGGCAGCCTGGCCAAAAATTGGGGGTTTAGACTGAAGTTTATTGAGGAGGCGAATAACACGGTCAGACCTATTAGAATGTCACCGCAACAGGCTGAGCGTGAAGTGATGGGGGCGGTGGTGTCAGAGGAGAAAGGGGCATACGTGAGAGATGTTTTGGAGGTGAAAATGACAAGACTTCACAAGAGATTGATCATGGAGGGTTTATGAGTGAGGAGTTGAGGATGGCCCCGGAGTTTCGAGCTGGGCTGACTGCAGGGATGGTGGTTTCCTCAATAAAACTCAGCAAAGGGAAAGAGGTGATGAAGGGAAGGATAGTGCTGATTTCGGACATATTGAGTCTGATATGTCTACGGAACGATTCGGGATGTCGAAGGGATGGTTTGTGGCCTGAGACTAAAGCTCAGCAGAGAGATGAGGGCTGGTTATAAAACTCTAGGAACCATCTGCCCTGAATCCACGGGAGCTGCTGAGATCACTGACGAGGCAATACAGGGGGAGAAGAGAAGATGGCTCCTCGTAGGGCATTGGAGGACAAAAACAGTTAGTTGGTAGATAAGATCCAGCAAATGAGCCTGGGGAACAGAGAACCTTGAGAGAGCAAGGGCAGGAAAACACAGAGAAGAGAGCGGACCTAAGAGAAGGGGACCAACAGTGACAGAAGCTGTAGAGAGGTCAGGAAAGGCCATGATATTTGGCAGGTAAGAGAACACCTGTGGCTTCTAAGAGAGTAGGTCCAGTTGAGTGATGAAGTCAGAAGCCAGATGGCAGAAGGTTTGGAATCAATCACCAGAGAATTTTCCAGGAGTTCAGCCATGAAAGGGAAGGGACGGGGAGGCAGGGAGCTAGTGGGGACAGTCGGACCAAATGTGGGTTTGTTGAGGATGAAGAAGACACAGGCACATTCACTGATGCCATAGAAGCCTTAAGCGGACAGGGAGCTTTTGAAGACTAGCGAGTGGCGAAGGCAGAGAGATCTATCTTCAGAAGACGGGTCGCAGTGGGACTGAGGGGCGTGCAAGGGGTTGGCCTTTGGTACAGAGCAGGCAGTGGGAGAAAGCATCTGACTGTTGTGAGAAGGGGAAACGATGGAGCCTGTTTTCTAGGAAAGAGGTGAGGGTGAGGACAAGATGCTATGGGAGGCTTGAGGAGGGAGGAGAATGTCAAAAACAGTCTTTGCAGAGTGGGACAGTGAATCGGTTGGGAGGAGGATGTTTGTCTCGCTGCAGAGGACTGGATGATACAAATCTACAGTGCACCCAGATACCCCAGGCTTATGATTTTCAAACAAATTGAAGGTTACAGATGGTTTGGCAAGGTGTGTAATCACTGCCACAAGAGGAGGGAATAGCCCAAAGTGGGACCATCACCAAGGGGTTGAGTTGGGCAAAGGAGCAAGGAGCCTGTACTCAAGGATGGAAGGATTGAAAGTAGCAGTGAGGGTGAAGAATGGGCTTAGGGGTCTTAAGGCAGAGATAAAGATGGAATGATCCAAGATTATGCTCAGATGAAGGAATCTCAAAACTCATGAAAATGGAAGTGAAACCCTGGTGGGGGAGGTGGGGATGGCAAGGTCATAGAGAAGTCCATCTCTATAAAAATAGCCGAGGTGGGGGTGGGGGGAGGTTGTGAGAACTGATGTCCATAAAAATCAATCCATAAATTACTCATGTCCATAAAAATTTGTTGGTTTTTTTTTTTAAAGAAAAGAACTAGATGCTGGCTCCTTAGGGTGAGAAACACTGTCCATGCTGTCAGACTCAGCTGATGAGTGGAAAAGAGGAGGGGTCTATTTAGAAATGAAGGTATTTTACGAACGAAAGCTACCAATACAAATGAAATTGATCATATGTCAATTGGAAACAGACACTGGCTATATCCTTTCTCTTCTGAGGGGGAGGTGACGAACAAAGACGAGTATTAAGCTTGATAGGAAAATAAACCTTTAATTTGAAGAGAAAGACACTGAGGAGAAAAAGCCACTGGCCTGCTTGGCACTGGGGTGGGTGGCTGGTCCCAGGAAGGAGGGGAGGTGTTCTGATTCGACTTGATTAGAGACAGTGAGACATCACTGGAGCCTCTCAGGGAGGACTCTGAGAAGGCTCAGAACATCTCAGCAGCGTCA
>CM053623.1:456999018-457022121 GCA_028646595.1 Phalanger gymnotis
GCGGGGAGCTCACACAAGTCCCTGCTTTCCAGCCACCATCTTGGCTCTGCCCCCAGACAATGTTTAGAAAGTATACAGTGCCTGATACATAGTAGGCGCTATATAAATATTTATTCTCCTTCCCTCTTTCTAAGTTTTTTTTAGCTTTACAACATTGCTGTTGTAGTATATCTTGTTCTGCTGGTTCTGCTCATTTCTCACTGTATCACATGGTATAGGTCTTTCCAGCTTTTTCTGAAACCATCCTCTTCATCATTTCTTATAGCATAATAGCATTCCATTACATTCATATGCTGCAGCTTGTTCAGCCATTCCCCAGTTGATGGGCATCCATCAATTCTTTGCCATCACAAAAAGAGCTACTATATTTTTTTTGTGCATCTGGGTACAATTTGAGCTATCTTTGATCTCTGGTGAATAGACCTAGTAGCGGCATCGCTGGGTCAAAGGGCGTGCATGATTTAATGGTTTTTCAGGCTTAGTTCCAAATTGCTCTCCAACAGTTAGTCGGGTTCTCAGCTTCACCAACAGTGAATTAAAGTTCCTGTTTTCCCACAGCTTCTCTGGCATTTGTCATTTTGCCTTTTTATTAACTTGACCAAGCTGATGGATAAGAGATGGTACCTCAGAGTTCTTTTTATTTATATTTCTTTAATTATTAGAGATTTAGGGCATTTTTTGAATGGCAGTTGAGATCTTGGATTTTTTTTTTTTTGCAGGGGGTAAGGCAGTATGATTGGAGTTAAGAGACTTGCCCAAGGTCACACAGCTAGTACATGTGTCAAGTGTCTGAGACCGGATTTGAACTCAGGCCCTCCTGACTCCAGGGCCTGTGCTCTACTCACTGTACTACCTAGCTGCCCCGAGAGCTTGGATTTTTTAATCTGAAAATTGCCTATTCATTTAGTAGTTGGGGAATGACTTTTATTCTTGTAAATTTGGCTCAGTTCCCTGTATCTTAGAAATGAGATCATTATCAGAGAAACTTGCTTCAAAGATTTTTTTCCCAGATTCCTGCACCTGTATTGATTGTGTTTGTGCAAAAACGTTTAAATTTTATGTAATTGCAATTGTCCACTTTACCTCCTGTGAACCTTTCTCTTGTTTGATCCCTTGTCATCCATTTAACAGGTAATTTCTTCCATGCTTCACTAATTTGCTTATGATGTCACCCTTTATGTCTAAGTCACAGGTCCTATTGGCCTTCTCTTGGTGAAACCTTGGTTTATACCTAGTTTTTGCCAGATTACTTTCTGGATTTTGTTGAATAGTGAGTTCTTTTCCACATAGCTGGGATCTTTGGGTTTATCAAACACTAGAATACTGTGCTCATTGGAATCTATATATTGTGCATCTAATCTGTTTCACTAATGAACCTCTCTATTTCTTACCCAGTACTAAATTGTTTTCACAATTATAGTTTTGCAGTATAGTTTTAAATCTGATACTGCTAGGCCCCCTTCCTTCCCATTTTTTTAAATTATGTTGCCTGATATTCTTGACTTTCTGTTCCTCCAAATGAATTTTATTATTTTCTTCTCACTCTCTAAAGTAATCTTTTGGTATTTAATTTGTTGTTGTTGTTCATTTGTCTCAGTCATGTCCAATTCTTCATAACCTCATCTAGGGTTTTCTTGGCCAGCTTATTTAACAGATGACGAAACAGAGGCAAATAGGGTTTAATGACTTGCCTAGGGTCATACATCTAGTAAATATCTGAGGCAAAATTTGAACTCAGGAAGATAAGTCTTCTGACTCTAGGCCTGGCACTCTATCCACTGTGCCACCTAGCTGCCCATTTAATTAGTATGGCACTAAATAAATAAATAAATTTTGGTAGTATTGTCATTTTTATGATATTGGCTCAACCTACCCATGAGCAATTAACATTTCTCCAATTATTTACATGTCTATCTCTATGGGGTGTTTTATAATTGTTTTCATATAGTTTCATAGAGGTAGACTCTCAAGTATTTTGTACTGTCTGTAGTTATTTTAAATGGAATTTCTCTATCTCTTCCTTCTGGGTTTTGTTGGTAATAATTAGAAACACTGATGATTTGTGTGGGTTTATTTTATATCCTGCAACTTTACTGAAATTTTTATTCATTTTTATTAATTTTTTTGGTTGACTATCTAAGTTTTTCTAAGTGAACTATCATATAGTCTGCAAATAAGTAATAGTTTTGTTTTCTCATTGCCTATGCTTATTCCTTCAATTTCTTTTTTCCTGTTTTATTTCTATAGCTAGCATTTCTGGTACAATATTGAATGGGGATGATGAACATTCTTGCTTTCACCATTGGAAAGGCTTCTAACTTATCCCCTTTACATTTAATGCTTGCTCTTGATTTTAGATAGATACTGCTTAGTTTAAGGAGAGCTCCATTTATTCCTATGCTCTCTGAAGTTTTTAATGGGAAGGGGTATTGTATTTTGTCAAAAACTTTTTCCGCACCTATTAATACAATTGATTACGTTTATAATTTTCCCAATTTTCCCAATATTGAACCTGTTCTGCATTCCTGATACAAATTTAGCCTATTGTATGGTCTTTATGATATATTGCTGTAGTCTTCTTGCTAATATTTTATTTAAAATTTTTGCATCAATATTTATTAGGGAGATTGATCAATAATTTTCTTTCTTTTTTAACCCTTCCTAGTTTAGGTATTAAGACTACATTTGTGGACCATAAAATTGTGCCCAGCAATGCCACTACTAGGTCTGTACCCCAAAGAGATCAAAGAGAAAGAAAAAAGGCCTGTATGTACAAAAATATTTATAGCAGCTCTTTTAGTGGTAGCAAAGATTTGGAAACTGAGGAGATATCCATCAACTGGGGAATAAATGAACAAGTTGTGGTGTATGATTGTGAAGGAATGCTACTGTGCCGTAAGAAATTATGAAAGAGATGGGTTCAGAAAGACCTGGGAAAATTTACGTGAGCTGATGCAAAGTGAAGTGAGCAGAACCAGGAGATCATTGTACACAGTAACAGCAATATTATAACCACAGTCAACTATGAAGGACTTAGCTACTCTGATCAATACAATAATCCACAACAATTCGAAAGGACTCATGATAAAAAATATCCACCTCCAGAGAGAGAACTGATGTACTCTGATATTCTCCTTTATTTTTCTTGTTTTTTTTTCTTACAAGCTAATGTGGAAATATGTTTTGCATGACTTCGTATGTACAAATGGGTATCATATTTCTTGACTTCTCAATAGGTGGGGATAGCACTGGAAGGAGAGAGAGATTTTGGAACTAGAAATAAAAATTTAAAATTTTAAAGAGACTGTCATAGAAGGAATTTGGTAGGGCCCTCCTCCTTGTTTCCCTATTTTTTCCAAACAGTCTGTGTAGTTTTGGAATTAATTGTTCTTTTAATGTTTAGTAGAGTTTGTTTAGTATCTTTGCCAAGAAAACCCCAAGGAAATCATTAGCATGCTATGGTCCATGGATTTCATGAAGAGTTGGACACGACTGAATAACAAATAAGAATTTGTTTGTAAATCCATCTACCTCTGGGGTTTTTTTTCTTTTGAAAGTTCATTTATGGCTTGTTCAATTTCTTTTTCTAAGATAGGGTTATTAAAAAAATTGTATTTCTTGTTCTGTTAATCCAGGCAATTTATATTTTTGTAAGTATTCATCCATTTCATTTAGAACATTAGTTTTATAGGCATATAGTTGGCTGAAAGGTCACCAAATAATTGCTACTATTTCTTCTTCAATGGTTATGAATTCACCTTTTTAATTTTTAATACTGGTGACTTGATTTTCTTCTTTTTTAAAATCAAATTAGTTAATGGTTTATTTGTTTTATTGTTTTTGTCTTTTTTTTAACAGCTCTTAGTTTTATTTGTTCATTTGTTTTTTTGCTTTAGATTTTGTTAATCTTTGCTTTGATTTTCAAGATCTCTATTTTGTGTTTAATTGGGAGTTTTAAATTTGTTGGTTTTCTAGTTTTCTTTAGTAGCATGCTCAATTCATTGATCTGCTCTTTCTTGTATCGATGAACAAGTAGGCCAATACATTTAGACTATAGAATGAGAGAAAGCAACAAAACTATTCTCAGACCCTTTGTGTTATTTAACTCTGTTTCCTAAGAACATTAAAGTTCTGAGAGGAGACTTGTATCATCTCAAGATTAGGATCTAAACATGTCATCTTTGTGGTTGCTCACTTATATTTGCCTTTTTGTTTTTCTTCACTCAGAGTTTCTACTCAGCTCCGATCTTTTCATCAAGAATGACTGGAAGTCCTCTATTTCATTAAAGGCCTATTTTTCCCCCTGTAAGATTATATTCCATTTTGCTGAATATGTTATTCTCGGTTTTAAACTTATATCTTTTGCATTTTGGAATATAATATTCTAAGTTTTCCACTTCTTTGTCATGGTAGCTACTAAATCTTGTGTGATCCTGACTATGGCTTCTTGATACATGAATTCTTTTTTTCTGGCTGCTTACAGCATTTTTTCTTTGACCTGGAAGCTCTGGATTTTGGCTATGATGTTCCTGGGAGTTTTCATTTGTATTTCTTTCAGGAAGTGACCAGGAGATTGTTTTCACTTTACCCTCTGGTTCTAATAGATACAGGGAATTTTCTTTCATTACTTCTTGAAATACTGTATCCAGGACTTTTTTTTTGATCATGGCTTTCATGTAGTCCAATGATTCTCAAATTATCTTTCTTTGATCTGTTTTCCACGCTGATTGTTTTTTGACAAAAGATATCCTTTATTCTATTTTTTAATCTTTTGACTTCATTTTCATATTTATTGTTGTCTCGTCATTGAGGCTGTAACCTGTATGACGGCTACACCCCACTAAAACTGTCTCAGCAGATGGGCTAAACCAGGTTGAGGGTAGCCAGCAGGCCTCAAACCTATCAGTAAGTCAGGAGGATGTCTGCCTCAAGCATGTGAAGACTTCCCTGGTGGAATGGCAGATGAGAACAGTTTCTTCCAACAGCCACGAAGGCGGCTGAAGCAGGTGCCATGGAGCACTTAGAGCTGTGTCAGACATCAAAGACGTCAGGGTCATCTGCTACGTCCTGAGCCATTGCCAGTCATCTTGACTTCTGTCCTGCTGCTGGACTTAGATGATTCAGGGAGAGCGAGGCTGACGACCTTGTGCTGCTGAATTAAATCCAATTCATGCAGGAGTCAAGACATCACCCAAGCTACTGCTGGTCCTCTTCGAAAATGGCAGAACAACAACATTGTTGGCTCGTGGTTGTCTATTTGGTCCATTCTAATTTTCAGGGAGTTTATTGCCAAGCTATTAGTTAGTCCCTTTTCTTATTTTTTCTTCCATTGCCCTTATTCCTTTCAGTTTTCCTCTAGCGCTCTCCTTTCATTGATAAAAACATTTTTTTAACTTTTGCTTCATATCTTCAAAAATTCTAGGTGGTCTCATGCCTAAGCTCTGCTTTCCTTTGAGTCTTTGCTTGTAGATGTTTTAGAGTTATCCTCTTCTCCTGGATTTGTGTCCTGCCTGTCCTTGGCACTACAATAACTCTTTATGTTGGGGGCCCCACTTTCTGAATTGGGACTTTGTGCTAGGGGCAGTGTCTGTGCGCTTCTGGAATGACTGTTGGGGCCTTTTTGGTTCTGATTTATCTCCATCTCTGCCTCCTGAATTCCCTGGCTTCCTGTAGGTCCCAGCCAAATGCTGCGTTCTACAAAAAACCTTTCTCTTGTCTCTGGTTTGTCACGTACGTCTTGTTTGCACTGAGCTGTCTGAACATGGTCTTCCCCGTTAGACTGTGAGCGCCTTGACAACAGGGACTGTTTGGTTTTGCCTTTCTTTGTATCATCTCCAGTGCTTATCTCAGTGTTTGGCCGTCTCAGTCACATCCAATCCTTGGGACCCCAAAGGCAGTGATACAGGACTCATCTGCCGTTTCCTTCTCCAGCTCATTTTACAGATGAGGAAACTGAGGCCAACAGGGCCAATTGGCTCGCTCAAGGTCACACAGCTAGTACGTGTCAGAGGCTGGATGTGAACTCGGGCAGATAGAAGTCTTCCTGACTCCAGGCACAAAGCCACCTGCCCTAGGAAGGAGGATCTGAACTCCAATCTGGCCTCAGACATTCACTAGCTATGGGACCCTAGGCAAGTCATTTAAACTCTGTTTACCTTTTCTTCAACTTGAAAATGGGGATGTTAATAGCACCTGCCTCAAAGGATCAATTAGAAGAGATTCATAAGTGCTAAATAAATGTTGATTCCCTTCCTTTCTCCTACCAAAAAATTGCAGTAAAGAGTGTTCATTAGCTGGGGAATAGCTGAACAGCCTGTGGTTTGTGAATGTGATGGGGGCCCACTGTACTCTAAGAAATAACAAAGACGGGTAGATTGATGGAAGTGTGGGAGGACATGGTTGAACTGATGAGCGAAGGAAGCAGACTACCCAGGACTCCAGTCCCAGAGATGAAGACAGCCCCAAAATGTGGCAATGATGAGTTCAAGGGCCACGAGTGGTTCTCTCCTTTCAGTAGAAAAGTGGGGTACTATGGGTATGGTATGTCACATACACTATCAGACCTCATTTCTGTGTTGGATGGTTTTACTTAACTGTTTGTCTTTGTTACAAGGAAGGATTCAAAGAGGGGGCACAGTACATTGGGGATTGTATGGTAGAAAAACCAAAGACATCAGCAAAACTTAAAAAATGTCTGTTGAATAAGTGGATGAATGAGTTGTCCTAGGTCAGAGTTCTTCACCTTCTCTCCCCCTTTAGGGATGCAGTCTTTGCTTCTAACTCATCTTAATAGCATCCTCCTGGAGAACCAGAGCCTGGTACAGGGCACTGTACAGATGGCTGTGGACCAGGCCTTGAGGCAGCACCACCAGCTAGTCAAGGTAGGAGAAGGAAATGGTCTCCCTTGGCTTCAGGTCCTTCCCCCTTTCCCCCTCTCCTCTTGTCTCCTCTGGCTAGGAGGAGAGGGTCAGACTGAGGTGATAGAGTTGGGGGCAGGGGCAGGGGCAGCTAGCTGGGGAACTGACCCCCTCACCTCTCCTCTCACCTTGAGCTTTACTGGTCCCTACCCCTCCCCACCCTCCTCACCCCACTGCAGCACAATCTGCTCAGCTGGAGCTGAGAGAGTTACATAACCTTAAACGGAGGGACAGATGATGTGTGTGCATTCTGGGCACACATGCCCCCACGTGTGCACTCATACCCACACACGAACACACACAATCCATATATGTACAGGACATTCACACTTCACCCACACAGTACATGCACGCACACACAGGCACACACTCATGGTGCGCACACGCCCATGGTGCATGCACACACACATGTACACACACATGGTACACGCACACACACATCCATAGTACACACACACAGTATACACATACAAACACACACTCATGGTATACACATGCACACACACCTGTGGTACACACACGCGCATGCATACAACACACACCCATGGTACACACACACACACACACACACACACACACACACATTACACGCCACCGACCTCTCCCCGAGTTGTTGTTTGTCCCTCTGTGTCACCGAGTTTTCATTTCTTCTTGTTATCATTACCACTTTGCCTCACTTGCTTGATTTCTCCATCCTGTTGTATTTCCCTTATTGTTTCATCAATACTTTTCAGGGCAAAAACTGACATGTTTGTTTCTGAAAGTCCTTATTGTTCTGGGTCTTTACCAACAGGGCTGTTATTTGAGGTAGAAAATTTTGCTCAGATTCCTTGAAGTTTTCAAGTATCATTAGAACGTGCCCCATTGAGTAGATGCCTGATCTAAGTGAGGCCCGGGGCTCTCGTGAGGCCTCCTGGGGAGGAGGTGTTGGGACACCAACGGCCCTCTTCCCTTATCTCCCATCCTCTTTAGGCCCGACAGAAATTGCAGGCATCTATCCCAGTGGCCGTGAGCTCCATCCTCAGCATTGTGGCTGGCAGCACCCGCAGCAGCTTTCGGACGCTTTGTCTCCAGACCCTTCAGGTTAGTGGGAAAGTGTTGTCATGGCTACAGCATCCTGGCGGGGAAACTCGGGTTCTAGTGCTGGCTGTGACTCTCCTTAACACATAGTAGGACGTTGCCTGAGTCACTTCCCTCTTGGGTTCTCAGTGTCTTCATCTATAACAGGGCTGTCCAACCTTAGCATCTTATTGAAACAATAGACAATATATTTTGATTTGCCATTTTAGTAAGAGATCTGCAGTAGCTCAGCTTTGTTTACTAAAGCATTTATGTAAATTTCTATGTTTGTAGGTGGGTTGCATTTTGGACAGCCCTGATCTATAAATCGAGGGAGCCCCATAAAGCTCCTTCTAGGTCCAGCAGTCCAGGCTTCTTTTGTTTCTTAGGGCTTTGACATGGATCTTCCATCCTCACATCCCCTCAGCATTTGGGGCAGTGCATTGAGTGTCATATACTTTGTGGACTGACTGTGTGACCCCGGGCAAGTCATGGAACCCCTCTGGGTCCCAATCAGCCAGTCAGGAAGCACTGTGCCAGGCACCGTAGGGGGAGCTGGGAATGCAAAGACAAAATGTGGGAGATTCCACCCCAGGCACAGCTGACTCTGATCAGGCCCGAAGCAGGTGGCAGGCTGCCCCAGGATGGGGCATCTCTTCATTAGCGGTGGTCTTCATCAACAGACCCACCCCAGAACAAGAGCAACAACAAATAAGGAGGTGGGCCAGGGATGGGCAGATACCAAGGCTGGGGTAAGGGATGTGCCAAAGTCACTTGTACCCTCTCAAGTGACTCTGCCTGCCTCATCCTGGGACACCTGGTCAGTGTGTGTGTTTGTGGGGGGGGGGGCGAGTGAGTGTGTACGGGGGTGTGTGTGTGGGTATAGTTATGTGTGTATGTGTTTGGGGGGTATATATGTGTGGCTGATTTGTGGGTATGCGTGGATATGTTATCTTAAGTGTGGTATGTATGTGTGTATTTGGCTGTATGTGGTGTACATGTGAGTGAATGCATGTGAATGTAAGAATGTGGGTATGAGTATAGGCGTGCATGAGTGTGTATGTGAATGGGGGTCTCTGTATGTGTGTGGTGTGTGAATGTGCATATATGCACGTGAATGTGTGATGTGTGTAAATATAGCATGTGTATATGTGTATGTGTATGTGTGAGTGTGTATGTGTATAGTATGTGTGTATGTGCTGCACCGGGAGTCTGTGTGTGTGGTACCTCACAGACCTTTGGCCTCCAGGCTCAATGAAGAGGATTTCTGACAGCACAGTGGGGGTGGAGGAGCTTGGTGGGAGGCCCAGGGCCCTGGCACAGGCCCTGCCCCTTCTTGCTGGCCTGAATCTCTCCCAACCAGAGATGGGGGGTGGGGCTCTGCTTTTGCCTTACTCCTCCTCACCATTCACTTGTCTCTCCCCTCTGTCCATCTCTCTATGTCTCTGTTTCTCTCCCTCTTTCTCTATGTCTCTGTCTGTCTCTGTCTCCTCCACCCCCACTAGGGATTCCCACTCTTTCTTGGGTTACAGCTGAAGCTCATCCCTCTCTGAAGTCTGGTATAGTGAAAATTAAACTTAGCAAACCTCTATTAAGTGCTCATTCAGTACCAGACACCAGGCTAGTGGCCCTGCCCTCAAAGGGCTTCTGTTCTGCCCAGATGATTGACCTGCACAGAGATAAGTAATTACAAATATAATAATTTGCATAGGGTGAGGATCAGGGAAGACTTCCTGGAAGAGGTGGCCCCAGAGGTGGCCTAATTTTGAAGGAAGACACAAATTCATAGTGTTTCAATGAGGCCTCCCAACAATCTTCCTATTCATCCCTCTCGGATTGTCTAACCCCGCCCCCTCAGACCGCTCTGAGCCCTGGTCTCAGGCCCCAGCCCCTCGGCCAGGCCCTATCCCTCAGGACCGTCTGCCAGGCTCCATGGTGTCCTGGGGTAGACACCTGGGAGCTCCTCAGTCCCTCTTCCTTCCCCATCCCTCTCTGCTCCTGCTTGGGCTCCCGACTGCCTCTCCCCAGCTAGCTCCTCACACCAACCCCCCCTGTTCCCAGGGATCTCTTGTCTGGGACCTCGCCTTCCTCCTTCCTAACACCCGCATCACTCCCTGCTGCTCCCGTCTGACCCCTTCTCCTCCACCTCCGCCTCCTTTGAGGCATTTCATGCGCTTCCCTCCCAGGTTGTGAGATGATACTTAGAAAGGGCTTTGGAAATTTTCAAGCGTGACATAAATGTGAGCTATTGTTCTCACTCTCAGGAGAAAAACTAGGCCTGGATGTGTGGGCAGAGGGGACTGTGAGAGAGCAGGGGAACTAGGGCAGAACTGTGGGGCACAGCCACAGCTTGGTCTGGATGATCAGCCAGCCAGGTATCCTAGAAGGAATGGTTGGACAGATGGAACTGAGAGAGCAATGTCCCGACCCAGGAGGATCCTGGGGGACCCAGGGGAGGACTGAGAAGGGATGGAGTAATGGAAGCAGATGGAGAGGCTGTGACGGGAGCAGGGAGGCCCTTCCTCTGGGAGCTCGGCTAGGGAGGAAGAGGAGACCCGGGTGACAGCTTGGGGGGCTGCTAGGGCCTGAAGAGGGTCTCTGAAGGCATGGCAGTAGGCAGCAGGGAAGGACCCTGAAGAGAGGAAGGGACTGGAGATTGGAGGGGCAATCTGCTGGACAGAATGGGCAGAGACGGGACCAAGGCGACATCCACGGAGAAGAGGGCTGGCCTTGGCTCTCTACAGTCCCCTCTGCTTGTTGTCCACACAGATGACAAGCTGGCTGCTCCCATTCATTAAACTCCAATGGCTCTCTATCACCTTGAGGACCCCCTCAAACCTGCTGGTGCTTCAAGCCTTTCACAACCGGGTCCCAACCTCTTTCCAACCTTGTTCTACATTACTCTCCTTTCCATTTTCTACAATCCAGCCAGACTGTCTTTGCCATCTCTCACACAGAATCTCCGGTTTCCCCGCCTTTGCCCTGGCTGTCCTCTATGCCTGGATTGCATTCCCTCCTCCCCTTTGTTTCTTTGAATCCCTTATTTCCTTCAAAACTCAGCTCAAATGCTGTCTCACCAGCTGCCAGGCCCCTCTATTCTTCACCCCCAGATGACCTGATATTTATTTAGTCTGTATCTTTATATGATACTTCTTCACCCAAAAGAACATTTGCTTCTTTTGGGCTAAAATGGGTTTGCTTTTGTCTTGGTATTCCCAACACCTAGCATGATGCCTGGCACACAGCAAGAGCTTAATATGTGTCTGCCGATTCTAGCCTCCACCTTCAAGAAGCTTCCTCCGTGTGGCCTCCAAGCCAGCTTTCCTGTCTTCTAGCCATGCCACACTGCTGCTACCCACCTTATGTAGCTCTCCCTGGCCTCTGGAATAACATGCCAACCTTTAGGCCTCCAACTCCCTTTCTTACTCCTGGCCTTATTTCCCAGTACTCCCCTGGGTGAACTCTAGCCCTCCCCAGGCAGCTGGCCTGGCCGGCACTGTCCTGAAGCAGAGGGAGACGGGCCAGCGGCAGAAGGCTCTTCCAGAGGCTGAACCGGAGGTCGGTGATGAGTGGGGAGGGGGCGCTGACAGCGTCTGGGGTGAGAGAGGGGAAAGCGTCAAGAGTGGCTGAGATCGCCACCCAGCCACCTATTGGCTAAGAGGAGCTCAGGGAGTTTGGAGGCATGGAGATGAGGAGACCGGCTTGGGGCAGATTCGGCTGGAGATGCTGGAAGACAGTGGGCGGCTGGTGGTGAGGGGCTGAACTCAGTGCAGAGCTTTAGGAGTCATCTCTATAGCGATGACCTTCGACCCATGGAAGCAGGCAGGAGGCCTAAGGGAGGAGTCCTGAGGGATGGACACACATTTAGCTGGTGACAGTCCAGCAAAGGAAGCTGAGATGGAGGAGAGGCCATCCTCAGGGTCACAAGCTACAGAGAAGTGAGGAGGAGTCCAGAGAAGAGGCCACTGGGCATGGTGACCCTCGGGACAGGGGTTAGTTTGGGGAGCCAGACTGCAACGGGTCCGGAAGTGAGCTGGTCGTGAGGAATTGAGATAGCAATGAAAGCAGGGCTCCCTGGGGAAAGAGCTGTGTGACAAGCAGAGGCCTAAGATGGAGAGGGTCGCCAAGAAGAGCCACCAGGACAGAGGGAAGATGGGGCTGGGGTGGGACCTCACAAAGGAATTTTGAGATGTGGAGGACCAGAGACGAGCAGCGCCCACTCCAGGCCTCAGTTTACCCACCTGGACTTTACGATCTCTAGGGCCCCTTCAAACCGGGACACTCGGTGATTCTGTGCATTTGGTCCATCAGGCAGCCGATACCCAGGAATTCAGGAGGAGACTGCACAAAGCCTTCCAGCAGACTCTGCACAGGCGGCTTCTCCATCACTCTACCTGTGACCCAAAGAAAGTGAGTATGCAGGAAGCCCCACCTCTGCCTCCCAGGTGACCCCAAGTAGAGCTTTGGGAGGCCCAGGGTCAGGGAGCCGTCACAATGACAGCTCAGTGGGGGCTAGGGGAGCCTCCTGGATGAAGACAGATCAGATGGCTCTGGTCACATGAGCTTTGGTTGCTCCCAGGCTGGCTTGTTCATAGCGCAAGGATGGCACCTAGTGGCTTCATCTCAGAACTGCAGGTGCAGGTCAGGAATCCATTTGTCTCTGGTTCCTCTGACCAGAAAGGGCTAGTGTTGGGCCTCTAGTATGTGGTGCATCCAAAGAGCTGGGAGGTCATTGATGTGGCTACTGCCTTGCCATGTGGACATTAGTGCCACCAGTGGTCTTACCACATGCTGACCCACTTTCTGGTAATGAGCAGCCCTCTCTGGTGGTCTCTCTTGGAGCCTGCTGGGAAGCTTTCCTGAGTCAGGCCTGAAGAAGTTTGCAGGCCCCTGGCCTGGGTTCTGACAAACTTCACCTGCCACCTCATTGAGCTCACTGGAGGAGGAAGAACTCAGGGCATGAACCCCTCAGTCTGACCAGCGGGGAGGGAGGTCACTCAGAAGAAGAGTCATAGAGGCTATCAGGACTGGAGAGTAGAAGGCTGGTGGTTAACACAGAGGCCAGTATGAATGGGAAAAGCATTGAAGTGCTTACTGTGGGCACAGTCCTGGGCTAAGGGGACACAGCTAGAAAAGTCAGGTGGTGCCTGAGGCAGCTCCATTCCAGTGGGGGAGGCCACACAGCCGTCACAGCCCTTAGAAAGCGGCAGCCGCCAAGCAGGTGTCAGGCCTCTTCTTTGGTGTCATTTCTACTGATAAAATCACCCCAGCTCATGATGCTGAACCATGGACAGGGTCCAGGACTTTGGGGGCCACAACTTTCCCTTCTGGGTCCCCAGTTGCTGTGGTTGCAGCCCCTGCAGCAGCAGGTCTAGGCTGTGTCTCCCCAGGGGCCACTTCCCAGGATGATCCCAGGATACAGGCCCTGGGCCGAAGGTGGCTCGCAAGGCTCTTGGGCTGAGGCCCTGGGCTGTCCAGATCAGGGTCTGAGGGGAGATAGTGGTCAGGTTGGGGGTGGAGGTTTAACTCACCTGGCATAGGCTGCCTTTCGTGTCTCCTTCAGAATCAAAGAATGTAAGAGTAAGACCAACCCCAGCTGTGCCTTTTCACGGGTGGGCCCTTGCCCCTGGAACGTTCTCTGGCCTCCCCAGGGTCTCTTAGAAAGCATGTGTCCCATGTGAAGGACTCCAGGAGAGGCCTCTTAGCAGGTGGAGAACCAGAAATGGGTGTTTGCTCCCTCCAGGAGGCTGAGTCTTTCAGTTCTGCCACCTCTAGGCCTCCATGCCTCCCTATGTGACTGCCCCTCTTCTCCCTTGCTCACTGCCTGAAATGCTACCCATTCTGGGAACTGCATGGCTGCCCCCATGGCACTGCCCCATTCCCACAGGCCCTTCCATGACTGCCTTTAGCAGCTCTGCACTCTTTCCACAGAGACCCAGGCCTTCCCTTAGCTGTGGCTTCATGAGTGGCCAGTTCTCTTCCCTCGCAAAGCTGTAAGAGCTGGGACCTGATCAGTGGCTGCCTGGCATGAGGTGCCATTGTGCATCCTCATTGCGGTGTGACAGGGTCTGCAAAGACAGAGGCCAAGCCCACGTACCAATCAGGCCAGTGCTGGCGGTGTCCCCAGACCCCCCATCCTCCCCTCTGCTGAAACCACAGATGGCGGCATGGTCAGTAATGCAGCTGTGGCATACCGAGCCTGCCAGAGCACTTTCGTGGACATGACATCATCGAGTCCTCATGGCTTACATCCGTTTTGCAGATAAAGCTCAGAGAGCTGGTCACACAGTGTGAGAGACAGTTCAAATCCAGGGCTCTCCTAAGTCTAAGTCCAGTGTTCCTTCCACCATCCCCACTGTAGGTGCAAGGTACAGGGCTTTTCCGAATGAAGAGGTGCAGACTGGCACCTCTGACTAGGCTCTTGATGACCGGTCCCAGCAGGCAGCCAAGCAGGCTCAGAAGGGGTGCTGAGGAGGGACTGCCTGGCTCACAGGTGGGAGCGGGCGCTTCCCGGATGAGAGGCCGCTCCAGCTGGGCCTTAAAGGAGGCCGGCGTGGGGGAACATGGCCTCACGTAGCTTTTCTTCAGAAGGAAAACCCTGAGACAGGGATGTGTCCTGTTGCTGCTAAACTCACTTGGGGTTTCTGACTCTCTGACCAGCCGCTTCCCGAACTGACCAGCACAGAGGAGAGGGAGGATGAGGCCGAGAGCCTAGAGGAGTCACTCCCAGGTGAGGGTCTGGTGCTTCCTGACAGTTGTCAAGGAGAAATGCACCACACACACACACACACACTCACACATTCACTCACTCACTCACTCCTTGTAGCTAGCTTTCCCAAAGTCTCAAGTAAGTATTCTTGGGGTGCTGCAGTAGGAAGCTTGTCCTTTAGGGTAGAGAAGGGTGTGCAGGCCCTGTAGCAGTCAGGCCAGCTGCCCTCTTGGCTGCAGCACAGGTTTTGGCTCTGGAATTTGCCATCCTGGGCCAGTAACACCTTGACCTTCACGGTTGGTATTAGCACAAGTGTTGTCCTAACACACAAAGCCTCCAAGACCACAAGCCACAGATAATTGGAAATAGAATCCCTGAGTCCAGTTGGTTCCAATGAACCGCAGGTTGGGTGGGTGGCCTCCTGTTTGATGTCCCAGACTCCCATTCATGTGAACAGCATTCTGAGTGTGTTTCCATTATCTATGTGCTTTGAAAAGTCTGGTGTCAATGCAATATTTTAAATTCATCAGGGGATGTGACTGTTTAAAGGCACCAACCAGAAGTCTATTTTATAAGGCAGAAAGTGCTTTGTAATGTGAATATTATCTATTTTACACATATGGATTTTTACTGGGTGGGAAAGTAAAATGTATGCACTTGAATCAGTTAGTTACCCAGCAGCATAGGAGGGCCCCATGTCTGTGGGTTAGACCTTTGCCAGTCAGGTCCCTGAAAGCATCACAGTCTCATCACGTCATGAACTGCCGCCCCGCCCCCGCCGCCTTTCTGCAGCCTCACTTCCTCTCGGCCTATTTGCCGTCTCCTCTCCCACCTTGGCTCTGACCCCCAGCCTGGGAGTGCTCCCACCTCACAACATCCCTCATTTTCAGCTTCAGCTGGAGCCTTTCCTCCTCTCACCCTTCAAATCACATATATCAAGGTACCAGTGGTGGCATGGGCCTGGAGGGGCCATTCATGATGTAAGCCACCTGGGGACAGGGCCTGGTCTTCCTCTAGTCTCCCCGATGCCACAGTGGATGGAGAACTGGTCTTCAGGAAGATGAAGGGCTAGCCTATGGCTCAACTTCCCATGCCCCACTTGCAGGAAAGGGGCAAATCTGCCATGGTACAGGAAGTTTCTCATCTATAAACAAATGTGTAGGACCTAGCAGCGCTTTTGACATAGTAGAGATATTTTAAAATGTTTGTTGAATGAATTCAGAAACTGAGCAATCAATATGGGGCTGTAATAGCTGGACTGAGACTGTATCAGGCCACGGAGAACCGGCAGCATTTGGATGGAGAACAGACCCTTTTAAGTGGGAGGAAGCAAACGAACTGAAGGGGGCAGGCTGATTGAGAGGATAAGGCAGAAAGGCCGGGGGCAAGGAGACTGAAGTTGGATCTCAAGAGGGGAGGACCCAGAGGGGCCCCTGAAAAGGTACAAGAGGGAGGAGGGGTGTGTGCTGGTCCACATGCCTGGCCCCGAAACAGGATGACAGCCGGGGTCATTTCCAGAGAGTTGCTGTCCAGGAGAGGCTCCGAGGCCCAAGAGGTACTGCCAAGGAGGGGGTGTGTTGAAGAGGACCCAGGCTGCCAGGGGGCTGCCCCTGCTGAGCCTCAGGGAAGCCACCCAGCGCTCTATCGGACCGGGACCCCCCTGCTCCCAGGCCAGAGGTTGGGGCAGCACAGAGGGCCGCGGAGAGGTAACTGGGCCGGGGCGGGGGGAGGGGGAGGTAGGGGTCCCCGGCTGCTAGGGGGTGGGCTGGGGAGGGGGCAGGTCAGGCCAAAGCGTCGTCCCCCCCCACCCCCCCATGCCAGCCAGCTTGTGTCTCCTCCTCCTAGGACACGCTGTGGCTGCAGGAGGTGTCCAACCTGTCCGAATGGCTGAGCGCCGGCCCGGGGTCCAGGCCCCGACCCTAGCGGGGGCAGCCCCCAACCCTGCTTTTTCCAATAAAGGCGCCCAGCAGCCGAACCGTGCTTGTCTGTCGCTGCGCCGGTTCGTTGTCGAGGAGCGTGGGCGGGGGATGCGCAGGTGGGGCCAGAGGAAGGTTGGGGCGGGCGGGGATCTGGGGGGTGAGGCGGGCCGGCCTGGAGAGAGACGGGGCCAGAGGTCAGGCAGGAGGAGAAGGCAGTGGATGCTGAACTGGGCGGGGATGGAGCCGCGGAGCGGATGGGCCGGAACTGGAGGGACGAGGGGATGGGGGGCGGTGCCAGGTAGTACTCCAGGTCAAAGTCCGAGTCCGAGTCGGACCGGTGCCGGGGGCGGCGTGGGGCCCTGGCGCGCGCGGGCGGGGCCGGACCAGAGAAGGAGTGGGTCTCAGGTAACGTGGGGGCGGGACCTAAGCCGGAGGTAGGGGCCCGAGAGGGGAGTGGGCGGGGCTCCGTGTGACGTGCTGACGTTACGCGGCGCGTCCGGGGGGCCCTGCGGGAGCCTCCTGGACAGTCGCCGGCTGCGCGTCATTGGTGCGCGCCGCGCCGCGCCGGAATCCGCGGCCCCGGGTGCAGAGCGCGATGGCTGCGCTGGGCGGCGACGGACTGCGGCTGCTGTCGGTGTCTGGGCCGGAGCCGAAGCCCGAGTCGGCGGCGCTGAACGGCGCGGGTCCTGGCCTGTGCTGCTGGGTGTCTGTGTGCTCCTGCCTCAGCCTCGCTTGCTCCTACGTGGGCAGCCTTTACGTGTGGAAGAGCGAACTGCCCAGGTGCGGCGCGGGGAGGGGGGGCGGGACCTGCGCGCACGGGGCGGGGCTGCGACCGTGGGCTTCCGGAACCAAGAACGGTGCTGCTCTGACCAGGGGCGGGGCCTCGATGACAGACTTCCGGGGCGGGGCCGTAGCCGACCGCGGGCCTGCTCCGATAGGGGGCGGAGCTCGGAGGCTCCCGTACACTAACCTCCTCCTCCCCAGGGATCATCCTGAGGTCATCAAGCGGAGGTTCACCAGCGTCCTCGTGGTGTCCAGCCTCTCCCCGCTCTGTGTGCTGCTTTGGCGAGAGCTCACGGGCCTCCAGGTGGGGGCGGGGCCTGCGGGAGGGCCGGGGCCGGGAGGCCGTGGGGGCGGGGCCCGCCTGTGACGTCCCTTCTTCTTGGGGCTCAGCCAGGCATATCCCTGTTCACCCTGATGGGCTTCAGGCTGGAGGGCATCTTCTCTGCCGCGCTGCTGCCGCTGCTGCTGACCATGGTGCGTCCCTGCAAGGAGGATAAGGCCGGGGAAGGGGGGAGGCAAGGGGTCGCAGCCCCTCCCCCCTCGCTGAGTCCCCTCCCCGCCTCTCCCCCTAGATCCTGTTCCTGGGCCCCCTCATGCAGCTCTCCATGGACTGTCCCTGGGATTTGGCCCACGGGCTAAAGGTGGCCCTGGGTGAGTCAGGGCGGGGGGGTTGGGGCACTCAGGCAGTGAGCTGGAAGGGGCGGGGGCGAGACCTGGCTTTGAGTCCTGCTTGAGTCAGGCCTTTGGCTCTCTAGCCTCAGTTTCCCCGTTGTTCTTTGTGAGGGAGGCTCGGGCCAGTGAGTTTATGGGCCTCAGTTTCCTCTTCTGTGAAATGGGCACAGCGATATTCTCTTCCCTTAAGACTCAGGCTTTAACCCAAGAAACCAGCAAGTTCCCCAAAGCCCCTGAAGACTGGTGGGGAGCTCAGTGAGACCCCCTCCACCTGGGCTATCCCAGCTTACATCCTCCCCTTGGCCAGCCCCCCAGGCCTGGGTGCGATGCCTGACTGACATGCGCTGGCTGCGGAACCAGGTGATTGCCCCCCTGACGGAGGAGCTGGTGTTCCGGGCCTGCATGCTGCCCATGCTGGCCCCCTGCACCGGCCTGGGCCCTGCCATCTTCACCTGCCCCCTCTTCTTCGGCGTTGGTGAGCTTCCCTCCCCTGGCCAGGCGGGAGGGGCGCCTGGAGGGCTGGGGGTGTCCCAGCAGGGGTGGGGGCCTGGACCTGGGTGTCCCCAAGTCGCCCCTTCCCTTACAGCCCATTTTCACCACGTGATTGAACAGCTCCGTTTCCGCCAGGGCAGCGTGGGGAGCATCTTCTTGTCAGCTGGTGAGGCCTGGGGGGCAGACGGGCCGGGAGGGGGCAGGTGGACAGGTTGAGATGACAACTGACTAGGAACCCTCACTCCCTGCAGCTTTCCAGTTTTCCTACACGGCGGTCTTTGGGGCGTACACGGCTTTTCTCTTCATTCGCACAGGTGAGCATAACTCAGGTGGGTGGGAGGGGGCTGGGAGTTGCCCAGGCTTTCTTTCCTGACCCCTGGCTGTCCCCCCTCTCCCAGGACACCTGATTGGGCCAGTCCTTTGTCACTCCTTCTGCAACTACATGGGCTTCCCTGCGGTGTGTGCAGCCCTGGAGCACCCCCAAAGGTGCCCTCTGCTGGTGGGCTATGCCTTGGGGGTGGGGCTCTTCCTGCTCCTGCTGCAGCCCCTCACAGAGCCCAGACTGTACAGCAGCCTTCCCCTCTGCCTGCTCCTGGACCGAACCGGGGATTCAGCCACTGCACTGTGCTCCTGACCTCTGCTCCCTCCCTATAGACTCTTATGGGCTCCCCAGCCCCCCCCAAGGAGGAATGGGGGCACAGGGTGAGCTGGGGTCCTTGAGATCTCAGGAATTTCGGTAGGGGGCTAGAAGTCGGAGCTAGTCGAACCCCAAGGACTGAAAGGTGGTCAGGATCCCAGGCTTTCTTTGGGGGGTTGTCAGCCCCTCGTCCACTGTGTTGCCCCTGGGCCTTGGGGAGGCTGCTGGGGGATGGGGAGAGCAGTTCCTCAGGCCTCCGTCTGGGATTTTCTTCTCTTTTTGCATCAGACTTTGTATTCAGATATTAAAAAGAGTTTTAACTTGGGTAACCCAGAGTCGGGGCTGACCTTTGGCAGCTGGGCTGGGAGTGAACCCTGTGGCCTCCTCTGAAATGGGGCCAAAAATCGGAAGGGCCACCTCAAAGGGTGGTGGTTGTAAGCCAAGAGCTGTGCTAACACCCGTGGAAATGCCATCCAGCCTGTATTGTGCACCTATTGTGTGCTGGCCTGCCAACAGTGGCCCTTCTTGAATCATTTGCTGTGGCCATTTGTTCTGCTGGGAGCAGGGGTGGGATTCTGCTGAAAACAGACCAGAGCTAAGGGCCCCTCCCGGCCTTGCCCTCCACCCTGTTCTGGAGGACTCTGGCCCTTGGACTCAGGTCCTTGCAGGTCCTTGGGTCAGTTGTTCCTTGGCTCAGGAAAGCTGGGCCTGGGTTCAAGCTATGCCCCCAGCTGCTGTTTCTGCACCACACGTTGCCCGTGCTGGACTCAGACCCGCCTCAGATGCTTTCTGGCTGTGTGCCCTAGGCAGATTGCTTCATCCTGATGACTCAGTTTTCTCTTCTGTAAGAGGGGCTTGGATTCAGCCTCCAGGGTCCCTCCCAATTACTAAATCTGTGTCTAGTGAGGGTCAGTCTGTTCAGCCCATTGTGCAGGTGGTCATGAGGGAGAAGGGCAGCTGGAAGCTCTTGGAAAAGCCACAAATGACTTGGGGCTGCTCACTCTATACCAGGCTACCCCTACCTGAAGAGGACACAGCTCTCCGGCTGCCTTTCTATGAGGCCTAAGCTGGGGGATGCTCCGATGTAAGCGAGCTCAGAGGCCTGATGGATGGATGTCCTTGGGCGTGGACTTCCACCCAGAGGCCTCCACTTCCCATACGTTCCACCCTCAGACACACTGGTATACAGGGCCCTTGGTGGAGCTGGATGACATCCCTGAGACCAGGAGGTCGCTGAGCATGGGAGGCTTGGCTAAAACCCTGCTCTCAAGGCTGAGCTTCCTCTTCCTGCCCCCTGAAGGCCTGTCATTCTTCTGGGCTTTTGTTTTTGAAAATTCAGGGCTGGTTCTTGGGGTTCCCTCTGAGGCCTCGACCAAGCCCTGCTTTGTCCCTGGGGCTCTCCCTCAGTGCTGGGCCCAGCCTGGCCCAGGACGTCGCCGTTCTTAGGCCTGACACCAACCTGGAGGCCAAAGGACCTGGCAGCAGGGAGATGACAAATGGCTTTATTGAGTGTTTTGAGTCTGTCAAGGCTGAAGTGAGGAGGTCTTGTCTCCCTGACCTGGACCCCCACTCCCCCAGAGAGAGGGCACCAATTTGGCAAACAGATGCATCCTGCATGTGGCAGGATATGATGGGCAGTTTGGGAAGGGAAAGGCAGAGAGGGAGGGCCCTCTGTTGGCCCCCTAGCCGTGAGCAGCTGGTCCCGAGTGGCCACAGCAGCCTGGCTAGCTGCCCTTTCCTGTGGCCCGGAGCTCCCAGGTAGCAGCAGCATCTACTAAGAACGACGAGGGGGAGAGTGGGCCTCCAATGCTAAGGCACTGGGGACAAGGTAAGAACTGGGGGTCACTCGATCTCCACGATGAGATCATCTCCCTCCAGGGTCATGTCCTGGGTCACGTGAACCTTGCTGATGGTGCCCTCCACGGGTGATGTCACCACAGTCTCCATCTTCATGGCGCTCAGCACACACAGTGGCTGCCCCTTGGTCACCTTGTCCCCGGCTTTCACTTTGATATCAATTACCTTGCCAGGCATGGGTGCCCCTATCTGGCCCTTGACGTCCTTTAGGGCCTTGGGATGGAAATGCATCTCCTGCAAAAGGAGGTGGAAGAGCCTGGTTGCTGAGAGCCCTGCGCCCCTAGGGCTGCCCCCCCAGCCCCTCACGGCAGCCCCCATCCCCCAGGATCTCTACCTTCATGGCCTGGGTGTCCTTGACGAGGATGGAGCGAACCTGGCCGTTGAGCTCGAAGAACACCTGCCTCTGGCCGGCCCGGTTCAGGTCCCCCATGGCCAGGGCCTTAATGTGCAGGGTTTTGCCCCTTTCCAACTCCACCTACAGTAGAAGGGGAGGGGGTCAGGGTGAGGAGGGTGGGGCCGGCCCGTGGCTGGGGGGCGCTCCACGCCCCTCCCGCTCACCTCAAACTCCTCGGCGATCTTGGGCCCCTGTAGGAAGAGGCGGGTGTCCAGGCACTCCAAGGGCCCGAACATATTGGTGAAATCCTTGAACTGCTGGAAGACATCCGGGTACATGGCGGACGAGAGCACGTCCTCTGGGGTGATCTCTTCCCCATAGCGCTCCTCCAGCTCCTTCCCCAGGGCGGCCAGGTCCAGGGAAGGCAGCGTGGCACCGGGCCGGCCCTCCACGCGGGGCAGATCCTTGATGACCTGGGGGAGGCGGAGTCATGGGGCTGCCCCAGCCCCTCCCCGCCCACCCCCAAGCTCCCTCCGGCCCCCCAGCTCACCTTGGTTCGGAAGGGCTCGGGGAAGCCCCCGTGGGGAATGCCGATGTAACCCTGCAGGAACTCCACCACTGAGCGAGGGAAGGACAACTCCTCCGCCTCCTCCTCCACTTCGGCCCGGCTCAGCCCGTTCTGAACCATGAACTGGGCCAGGTCCCCCACAATCTTGGAAGAAGGCGTCACCTAGGGCGGGGGAGCAGCGGATGAGGGGGATGGGTGCCGCTCTCACCGCCCAACCAGCCCGGGCTCTGGGAGGCTCCTGGAGGCCTCCTTCCTCAGACACTTTCTAGCTGTGTGACCCTGGACGAGTCATTCTGCCTCTTTCAGCCTCCGTTTTCTCATCTGTAAAATGGGGGTGACAGCACCTTCCTCCCTCCCGGCCTGTACAACGCCAGGCCGCTGCCCCTCTCCACCGGGACTCGGCCTGTCCAAAGGTCCCTGCTCTGTGCAGACCCTGGACCTCAATGCGAGTCCTGACTCGGCCTCCTCCGAGACCCCTTCTGACTCAGAATCTGGGGCAAAGCTTCCCAGGTCTGGCCCCAGCTGCCAGGCTCTCTAGGAATGGCCAAGAACGAGACCGGAGGCAGGGGCTAGTAGCACCCCCTCACCTTGATGAGGTCCCCCAGCATCTGGTTGGCCTCCACATAAGCCTTCTTGACTTCCTTGAACTTGGACCCAAGCCCCATGCTATGGGCCTGGAAGTGCAGGTTTGTGTACTGGCCCCCAGGGATCTCGTTCTCATAGACGTCGGAGTTACCGGACTTCATGGTTGCTGTGCAGTCAAAAGGCGCGTACAAGCCCCGGGCCCCCTCCCAGTATTCACTGTAGTCAAATACCCGCTCCAGAGGCACCCCTAGAAAAGCGGGGGTGGGGGGGGTAGGGAGGAGAGGCTGAGCGCTGCCCTTGGTGCCCCCATGCCCTCGGAGGCCTCCTCCAGCCCGAGTCCCTCCCTCCGCTGCACGGGGGTCTGGGGGGGCTAGGGGAAGTCGAGGCAGGACCTCACTTGGGGGCATGTGCTTCGAGATGGGTTCCAGAGCCTCTACCTGTGTCCAGAGGGGTCTCCTTGGTGCAGGCCACCACGGCCCCCATGCTGGGCTGCGAAGTAATTCCTGACATAGAATCAACAGCCACGTCGACCACGTCGGCCCCTGCCTCGGCACACGCCAGCATGCTGGCC
>CM053623.1:457029097-457077100 GCA_028646595.1 Phalanger gymnotis
TAAATTTCTGCTTTTGGGGCTCAGGGCTCACTGTCCCAGCTTTCTTATTCTGAGGATTGTGAGTCTCGTTGTTGTCTTTGTGAATTATATCCTTCAGTTTCCTGAGGTGTGGGGGAGGGGTCTGGCTGCCCGAAATCTCCTCTTCCCCTGGAGTTGTTCTCCAGCACTGTTGCTCTTCAGCAATGATCTCAGCTCTTTGTTGTTTGAGCTGGGTGTCTGGCACTTCCCCTGGGGGAGCAAGAGTATGTCTGGGCTCCTGGTGTTGACCCCTGCTGGCTCTGCTCCTCTGGGACTCAGGTACTCCCACTGCTACAAAAGCCCCACTTTTGTCTCCTCTTTTCCAGCATTTTGTGCCCGTTCCCCCCCCTCCCCCAGGAATTCTCTAGGTGGGGAGGGGAGGGATTAGAGCCCTTTACCTGGCCATTATGTCTCCAGGAAGTTCTAGAAGCCGAGTTTCATACTTTGGGCTGCAAGCCTCAGGAGTTGGTATCTTACAGTCAGTGGCGTTGCGCTGCTTTTCGTTGCTTCCACAGACTGCCATCCTGTGTTGGGAGGCCTGGGGATCTCCGCTGGTTTAGGGCGCCAGCTTTCTCCTAGCCTGTCTCCCACGTGGGTTTCCCAGCCAGCCACTTCTGCTTTGGTCCAGTTTGGAGCAGCTTGGCACTCCAAGGGCTCTCCTAGCCCACAGATTAGTTACTTTGGCCTTTCAGACTCTCCTGTCTGGGAAATTTGCCCCACTCAGACTTCTCAAGGTTTCTAACTCTCTCAGATCTGCTCAAATTCACTTTTTTATAGGAATCTGAGAGAACTTGTGAGAGAGCTCCGGTAAGACGCTGTTTTGGGGGGGGGCCATCTTGGCTCCGCACCCCCACAGTAGTCTTTAAATTAGACAAAACATTTTATTTTTATGTAACCTCTATTTGGACACAGTAGAGTTCTGTTTGGAATTGGTCTGCCTACCTTGCTTTGGGCCTGTCTCCTTCCTAGTTCAACCTCCACATGGCTGCCAGTAGTACATTCCTAAGTCTGACCACATCATGCTGCATTTGGAAAACCTTCTGTTGTTCCCTGAGGCCTCTGGGATAGATAAATGGTAATAATACCAAGAATAGCTAATGTTTCTATAATGCTAAGTGTTTTATAGTTATTATCATTTAATACAACAACCAGGAGAAATAGGTGTTGTTATTATCCCCATTTCACAGATGAGGAAACTGAGGCAAACACGATGTTAAGTGACTTGCCTAGCTAGTAAGTGACTGAGGCTGGATTGGAACTCAGGTCTCCTGGCTTCAGGCCCCGTGCTATATCCATTGGTACCACCCAGCTGTCTAAACAGATTCCTTAAAACTGGCATTTGAGGCCTTCCCAGTTTAGTTACTACCTCCATTCCCAGCATTATTTCACACAACTCTTTCATGAACTCTGCTTTCCAGCCATTCTGGAATATTAGCTGTTCTCTGACCTGGATATCCTAGGTCAAGCCTGTTCCTTCACATTCAGGCCTTGCACAGGCCCACTCATTCCCCAAGGCTGGCTTCTTGGAAAGTTCTGCTGAACTGCTACTTTGTTGACAGGACCTTCCCTGCTCCCTTCAGGTATTCATTTTCTGGCTTGCTTGCTCTCCTACCTTCTCTTCTCCCTCAGTCTCTCTTCTTCCTTTCTTAACCAGCCTGATGTGGTTAGGCTGAGCATTGTATCTGGACTGGTGATTTCGTTGGTGTAAGAATTCCTTGTGAAGAAACTCCCTCTACCAATGTAGATCAGCAACTTTCCTGGAATTTTTTTAATTTAAAAAAATTATATATTTCATTAAATATTTCCCAATTACATGTAAAAAATTGTAAGAATCATTTAAAATTTTTTTGAGTTCCATATTCTCTCATTCCTTTCCTCCCCTCCCCACCCTGAGAAGGTGAGCAATGTGTTATCAATCATATATGTGAAGTCATGTAAAACATTTCCATGTTAGCCACGTTGCAAAAGAAAACACAGACAAAAAAGTCAAGAACAATGAAGCAAAAAAGTCTGCTTCAATCTGCCTTCAGAGTTCGTCAGTTCTCTCTCTGGAGGTGGACAGCATTATTCATCCTGGATCCTTTGGAGTTGTCTGGAATCATTATCTTAATCAGTGTAGCCAAGTCTTTCATAATGGACCATCGTTACAGTGTTGCAATGACTGTGTACAGTGTTTTTCTGGTTCTGCTCACTTCACTTTGCATCAGTTCACGTAAGTCTTCCCAGGTTTTTGTGAAGCCATCCCCCTTGTCATTTCTCATAAGCACAATAGTACTCTTTCGCAATCATATAGTACAGTTTGTTCAGCCATCCAGGATTGATGAGTGTCCTCTTAATCTCCAGTTCTTTACCACCACAAAAGGGAGCTGCTCTAAATGTTTTTGTGCAAACAGGTCCTTTCCCTTTTTCTTGGATCTTTTGGATACAGACCTACTAATGGTAATGCTGAGTTAGAGAGCTGCAGTTCTGTAGCCCTTTGGGCATAGTTCCAAATTGCTCTCCAGAATGGTTGTCCCAGTTCCACCGAAGTTATTGTGCTAAAGAGTCGCCTCAGGCTGAGGGTAGCAGGGGGCAGTGTAGAGCTCTTTGATCCCGAGGCCACTGTCTGTCCAGGACACCACCCACCCCTGCTTGGAGTCAGTGCAGAATGAGTAACTGCTGACTCTTAGCTCCGGCATTTACCTGTTCCTCGACCTGAAAAAGCCAGTTAATCCCTGAGCCTCTGTCTCCTCATTCCGTCTGTGTCTACCTTACAGGGTCGTGAAGATCATCATTATATTCATAAAGCATTCTCTAAGTGCATGTCTAATTCCGTACTGCATTTAATCTTTCTCTGTGTACCCATATGGACACACACACATACATGTTAACTATTATTTATATTATGGCAAGAACTTAGAAAAAATGAGGGAAAGAGGGAGTTGACCTGGTAGGATGGGTGAGGACCCAGACATACCGGGATGTAACAGTTGATCCTTTACAGGGGGAGGGGATGGGCATTATAGGGGAAGAGAAGAGGAAATTGAAAGCCAAGTCAGGCCTCTGGAGACATAGGACCTTGCATGGTAGGTTGGGGGAAGGAGTAGGGGAGTTCAGGAAATTGGAAGCAGGTTTTGGCATCCCTTGGCTCCGATGGGGCCTGAAATTTCTGCATGATTGCCTTCTCCATTCACTTAGTGTGAGATTCTAGAATGTGTCTCACTGAAGTCTCCTAGGAACCCAATTTGGGGCCCCAAAGAGGCAGCACATTTTACAGTGCCCAGTCAGTTTCTCACTAAGAAGAGGCTCCTGGAATTTGGTATGATGCCAGTCACTAAAGCCCAAGAGAATTAGATTCTCCCCCCTCCCTCCAGGCCCTGCCTTTGCTCATTGACTGCGTGATTCTGGCTTCTAAGGCTTCATACAGAAGCAGAAAGAAGGTGAGGTGGCCTTTGGCCAAACTCTCCTCCCCTGAGCTTCTGCAGCAGTAATTAGAGGGCTAAGCATGTCTTCAGCTGTGTGTGTGTGTGTGTGTGTGTGTGTGCGCGCGCCCGCGCGCGGGCGCACCCCTACACTTCCCCCCCCACAAACACACCCCTCTAGGTGCTGAGGATGTCTCTGCCTGTTATTAACCTCTCCCCTTCCTCTTGCCTGGTCGCCAGTGGCCGAGCATTCTGGATTAGGAGACTAGGTGCCCCCCTCCAAGAGAAATGGATGGAAAATTAGCACCTGCCCTTTGAGAGCAGAGGCTGGGCCACTTGTTGCCATTATAAAGCCCAGCTGACCACAGCCTGGCACTGAGCAGGTGTTACTAGAGGTTCGAATCAGCAGAAACAAGGACCCCAAACCAGATCAGAGTTAATGCCCCCTCCCCTCATGTGGGGCAGGAGGGCGATCATGTGATTACATGTGGCATTATCCATTTCCATAGGCTTTTTGTTCTCTTCTCACTTGAGCAACCTTACCGAAAGCTAGTTGGCAGGGAATCTGAGTAGGAGAAGAGACAACAGTCAAAGCAGTCTAGTTGCACCTTAGTCCCAGCTCAAGTAGAAAAGGTAGATGGGGGAGAAGGGAGAAGCTAATATCCTTGCAAGCTTTTTGTTTGATATTTAACAGTCCAGGCTTTCATGGTTGTCTGTTACTCCAGCAATCCAGAGTTTGCTCCATAGCAGGTTTTCTGCCCTCGGCTGCTATAGGAAGACCTGGGGAAGGCAGTCCTTGTAACCCCACCACCCCAGGATGTGACTGGTTCTGGGGTCACATGTTGTTCTCCTTGCCTCAGCTGCCTGGAAGGCCCTGTGGCCACCATGGCACTTTGTTTTCTGCTTCAGCTTCTGGAAGGGCATTTGTAACGGTTCTTAGCCCTCCCAGAGACAGGAGTACCTTTCCTGATTCACTTGCTTTGCTCCAGAGTTTCAGGGCCTGGGACAGGGAAGAGTGAGGGGCTGGCCAGGGAGGTAATGGGGGCCCCACCCTTCCTGGCTCATCCTTCCCATTCCCAGGGGCCTTTGACAGGAGTCAAGGCAAGTCTGGCTTATGGGGAGTGGAGGGGTGTCAGGTGGAAGGAAGCCAGGCTACAGCAAAAGTCAGCCAGCACCTACTATGCACCCAGCACTGGGCTAGATGCAGGGCATAGAAGAACAACGAATGAAACAATCTCTGCTCTGCTCACAAGGGAAAGAAGGTGATGGCCCATGGAGCCAATGGGCAAGGAGGATTTGGGAGGGACAAGGTTGCTTGTCCTGCTCCATATTCCTCCATACTCCTCCTAGGCTCATCCTCCTTTCCTTTTACCTCCTCTTACTCCCTGCCAGCCACCACCCCTTAAGACCAAGTAAGCCACCAGGCCTCCCACTTGGCTTAGACTGACTCTAGCATGGCAGGAGAACACTTCTACAACCAGGAGGGCTTGGAACATGGTGAGGCCACAAGGAAAGAAAGAAGGACTGGGGCTAGGGTGGGGGCCCTGGATCAAGGCAAGAGAGGAGATGTGAAATCAGACACTGCTCACACACAACCATTTTTAGGCCACAGAAAGTAATATGTTGAATTGTAGATGCCACATCAGGTACTGAGCATGGCCTGGGTGGAAGAAGTGGGGTAGATATCAGGTCAGTTCAGTGCTCCCCCCCCCGACAAGTGCCAGGCTGGCCCAGGCCACATTGGACGGTGACTCAAAGATACCAAACCCTCCCTTGGTCCTGGGCTCTTAGACTGCCCAGCCTGGCTGGGTCCAGCCCTGCCCCTCCCACATACACACTGTTTCATTGACTTATAAAAGGTGTATATAAAACAGAAAAGACCAGATTTCTTTCTCACCCTTACTATAAATACCTACAAACTTTCTTAAAAACACACACTCAAAGGTAATCATTTTTTTATGTGCATAAACAAATTGAGCACTGCATACTTAGAGAAAGACAGATACTCAACATAAATATGTCTACGGACCCACAGACACAAATTCATTAGAAAAGATGTGCTTATCTTCTCAGACACATTGTGATGCATGCCTTTTGCTAGCAGACAGAAAGCTTGGAGGAAGCTTTCTTACAACACAAATTATATACAGGAGAAATAGGGAATAATTACCAGGGGGAAGGCAACGGAATTAAGAGGCTCGGAAAGGCTTCCTGGAGAAGGCGGGATTTTACTTGGGACTTTAAAGGAAACCAGGGAGGTCAGCAGGCAGAGTGAAGGAAAGAGAACCTTCCGGGCCAGGGTCACCGACAGAGAGAAAGCCCAGAGCTGAGAGGTGGAGGCCCTTGTTCGTGAAACAGCCAGGAGGCCATATCCAGTGATATTGGATTGAAGAGTACGCGTCAGGGAATAAGGTGTAAGAAGACTGGAAAGGTAGGAGCGGCCAGGTGATGAAAGGCTTGGAATGACAAGCAACGTTTTGTATTTGATTATGGAGGCAACAGGGAGATACCAGTTCAATGAGTAAGAGTGACATTGTCAGACCTGGACTTTGGCAGAATCACTTTAGTGGTTGAATGGAGGATGGACTGGAGTGGGGAGAGACTTGAGGCAGACAGGCTCAGCTGCAGGCTAATGTAGTAATCTAGGTGTGAGGTAATGAGCCCAAGTACCAGGATGGGAACAGTGTCAGAGTAGAGATAGGGGACCTATTTGAGAGATTCTGCAGAGGTGAAATGGACAAGCCTTGGCACCATGTTGGATACAGGGAGTGAGAGATCATAAGGAATCCCGGCTGACTCCTAGGGCTTGATCCTGAGAAACTGAGAGGAAGGTGTTGCCTTCCACAGTAATGGGGAGGGGAGGAGCTTGGGAGGAAGAGGTGTTGAGTTCTCTTTTGGATATGTTGAGTTTAAGATGTCTACTAGACATCCATATTGAGATGTCTGAAAGGCAGTTGGGGATACAAGATTGGGGGTCAGTAGAAGGATTAGGCCTGAATAGGTAGATTTGAGAATTGTCAGCATAGAGATAATTGAATCCATGGGAGCTGATGAAATCACCAACTAAAGTAACACAGATGGAGAAGAGAAGATGGCTCAGGACAGAGCCCCATCTACACCTATGGTAGGGGCTGGATGAAGACACTGCAAAGGAAATGTCAGATAGGTAGGAACAAACCAGGACAGAGAAATATCACAAAAACCTAGAGAGGAGAGAGTAGCAGTGAGAAGGGGATTAGCAGCACCAGAGGCTGCAGAGAGTCCAAGGAGAAGGAGGGTTGAGAAAAGACCATTGGACTTGGCAACTAAGAGATGGATAGCAACTTTGGAGAGGGTCATTTCAATGGGATGAGAAGAGAGGAATTGAAAGCCCCTGTTGTAGACGGCCTTCTCCAAGAGGTTAGCCACAAAAGACAGGAGAAACAGGGGATGATAAAAGGGATGGAATGGATCATGTAAGAGTTTTTGAGGAGAGAGGAGATATAGGCATGTTCGTAGGCAGGGCAATGGCTAGTAGAGAGGAAGAGACTGGAAACAAGTAACAGAGTAGGGATGATAGGGGACAGTCTTTTGGAGGAGGTGGGATGGAATGGAATCACTTGTCTAAGTAGCAGCATTAGCCTTCATAAAGAGTAAGGCCACCTCTTTATGTGAGACAGGAAGGAGACAGCCACAGAAGGTATCTGAGTGATAAGAGATGAAGAAGAGGAGACAAGAGAAGAGGGAGCTCATGGGGAATGGCCTCAGATTTTTTTATGTAAAATATGAGGCAAGTTTTTTCCGCTGAGAGAATGGGGGAAGGGGAAAGGTTTCAGGAGGGTTGAGGAGGCTGAAAAAGTTTGGAATTGCTGTTGTGGGAGAGTGAGTGGATTAGGGAGTTGTAGAAGGATTGCTTGGCAGCAGTGAGTGCCCAGTTGAGGTTATGTAACAAAATTGTAGCAGACCCAGACAGAACAGTTGCATGATTTCCTCCAAATTCATTCAGCAGCAGGAATGTAGGAGCAACTACTGTGAATAGTGGGCGTGATCTGAGGCTGAGGCTTGGCATGACTGGCAACGTGATAAGAGAGTGAGGGACGTGAGAGACCATAGTGTAGAGTTGGCCTGCTTCACAAAGGGACAGAGTCAGAGAATGGATTGGAAGATTTCTCAGCTCTGCAGCATCTCTGAAGTGTGGCCGTTCTGTCCTCAGACATTGCCTCATCCCCCATGCATGGAGTATTGCAGCAGTCTGGGAAGGGGGTCTGTCTGCCCCTAGTCTTCCCCCACTCCAGTCCAGTCTATCTTCCATTCAGCCACCAAAGGGATCTTCCTAACAGCCGCTGCTTTGCCACTCAGCAAACTTCAGTGGCTTCCTATCAGTTCCTGGAGCAAATACAAAATCCTCTGCATGGCATTCAAAGCCCTTTATCATTTAGTCTTTCCCTCAGTCCAGTGACCCTGGCCTCTTGGCTGCTCCAGGAACAAGATTCCCCTCTCATCTCAGGTATTTCTCTGCCCCTCCCTTTGCAACTCTGCCCACTGGCCTTCCTGGTTTCCTTTAAGGCTCAGCGCCTCAGTTAAAATCCTGCCTCCTATAGAAGCTGTCCCCAAGCCCTCTTAGCGCTAACATCTGCCTTCCATTAATTATTCCCTATTCCTCCTGTCTAGGGCTTGTTCGTGCATATTCCTTTGCTTCTTAGCCCCCCCCCCCCCGTTAGACTGTGAGTTGAGGGCAAAGATGGACTTTTGCCTTCCCTGTTTCCCCAGTACTTTAGCACAGTGTCTGGCACAAAATGGGCAGTTAATAAGGGTTTATTGCTTGACTGATCTAGTGTGGCTAATGAGGCACCTAGGTGGTGCAGCGGATAGTGTGTTGGGCCAGAAGTCAGTAAGACTCATCTTCTTGAATTCATATCCAGCCTCAGACTCTTACTAGCAAGTCATTTCATCCTCTTTGCCTCGGTTTCCTCATCTATAAAACAAGCTGGAGAAGGAAATGGCAAACCACTCCGGTATCTTTGCCAAGAAAACCCCAAACGGGATCCCAAAGAGCCAGACAAACACAACTAAACAGTGCTGGGTGATGACTGAGGGTGGAAGGAGGACAGGGTTTGGTGTGGGAAGGCAGAGGCGCAAGTGGAAAGCCAGTAAATGGTGATCTGATACAAAATTTCATGAACATGGAGGTGGTGCATTTATGGCTGATAGTGAGGCTGGAAGTCTGATTGTCTTTGCTGGGGGCTGAAATGGGGTGACAGTCACACCTAGACCTACAGACTATTTCTTCAGAAGCGAGGTGGGTATCTGTAGTCTAATGAACACACCCCAGCAATTCCAGCAGAGCCACCTGAGTTCCCAAGAGCTCTCTTTTGGCCTCTGCCCCCTTCTCGTCCCAGCTGGGTCAGCCCGGGCCTCTCAAGGCCATTGAAGCAATGGGAAGAGGGCTGAGGGTTTGTTGTTTTTTCGATGGTCAGCACCTATTCCCTTCATTTGTGGCTCTGTAATGATTACAGTTTCTGTTGACCTCCATGGACTGTACAAGCGATGAAAGCCAGCCAGCTTTGCTTAACGTCACTGTTCACATAAAGCAAATTCTGAAATCTCTTACTACCTCATTTTCTTTTTTCTAATTTTCTATTTCAAAAAGTTCCTATAGGCACAAAGTAGAATGCTGGAAAATCATCGAGGAAGGAATATGCATAAAGAAGTATTTATTTTATCAAAAAAGTCCAAGAATCCCAAAGTCTGCATTGGTTAATCAGATACTGCAGGACCGATTTAATCAGCATAAAATTGAAAGAGCTTTAGTTCTGTAATCAAAATTACTGTTTGGGATTGGGCAAACTTGAACAGAGCAGCCAGGAAAGAAGGGAAGGGAGAGGTGGTGGGAGGGGCGAGCGGGCACATCAAAAAGTGACCACTGTCAAATGCAGAAAGTTCTGCGGTTTCTCATGGATAACATTTTCTCCACCCAGTTTTTCCTTCCAAACTTAAGTCCATTGAAGTCCAATATATTGTCTTAATTGTTGTATTTTTTTTGGCTTGGTTTTCTTGGTGACAATACAACTAAGCAGTAAGTTTCCTACTTGGCCTGTCTGCCGGAAGAATGAGATGATTTCCAATACTTCGTTCAGCTCCACAGTGAACTGCCAGGCTCTTCTGCATTTCAGCTTTGGGCCTATCCTTCAGTGCGTCAATGGACTGTCTATTGGTTTTGCTAACAAGGATGTCCGTAGCTTCAAAATGTCATCCATGCATTCTGGGAGACTCTCCAGGAATAGGTTCCATTTTGACACAGACTTGACTTCTTGGCCTTTTTTTTTTTTTTTTGGCAATGTTTGTTTGCTCTTCAGTTTACTTCAGTACTTGTAACTATTTCAGTCTCAGCAGAATTTTTTAGTAGTCCACACATGGCTGTGCCTTGTTTCGCTTGACCTAATTTAACAATTTCACCCATCACCATTTGTGAAATCAAATCCTGATGCCAACGTGTTTACTGGATGTGACCTTCAGCACGTCACTGCCCTTCCCTGAACCAGCGTTTCCTCATCTCAGATCTGTCAGAGAGTAAACATTTAAGTATCTCCAGTATGCCATGCACTAGGCTGAGCCCTGGGAATGCAGATACACGGGGACGTGACTGAAGTTTCCTCCCGGCTCCAGATCCAGGGTCTTTTGTGACTCGAAGAGCTGACACCACTTTCCCCCAGCAGGCCGAACCTTTGCTGTTGTCACCCTGGGCCAGCCTTCAGAGGACGGCTATGTAGAGATTGTCCAGGAATGAGAACCAGGAGCACAGAACTGCTTTACCAAAAACGACCCCTAGAACTCTCACCCTTGGCTGGGGCCAGGCCAAGCAGACCCTCTTGCCTGGGCCAGAGCCACCACTAATAAGGGTCTGTGCCCACCTTGGTGAGCCTACAGCTGGAAGTGGCATAGCCATCTAAGGCATCTCTTCTGGCCTCTTGTCGAGTCCTTGGGACCAAGGAAGGGTTTTCTGTTATCAGAGATAACAGAATTCAGGCTTCTGGTTCTTAACGTTCCTACCAGTGCAGGATCATCTTAATGTGTTAACTCAGTGCTTCAGCCACCACTCAGGAAGCTCCGAGTGGCTAGTAACCAGGCCATTTCATACTGTTCTTAGGATCACTGGAGCTTAGATTAGAGTGCTGTGTGGCCTCGGAGGTCATCTAGCCAGACAAGACAGGGACTTGCTGACTGCTTTGAAATCTCACCTGCCTGTTGAGTAAAATCTGCTAGTTACATTTCAGTCTTAGACTATCTCTTGTGACAAAGGAAGGTCAGGTGTACCCTCCTTAGGTCCATCTGCATGTGCTGCTTCTCTGTCTCTCCTATAGTACCTGCCACAGGCACTTACTAGGCCCATAGTATGTGTTGAAATGTTTCCAGAGTGAAGGAATGAAACTGCCTGGCAGCCTGGCATAGTGGACATTTTCCTGATCTGTTCAAGGCTTGCTAATTCTCTGGTAGCTGAACTAAGGCCATAGTAACAGAGGGCCACCAGCAAAGCTCAATGAGATCAGTTTGTGAGCTTAGAGTCTTGTCTAGACAAGGGAGGGACAGAGCTCCCTCCCCTCTGGCCCCCGATTTCTGTGAGGGGAGCTGTGTGCTGAGGTGTTCTTGGCCAATGGAGCCTGGCTCCTCTCACTCCAGGAAGGCCATGAGGACTACCTGGTGATGCCTCCTGTGGATGTAAGGCCCGCTAACAGCCTCCTCCCAGCAGCCTTTCTTTCCTCCTCCCTTGTAAATGGAATACACAAAAACCTGGCATGGAAATAATTGCTGTGTTTAATTTGCAGCTGACAATTAAGTTGCTAGTTACTGCTCGCTCAGTACAGGTCTCTCTCAGGTTGTCTGGAACTGAAAACATGTCTTCTGGTCATTGTATACTCGTCACTACTGGAAGAACCCAGTGTTGGGACCATAGTTGGTAATAGCCTCTACCGAATATGCCTGAGAGGCTGCCCTCTGGCTTTTGAGTCAGCCTCCAAACTTTTGTTTCTTTCATACAGTGCAGTGATCCACCGCATTGACACCCTACCAGTTGTCCAGGTGATGGGTGTTATTTCGTTGTACTTTTCTGCCCCTGCAGAAATGCTGCTGTGACTGCGGCACAGACAGGATCAGAGGCTGACAATGGTTTCATTACTTTCCCACGTAATTCCAAGTGGTTTTCCAGGATGACAGGCCTTGATCACAGCTCCACAAAATGGAGCTTCGCAGTCTAGTCCGACATCTTGAGTTGATAGTAAGCCCCCGGAGCCTGCTTTTTCTCATCGGTGCCTTTGACGTGTCAGCTCTTTCTGCCTCAGATTATTTGTCTTGTTATAGGAAGTAGTCTCTTGTTTGATGCAGAATGCAATTAGTAAGCTCGTGTAGGTAGTATTTTTATTATTGGTTCAGGTACAATCCTAGATGATGCCTCTTTATTAAAATTTTCCTTTACTTTTTGAGAAGCAGCGGAATGTAATGGACCAAGAGCTGATCTTGAAGAGGCTGCTTATCCCACATTGGCTGTATGACCCTGGGCAGGTCACCTTTCCAGGTAGCAGAGGACGTAGTGACTTCATAGCTCCAGGGAGGGAGTTTCCTCCTCTTGCCTCCTTCTCTGTCCCCCTCCTCTCTTTGTTGCAGGCTCAAGGGGGTGCCAGTTTGTCCTTCATGCTTTAGACTCCTGGGCCCCTCCTCTTCTTTCTTGGACCCTCTTGTTCCCCAGCAGTGTCAATGACTTTCAGGCCAGAGCAGCGGAGTAAAGGGAGGGCTCTTTTGGGGCTCCAGGATTGGTCCCAACCAGCCTTGGGACTAGCCCTGCCATCCCGAGTCTATGTTTTCACTTAACAATGGGGATTTTAGTGCTTGTTGGGGTGGGGGTGCCAGGATACTTTGTAGCCCTCTAAAGACTGAATTTGGGTTGTTATTGTTGTTGGATCTGAAATCCTCCTTTGAGAGGAGTCCGAAAAATCAGTCAGAAAGACCCAGGTTCAAATCCTGTCCCTGCCACTTACCAGCTTTGTGACCAAGTCACTTAACCTTAAATGCCTTAAATTCTAAAGTCTTCAGCTAATTATGCTTGAGCTCGTAAAGTTAAGTTGACATTCTCCCTTAAGAAAGTTTCCTTCAGTGATTAGAAATCAAGGCTCCTCTTCCTAGCATCTGCTTTCTTTCAGAACCTCCAGGCCGGGAGGCAAAGGAAGAGGCCTGGGGTGTTGAGGAGGAAGGGGAGAGAAAATGTTTGTTCAGCCAGCCAAGATGGTTCCCCCTGCGCTCCCGTCAAGCCCTCCATAAGTCTCTCCTTCCCTTCCTTCTTTCACAGAGCCCTCAGTTTCTAGAGATTACCTGAAGAGATGTATCGTATGATACCTTTCAGTACTCTGTCCTCCAGCCCTCAACCTCACGCCCAGAGTTCATGTGGAATAACTGCTGTTGGAGGAAAAGTGAAGAAAAGGTGGAAACAAAAACGAGTGAACGAGAGAAGGCCTGAGCAAAGGGCCACACGGGTGTTCTTGTTATTTCGTCTGATCCTGGGTTCCCCCTCTTGGGTTTTTCCAGGGCAGTCAGGCCCCAGCCTCTGGGCCCCTTTCCCTCATGATTGGAATGTTCTGCCCCTCCTTACTCGGTTCCGTTTCCAGAATCCATGTAGCCCATAGAGATTTCCCCTAACCTCAGAACCCCACAATTCTTCTTAGGTCCATTTCCCTTACTTCCATCTCCTTTTCTCTTCTTTACTTCTTTACTTCCAATTTCCAAAAGAGTGCTGTTTATTCTTCCTAATACAGTGATCCCTTCCACATAGCAACTCTCCCCATCGCAGTTTCAACATATCGAGTGTTGAGAATTTGGGGAGTTTCGTGGAAGCTGTAGATGACATGCGAAAGCCAGCAGACAGCACAAAGCCTATAAACCAAATAACCCAATTTTTATAAGAAGGTACTGGAAACATCCCATAAAAGAAAGAGAAAAAAAGTCAGACTTCTTCTCTGGTACAAAGGGAGGACCAAAAAATTTACCAGGATTCTCCAGATTGCTGGGGGAGGGGGGCAGGACACTGTGCCCCTAGCCTAGCCCCTAGCTAGGGGAGCAGTCCCCCCCCACATGTGGAAGGGATAACTGTAATTAGGAAGTATTACTCTTCCATATACTCTCGATGATTCCACTCCTCACAGTGGCCCAAATTCCTTTTCTTCTGAAGTGCCCTTCTTATCCCCACCCTCTCCCCACCTCCCCCTTGCCCATGCACAATGGGCTCGTTCTTTTTCCCCTCCCCTTCCTCTCCTCTTACATACTTCAGAACTCCTCCACAGCATCTCTTCTCTCCCTCTTTGTGCCAGTTGTGGAGGAGGAAGTAGGTGACTTTCCTTTTTGCCATCGGCAACCGGATGGAGAGGAGATGAAAGAGAGCCTTGGAAGAGAAGGCACTGGGAAAGGCCTCCTGAATCAAATGGGGTTTGATCTCAGTCTTGTAGGAAGCCAGGGAGTCTAAAAGGAAGAAGGAAGAAGGAAGGGATTCCAGGCCTGAAGGGCACAAGGCTGTGAAATGTAAGGAGCAGCAAGTCGGCCTATGTGGTTGGATTCAGAGCGCATTCAGCTAGACTAGGAATGGAGAGAGCGTTCACTAAGCACTTACTATGTTCCAGGCGCTGTGCCAAGCTCTTGGGTTATAGATACAACCAAGCAAGACAGTATCTGCCCTCAAGGAACTTCTAAGGGCAGAAGACTCATGGGAAAAAAAAAAGGAAGCTGGAAGGGGGTGAGGGGCAGGGACTTGGGCAGGGATGGAGTGGAGTGGAGATGGTTGGGAAATGGCATAGAGGCTGGACTTTATGCCAGAAAAGGGCCCAGCACCTAGGAGCTGAGTGTAAAGGGGGTGAAGGCAGTGGTCAGAGGGAAGGTGATATGGTGTTGGAGACATGGCATGGTGTGGAAGTGGTGTTAGAGGCCTGAGCTGAGGTGGGAAAAGTCCCAAAGTTCACCCAGAAGGGAGTAGAATGTAAGATTGTTGAAAAGTTAGGAAGAGGCCAGACAAATGCCAAACAAAGGATTTTGTGTTTGATCTTGGGAGTAACAGAGAGCCATTAACATTTATTGAATAGGGAAGTGATGTGGTTAGGCCTCTTTGTTTTAGGAAAATCACTTTGAGAGCTGAGTGGAACATGGTCTGGAGTGGGGAGAGACTCATTAGAAAGCTGTCATCCAGGTGTGAGGTGATGGAGGCCTGAGCTGGGGTGGGAGCTGTGTGAGATGTTTATAAGAGCAGCACTGGCAGCCAATTAGATCTGGGGATGAGCTACAGAGAGGAGTGAAGTATGACAGGCTGAGGTTGTGAACAGGGTGACTGGGAGGGTGATGATGTTATTGCCATGTTTCTCAGTCTCTCCCTTCAGGATTTTTACCTGGTGAAAGCAGTGAAATTCAAACCAGCTTTTCTGTTTTCTTTTACTCCAGTGGGGAAGGAATGACAGAGCCACACACCAGCCTGGTGTGTGTATGTGTGTGTGTGTGTGTGTGTGTGTGTGTGTTTTGTCTGCTTTTCTCAGGGCTCATTCCATGCTCAGTGGGGTTCCTGCCTGTTAAGGTTCAGCCAGGCTACCTTTGTATGGGAAAAACTGAGCCAGGGAGAATCCCTGTTTGACTGATTCCCCTTGTGATAGATTAAACAACTGCATGACACTCCGGGCCAGCTGTGTTATGCAGTTGTTTAACTATCATGAGGAGCTGGCCAGAGGCTGATTTTGTTCCCTTGTTAACTTTGTCTGTAGGATAATCAAGCCCATTTATCTTTATGACAAGCTGTGCTTTCATAGGTGGCAATTTAAACATTTTCTGATGAATTTCTCTATGTGCTAGTCCCTTCCCCACCCGTGGCTATGTACTTACTTCATATATTGCTTGTGTTTATTTATTTAGGAACATTTTGTTACCACTAGTAGAATGAATATAAGCACCTTGAGGATAGGCACTGCCTGGCTTGTCTGTAACCACAGTGCCTAGCATAGAGCACGTGCTTAATAAATGCTTTTTGATTGTAACTGCCCCAAGTGGTCGTCCCCCTCCCCCAGCTTGCTAACTAATAATAGTAAAATAGTGACTAACAGATAATGTGTCAGAATTCAAGCCCTGGCCCAAGAAATCAAGCCTTCTGACTCCAAAGGGGGGTAGGGAAGGGGAAGGAAGAAAGGGAGGAGAGGAAGGGGTGGAGAGAGGGGGGAGAGTGGAGGGGGAAAGAGGCAGAGGAAGGGGAGAATATTGTGTTGCTGTTTCTCAAGTGGAAAGGCAGAAGTACCAGGGGACCCCAGCAAAGCTGGGGAAAAGGCAGTGTGCTTCCTCAGCTCTCCCTTTCTGTGCTGGCTGCCCTGCCCAACCCCCCTTCCTGGCCCTGCTTCTTTGATAGCCCCTTGTTCGGGCTGAAGAGTCAGTGGTCTTCCAGAGGAAGGACTTCTAGGCTATGACTGTGGAATGCCCTTCTGCCAGCTCACTCTCACCCCTGACCTGTTTTTTTTTTTAACTGACTTTGCTCAAGGCCTGACCCTCGGCCTTAGATTGGATTTATGGGCAGCAACTTTCTCCTCCCTAAATCGGAGACTAGGGGAGGCCTTCCAGCAACTGGGAAATCATTGAAAGGGGCTGAACCTGAGGGAGGCAAGTTAAAAACAAAGAGGCCCCCAGGAAGCCAGCCCTGGGTACCTTGAGGCGTCTCTGAAGACTCTTCCTGCCAGCCATGGTAAGGGACCAGGCTTCATAGGTCTGCTGGCACGGGTTTACATGGACATTTATGTGTCTTAGAGAGCCCTGCTGCCTGCTACTGCTCCCCCTTGTTCTTTTGGAGGTTGACTGTCTGCCAGGATCTTTGGAGGTGAGAAGACAAAGGAGTCTTGAGGACACCGGCAGCTCCTTGGAGGATGAGCATGTGTAGGGCAGACACACTGTTTTATTAGAAGATCTGGGGCAAGGAGAGCTAGATGCCAAGGAGGTTTGACAACTCTAATCATTCTAGCTAGCATTTATAGAGCGCTTTATATCCCAGCTGAGGATAATCTGTGGTGAAATATGGGCTCAGAGCACCAGGAAATACAAGGTTAGTAGTGACAGGAGGAAGCTTTGAGAGTAGGGGGTGGGTTCCAAAGTTCTGTGTGACTTCTTGTGGTGGGAGTTTCAAGCCTTCATAGAGCTACTAAGGAGGGCACCCTGGCGGTGGCGAAGATGTTTGCTCTCCTGGGAAGTGAGCAGCTCTTTAGGCCAGGTGGCAGCCAGTGGCCCCCTGACATGGCCTACAATAGTGACTGTTTGTCCGGTTATCCTGCAAATCCAGGGCAGGAAGCCGAGGGAAGCCTGTGAAAGGCTTTCCCAAAAGGAGAATGGTTTTTTTATCTTGTAGAATCACAGATGGCCCAGAAGTTACACAGCTGGTTAGTTAGGGCTGGTAGTCCCCAAGTCTGTGTCTCTTCACCAGAGGTAGTGGGACATAAGCAGCTGGGAAGCCAGGCAAGCTATCTGGAATTGTCCCCACACCTAAATGGAAGGAGAGAATTGCTGCTCTCTCCTGAGGGGGAAGAGAAGAAAGTAAGCCATCTTCTCTTTCTCTTCTCCCTATGGGGAAGGAGAGGCTGATAAGGGCTTTAAAAAGGCTTTCCCTTTATCTCCAACTCTAAAAGAACCTGCCTCTCCTGGGAGAACTGGAGGAGATGGGTAGGGCCTGGGGTGGAGCCTTTCCATGCTGGGGCCAAAGGACAGACAGATGGGGTAGTTATTGGAAGTTTGTGTTCTGCACCTCCCAGAAGGCAGGGCCCGTGAGGCCTCTCTGGTGTGCATCACTGTCCTGTGTCAAAGGGACAGGATTTAGAGTGAGGAAGGGCTTCAGAAGTCATTCAGCCATCTCCCTGAGACTGAGGCCCAGAGAGAAGTGACTTCCCAGGGTCAACCAGGGAGTGGGGCAGCATGGGCAGAGCCTTCCCTGTCCTGGCCACACCTGGGCTGTTGACAGCATGAAGGGAAGGGCTCATGCTGCTGTGTCCTGCTGTCTTTGCCCTTCTACCTCTGTTATCTGACTCATCTGAGCATTTTTAGCCTCGGCTGGCTCAGGACATCTTGTCTGCAACTCCATGAATCGTATCCCCTGTTCTCCCAAGCCCAGGCCTTACTGACTCCAATCGCCCATAGCTCTCTTACCCCCCAGTCCCATGTGCTCGGAGTGTTTTACCTGCATGCACGTTCTCTGGGCTTTCCTTTTTCCCTTGCTCTTCTGTCTGTCCCCCATCTGACCGTGGATTTCTCAGTGGCAGGGGACCCTTTGTACCCTTCCTAAGCACTCAGATGAGAGGCATTTGGCTTTTCGAAGAGAGTTTGGGACTCTAGGTGCTGGGAAGAAAGGGTCAGATGGCAGCTTCTCAAAGGCTTGGTAGGAGAAGAGGCGGGCAAGAGAAGAATCACTTCAAACAGGTAGAACTTCCCCTGGGAGAAAGGAAGTGACTTCTCTGAGGGGGAGGAACATCCCTTAATCATAACCTTGTTGATCTAATTCCTAATTAGATCCTAATTCTGATGACCTAATTCTCGCCAGAACCTCTTTGAACAGCAAAAGCTTTTTCCGGTTCTTTGGGTGATCCTCGTCTGTGGGCTTGGGGGGCATTTCCCACTTGCTAATTCCTTAAAAAGGTAGACCCCAGGCTGAAAGCCTATCTCTTCACCCCTTTCATTATGGTTAGATGCCAGCAAATAGCAACCATCCTGCAATCTCTCTTGCTCTTCCCAACCCACCAGCCTATGACATCCCAGCGCTGTCCTCCAGAACCTCCTATTTACCTTGGCTATCTTTAATATGGATGCTCTTTCCAAAGATGCTGAGGCCTTTTTAGCCTGACTCTGCCCAGGCCTCTCCCCTCTGAAGGAAACCTGCCATGGAGGGGCCTCACAGTGTCTTGAAGACCTTCCTCCACAGCTCTTCACTTGGTTCCCAGTAGACTTGCTCTTTGGTTATCTCTCATCCTGTCCATGTGACTTGCCCACCTCTCAGCAGTGGGTGGAACACGAAGGGGTAGGCCAAGGCCTGCCCTCAGCTGGTCCAGATGATTGCCAGCACTTGGCATCATTTCCTTGGTAGCTGGTTGGAGTCATGGAAAGAGTACCCCCTGACCTGGCCCAGACATGGTACTCTGAACCTCCAGACCTAGAATGTGAGGTTCCAGGGCTTGTGAGGAACGAGAAAAGGCTGCAGTAATGGGGCTCTATTGAATGTATTTCATTTAGGCCTGGCCTGTGGCAGGGGAGAATTGGGGCTTCTTCAGCTGGGCTTCCTGCCCTTGATTCTTCCTCTGCAAGCTTCAGGTGGGGTTAGGAGCTCCAAAGGAGACCCTGTTTGACTTCTGAATCACATGAGCTGCTGCTGCTTCCAAACTCACTCCTTGTTCAGTGCACAGGATGGGCCCTAGACTGCTCCTCAGCCTGGACCGCAGCTCTAGACTGCACGAGTCCCCTTCCTTGTCCATCTTGGACCTGGGGAGGGAGTGACAGAGCTGCCATCTGGCGCCTGTTCCTGGCACTCTCCACTATGTTAGGCCCTTTTGTGCTGGATCTGGGCCTCCTCTGTGTCCTGGGGCAGACTTGCTCTCTACAAATGGAGAGCTTCCTGTGTCTTTGTAGCCCCTGGCCACACTATCTCCAGGGTCCAAATATCTCTGTCTGTTTTCCTCTGCTGACCTGAGCTAGAAAAATGACTTACTGTGACTTTTTTTCTTCAATTTTCCAATCGCAATTTAGTCCGGTGTGTTTTCTAGACCCATTCGAAAGAGTTATGGGGTGAGGGGCTCAGTGTACTTCCTGCTACTCTGCCATCTTGGCTCCTTCAAATCATGACTTGGATTTGTTTTCTTTAGGCATTTTATTGATCTGTTTTTATATCAACTACATTTCTAGGTATATTCCTTCCCTTCCCCTACTGAATGAGCCATCATCTCTTGTTTAAAAAACTATGAGGAAGAAAAAGGCATTTTAGTAAAACTAACCAACACTTCAACCAGTCCATGCAGTATTCCGTGCCTCTGCCCTGGGAAGGGGGTTTGCTCATCCCTCATCTTGGACAGAGCTCGGCCCTGGCACTGACTTGTTGTAAAGCAGGGGTGAGTGGATAGTATTTAATGAGAAAGCAAAAACCCTGCAAGAGGAGGGGATCCGTGTCTCTGACTAGCTGTTGGAAGGAAGTGTCTGGAGGGGCATGCAGATGTGCAGAATGTGGCTGGAGGAGGGTAAACCATGCCATGGAGTCATCTGTATTGGTGAATGAGACACAGGAAATAGGCATTTGAAAATCCACCTACCAAATTCTGCTCAGTTATTTTCATTTTAGCTTGGCATAACAAGGCAACAGTTCAGATCCCTGATTCTCAAATAGTTGGAGTTACGTGGTGAAACAGGCCTTGGGAGAGAAGTTATCAGATTCCCAGGTCTAATTTGAGAGAAGGCTCTGCTGGGACAGGAGGACGGTGGGTCCCACTGAGGCGAGGCTGCCTTATGGCCTGGTTTTCCCAGGCTCTTGCATGCTCTTCACCCCTGAATTCATGATTGTGGCTCTTCTCATATATTCAGCATTTGGGGAAACAGTTTGCCTAGAGAGCAAAGCTTTCCTACTAAGCAAAGTTCAAAATTTACTTCTGTGTTTAGGATATTCGTTTCTGGGAGAATCGCACAGGAGGCTAGCCTTCTAGGAGGGAGGGCTACATCATCTTCCTAGAAAGATGAATTAAACATTTAGTAGCCAGAGGGCAAAGCACTTCTGATTTAACCCTGAGGCCTGGGACCAGGGCGCCCCCCACCCCCCCCCCCGCGCAGCCACTCTATGGCCTGAGGGAGGCTCTGGGTCCACAGCCTGTGGCTTCAAGAGTTGTCCTTGGTTAGTCTGCCCCAAGGGATGTTCCCTATGGATGTTCAGCCCAAGGAATGCATTTCTCCAATTCTCATCTGTTTGTTTAACACTTATAAACTTTGGGAAGACATCTTGGCTTTCATAGCAAGTCTCACCTCCTGACACTAGTCCTGGTGGAAAATTCAGTTCAAAGACTAGGCTAAGTGAGAAAATAAGGTTTCTCAATACTCTAGCCACCTTCTTCCAGCCCTATGGCCTGTCCTTTCTCCCAAAGGTGAGTTCCTCCAGTAACCTCCATTTTGAGGAAGGACCCAGACCAGCCATGCCCCATTCTCTGGACTTTCCTGGTGATGCCCCTGTATACACTTTAAAAAGGAAGCTCCCTGAGGGCAGGGATGAGCTTTCTTTGGCTTGTATTTCTATCTCAGCACAATGCTCCTTTTAAATGCTTAATAAACTCTAGCTGACTTAAGGGGTAATGGAACTGACTGGAATTTGGGCCTCTGTTTTCTCATCTATGAAATGGAGGGAAGGGCAACAGGCTAGGCTATCTCCTTCCAAAGTGCTGGTGATTCTGACCCACCTCCAAGCATCTGTTTGTAGTATCCAAATTCAAATCACAGTAGTCCAGAGAAAGGCTATCCAGCCTCCCCTGTAGGAGAGATTGGAGAAGAGAGCACTTCTTTCAGGTTTGTCCCTACTAATTCCTGCTGCCAGCTCTTCATGGGCAGGGCCTTGCAGGCCTCTGGAGGGAAGACAGCCCAGCTCCTCCACGGGCTCATCTGGATTGGGAGACCCGAGCTCCCTCCTCTCTGCCTGCTTCTTGTCAGTTGAATTCCTAGTGCTAGAAGAATTTGTCTTTTATTCCACAGGATGCCCTTTCTTTTTGTAATCTTTATCTACTCCCCAAATAAGTCTCTTCTGTGAAAAAAGTTGAAGATATGATTTCACACAAAGAAATGCTGTTTATGACAGTAATTCTTAGTTGCTAAATGAGTGCAGCTCAAACCAGTTGACTAGGATTCACCCTGAGGAGTTCCAGGGACAAGGCCTGGGAAGCTACCTTGAACCTTGACCTTGACCTCATGATTGGACCCTTTGCCTCCACCCAGGGATCCAAACAAAGCCAGCCCCTTTGTTGACTTGGCTGCCTCCTTCTCCTGCTGTCTGGCCAGGCGTTTTATTTAATGGATAACTTCAGTCTTTCTTTGTCGAGTTGGAGCCTGCCCTGGGATCTAGACCGATAGAGAGCGCCATTTAGGCATCCTGGAGCAGAATTACTTAGCGCTGAGGTCAGCAGCCCCTTTAGGCTTGTATGTGAGGCAGGCCTGAACCTCTGCTCCAGCAGCTGGGGGAGGAAAATTAGAATCACAGAATCTGAGAGCTGGAGGGACCTTGGAGACCCATTGGTCCAGCCGCCCCGCCCCCCAGTAAAATATTGGATAAGTGGTTGCCCCAGTGTGCTGGCAGCAGGAAGGGGAATGCCGAGCTGACAGGCCCACTGCCTTCCTCCTCTCTCCCCCTCAGCCATCTAGCTGAGGCCATGTGCTGGGAGCCCCTTCTTTTTCCCTCTTAATCTTTAAACTCTTTGACATCTTCCCTCAGTTTCTGGTAATGAGGTGGCCCTTCTAGCCACGGCCAACGCCCTGATCCAATCTCCTCCTGTCTCCTCCTTCAGTCATTCTGACCATCTGTTCCCCCCCCATCTACTGGTTCCTCCCCTGCTGCCTAGAAACCAGCCCGAGGCTTCTCCCAGCCTCCTTTCTCTTGAGCCCATCTTTTGCCTCTTGGGTTCCAAATCCTCTTCCTCCCTCCCCCTCCCTATTAAGAAGGCAAGCAGGTGTGGTACCCGTGATACCCGGGACGTCTGACATGCTTCCCGATGTCTGTGCCACCATCTCTGAGGCTCAGACTGACTCTCCTTGGCCGACCCTGGTTTCCCTGCTTTCAGGATGGTGCAGGCCCTGAGGCCAGGCCGGATGGGAAGATTGGTGGAAGGATATGGAGCCTGGAGAAAAGTAGACTTGCAGGGGAGGTGGGGGCCCAGACTGCACCAGAGGCCAGCTCACCAGCTAGCCGCCCTCTGGCATTGCTTGACCTGTGGGGAGGGAGTTCGTGGACAAATAATGACCCTTCTTTGGGTCTCAGTTTCCCCTTCTGTACAAGGAGGGGTGGAACTTAGCCTTTTTGAGCTACAAATGCAGGTGACTTCCTTCTTGTTCTGCAGAGGGGGTGGGGGGCTGCTGCTGCCCAGGGAGCCGCCATTGCTTCTTGTGCGCGCTAGGTGGCAGTGTTGGCCCTGAAATCCCCCCTGCTCTGATGAGGCTAGGGTCCATGCTTCCTTTTCCTCTGGCTTACCCCAGGATGAGGTGACTCTAGATAGCTCTCCTCCCCTACGCCTCTGTCCCCATGCCCCCTGGGCGGTGCCAGGGATGACAGCCAGTCCCAGGGGGCGTGGCAAGGAGAGGGGCCCTTAGAATGGACCATTAATCCCTGGGGCCAGGAGGCCAGTGCTCACTATTGACTCTTGGCAGCACAGGCAGTGGTCAACCAGCCATTACAAAGGGCCCACTATGTGCCAGGTGCTGTGCTGAGTTCTGAAGGGACACACCAGTCTAAAGGGGAAGATGATTGTAGACAGCTCTGTATAGACTGGATGGAGTATGTATGTGTGTGTGCATATGCGTGTGTGAGTTTGTATGTGTGCGTATATGCACCTGTGAATTTTTGTGTGTGTGCATATGCATGCGTGAGTTTGTATGTGCACTTGTGTGTATGTGCAGGTGCCCCACAGTGGAGGGCTGGCGGGAGGCCAGGCTTTGCTGGTTGTTTGGGGGAGCCCTGAGCTAGAGCCAGTCAGGGGTTCACATCCACTGGGATTCAGGGTTGGCCCTTTTCCCCCTTTTTTTGGCTGCTTCTCTCTCCCCACACCTGTGTCCGCCTCTGCTGTATCCTCTTCCGTGCTGGGCCTATGTTCCCTCTCCACTCACCTCCCTCTCATTTGTACATTGTGATCATCTCAGTCACCTTCCCAAGGAAGACCAAGAGTGTCTTCCTTTTCTTGGCGTCTCCTGCCTTTGAGACGTGGGCCTGGCTCTTAGGTTAGACTTGGGATGGGCTTTGGTCTGCCGAGAGGACTCACCTCAGTTAAACTTGGAGTCTCTTCCAAAAGCCTGTCTCTTTCCATTCGTCATTTGCCAGCCATCCTCAGGCCACCTGGGGGGATGCCACTTTTGGGTGACTTGGGTGTCTGTGGAGAGCCTCGCTTCCCACAGGCCTCCCCCTCGTCAGTTCCCTAATGCTTGTGGATGTCGGGGGTGAGGATCCAGACCCCAGATCTCTGCCCTCATCTCTGGGCTTTCAGATCTCCACTTCCCATCTGGCCACCTCCGACGCTGGACCTGAATTTTCATCTTCTGGCAGTAGCCCCCATTCTGAGGAGGAAGGTGACACAACGCAGCCCAGAACCCTGACTCCAGAGTCTGGAGCTAAGCCACAACCATGGGCCAGTGTCCCTTCCCTCTGCTCTCACATGGGAGATTGGACAGAATGTCCTTTGAGGTGTGTGGGCTATGGTCCTGCAAGGCCAGGAGGCACTTAAGATGAGGAAAAAAGGCACAAATCTTGGACGGTGAACCCCATATTTCTACAGCCCCTGGAGCCATCTTGGTTGAAGTGCCTTGTAGGTGAATGCTGGTCCGCGCTAAGGCCCAGTTCTGAGAGTGGATCTGGGCTTGACCAGGCCCATGTGACCGTGGTGGGACTCTGGCCAGCCTCAGGTAGAGATGCAGTGGGTGTAATTTATTGGGGGGCAGCGCAGGAGAGGGAGTCTCTGGTGCCACTCAGACTGTGTGGCTGCCGCTGAGCATCAGGACATCATTTGTTGTCAAATCTGGAGCTCTCCAAAGCCAGGTCTGTCTAAACTCTTCCCTGCCTCACTGCTTAAGGGGCTCCAAGCCCCTTCCCGGCACAGTCATCATCACATTTCTTGTGGGAAGAGAGGGAAGAAGGAAGCCGGGCTTCTTGTGAAGCCCCTAGTGAAGAAAGGCGGCTCTGTGGAGTCCCACTAGGCGGGAGCCAGGCTGAGCAAAACCCAGATGTGGCAGTCGCTCCCTGCTCCTGAGTCAATCCAGATGCGTTTCCCTCTTCTTTCTCCCCTCTCGGACAAGGCCTGAAATGAGAAGGGGTAGGATGACTCTCTCCATTGTGGTTAGCTTTCTTTCCCCCCCAAATAGTGAGCTCTAGGCCATTAGCTCTCTAGAGAACAAAGTCAGGAGGAAGGAAGCGTTGGGGCTTTTAAAGGAGTGCCTGACTGTCTCCCTGGTCCCAGCAGGGAAACATGGCCTGGCCTGCAGGGCCTATAAGCAGATTGTTGCTGGGTTCTGCCTCGGGTTTTCAGTGCATCTTCTTATCCCAGAGGAGAGTCAAGCAGAAGGAATATCCTTCCACAGTGCCAGCAGCCAGAGCTCGGTGACTGGGGTGTGTGCAGCCCAGGGCCTAATGAAATTCAAGAATTTGCCACCTACTTCAGAGTTTGGCCCTGGTACTCCAACCAAATTAATCCGTTCTGGCTTAGAAATGATGTGGAAATGGAGGCATTATGGACAGAGGGCTACCTGTACTGTTTTATGAGGTAGTTCTGTCCTGTTTACAGATTTCTGCCCTGGAGCACTAGGAAAATAGACATTGCTTCTGTGCTGACCCTGGGTCTATGCATCATATGAGGAACAGGGCAGGGAGTTTGCTTCTTTGTTTGGCCCGATGAAAAAATCCTGCTCAGCCTGACCTCTAGGGAAATTGCCAAATGCAGCAGCTCCCTGAATTCCTGAGAGGGGCTTGTTTCCTTCTTACATCCTCCAGATTCTGTTTGGTGCCAGGAAGGCTTGGGTCTCCCCCAGGAATGGTGGAAAGACACATGAAGGGTCTGGTCCTGCCCTGCCGCCAGCTCTCTGTGTGACCTTGGGCAAGTTCCCGAGCCTTAGACCTTAAGTCATTAGTAAAATGAAACGCTAGCATCTTTCTTTCTCCTGAGTCTCTTGTGAGATAATGTCTATGAAAGTGTTATACAAATGATGTCTCCTCATCCTCCCAGCAGCTGCCTCGAGTCAGCCCAGACACTGGGGAGTCTTCAGAGAAGGGCCTTCCGTCTCTCTGCCTTCCCTCAGACATGCAGGGTTCTTTGGGGATGGCTCTAGGTGAGACCAGACCCAGGCTTAAGAAGGGCTCCCAGTGGTCCCTTTCCCATCTACCTGGAATCTGAGTCATGTGATAGCCCCTCATACTGTCTCCTCCTTTATACAAGAGACCTTCCCACCCTTTGTCACATTTGATTGCTGCAATCCATGGAGCAACCCTAAATGTGCTCAGTCCGACCTGCCTTCAAGTAGCTTATGCTCTACCGGGAGAACACAGCTTCAAGATGAGGAAATACAGAGTAATTCCAAAAGGGAAAGAGCCCAGCAGGGGGAGAAGGGAGCATGGATATGTGCCACCTGGGCTATATTATACTAGATGAGAGTGAGGGGTTCAGCGGGCCAAGGGGAAGAGAGACGGGAAAGGCAGAGGAGTTACTGGGCCGAGGTGCCAAGGCAGAGGCTGGACAGTCCTGTGTGGGAAGCAGTAAGTCTGCTCAGAATGGAGACTGTGGAAAATGAATGAATGTGAAATGAGATATTTGTTTTTCTAAAAAGTCTATCTAAAAATCTACATGTTACTTTCAAAACCATCGTGCTTCTCTGTGCTCCTTTGTGAACACCCTTCTGCTCTTTTCTATGCATTTCAAAATGTTTCATTGGCCCTCAAAAGAGAGAAAGAAAGAAGGGAGGAGGGAAAGAAGGAAGGAAGGAAGGAAAGAAAGCCTTGAAACAAATAAGCATAGTTAAGCAAACCAAATAGACCAGTGGTTCTGGCCGGACGCCGCGTGTCCATTCCCTCTCTGTCCAGGAGCAGGTTCCATTTTTAATTGGTCCTCTGATGACATGGCCAGTCTTTGCATCGGTCAGAGTTCTTAAGCCTTCTGAAGCTGCCTGTCCTCGGTCCTCACCTGGCTGTGAATTATTGGTCCACGCTCCCCTGGATTTTCTGAGACGGCCTCTCTCATCCTTCCTTCTGTGTAATAACATTCTGTCATGTTTCCGTGCTGCAGTTTGTTTGCGGCTCCCTCGTCGTCTAAGAGGCCGTGTAAGCCCCCCTCCCTCACTTAGATTCTAGCTCCTTTTTTTCTCTTTTAATCTCGTAGGTGCTTCATAAATGTATTTGACTAGTTGACTATGTCCACCTAACATCATCTTCCTTCTTTACCATCTCCTCCCTAGTTCTGCTTGTTTTCTTAGGTATTTAGGCCTATTTCTATAGCAAACTACGTATGTGTGTATATATGTTTAACCTTTTCTGGTCCATTAAAGATGCGCGAGCTTGGTCTGATGTCTGTTCCACTACCTTTTCTGCCATGTTTGTATGTTCTTCCCACACACCCTAATTGTCAGAAATACCAAGTTCCATCCCTTTCTTCCACCTTTCTACGCTAGTATATTCCTTTTGTTGTTGTTGTTTTTTGGGCAAGATAGTTGGGGTTAAGTGACTTGCTCAAGGTCGCACAGCTAGTACGTCAGGTGTCTGAGGCCGGATTTGAACCCAGGGCCTCCTGAGTCCAGGGCCGGTGCGCTACTCACTGTGCAGCTTAGCTCTTTTTACCCTTTTTGTGCCCTCTAGTTCTAGTAGATCTGGGTAGTTTTTATTTTAAGGTTCCTGAAATATATCCAGGTTTTTTAAAAATCATGGTTTTCAGGGAGTTTAATGATTCTTAAATGATCTCTCCTTGATCTCTTTTCGATACGAGCTATCTTAGATTTTTTTTCTATTTTTTCATCCTTTGATTTTGTTAGACTCTTACTTGCTGTCTTGGAGAGTCACCAATTTCTGTGGGTCAGTTCGAAGGGCATCCTTTTCTTGGGTCGGGTTTACCACTTTCTCTTCTGAGCTATTGATTCTCATTCCGATTATTTCCTCTAGAACCGGGCTTCTTAAAGACACTCGGGGCCTCCTAATTTGTTGGGTTTTTTTGTTTGTTTTAAATGTTTGACAATTGTATTTCAATCACTTGATTTCCTTTGTAGTCCTATGTATTTATATTGAAAACCATTTTTTCTGAGAAGGGGTCCAGAGGCTTGAGCAGACTGCCCAAGGGGCCCGGGACATAAAAAGGACTCTGGAACTTCTATTTCACAAATTTATTTCCTGCTTCATCTCTTCTAGGTATTCATGTGGTTCTTATGGAACTTTTTTTCTCACTTGGAGTCTCCATTTGCAGTTACCGCATTGCTTCTTTCGAGGGATCTCTACATCCCAAATAGTTTTTAATGTAGTAGATATTTTCTTTGATTTACAGTTTTAATACTTAAATTGGGAGTTTGAGGCAGGGCCAAGCTCAGACGCTTGCTTGCTATGCTTTTGGCTGGGTCTCCCCCAGCACCCTTCACTGTGACCATCCGCTTCCTGACTGGATCTTCAGGGCCCTCTGGGGCATCTCAGGACAGAGGATTAGGGACCTCAGAGCCTCCAGTCTGAACTGGGTTCCCAAGTCCCAGGCCCCGAGGCTTTCTAGGGGAAGCCTTCTCTGCTTCTTCTGCCTCTGGGCTACATGTGTTCCTCAACTGTCTCTGGTCCAGTTTGGAGGCTGCCTTATACTTTGTTAGTTCTTCCCTTTCCTGTTGCCCTTAGAATTTTGACTGACCTCTTGTGGATATAAGAATTCTTTACTCTAGTTTCTCAGTATAATTTGTGATCATTATTTGATCTGTGAGTTCCAGGTTTTGGCTGGAGTAGGTGGGTGGCAGGTGGTTGGGTACCATCTTTACTGGAAGGCCCTTAAAGATCTTTGAGAAAGGAAATGACATGATCAGAACTGGTTTTTTTCTTCAGTTTTCTTTTCAGGTCTCTATTATTGTCTTCCCTTCTATCCCCTCATTTCCCCCGGTCTCCCCAGGAAAAAAGCCAAAACCCAATTTAAACATGTATAGTCAAACAAAACAAATCCCAGCCTCTGCCATGTCCAAAGACCCGATCTGTGCCAGCCTGTGCCAGTCTGCACTTTGACTCTGTCAGCTCTCTATCTGGAGGTGGACGGCAGCATGTTTCATGAGCATTCCCCTGGAGTTGTGGTGGTCCTTGGGTTAATCAGAGTCTCTAAATCTTTCGAAATTGTTATCGTATAAATCCCATTCTCTTTTTCAAAAAAATTTTGGATACTTGTACAGTTTAATTTGGAAACAGAATTTTTGTAACAAATTGTTTTTAACCAAGTCACGTCTTATAAACTGTTTAAAACCCAGGGATAAAATGGCCTATTCATATGGAAGGCCTTCATTTACATTATCATAGCAGAAAATACAGAAGGTGGAAGATGCTGAAAAGCCAATGCAATACTAGATTCAAATCTGTAGCTCCTTAAAACACAGTTTAAAAACAAAACCCAACATTTTTCCCTTCGTCCGTCTTCCCAAGTTTCTCTAAAACCATCCCCTTCTTTTCTTCCAGCAAGGTAGCATTCTGTTGCTTTCATACGCTTGTTCAGCCTTTCCCCAATTGAAGGGCACCTTTCATTTTCCAGTTCTTCGGAAATACAAATATTTTTGACCATGTAGTTGGGTCAGCCTTGTAGTGATATCGCCGGAACAAAGGGTACGCACAGCTTAGGGGGCAAAGTTCCAGATTACTTTACAGTTTTACCGACAGTGCACGTTTTCCCACAGCCCCTCTAGCTTTTGTCATTTTTCTTTTTTGTCAGCTTTGCCAGTCTGATGGTTGTACCAGTCTGATGGTGGCATACTGCCTGAGGTGGCACCTCAGAGTTGTTTTAATGATCATTTCTCTAATCATTACTTAGAGTTTTTTTTAATATGGCTATTGATAGCTTGGATTTTTTCCTCTGAAAGCTGCCTTTGCCTTCCAACCATTTATCAATTGGGAGATGACTCAGAAATTTCAGTCAATTCCCTACATATCTGAGAAATGAGACTTTTATCAGAGAAACTTGCTGTAAATATTTTCCTGCATTTGCCTTCAGCTTTTCTCATTTTAGCTGAATTGGTTTTGTTTGTGCAAATACTTTTAAGTTTGTTTTTGCCCAACTTAATAACATTTTACGGGGCAGCTAGATAGCGCAGTGAGTAGCACCCCAGCCCCGGAGTCAGGAAGATCTGAGTTCAAATCCAGCCTCAGACACTTGATACACTTACTAGCTGTGTGACCTCGGGCAAGTCACTTAACCCCAATTGCCTCACCTTCACCCCTGCAAAAAAAAAAAAATCACTTTTACCAGATTTTGAGTTTCAGTTTTTTTCCCTCCCCTCCCCAAGATGGCATGCAATCTGATAAAGGCTGTATGTGCACAATCATATTAAACATATTTCCACATTAGTCATGTTGTGAAAGAAAAATTAGAACCAAGGGCTTGGAAAGAGAAAGAGAAAATAGCATGCTTTGATCTGCATGCAGACTCCAGGGTTTTTTCTCTGGATTCGGACAGCATTTTCCATCATGAGTCTTTTGGACTTGTCTTGGATCATTGTATTACTGAGAAGAGCTAAGTCTGTCAGAGTTGGTCATCGCTGTTGCTGTGTTCAGTGCTCTCCTGGTTCTGCTCCCTCCCCTCTGCATCAGTTCACGTAAATCTTTCCAGGTTTTCTGAAGTCTGCCTGCTCCTCCTTTCTTATGGAACAGCAGTATTCCGTCATATTCCTGTACCACAGCTTTTTCAGCTATTCCCCAATGGATGGGCATCCCCTCCATTCCCAATACTTTGGCAACGCGAAAAGAGCTGCTCTACGTGTTTTTCTGCGTGTGGGCCCTTCCCCTTTTCTGGTCTCTTTGGGTGCAGCCCTTGCACTGGCGTTGCAGCTCACAGTTTTATGGCCCTTTGGGCAGAGTTCCAGATTGCTGTTCAAGAACTTTCTGATGTTACATACTAAAATTGCTCATCTTAACTCCCTTGGGTCGTGAACTCTTCCTCCGCCTCAGGGTATGATGAGCGATTTTAATTTGCTTTTGATATCACCCTTCGCGCCTAAATCACGTATCCGTTGGAGGTTATCTTGTTGCCTGGTCTGTGCCTAGTTTCTGCCAGACCACTTTATAGGTTTCCCAATAGTTTTTGCCGCATAGTGAGCTCTCGCCCCCTTGGTCGGTCTTTGGGTTTATCAAACGTAGGTTACTGATCTCGTTGTTACGGTATGTTATGTACCAATCTGTTCCACTGATCGGCCTCGCCATTTCTTACCCAAATTGTTTTGGTGATTATGGCTTTGAGATTTGGTACTGCTAGGCCCCCTTCCCACTTTTTTTTTGTTGTTGTTCTTCCAGATCAATTTTATTATCGTGTTTTCTAGTTCTATAAAGTAATCGTTTGACTGCTATGGCACTGAGTAAGTAAATGGCTTTAGATAGTATTGTCATATTTGATATTGGCTTGGCGTAGCCTTGACCAATTAGTGTTTCTCCATTTATTTAGATCTGCCTTTATTTGTGTGTGTGTTTGTTTTGGCCAGAACTATTTGAAGAAGTGCATTTGAGGGCCGTGTGATAGACTGCTGTGGAGTTTATTGGGAGGCTGTACCAATAGGCAGGCCAGGCAGGCTGTAGAGAGGCCTCAGTTAGACAGAGGCTGGCAGGGGCTCTTCACCTGGGATCTATGAATTAAAACAAGTTTTGATAATCCTGATGTAATCGGTTTCCTTGGTAATCCTAAGTATCTTATACATTTGACATTAGTCTGAATAAAAATCATATTAGCTCGTGTTACTCTAGCATGTTCTAGATGTGACCTCATTTGATCCTTACTATGACCCCTTGAGAGGTATCAATTTATGGATGGTTCCGACAGCTGCTCAAGGCCAAGGCCATGAAGGATCCAAGGCAGGATTCCATCTGGTCTTTCTGATTCCAGGGCACCATCCAGGGCTCCCTCAGTTTCCCCAGAATGACAAAGGGGCCCTTGACCAAACACTCCTCCCAACCCCCAGCAAGGCAAATATAGGAGATAGCTTCATTTTACAGATAAGGACATTTTGGAGGAGAGTCTGTGACTTGTTCAAGGTTGTATAGATTAACGATGGAGCCAGTTTTTGAATCCAGGTCCCCTTGCTCCCGGTACTTTTCTTCTTCCTTTGATACACCCTTAGCTCTTGGGGCCTTGAAGGAAGCAGTGGGGACTGCCTGGTCTCTAAAACATGTAGGACTTTATTTTTGGTTGACTCTGCTTTTCCTGGAAGTGGGTGGAAAGGGCCGAGTAGGAGGCTGAGATGTTTAGGCTTTGTTCCTGGAAATTCTAGGTGAAGGAGAGCTTTCAGGCAATCCCACAGGCAGCTCTCTCTAAATGTTTCCCATGGAGCCTCAGCTCCTGGCTGGAAGAAGGGAGGCCAGTGCTGGGGGCCTGGCTGGCAGGCTTAGGGCTAGGCTAGAGGGTCCTGACTTGGTTTGTGACTCGAGGGAGTGGGGACCACTTTTAGGTGAGAGCTGGGCTCTACTGGGCAGGCATTGTGGGTAGTAGAACTGCCTGCTTATCTTCCCCCAGTTTCTGCCAGTACCCCAACAGATCAGGTGTTTTCCATCCCCTCTGCAGCCCACCCACTGGAATCTCCTTTGGGTTTTCTCCATTAGGCCATGAGCTGTTCTCAGTGGACACGCCTCACAGGCTCTCCTAGTTGCCTTCTTGGTCTGCCTTTGACCCCATCTGGGCCTCCCATACACCCACCCATTGTCGTCCTCCCTCTGAGAGCTTTGGCCCTGGCTGGTAGCTCCAGATGTCCAGGGATGAGGGATGAGGACTGGAAGTGCTCCAGCGGGCCCTGTTCTCCCAGTTTTACTCTTGGCCATGACCCAGGCTTTGAGTTGTCTACTGGACTTTGAACCTTGGGGCCAGCGACCTTAGGCAAATCAGGAGCTCTTGGTGGGGGAGCCCCAGTGTGTCCCAAGCCCCCAACCTCCCTTCTAGGCAGAGGCAACTCCATTGTCTTGGCCTGACTACCTGCCCTTTGGCAGGGTGAGTACCTTGTAAAGCTGGTCCCTGCTGGTGGGATGGGCAGGATCTCTCATATGACCTATGTCCTGGGTGTTGTATGTATGTATGCTGCTACCAGTGCAGTGCGTGTGTTGGGAGGGTGGTCATCTGATGCCTTATTCATTAGGTCTGCCTTTCTCTAGGCTGGGACTGGGCCTTTAATCTCCTTCAGGCCTGCCAGCACTTTCTTTGGACAATATTACTAAATATGGAAGGTACAAGGCTTGGGGGAGCAAGCTTGTGATACTGGACTCCTGCTTATGTGTGCCTTCTGCTTCAAGTGGGGTGCTGTAGTGTGGATGGCTGGGGTGGCCCTGCTGAGTGAGTGTGTATGTGTATCAGTGTGAGTGCTATGTATGTGTATGAATGTGTGTATTTGTGTTTGTGTATGGGGGGTTGGGGAGGACAGTGATCTCCAGGGTCCCCCTTAACTCCAACTTCGTGAGCCTGCTGAGGGTTTGTGGGTTGTGTGTGGTGGGTGGGTCAGGGTGGATCCGTTTGGTATCTATCCTAATGGTACAGATGGAGGCTGACAGAAATGCCTAGCATCCCTGAGGTTCTGCCTGTACGTGAGCAGGCAATGACTGGGGAGTGCCTTCATCCCTGCCTGGCCTCACTCTGCTTGAGAGTCCCCTGACCAGTCCTTGATCTAGCTAAGCTTTGTGATGCTGCCCTTGGCTCTGACTGGCTGCCTTGGCTTCAGCAGGGGCAGCCTGGTTCTGTTGCTGTCTTGGCAGCTTCCATCGAGGGGCTGACCGTCTGTCCGGGTCCCCAAGCCCCATCCTCTCCATCTGAATCCAGACAGGGCCTCGGCCTGCTCTGATTTCTGACCTCAGTGAGCCACTCATTCATTCAGCAAACATTTCCTGCACACCCGTTCCTGTGGTTGAGGCCTGTGCTGCCAGAGATGGAAAGGGGACTGAGACACACTCTCTGCCTCCCATGAGTTTACCATGGGCTAGGGAAGATGCTACTAAAATAAAGTATTAGTAAAGGTGGTGTTGGAGGGGCCATCCCCAGAACCCAGGACTCAGAGAAGAAAGCCCCCTCCCACACTAAGGAGCCAGCTCTCCTGGAGGAGGGGGACAGAGAACAGCCTGGGCCTGGATATAGAGGCTGGTATGGGGGCTCTCTGGAAAGGCAGCTGGAGGCCAGAGCCCAGAGTGCCTAGGAACACAGCAGGGGCCTGAGGGAGCCCTGGATGATTAGTGAGCAGAGGAGGGACGGCATTCTCAGGCTGTCTCATGTCCAGTGAGTTATGGGCATGGTCAGGGCAAAGCCAGGGCTCTCATTTGTGAGTGTCTTTCTGTTCATGTGCCCAAAGCTGCCCTTTAGAAAAGGCTGGGCCAGGCTGGGAGGCTGCTAGGGAGGCTATTGCCATCATTTGGGCTTTGGGCTTTTTAAAAATTGAATTTTCCTTTCTGTTCTGAAATCCGTTTCCCCCTACCCCTACTCCAGAAAGCAAGGGAAAAAAAGCCCATTACACAGATGCATAGTCCTTTAGAAAAGGCAGCAGTAAGGCTATTGTTGTGTTTCAAATCTTGGGATCCTAGCAACAGCAGAAGTAGGGCAGGGTAGGGCTGGTACCGGTAAGCCTAGGCCTGACCTGCTTATTACCACTGACTTTACCAAGGTGACAAAGCTAGAACCTGGGTAGTGTGGTGAGCGGTCTCTCTCTAACGGACCCAAGAGGTCAGGGCTCCCTTCCAAACTCACCCTGGCTTGATTTCTGCCCAGAGCTAATAGAAGCATCTTTCCCCCATCACCCCGAGGGCCTAGAAACTTCCACTGACCCTGCCTCCTGGTGCCCTTTGCCCCCTTTGGGAGAGAAGTTGGGAGGGAGGGGAAGGAAGGAAAGGAGGAGTCAAGCCCAGTTACTGATCTGCCCAGTTTCTCCAGCTTTCCTGGCAGCCGGCCTCCCCCACAAGGAGCCCCCAGCATCACAAGGCCAATGTTGGGCCTGGTCTGCCTGCGTCCACCAGCCACACTGACCCGTGGACCCTGTTCCTGAGACTTCCAGGAAAGCTTCTGGGGTGAGGGGTCTCTGGCTCCCTCCAGTATTCCCCTGTAAAGGGAAGGCACACGGTACGATTCAGCTCCGCCTCTAGAGGCAGCTAGGTGGCGCTGCAGTGGATGGAGCACTGAGCCTGGAGTGGGGAAGACCTGAGTTCACATCCGACCTCAGACACTTACTAAGCTGTGTGACGCTGGGCAAGTCACTTCACCCTATTTGCCTTAGTTTCCTCCTCGGTAAAATGAGTTGGAGAAGGAAATAGCAAAGCAGTTCAGGCTCTCTGCCAAGAAAACCCCAAGTAGGGTCATGAAGAGTCAGACACAACTGGAAACAACTGAACACATCTTCCACTGCCAGGCAAGGGACCATTTGCTCTCTGGAACATTCCTGCCCCAATGCGATAGGACGATAAAAGGCACAACCGGGCTGTGAGTGGCATGGACCGGGACAGAGGCTTGGAATCCTATTTCCTTATCACCCAGCTCCCTCTGGGTACGGACCAAAATGGATTCATCTTCCGGGGTCTGTGGGGTTGTTGGCCACCCCGGAGAAGGAAGGTCAGGTTGCAGCCTCTCCTCCTCAACCCTCCAGCAAGAAAAAAAAACCCAAACTTTCCAGGTGGAAGCAGAAGAGACATGGACATGGAGAGAGAGGCCACAGTTGCCTTGGCCTAGTCTGGCTTGCTTGGTGCCACTGAGGGTGGGCATTCCTCATCGCAGCCTGGCCGAATGCCAGGACATCTTTACCAGATGGTTTTGCCACCACCAAGTGTACCCTGGCCAGAGCCAGAAACCAAGGGAAGGGGCCCAGGATGGAGGCGGCAGGCGTCTGTGGCCCGGCTCTTCTCAGCTTCACCACCTTCTTCCCAGAATAGCCAGGCCAGGCTCGGGGTTTGCCTTAAAGGCACTTCTTGGGCCAAGTTGAGAGTCTGTGGTCTGGCAGCCAGTCAGACCATCTGAGAGCACAGAACACAAGAGCATGCCAGGGAAGGAGGCCCGAGGTTACGTTTGCTCTTTCATGTGAGGCTGGAGGCGTGAGGGAGGGCTGCAAAGGAAGACTCTCACACCTTCCTCAGTGCTCCTCCTGAGAGGCTAGGATTGAAGCTGTTGCTCCTCTAACTTGGTTCTCTCTGTCTTCCTCTTTCTTTCCCTGTAGATGTGGAGGTTCCGTTTGGCCCATGGGGGCCTAAGGCTCCTGAGTGTCCGACGTGTCTGTAGTTCCCAAAATAGCCATTACCCCGAGTACAAGCCCATCAAGAAAGTCATGGTGGCCAACCGAGGTGAGGCAAAGAACCGCCTGCCTTCCCAGCCCTGCTTCCTCCTCTCACAGCTGACCTGGCCTGGTCCCTTGTCCCCTCCCCCTTTGTGCCCCACAGCCTGCTCCTAGATCACTCACATCTCCTGCCTACACTAGAGCAGGACCCAAATATTTGCTTCTCGTTTTTCCCAGGTGAGATAGCCATTCGGGTGTTCCGGGCCTGCACAGAACTTGGCATCCGCACTGTGGCTGTGTACTCTGAGCAGGACACCGGGCAAATGCACCGGCAGAAGGCGGATGAGGCTTACCTCGTTGGGCGTGGCCTTGCTCCGGTGCAGGCCTATCTGGACATCCCAGACATCATCAAGGTGGCCAAGGTAAGTGAGACTGGCAGGGCTGGGAGCTGCCGTGGTGAGCTCCACAAGGGGCTCTTGGGGTTGGCCAGATGCTCCCATGCCCCCCTGGAATGGCTGCCTTTCCTGGACAGGAGAATGATGTCGATGCCATTCACCCCGGCTACGGGTTCTTGTCAGAGCGCTCTGACTTTGCTCAAGCCTGCCATGACGTAGGGATTAAGTTCATTGGTCCCAGCCCTGAAGTGGTCCGCAAGATGGGGGACAAAGTGGAGGCGCGGGCCATCGCCATCGCTGCAGGTATGCGGCATCGGGACCTGAGCCCGAGGGGACGGTAGCAGGAGGATTCCCAGCCTCACTGCCACAGAGCTTCCATGCTCCTGTCTCTCCACAGGCGTCCCAGTGGTTCCAGGCACAGAATGCCCCATCTCTTCCTTGCACGAGGCTCGTGAATTCTCCAACAGCTACGGCCTCCCAATTATCTTCAAAGCTGCCTACGGGGGTGGGGGGCGTGGCATGAGGGTCGTATACAACTTTGAGGTAAACAAGAGCTGGGGGTTGGGGGCAGAATTGGGGGAGTCAGAGCAAGGCCTGTCCTTAATAGAGCCTCCCAACAACCCTGACCCTAAAAGTGTGGAACACCAGAGGCAGAGCTGTAGGCAAACCCTAGAGGAAGGGCACCAGGATGGTTTGGGTGTCCTAGAACCAGGGAAGACCAGTCTCTGTCTTGCTCCCACATTCCAGGAGCTGGAAGAGAATTTTAACCGGGCTTATTCTGAGGCCCTCGCTGCCTTTGGCAATGGGACACTGTTTGTGGAAAAATTCATTGAGAAACCACGTCACATCGAAGTTCAAATACTGGGTGAGCGACCCTTACCTGGGCACTGCCCTCTGACCCCTGCGAGGCCTGCTCCAGAGTGACAGCACCTGGGACCTGGGAGCAGAAGGGGTGGCTGGGCCTCCTTACCTTCTCTGCATCATCCCTGGCCCTCCAGCATGGAGAGGAGAGCTCAAAGGCATCTGTGTGGCCCGGGCCTTTGGGGCAAACTTAGGTCGTGAGGACATGGTGGGGGTTCCTGGGGAGAAGACTAGCTCTGCTGAGGAGTCTCGAAATGGGGAAAGTGAGCCTGGGTCCCTGTATCCTCCAGGGGACCAGTTTGGGAACGTTCTGCACCTTTACGAGCGGGATTGCTCCATCCAGCGGAGACACCAGAAGGTTGTGGAGATCGCCCCCGCTACCCATTTGGATCCCCAGCTCCGGAGCCGCTTGACTAGCGATTCGGTCAAATTAGCCAAGCAGGTGCAGCGCTGAGGGCCAGAGGGACAATCTGGGGCAGAGGCTCCTGGGGGAGGGGGAGGAAGTGAAGGAGGAAGGCCGAGCAACTAGGTGACAGTGACAAGAAAAGAACATCTGGGGCTTTTGGCTTTGGGGCAGCCAAGAGTCCTCAGCTGCTGCCGCTCCTCTTCCTCTTCCTCCTCCTCTTCCTCCTCTGCTCTTCCCCTTCTGCTGCTCCTTTTCTTCCTCCTCTTCTTCCTCCTCCTCCTCTCCCTCTTCCTCCTCCGCAGCTCCTTCTCCTCTGCATTGAAGCCACCCCCCCACCCCCATGAATCCCACCAGCTGCTCCAATTTACCTTCTCCTTTAACCCCTGGCATTAAAAAGGCAGAAAGCCCACTCCAAGAAGGGCCCCAAGGCCGAGCCTTCCTCATAGAGGCCATCCTTCCTCTCTACCACACATCAGACTTCTTGGGGTTCATTTTCTGCTCATGCCTGTGCTCTGTCCTGCCCCCAAGAGCAGTTCTCCCTCCGGCCCAATGACCTGCGCTCACAGGCTCCTCGATTTACAGTTGGAAGGTCCCTCTCATCTTTGAGAGCCAGCAGGCCAGTGGCACAAGGGGCCCTGGGTCCCAGTTCTTCTGACTCCAAAGCTAGTGCTGCCCCTTCCTCAAAGGCCCCAAGTGGCAGAGCCTCCTCGCCTTCAGTGAGCTGGGGCACGTTCCTAGGCAGCTGTCCCCCTCCCACAGCCTTCTGAGCCTAGTGGGGACCTGGGCTTATATCCTGCCAGGCCTGCCAGTGCTAGGGGTGGTCCACCTTCCCCCTCCTCTGGCTGCCTGGGCCCTCTCTCACTCAGCTCCCTCCGCAGGTGGGATATGAGAACGCAGGCACAGTGGAGTTCCTCGTAGACAAATATGGCAAACACTATTTCATTGAGGTCAATTCTCGGCTACAAGTGGAGCATACGGTCACTGAGGAGATTACCAAGTGAGTTTGGTGATGGGTGAGTGAGGTGGATGCCAAGGGAAGGTGCCTTGTGGGTAGGATGGGCAACTCCTGGAGCTGGGGTACAACCCCACTAAGACCAAACAGGCAAGCTTTGGAGAACAAAATGTCCCACATAGGTAGTTAGTCCAGGGCAGGTGGCTACACCTGGGGTGGGGTGGGGGACCCGTGGTGGTTGGGAGCTGTCCAGGAGCCTCAAGTGCTGAAGAGCTCAGCCCCTATGCCAAAAGGCCAGCTTTGGGCAAGGCCTTGGCCCTCTGGCCAAGGGTCTGAGTGCATCCTGACCCTCTGCCACTCAGCCAGCCTTCCTCACAGCCCACATACCTGAGCCAGTGCAGAAGGAAGTTGGCAATGCCCTCAGGTCACCGGAGGCAACAGACAGTTCCCCACTAGAGTCTGCCAGTCCTTACCATTCTTTCACTGCAGCTGTCCTAGGCAGCAGAATGAATAAGCTCAGCCTCCTTCCCAGGGGTCCCTTGGGTCAGGTCACTGCCCTTCGGTGGGAGGGGGGCTCTTTGCAGGACTTGACTGATTGACACTCGGTCTGTGTTTGGTGTAGGGCATCCTGTAGCCCTCCTGGCACCCCTGCCCAGGTGCCCCCCATGGCCTGGGCATAGCTGAGCAGCCTGGCAGTGTTCGCAGAGACACACAGACCCAAGGCAGGAAGAGGTGTCACAGGGTGGGAGTGGGCACCAGCACCTAGGTGGACCTCAGTATTTTACAGGGCACTTCTCCAGCTGCCCCTTTCTATGTAATTCAGACTCCTCTGAGTATCTCTCACTGCTGTGGTGGGAGGCAGGAGATGGCAGCTGAGGAGCCAGGCTCTGGGCCATGGGGGCAGCAGGGCAAGGAACAGCGATGCCCGAACCCAAGAAGCCACAGCCTCCCGGCTTCAGTTCTGGTTCTGGCACTGTCAGCTTCCTGTCTCTAGGCTTAGTTTCCTCACCTGTGAAATGAGAGGATCAGATGCTACTGTGCAAGGCTCACTCCCTGGGGCTCACTCTGGTGCTCTCTCTTGCAGTGTAGACCTTGTCCATGCCCAGATCCATGTAGCAGAAGGCCGGAGCCTGCCCGACATGGGCCTTCGGCAGGAGAACATTCGAATCAATGGTTGCGCCATCCAGTGTCGGGTCACCACGGAGGACCCCGCCCGAGGCTTCCAGCCAGACACAGGCCGCATCGAAGTAAGGAGGGCTGGTCTTGCTGCCTGACCCCGGCCAATCCTCTCTCCTCCTCTGCCTCCTCTTCCTCCTCTTCCCCCACTGTCAGAAGGGCCATAACTGGGACCTTGGTAGCCTTTCAGCATCACCGAGCAGGGGGATCACTGCCCTGCTTGTCCTGGGTGCCCCCTTTTATTAAGTTTTTATTTATCGGACTGCTGGGAGTCTCTAGGAAACACAAGGTCCTTCTTGGGCTGCCCTCCCAGAGATTGTGGTCACAGTAAGAGCCCACTGAGGAACAAAGAGTGAGGCCCCGTACCAGGCCCCAGAGACCCTACCTCAGGCAGAAGAGATGCTTCCCCAAGCAGGCTGCTCTGGGTCATGAACAGCAAAGGGAGGGATGTCTGCTTATCCCCCCGCCCCAACCCCCTAGAAGCAGACCCTAGCTCTAAGCAAAACGTCATCTCAGAGCTGGCCAGATACATCCAGATGATGCTCAGGAGATGTGCTAGGTCCTTTACTGAAAGAAGGTAAAAGCAGCCTGAAGGCTCAAACTGGACTGGGTTAGAGAAGGCCTGAGAAAGTACCTCGTTTTATTTGCAGAGGTGGAGGGCAGTGGGTGTGTAGTGTGATGTACACTGTCAGAGATAGGGAACAGGCTGGTTATTTTGGCCAAATTTGCTTTTTAATGTTTGTTACAAGGGATAGTTCTCTGTGCAGGGTGGACAGGAAGAGAATAAAGATGGAAAACAAGACAAAGAAACCTCTCCCCCCAGCTCTGAGGGACATGAAGGGGAGTGCTCCTTCCAGGCTGCTAGTGGCCTCCAAGCCGGGGTTCAGAAGTTCATACAGAAGGCGCATTTGCACATGGATGAGCTCAGCTCAGTGAGTGCACTGGGGCCTACGTGGTCAGACACAGTCGTCTGTCGTCAACCAGCCACGTTTTGGAAGAGGCTACCCCTAAACCTGCCATCTGGCCCCAGAAAGCATCACTGCTTACTGCTCCTGGCTTCAGTTCTCAACTTGAATTGGGTGGGGGGCAGTGGAAGAGGCAGGCCGTGTGGCGCTAGGGGAGCAATGAGGAGCCTGGCTTCCAGAATAGTAAAGCATGGGTACCCAGGAGGGGCAGAACCAGAGAAATGATATGGGGAGGCTGGAGGTGAGACGAGGGGTAGGGGGACAGGATGGCTCTGGAGCCAGCCAGCTGCACAGATGCTGCTGAGTAGCAGCCAGACCTTGGCACCCTAGGGCCAGCTTCCTCAATGGCTCATTCATTCCTCTGGCCCCCAGCCTTCAGTGTGTGCCCTCGGAGGCCCTGGCCATTCTCTGAGTGACGGGTCCTGGCTTCTGCTTCCTCTCCTCTCTGTCACCGTGGTTAAGAATACCTCTGAATTGTGTGCGTCAGCTGAGCATCTGGCAGCATCCTTTCCTTGACATCTCCCCGATCTGGCCCAGCCCCTCAGGCCCCCAGATAGGGGAGAGCAGGCAGGATCCCAGGGCTCACGGGGAAGGCCAGGAGAGAGCCCTGTTCTGCCTGCTCTGACCTCAGCCCCAAGAGTCAGGCCACAGCCATCAGGACTGTGCCCCTCCTCCTCCTCCTCCTCCTCCTCGCCTGCTTCACCACAAAGTATTTTTAGCTGACAGCTTCTGTGCACAGTTGAGTGCTCACCCTTAAATATTTCATTAAGTTCCTCTTTATTGAGCACAACAGGCCTCTGCCCCTGAAAGATGGCACATGGTGCCCTGGGTGCCTCCCTCCGGGGGCTCCCCCCTTCCTCATGTGGGACACGGGGGCAGCCCGTCTATCCTTCGGCCTCAGTCTCTGCCTTGCCCGTGTCACTGTGGCCACTCTGTCCCTTTGAGTCAGGCCCGTCTCTGGCTTCTCTTCACTTACTGGTCTATAAGTCCCCTCTGCCCAGTCCCAAGAGCCCCCCGCTGGACTGGGCCTCCCACAGGCTGCAGCCTTATACCACCCATCTCCACGTCCCTCCGTTGGATGCTCAGCCAGCCATTTCTCTATCCGTCCGTTTGTCCCCATAACGCTGCCTGTCTCATTGGCTCCTTTTTCTTTTTTCTTTCTCTGTTCCTTTCCCCCTCTGCTTCTTTCTCTTGTTTTCTGTGTATTTTGTTGGTTTTTCTCTATCGTTTTAGAATACAAAGAAAAGCGCTCTCCTTTTGGAATCCAAGGGCCTGGCTCCCTGCCTGGCCCGTCCCTTTTGTATCTGTTTGGCACCAGGGACGTCACTTAGCCCCCAGGGCTTCGGTAGATTGAGGGGCCAGTCCTTTCCGTTCCCAGGCTCTGGTCCCTTTCTTTTGTAGGTAAAAATCACAAGTCACATTTATAGGATGCTCTGAGCTTAGCAAGACCCTAGACACGCCTTCTCTCATTTGGCACAGCTGTGGCCTTGTCAGAGGAACGTCACTGCTCCCATTTCACAGAAGAGGAAAGAGAGACCAGAAGAGTCATGTGACCAAAACCCCAGTGATCCCTTGCTTGCCCAATCTCCTGGCCTTTGCCATTCTCAAGGCCTCCATGCTTCCTCACCTCTCAGCAGCCTTAGACACCACTGAGAGTCTTCCCTTCCTCCATCTCTGACCCTCCTTCTGAGGCCTCTGCACTGGAACTTCAGCCTTGTTGTGGCTACTGGTGGTACGGGTCAGGGTCATCTCCCATGTCCTTTTCCTTCCATTCCTTCTCCCTCTGTCTCTCCTCTCTGTCTGTCCCTCTGCCTCTCTGTCTCTCCTCTCTGTCTCTCCTCTCCAACTCTCCTCCCTGTCTCTTCCTCTCCTCCCTGTCTCTCCCTCTCCTCTCTGTCTCTCTATGTCTGTCATTTAGGGTTCTTCTCTAGGCCGAGGATTCCAAAGTGGCTGTTCCATAGGCATCTCAGACCCAGTGTGTCCAAAACAACCCATTATCTTTTCCCTACAGCCCTCCCTATTCATGACCTTTCTATCACTTGTGCAGGTACCATGATCCTTCTGATCCCCAAACTCAAAGCCTTAAGCACCCCCCTTAACCCCACATGTTCAGGCAGTTGCCAAATCTTGTTTCTTTCCCCTTCTTTCCCATACTCCCCTTTGTCTCCTGTGACACAGCTCCTCCCCCCAGGGCGGGCCCTCCTCCTCTACAACTGGACTGATACAGTAGCTGTTGGGGGAGGCGGTATCTGCCTGCCCCCCTTCTACCGCATCCCCTCCTCCATTCATCCACTAAAGGGATTTTCCTAAAGCCCGGGTCTGACTATCCCCTCTTTGGCTGCCTGTCTCTCAGGATGCACTTAGAGACCTTCATCCCACGGCCCCCTCCTCTTCCTCCTCCAGCCCCCCAGGGCCCTTTGCTGCTCCTCCCATCTCCCCCTCAGTGACTCTGATTCTCCTCCCCACTCAGCCCTATTCCAGGGCTTCCTCGAAGGCTCTTCTGGGATCTCCACTTCTGTAGGAGGTCCTTAGGGCCACTGTCCTTGACCCCCCATCGCCGCCCCCCCCGACCCTTCCGCCAGCCTGCTTTTAGACTGCCTCCAATGTACATTGGCTGTACTTTGTAGGAACAAAGTTCCCTGTTACATGTGAGCTCCTCAAAGGCTCAAACAGACTTTTGCTCTCTTTGTAGCCCTGCTACTTAGCACAATGCCTAGCATGCAGTCAGAGCTTAATAAGTGCTTCTGTCCCATGGGCCTTCCTCAGTGCCAGCACCTTCTCTCTGTCCAGAGCTTGTGTGTGTGTTGTCCCTCACTAGGCCCAGGCTCCTTGAGAGCAAGTGCTGGGCTTTGCCTTTCCCTATCTACTCACCAGCCATGTGACTCCAGGCAAGTTACTTAACCTCTATTTGCTTCCGTTTCCTCATCTGTAAAATGGCCGTAATTATGGCACCTGTCTCCCAGGGAGGTTGCGGGGATCAAATGAGGAAAAATCTGTGACCCATGTAGTGCAGTACCTGGCGCAGACATGGCAAGGCCCCACGTACCCATCAGCTCTGTAGACAGCCAGATGGCATAGCGGACGGTGCTCAGGAAGACCTGAACTCAGATCCTGCCTTAGACCCTCAGTAGCTGTTTCTGCATCTGTAAAGCCTCTCAAGGTTGTTGTGATGATCAGATGAGAGAATATTTGTGGAGTGCCTGGCACACAGTGGGTGCTTTGCTTATTTCTTTCTCCCACCTCATTTACCCAGCACTTAGTACAATGCCTGGCACGTAGTAGGCACTTAGCACATTGTTATTGACCGACTGCTCACCTCCAGCCCTGCTTCGTGGAAGCCCCCACCGGATTCAGACCTGGCCTTCCCCCAGCCTTGTTTCCACTAAGACATGCTGCTTTAGCTGCTTCTGCCTTCTCTTCCTTCCAGCCCCTTTTTAGATGGAAAGGGGGTTCGTGCCGAGGGGAGTGTTGGGAAGGCAAACAGGCAGATGCTCAGAAGGAGAGAGAATCCAGCTTACACAGAGATGCGGGCTTTGGCTCCTGCCTTGCCCTTCTGACGCACAGTAGGCGCTTCACACGTGCCTGCCTCAGATGGTCCCTATTTCTTCCATGCCTCTGGGAGGGCACCTTGACTGTCAGTCCATGTGCCGGGCTTTTTTCTGGGAACTTCTCCTCCCAGGGAGGAGGAGGAGGAGGAGGAGGAGACGCGGGGGTTGGGGAAGTGGGGGCTGGGCACCTGGGTTCACTTGCAAAATGTCCCGAGTCACAGTGGAGCAGAATTAACCCTCGAGGGCCCTGGAGCTCCCCTCAAGGACCAGGTGCTCTCGGGTCCTTCCACCACTGACCGCTCTTCTTTCCCTCCAGGTGTTCCGGAGCGGTGAGGGCATGGGCATCCGCCTGGACAACGCCTCAGCCTTCCAAGGGGCACTCATCTCCCCGCACTATGACTCCCTCTTGGTCAAAGTCATTGCCCACGGCAAGGACCACCCCACAGCTGCCACCAAGATGAGCCGGGCGCTAGCCGAGTTCCGAGTTCGAGGGGTGAAGGTGAGTGTTGCCAAGAGCTGCCTCTGCATCTGAATCTCTAGTGGGATCTTCTTGCTGCTGTAGTCTGGTGGCTTAAGTCTCGATGCCTCTTGGGGCCTTGTTGCTCATTTTCCCTGCTCTGTTAGAATGGAGCCGCGGCCCTGGCTGGGCCATGAGGTTGATTCCCAGAAGGACATGTGGGCTGGCCAACCAGACGCGGCTCTGCTTCCCTGCCCCCCAGCCCCAGGGCCACCGTCTCCTTGGCAGGCGTTAGCAGGTAGGGTCTCTTGATGGGCTCCGGCCAAGGATGCCATCCTTTGGTTCCATGGCACTGCCCACCCACACGATGCCGCCTCTGGGCCCTTGCCCCCCACATGCTGCTCTGGGCCTCCCTGTTGAGTCAGCCCTGGGTGCCTGCTGCCCTCTGCAGGGAGTCTCTGCTGTGCCGTCATCCCTTCCCTCTCCCTCGAGCTCATTGCCAGTGACCTGCTTTTCCTCCTGGCATGGCAAGTCTTAGGGTGACGCCACCATCACCATGGCAGCCAAGGCCTCCCTTTTCCAGCTGCTGTACTGATGGGTGTCTGACCACCCTGTTGGGGATGCCCCTGGGGATGGTGTCCTTGTGCCCAGGTGCTGGTGGCACCTAAGTTCTCGGTGTCTTGCCACTCTGGTCTCCATGGTCTCCCCACTGCCATGTGGTGTGTCAGCTTCCCCAGCTCCTCCTCACTATCCATGCCTTGCACAAGCCCAGGAGGATTCCTTGTTTGCCCAGAGTTCTCAGAGAGGGTCACCCAGTCGGACCAGGGGTGAGCTCAGCCACTGGGCTAAAATAGGCTGTGGCTGAAGGTTGGCCACCTCGCCCCAGCTGGGGCAGGTGATCTCCACCTCCTAAATCTCTCTCTGTGTCCCCCCTCTGGGGTGCCTTAGCCTGGCCTTGGCATTTTGCAGGCCCAAGCCTGGTTCAGCCCTTTGCCCGCCAGTGTCTACCTGCTCTTGCTGGCTTACTGGCTGGGCCTTGCGTCCTTCCTTCAGCTGCACGTTCCCTGTTCCTCTGAAGCCCCACCCAGTGACCGCAGAGCCCACACTTTGTGCACCTCCTCCTTATTCTCTGTTTTCCTGAAGGCCTTGTCTGGTGTTTCTTCCTACGGCAGCTGTTGCTGGGGCCCCTTTAGGAACATTTGGGGCAAGAGGTAGGAGAGGAGCAGCTGGACATGTGTGCACAGGCAGGCAGGGAGCTCTGGGTGGAAGCCCCTAGCCCAAGGTGCTGGGCCTGGGCACCTCAAGGCAGAGGACAGGCCAGGCCTGTTCCCTGGACGGAGGGGGAGCTGCGGGCCTGGACCTAAAGGGGCCTCTGCCTGCTAAGGCAGGGGCTCCTTTCACTCTCAGCCCGCTCCCTGCAGGTGCCATCTCATTCTGGCCAGAGCTGGAGCAAACCCCTCCCAGGGGAATCAATGGACCTTGCAGACTAGAACTCCCTTGGGTCCTGTGGCTATGGTGGGAATGCCCAGGGAGCACAGGTGAAGCAGGGTGGGGCATTCTGGACAGGGTCCATGCTGGAGGCTTCTCTCTCCCCACCCACTCCCCTTTCTGTGAGGCCTGGCTCTCTGCTTGGCAGACAGGGGCCCACCCTATACCCTACGATCTAGCCAGGCTGACTCCTAGAACCGGGCCCTCCTCAGTCGTCTAGTCTGCCCACCTCCCTGGAGCTACACCTCCTTCCCAACATAATGAGGCCAGAGATGAGCTGAGGTGTCCCTGGCATTTTTATTAAGAATAAAAACAAGAATCCAGGATAATTCCCTGTAGCCCGTTGCCCCACAGTGCTGAAGCACCTCTTATCTATGAGTTCCCTCCCCTCCCCACATTCTGGAGAGGGGGACGGGATTAGGGAAAGGTGGTTTTCTTCCCCAAATCACAAAGGGGGAACTGAGGTACAGAGAGTTAAAACTGGGATTAAACCCCAGAAATCCTGACTCCTCAGCCAAGGAGTGCTCCATCCACTCCATGCGCCACTTCCCGCAGGCATATAGGCCCTCTCTCCTCCAGAGAGCCCTGCTCTGATGGCTGCTGCCCCTGTCCTCGGAGACTAGGCAGCAGGAGGGAAGAGAGGCCCAGCAGCTACCTCCTCTTCTCCCCGGCCTTGGCCCTGGAAGCTCCCACCAACTTGGCCTTCACACCACACTCTCTTCTAGCCGCTCTCCACTGCCCCCCGCTGCCCCTCGACACCCAGCTCCAAGTAACCCGCCGTGGACTGAATGACTCCTGCGCGTCCAGGCTCCCCCCAGGCGCCGGGCATAACCATAGCACCCGCCGGTCTCTCCCAAGTCCAGAGAACAGCTGCGTTGTGGGCGGGGTGGGGGACTCCGGGGAGGGTGAGGCTTCGGTCCAGGGCTGGTGCCTCCTCCGTTGGTCTGGGAGTGCACATGGCTCAGCTTGAGGGGGAGGCGGGCAGCCCCGGCCCCCCGGCCCCGAACCAGCAAGGCCACTGTGAAGACCAGTAAGGCAGCCACCAGGACCCCCCCCACAGCCACTGTCAGGGTCCCCCCGAGCACATGAGCCTGCAAGGCGTGGCACAAGGGCATGGCCGGCAGTGTAGAGAAGTGGGCACAGCCCAGTAGCCTTGTAGCTGTGAGGTCAGAGGGCGCAGCAGCAGGGGACAGGGCCAGGAGGCAGAGGTCATAATCGGCCCCAGGGACCAGGTGTTTCAGCAGGAAGTGGCGGCTGGAAGCCGGGATGATCCTGCAGGGAAGGAAGAAGGTCAATGGTGCCAAGGCCAGCCTGGCATCTGCAGCCCTGCCCTTTTCAATCTGGGAAGAGCCCCAGGGCCTGCTGTGGTACCCATCTTTTAGAGGTTGGGGGCTGATTGGCCCTGTCCTGTCTTCCCCATGGCCTGGCCCACCCCAGGTATGCCCATATGTACTCCTTAGCTGCCCCTCAGATGTATGCGTGTGTGTGTGTGTGTGCACATGTTTATGTGGATATGTAGACACAGATGTATGTATTATACACATGTATTATGCATGTGTGGGGGTATATAATGCAGACAGTTGTATGGAGAGATGTAGGGACACACAGACCCCCCGGGGATGCTCATCTTTGCTCCATGGAGTCACCCCCACTGGCAGAGGCAGACAGTGTGTGTGCGCGCACAGACAGACACAGAAACAACCCCAGAGCCCCACACAGTGGTGGGGGGGCAGGCAAAGCAGACACCCTTAGCTACAACACTAACACATGCAGAGACAGAACAGATACTGAGAGATGATCAGTGGAACATTGAGACACAGAGAGACGGTGCCGGGAAGCGAGGCCCCCAAACACCCATCCACACCCTCCCTCTCCCACCTCCTTTCTGCCTGTCTTCAGCCAGCGCAGGCTCCTCAGACCCAATTTCCATCCCTTCCCCCCACAGCTTCCCTTGTCCCACTGTGGTCCTTTGCCCCCCCACCCCCTTACCCCACTATGGTCCTTTGCCCCCCCCACCCCCTTGTCCCACTATGGTCCTTTGCCCCCCCACCCCCTTGCCCCACTGTGGTCCTTTGCCCCACCCCCACCCCCTTGCCCCACTATGGTCCTTTGCCCCCCCACCCCCTTGCCCCACCGTGGTCCTTTGTGCTCCCCCCCCCCACTGTCCCCAGCCCCTGCTCTTCTGTCCCAACCAAAGCCT
>CM053623.1:457077600-457144883 GCA_028646595.1 Phalanger gymnotis
GAACAAGCTGTGATATATGAAGGTAATGGAATACTATTGTGCTATAAGAAATGGGGATGATACAGACTTCATAACAACCTGGAAAAACCTACACGACATAATGCTGAGTGAGCAGAGTTGAGCCAGGAGAACATTATACACAACCACAGATATATGGATTCTGTGAGGACCAACCCTGACAGACTTTGCTCTTCTCAGCAACACAAGGTACAAATACAACTCCAAAGGACTCACGATGGAGAATGCTATCTACATCCAGAGAAAGAACTATGAAGTATGAATGCAAATTGAGTCACACTTCATGCTCGCCTTCCCCACCCCACTGCCCCTTTTTTTTCTCTCTTTTGTTTTTCTTTTTAGGCTGGTTTATGTTTTTCTTTTTGGTCCTGTTTCTTCCTTCACATGATTCATTTCATTGATCACAGTTCCTCTCCATAACTTGACTAGTGTGTAAATTAATTCAATGCAAAGTTATATGTGGAAGCTATATGGGATTCCATGCCGTCTTGGGGAGGGAGGATGGGAGGAAGGGAAGAAAATCTGGAACTCAATATTATGTAGAACCGAGTGTTGTAAACTAAAAATTAAAAAAAAAATTAAAAAACAACAACAACAACAACAAAAAAGACCAAAGCTGAGGAGGAACTTTGAAATGCAAACCCAAGAGGAAAAAGAAAGCTAGCACATTCGTCCACTGTCCACTGGAAGGTGCTGCATGATGACCGAGCTAACATCCTAATAGGAGGAGAAGAAGCAGGGACCTTCAGAACCTTCGTGTCTTCAGAGAATTGAGGAAGTTAAGAAAAACTGAGACTCTGAAGGTGGGCTCTATCATCTGAGGATCATAAGGGAAGGAAGAGAAAATGGGGTAAAGGAAGATATTCAAGGAGAGAGGAGGAAGAAGGCATGGGGTTTGCTATCTCTCACACTGGAGAACAAAAGAAGGGAGTATAAACATGGAGGAAGCAAGGAAGGGGGGAGCGTTGACAAGGGAAGGCTGCCTTCCTCTTCTCTGACACTGATAAAGGAAGGAAGGTTTTACACACACACACACACACACTCACTATGGTGTAGAAACATCAGTCTCAACAGAGAAGCAAAGGAGAATGGAGGAGAGGGATGGGGGGGAGGGTAAAATCAGGAAGGGATAGTCACAAGCAAAACAAACTTCCTGAAGGGAGAATTAAAAGGGGGCGGGAATAAAATCAAGAATTAAAATGGGAGAGGGGGGCTCAATCAGGAGGTAGCTGAATAAGCCAGGATCTATGAATGTCATAGGATAGTACTAAGCCGAAAGAATCCTGGGAAGTCTGGCCTAATGCTGGATCAAGTGAGCAGAACCAGGGGAACATTTCTATACAGACAACACAGAAATCCAGAAAGACTTAAGAACAGTGACAGGGGCAAGAAACTTCCATGCCTCTAGTTATTCACCTTTGGTGATGACCTCAGAGGTGCAGAAAAAAGCATAAATGACTGGGCCAGGACACTCCAAGGAATCATCCTGCTGGACTAGAGTGCCAACCAGAGTTTGGGGGAGAGGGTAGCAACAGTGGAACCTAAAGAGGCCACCAGGGGCACTTTTTAAAACTTCACATAAGAGAACAGTGGAAGTTGAGGAGAACAGACAAGTTTTCAAAGCAATACGTAAAATTCATCACCTTTTTTTTTTTTGGAAAAAGCAAGCAGTCTAAATCAGACTCCCATTGTTTCATATTCAACTCTCTTTCTGTGTTCTTCTGTGTTCGCAGAAATACTTGAGGTTTTGGATGTTTTTGTTCAGAATAAAAACAAATCAAACCTAAAAATACTTCACTTTGAGGTTAATGTAGTCCTCAGAGCAGCCGGAAAGCTTCTCCCATCTCTTTCCTCAGAGACAGTCTCCAAAGGCCAGAAGAGCTGGGTGGCCCAGGCCCGACCCCTGGACTGCTGGAGACCTGGGACATCGGGTCTAAATGGGCATCTTTCAAACTGGCCCTGAGGCAGCTCCCTCTTCTACATCACTAGAGACAGGGGTCACATCTCCCCCTTCCCCACCCAGTCTTTTCTTCTCTAGGAAGAGAGAGGGAGAGAGAGAGAAAGAAAGAAAGAAACACAGAAAGAGAGGGAATATGTCCCTGCCCTCAGGGAGGTCACAGTGGGCAAACAAAAAAGGATAAACAGGAAATAATTAACATTGAGAAGGCACTAGAATTGATTTCCAGTAAAAGATGGGATTTTAGCTGAGACTTCCTGGAAGCCAGGGAAGGCAGAAGGTAGCCTTAAGAAGGGAGAACATTTCAGGCCTGGGGCACAGCCAGAGAAAATGGCCAGAGCCCAGAGATGGTGGGTCTTGCTCATTGGAGGATGCCGGGCTCACTGGGTCAAACAGCACTTGATGGGAGTAAGGGATAGGAAGCCTGGAAAGGTAGGAGGGAGTCAGGGATGAAGGGCTTTGAAGGCTAGACAGAGGCTTCTGTATTTGCTCCTAGAGGTGACAGGGAGCCCCTGGAGTTAAATGAGGAAGGAAATGGGTACCATGGTTAGACTTGGCCTTTAGGAAAATCCCTTAGTGGCTGAATGGAGGATGGACGGGAGTGAGGAGAGACTGGAGGCAGACAGAGCCAAAGCAGCTGCTGCAATAGTCCAGGCAGATGGTGAGGAGGATCTGCACCTGGGGAAGGGCCACTTTAGAGGAGAGAAGAGGCACAGAGGAGATGCTTTGGAGGCAAAGTCTACAAGCCTTGGACGAGGGGGTGGGGGAAAGATATCTAGGAGTCCAGGGTGACTCCTAGGCTAGGAGCCTGAGGGCCCTCTAGGGAAGATGGGGGGAGGGTGTGGAGGGGAAGACAGTGAGTTCTCTTTTGGACTTGCTGAGTTTAAGATGTTTACAAAACACACAGCCTGAGATGCCTTAAAAGCATTTGCAGATGAGAGAATGAAGGTCAGCAGAGAGATTGGGGCAAGAAAGGTAGATTTGAGAATCCTCAGCATTGAGATTAAATCCACAGGAGCTGATGAGATCATCAGGTGAAGAAGTAGAGGGGGAGAAGAGAAACAGGCTCAGGACAGAGCCCTGAGGGGCACCTGCAGGAAGAGCTGGATGAAGACCCATTGAGAGACTGAGAAAGAGGGGTCAGAGAGGTAGGAGGAGAACAGAGTGACAGACTGTCAAAGAGGAGAAGGGGTTCCGTGGTGTCCAAGGCTGCAGAGAGGCAAGGGAGTGTGAGGGCTGAGAAAATGCCATTGAGAGGTCATCTGTCACTTCTTTATGACATGGACTCCAGGCCCTTCCCCGTTCAGGATGCCCAACTCTGGGTGTTCTCCAGCCTATCAATGGCCATAACACAGTATGGGAAAACTATCACGAGGCCTTGGAGCACAGCAGGACAGGCACTGGGTCTACAGTTGGAAGACCTGAGTTGAAATCCCACTTCTGACACCTCCCCCCTGGGTGATTCTGGGAAAGTCTCTTAAACTTCCTGGGCCTGTTTCCTAATCTCTAAAATAGAGAGGTTCAGATGGGGCTGAGGACCCTTCTATCTCCCTAACCCTGGACTTGTGGCCTTTGGGGAGGCAGCCCCAGGGCTCACAGGAAGCACACAGCACTCAAATCCCCAAGACATTTTTCAAACTGCTCTCCACCCTCAGGCTCCCACCTTGTACTGGTCAAGTACATTCTTTGAATGCAGGTGTAAGACTCTATACTCTGTTCTTGTTATTCAGTCATTTGAGTGGCATCTGACTCTCCGTGACCCCATTTAGGGTTTTCTTGACAGAGACATTGGAGTGGTTTGCTATTTCCTTCTCCAGCTTATTTTATAGATGAGGAAACTGAGGCAAGCAGGGTAGAATGACTTGTCCAGGGTCACATTGCTAGTAAGTGGCTGAGGCCACATTTGAACTCAGGAAGATGAAGGTTCCTGACTCCAGGCCCATCACTATATCCACTGTGGTGCCACCTAGCTGCTCACTTTAAATTGTAATAGATATATTGCTTGCCTTCTCAAAGGGTGGTGCAGAGGCAGGAGATGGCAAGAATTTGGAGCTCAAATTTTTTTTAAATAGATACTAAAAATTTTTTAATGCAACTGGAAAATATCTGATCAAATAAATTCTTAAAACAGATTTTTTTAAAGACTTTATACTGATCCCTACTGAATGTCATGTTATCAGATTCAGCTTGAGCCTGTCCAGATATTTTTAGATCCTGACTATTATCCAAAACGTCAACTCTCTCTCCCATCTTTGTGTCTTACTCAAACTGAATGAGTGTGCCATCTCTGCCTTGGGGTGCACCCCTAAGGGCCTCCTGCCCAGCCAGTAGTGAATCAGGAAAGGCCTTGTTGGGAGCTAAGCAAACTATTTCCACAGCATTCTCCTGACCTACTAGTTTAATGTACCTGTCAAAAAAGGAAACAAGGTCAGTGTGGCCTGCCTTGCTCCTGTCTATGCTGCCTCTGGCTAATCGCTGCTGCCTTTTCTACATGGTCACTAAGCATCCCTTTAAGGCTCCATTCTCAAGTTTTCCTGGACTCAGAGTCAAGCTCACTAGCCTGGAGTTCACAGGTGCTACTCTGTTTCCTTCCAGCCCATCTCTAGGCCTGAGGTCCCTCTCCTACATGAGGCTTGCTAATCACATCCACTGGCCTTTTCAGTCCTGAGGACAGTGGTGAAGGACTTTGGGAAGACAGTGACAGTCACTGTGGGCAGTTCTGTATGCTCCCCAGCTGTGCTTCAGCACCTTCTGGGAGTGTAGCCACAGGCAGCCAGCCTCTTCCCAGCATCCTCCTTGGGCCACCTTCTTCTAGTTCTCCTCTGGAGAGCCCTGGCTTCCATCTTTTTAGGTACATTTTTAAGTGTGAGCTGGTCAAGGAGTTCCCAGTGCATCCTCAGTGAGGACATTGTCTCTTCAGACAGCTTTCATTTCTCCTCCTCCCAGGCATCATTTCCCTTTGGGCCTTTGGAATCTCCTTCTGGAGTGTCTCCCACCCTTCTGGAACTGACTCCCTCTCTCTGATCACTCCGCAATCTGCTCTCCCCAAATCTAAGGTCAGCTATGGGAGGGAGCGGCTATCTTCTGGCAGGTGCCTCACACTTCTATACCAGCCATGGGCTCCTCCCTGGTAGTGAAGATCTAATAGAAGAGAATGCCCACTTTGTTCTCTCCATCTTCTGAAGGATGAACTCATCAGGGCAAGTTCAGAAGTCATTCATTATTCCTCTCTGGGCAGCAGGAGGCTTCAGCAAACGTGACCCTTACCACATGCCTCCAAGCCTAGCCTGCTATCTGTTTCCCCAATGCCTCAACTCTGTCCTCTCTGGCCAGGCAGTCTAGAGTGGACTATGAAGGCAATATAGCTTCATTTTGTGCCACACCAGTTACCTGGTGCACTCAGGTCCCTGGCCCACAAAGCAGAAGACATGTGGGCAGTTGGTCTGTCCGTGGCTAGAAGAATTCTTTTTGAAATTTACTTTTTTATCATTGAGGTGACCATCAGACATAAACTAACACATCCACATGCAAAAAAAGAGGACTGTATACGAAGCCTAAAAAAGTGTATATTAAATAGAACAGGGTAGTGCCAGAAGTGCCCTATTTTGTGCCCTTTGGAATTTTTGTGTTCTTTTAGCATCTGTTAAAATACTAGCCGCCCCCTTCCCTCAGCCCTCCCCTCCCTTGGTAACATGTATGGAGACATTCTGGCCACCAAAATTCCACGTGGACACTCTCTGAGCGGGCCTCCCTCCTAGACCAATGTCACACAGGAGCAAACGGAAGGGGCCATCCCAGCACAAGCCCTTGAGACGGGTCCTGCCCGAGTCGGGGCCCAGGGAGGGTCCACGTGGACAGGGCATGAGGATCACACTCCCTGGGGAGGATTATTAGCATTACTTGGCTCATTTGCAGGATCATATTCCACCGTAGCAACTGTCAAAAACTACATGAGACTCTGGAAGGTCACCGAAGGGCAGTGACAAGTGTGCCTGGCGGGGGGGGGGGCCCCGCCAACTGAGCCTCAGACCCCTGAACTCCTCACCCTGGAGGACCTCGTCACCTGTGTGGACAGAGATGCCTGCCCTTTGGGCAAACTGAGGATCGAGAGTGGATAAGACACATGCCAGACACGGCTCCGCTGCCCTTGGCAGTCATTGCATTTAGTCACATCAGTGGTGTCTGACTCTTTGTGACCCTATTTAGGGTCTTCTTGGCAGAGATGCTGGAGGGGTTTGCCATTTCCTTCTCCAGCTCATTGGACAGATGAGCAAACTGAGGCAAACAGGGTGAAGTGACTTGCCCAGGGTCACCCAGCTAGGAAATGTCTGAGGCCGGATATGAACTCAGATCTTCCTGACTCCAGGCTGTATCCACTGTCCCACCTGGCTGCCCCTGAAACAAGCTGGAGACAGGAAGACCACTTGCCCTTAGAATGCCCATACTGCTCTGTTCCCAGACTTTTCCCATTGCCTTGGCCCCTGCAGTCCCCTCCCTGCCCCACTTCCATAAAGGATTAATATGACAAGACCTCCTGGGTACAGTTCCAGACTCAACTATCCTTGTCCTGAACCCACATCAGAAGGGGGCACCTGAGGCTCTGATAACAATCCAAGCTCCTGGCACTGAGGCCTGACAAGACCTGGCCCCTAGCTCCTGCTCTGCTTCCCCCCCACCCCTTCTCCTCACCAGGAGTTGGGCCTGGATTCAAATTTCCCTGAAGCTCTGCCATGACCAGAAGCTGCCCTGCTCCGCCTGCCTTTGCTTCCTTCTCCAAGAGCCCTGCCCCAATTCGAGCCTTGCCATCTGCTTACTATTCCTGGCCCAGGGCCTTGGGTCAGTCTATTCACTGTCTCTGGCACTTAGCTAAGAGCTTCTCATTGCCTGCCCAGTACTACCTCCCGTCCCTTGACCTTATCAGCAAAGAGTCTGTGGACTGAATGAGATGAGGAGGTGTGAAGGAAGCACGAGTCCTTCTAAGTGCCCAGGATGACCACTTGAGACCATCTTGTGGGTCTGTGTCAGTCTCCATGGGGACCAGGTTTCCCATTTCCCAGGGCCTTGGGAAGACTTCCATAACACAGAGTCCCACTGAGGCCAGGCTGGGCTTACTACTCCCCCACATCGAAGGGCTGCCAGCTCCAAAGCTCTTCCTAGAAGAGAAATGCTGAGTTGGTTTCTGAGCTCATTTCTTCCTTCTTCTCCTAGGATCCAGCTTGCAAGCCCTCAAGCCAGGGTGGGCAGATCGAATGAAAGAGGCCTAATGTGTTCTCCCCTCGTGCCCCACTGAGCTCTCCATGGGAATGGGCATGGTGGCCTGGTGCCTCATTAATCACTGTGTGCCATTCGGCCCCCTAGAAAAAGATGGCCTCAAAGTCACCTTCTGTTATTGCTTCTCCTTCATGGCTAATCAGCTACCAAGGCTGGCAGAGGCTGCCCCCCTCCTCACCTGACCCCATCTCTCCTTGCCATTCTCTTCTCTCTCCTCCCATGGCATTGATCCAGGCCAGGCCCTTATCAGCCTCTCTAGCAGGACTGTAATAATCTCCAGAGGGCTCTCCCCGCCTCCAGGCTCCACCTTCTCTGGTCCATCCTCTGCCTCATTCTCACAGCCCAGCCTGTCAAAGAGCTGCCAAGCCTGTCAAAACCACCGACCGTTTGAAAATAAGCAAAAAGAAGTCCTGAAAAATACATCAGGTGTACAAAAAAATCCAGGCTGCTCTTGTGTGGGAAGCTCCAAAGCTGAGCAGCTTAACTCCTGAATGCAGCCTCCAGCACAGACATTGCTGGGCTGCTAGGAGAGAGTAGGGAGCAAACCAAGCTAGAGGCCACTCGAAGGCCCTGCAGGGAGGCCCAAATGGGTGACAACACTAGGGCAGCGGGGGGCTTTTTGGACAGTGAGAGGGCACACCGGGCAAGCAGGGCCACGTGCTCTTCACTGACCCAACGGGGCGGGGAGGAGGGGGCTCCATTTAGTTCCCATCCTAGGCCAGAGCTTGGTCTCCTCACAAGGAAAGGCAAGAGCAGTTAGCATAGGAACGCTTTGTTCGGGAAGGAGGGGAATGAGGAAACACAAAGCTTTTGTAAAATGAGAAGATAGGGAAACCATATGCATCTGAGGGAAAAAAGGATGAGAAAGTCCTCACCAGTAGGTGAGACTTTCAGCCACACCCACAGATCACAGGGACATCTTTTTAAAAACCAAGGCTCCAGGCCTCAAACTCTGATAAAACAGCAGCCATCCAAACAATCTGGTACTGGCTGGCGGAACGGAAGAGACAAGAAGCACAAACAATGGAACCCAAAAGCCAGTGTCCGATAAAGCAGAAAGCACTTGGCAAAGAACTCCTATCGGATTAAAAAAGGAAAAAGAAAACTGCTCGGAAAGCTAGAAGGCAGTGTGGCAGGAATTAGGGTTAGATCCACCCTTTACACTACCCTCCCCAAGACTTTCTGTATGAATATGCGACCTTAATACTAAAGATCACACTAGAAAATACTAGAAGAGAAGCAGACCAGAGACCTGTCACAGCTATGAGAAAAGTGTACATATGTGAGCGTGCGTGTGTGTATGTGTGTACATATATGTGTGTGTGTGCATATATATGTAAATTGTTGACGTGTCTTGGATGCCAAACCCTTATCAGAGAAATCTGACACAAAGATTTGTTTCCCATTTAACTACTTCCCTTCTTAATATAGATGCAGAAATTGTATCTGTATAGAAGTTTATATATTCTTAACCAAACAAGAGGTAGAGGCATTTACAAAAGATATTTAACTTTGGTTTCACGAAACTGAACAGCTTCTACAAAGCCATTCCCCCATCGGTAAGAGACCCAGATATGAACAGTTCTCAAAAGAAATGCAAAGTACTGACAAGCACGTGAAAAAACGCTCCCAGTCACTAAGAAGAAGTCTGAAGAAAATCAAAACCACTCTGGGGTTTTACCTCACAACCAGCTAGCTGGCAAAGAACACAAACAAAAGATGGCAACAGTCAGTGTTGGTGGGGTTGTGGAACAGCAGGCTCACTGACACAACACTGGCAGAACTGCATACTGCTCTATTTTGGAAAGTAATTTGGAATTATGCAAATAAAGTGACTAAAGTGTCCCTAAAGAGTCTCACTCTGAGATTCCATTACGACCTAATGCCCCCAGGAAGCTATTGATAAGAAGAAAGTCCCCACATATGCCAAAATATATGTAGCAGCACTTTTCATGATCGCACAGAACTGGAAACAAAGTTGAAGCCTATTGATTGGGGAATGGCTAAACAAAGTTGTACGTAAATAGAGTGGAATACTCCTGCGCTCTAAGAAATAATCTGTGTGATGAACACACACAAAGAGCTCTATGAACTGATGCAGAGAAACTACAACAATGGAAATGCAAAGAACCGCATGCAAAAAAAATCAGAAATAAATGTTGCAAAATTATAAAGAAAAATCATGACTTGGAAGTATGAAATGACATTCCCAACCTCCCGCTTTGTGGAGGTGGGTGGTCCACAGCTGTTCCACACTAGGCATTAATGTATTAATCAGTTGTGATTTTTTTTTTCCTTTTCCTCTTTTTTTTTTTTAAACCTTTAAAAACATTCCTTGTTAAACTGGGTAGCTCTCTGGAAGAGTGAAGAGGAGGGAAACCTGGGGAAATTATGATGACATAAAAAACAAAAGACATCAATTTAAAATTTATTTTAAAAAATAACGAAGACCAATATGACTAAATCTCTCTGATAGGAAGAAGAGAAATTGGATTGGGGGATGGGAGTAAAGAGAGGATGTACAGAAGAACTTAAATTAACCAGGATTTTCCTTCTTCCCTCCTAGCAACTTTCAGGGGAAGAAACAAATTCTAAAGAAACCTATATCTAAACGGGCTTCCTTTTTAAAAACCAGTTTCCAGGGTATGTCCTAATCAGACTAGTGGAGCCCAGGAGTCTGCCACTGCTGGAGCGGAGAGAAGGCGGCATCCCTCTGAACAATCAACAAGGGCTTATTCAAAGACTCCAGCCCAAGCCTTGGCTGCCCAGAGCCCAGCCCTTCTCCCAAAGGTCAGAGGCCCAGGCTCCTCCGGAACCCTAGTGGCAGCTCACAATGAAGGGTTCTGTGGACAGGGACCTAACAACCATTTGGTCCTATCATCTATCTTGCCACTGTGCCTAGCTGAGTGCCCTCAGAATCCCTGGGCCTTGCCATCCTCCCCGTGGCTGACCTGTCTTCCAATCAGAATATAAGCTCTTTGAGAGAAGGGCCAGACCTCTTTTCTCTGTGTATTTCCAAATGCTTAGCACAGCGCTCAGAACATATGGAAACACTTAAAATACTTTTGCATTCAATTCCACCCTAACGTCAATACAGACTTGGGCCAAACTTCTCTGTTCACCATGTTCCATCTCAGGGGCGGGGAACCTGCAGCCTTAAGGCCACGTGTGGTTTCCCACCTCCCTTCTACCCTAAGAATCGATGTTCAGAATAACTGCAGTCACTAGGACAATTCAAATTTCTGACCTGAAGATTATGGTAGCTAGAAAGTACCAGACTAAGGCAGGAAAGTACAGGAGTACACGTTACCAAGATTTTCAAAGAACGTAAAAAAGAAAAAAATGATTTCCTGGCCTATTCTCCATTAATCCAATTGCCTGAGCATTCTGGGAAAGCAGGTTTGGCTGGAGCTGGAGGCTTTGTCTAGCAGAGCCTTGGCCTTCTGGGCAGAGATTTCTATCCTGTCACTCTTTACAAATTACGAGTTATTTCTCTGGACACCTAGGCGCCCTTCTTGCCCCTCCACCAGCAGCCTTCCCACACCTCCCCAAGGGAGGCCTCGATGTCCTCTTCTGCCTTGGGCTAGGATGAACAGAGAGCCAGGGATGAGGAAAGGATCTGAACTGAGGCTAGAAGGGCCTGGAAAAGCCAGGCCCTCCTCTCCCCCTCAGGGGGCTTGGAGGGCTTCCCTCTCCCCCCACGAGGGCCACATCAGCTGGAGAGAAGAAATGCCCAGATTATCACTTTCTACCACTCTCTTCCCATTGACTAAGACCCCCCTTAACTGGTCACACACAAAGACCCAACAGACCCCTTTGGAAAGTCCCAGTCCATTGATCATCCTGCCTTCAAAAGACTCGCTGTGCTCTAAGAGACCTCCTTTGCTAAGCATCTGTAAAAAGAATTTAGGGGAATTCATCGGAATTCTTGTATACAACATGACTAATGTGAAAATATGTTTAATAGGAATGTATATGTAGAGCCTATATCGAATTGCAGGCCATCTTGGGGAGGGAAATGGGGAGGGGGAGAAAATTTAGAATTTATGGAAATGAATGTTGAAAATTAAAAATAAACTAATAAAAAAATTAAGGGGAGTGTGTCTCAAGGAGCCAAGAAGCCTACAGTCAGAGGATTTAGGGAGATCAGAGATTATCTACCATCTCCAACCACCTCTGTTTGCAGAAAGAGAAACTGAGGCTGCAGCAGCAGAGCAGGAGGTCAGGTCCTGACTGAAGCCAGGGCCCCTTCTGCTATGCCAGCCTGTCCCTGCAGGAGGGCTACTTGGTCCCAAATCATCTCTCAGGGTCCAATGAGCCAGGCCTGGGCATCTGAAGTCCCATCAGCCCGGTAATTCTTTGGTCAGAAAGGGATTGGAGGCTTTTCTGAGCCTTGGGCATGGCTGACCTGTGATAGATGACACAGGGAGTTACACACACTCAGCCTATTCCAAGTAACCCCCGCAGCAGCTAAGCCAACAACAGGAAAAGGCATGACTCAGCAGACACAGGGCATGGGGAATTTTCCAGATGTCTTCCATGACAAGTGTCAGAATACATTTCTCCTTGCCTCATCTCAACCCTGCTCCGTGCCCAGCTGGTGAAGCTGTATTTTTTTTAATAATAAATTTATTTTTTTTAATTTTTAGTTTATGACACTCAGTTCCACAAGTTTTTGGGTTCCAAATTTTCTCTCCCTCCCTCTCCCCCCCCCACCCCAATATGGCATGTAATCCAATGCAGGTTCTACATACACCTTCACACTGAACTTCTTCACATAATAGTCCAGTTGTATAGGAGAATTATAAGCAATGGAATGAATCATGAGAAAAGAGAAATGAAACCAAAAAAGAAGGGGAAGAGAGAGAGAGCAAAAAGTTTGCCTCCATCTGCATTCAGACTCCACGATTCTTTCTCTGGATCTGCATAGTTTTTCCATCACGAGTCTTTTGGAGCTGTCTTTGAACCTTGCATTGGTGAGAGTCAAGCCTATCAAAGTTAGTCCATACAGATACCGTGTGTCTATAGTCGTGTATAATGATCTCTTTGTCCTACTCCCCTCACTCAGCATCAGTTCGTATAAGTCATTCCACGTTATAATGAAGTCCATATCTTCCCCATTTCTTATAGCACAATTGTATTCCATTACACTCATATACCACAACTTGTTCAGCCATTCCCCAATTGATGGGCATCCCCTTGATTTCCAATTCTTTACTACCACAAAAAGAGCTGCTATAAATATTTTTATACATATGGGTCCCTTTCCCACTTGTCTGGTCTCTTTGGGACATAGCCCTAGAAGTGGTATTGCTGGGTCAAAGGGTATGCACATTTTTATAGCCCTTTGGGCATAGTTCCAAATTGCTGTCCAGAATGGCTGGATCAGTTCACAGCTCCACCAACAATGTAACAATGTTCCAATTTTCCCACATCCTCTCCAGCATTTATCATTCTCCTGTTTTGTCATGTTAGCCAATCTGACAAGAGAGATGTGGTGCCTAAGGACTGATTTGCATTTCTCTAATCAATAGTGATTTAGAGCATTTTTTCATATGCCTATAGATATCTTTAATTTCTTCCTCTGAAAACTGCCTGTTCATATCTTTTGACCATTTCTCAAATGGGGAATGACTTGTATTCCTATAAATTTGGCTCAGTTCATGTATATTTTAGAGATGAGGCCTTTATCAGAGTCGTAAAGATTTTCTCTCAATTTTCTGCTTCCCTCCTAATCTTTGTTGCAGTGGCTTTGTTTATACAAAAAACTTGTCAATTTAACACAATCAAAATTACCCATTTTGCATTTTGTAATGCTCGCTATCTCTTGTTGGGTCATGAATTCTTCCCTTTCCCATAAATCTGACAGGTAAACTATTCCTTGCTCTCTCTAATTGCTTATAGTATCAGCCTTTATTCCTAAATCATGTATCCATTTTGACTTTATTTTGGTATATGGTGCAAGTTATTGGTCTATGCCCAGTTTCTGCCATATCATTTTCCAACTTTCCCAGCAGTTTTTGTGAAATAGTGAATTCTTAGCCCAGAAGCTGGCCTCTTTGGGTTTACCAAAGAGTAGATTGCTATAGTTGTTGACTACTGCATCTTGTGTACCTAACTTATTCCAGTGATCCACCACTCTGTTTCTTAGCCAGTACCAGGTAGTTTTGATGACTGCTGCTTTATAGTACAGTTTAATATCCGGTATGGCTAGGCCACCTTCCCTAGCATTTCTTTTCATTAATACCCTAGATATTCTGGCCCTCTTGTTCTTCCAGATACATTTTGTTCTTATTTATCCAGCTCTGTAAAATCATTTTTTTGGTAATTTGGGTGGTACGGCACTGAAGACGTACATTAATTTAGGTGCTGAGGCTGTACTTTGACCAGGTTTGGTTGTCTCCTAACCATCCTCAGCTTCAGAGGGAACCAAAGAAGTCATTAGAACGTAACCAGGCATGGGGCTAGCACCGGCTAGGGCTGCCCCTCTCCAAAAAACCCCAACCAACTCCAAAACCAAATTCACAGGTGGCCCTTCTCAGCCATTGGCAGAAGCAGGCTCTGCTCCTCAGGATGACGGAAGACTTAGAGAAAAGTACTGACTGAACCTCAGCATGTAGCGGAGGATGGGGCGGGGTACTAAACAATAGTACTAGGAACTGAAGGTACTTTTTTTGGTGACTCAGTTTCCCTCTCTGAACATTAATGACCCTCATGTTAGCAGAAGAGATCCCAAAGAGCCAGTACTGGGCGGAAGGCCTCAATTTCCTTCCAGATGGCCGTGAGGATCAAACAAAGCAAGAGACACAAAAGTTCTTTTAAACAGCAAGTCTGATCTATATAAATGAAAGTGGTTATTAATGTATTATTGCTCAGCTCCACGAAATAGGAAGGGGAAAAAACTGTCACCCCCTTCCTCACTCTAAGGGATGGCACAAGAAGAAAAAAATCAGATCATACAGTCTGGATTCCACTTGATCACATCACTGATCTCCCAATCACGTTCTCACACACAGACATACGCACACACACACAGACACACACAGTCACACAGAGATACAGACACACAGAGACACAGACATAGACACACACACAGACATACACACACCCACAGCAGAAGGAGCTGCAGACTTGAAGCCTGCACAGACCTCCATTTCCCCATTTGAGGCCCATTTCTGTCTCTAAATCTCTGCTGAAGCCTCCCGGGTTTGAATTCTGACTCAGAACTGACTTAGTCACTCCGGGGGCTCATGGACATTCATCTCTCAGACTCAGTTTCCTCACCTGTAAGATGAGGGTACCAGCCTGTAACATAAACTGCATCATGCCATAACGGAGAGAAAGCAGGCCTCAGTCTTGAAGCTGTGGGTTTGAGTCTTTCTTCTGAGCTTAGGGGTTGGGGGCCCTGATGGGCAAGGCCCCACCTCTCCTTGCCCCAGGCAACTGTCTAAGAGTCAGAGTTTCTGGGAGAGCCAGAGTTCAGGACACCGGTCAGTTAAAACAAAACTCCCTGGAGCTACCTATCACCCAAGGCAGTAGTGATGATGGTCAGGCCCCCCTGGCTCCAGGCCCCTTTCCCTGCCCATCTACCCCTCAATTATCACTTATCTGGGCACATGGCCCTACAATGATTCTGGATGTTGTCTCTGGAGGGAAGGGCCAATCTCAGACATCCTTTCTAGTCCCTGAATGACCTAAGCACAGAGTGACTCCTTATGAGCTATAACCTGATTTCACTTTAGCAGAACCAACAGGAAGACGCCTGAGTATGGGAGAGGTGGATGTATGGCCAGTTGTCCGGAGTCAAGCAGGAGGAGGAGCCAGAGAAGCCTTTGGGAGGGGAGGCCGGACACTGATGTCAAAGCCACAGAGACGTGGATCCCTGCAGGCCACAGACCCTCAGGAAGCCACAGATTAACTCTGGCACGTGGTGCCTTTTATTTATTTTGTAGGACATTGCCCAATGATCGCTGCTGCTGCTACTCTCTACAGGACCTGACAAGCATCAACCAAGTCCTATAACCTGTAGGACAAGTGGGGACAGGTGAAGGAAATGGTCACGAGCTGCAAGATGACTGCAAAGTGGGACAATCCAAATCCCAGGGTCTTCTTTTTAAAGAGTATAATAAAAATAATGATGGCAAGTTCCCCAGAGGCAGAAGGAAGTGTCAGGAGACAGAGGGAGAGGGAGAGGGAGATGGAGGGAGAGAGAGGGGGAGGGAGAGAGAGGGAGAGGGAGGAAGAGGGAGGGAGAGGGAGAGAGAGGGAGAGAGAGGGAGAGAGGAGAGAGAGAGAGAGAGAGAGAGACGGAGAGGGGGAGAGGGAGGGAGAGAGAGAGAGGAAGAGGGAGGGAGGGAGAGGGAGGAAGAGGGAGGGAGAGAGAGGGAGGAAGAGGGAGAGAAAAGGAGGGAGAGGGAGGGAGGGAAAGGGAGGGAGAGGGAGGGAGAGAAAGACAGAGACAGAAAGAGACACGGAGAGATAGAGAAAGATTGTGCCTTAGGAGGCTAAGGCCTCCCTCAAGGCTCTGTGCTGCTGATAGAGGTGATGATCCATGTTCCCTTTGATGATGTCACCAGGAAATGTCCAAACTAAAATGTGCTTAGGACACTATATAATAATGTGTCAAGAAGAATGTTTACCAGAGGAAAAGCAAGGTTGTCATGACAAGGGAAAAAAGGGAAAGCAAAGTTCACCCTCACCACCCAAGGAGGGAGTCACTGCGCCCCAGTGCCCCTCCCCAAAGGTTCCTGGGGTTGCTCTCCTTTGGTGCACCCACGGCTGACGCCCACATCCAGCTCTTCGTCATGAAAATGTCCAGAAAATGGACAGTTTCCCACCCGATCTTCCTGATGCTGGTCTCTACACCCCCCAATCTGCCTTGCACACCACAGCCAAACCAATGTTATCTCTCTGCTGAAATGCCATCAGCTTCTTATTATCTCTAAGAAGGTACAGATAAATGGTCAAAGCCTAGGCAAGGCACTTTTCCAAAGAAATCAAAGCTATCAACAGTCACATGAAATAATGTTCTAGATCACCATTGATTAGAGAAATGCAATTACAACCACTGCGAGGGTACCGCCTCACACCCGTCAGATTGGCCAAAGAGACAGAAACGAGAATGACAAATGCTGGAGGGGATGCGGCAAAGCATGGATACCAATGTACTGTTGGCCCCACCAACGTGGAGGGCGGTTTGGAACTATGCCCAGATGTCTATACAATGGTGCATGCCCTCTGGCCCAGCAATGCCAACTGTTAGGTCTGCATCCCAAAGAGACCGAAGAAAGGGGGAAAGAACCCACATACAGAACTGGCAATTGAGGGGATGGCCGTCAGTCAGGGAACGTCTGAATGTGCTGCTGCACGTCATTGTCATCAAACACTGCTCTGCCATAAGACACAGTGAGTTGGATGATTTCAGAAACACCTGGCAAGACTTAGACGAACTGATGCGAAGCTAAGTGAGCAGAACCCGGAGATCTCCCCGGCAGCAGCGATACTGTAAGGACGATCGGCTGTGAAGGGCTTGGCTGCTCTGCTGAGACAGTGATTTGCAGCCATTCTGAAGGACTGACGACCTCCACAGAGAACTGAGGAGCTCTGAGTGTAGATGGCAGCAGGCTTTTTTCATTTTCTTTTCTTTTTTTTTTTTGCAACATGGCTAATAGGGAAATGTTTTGCGTGATTTCACATGTATAACTGATATATTGCTTGCCTTCTCAAGGGGTGGTGGAAGGACTGAAAGGAGGGAAAAAAATTTTGAAATCAAAATTTTTTTTAAATGAACGCTAAAAATAAATAATTTTCAAAAGAATAAGCTAGAGCCCAAACTTCTTGGCCCAGCATTCAAGGCCCTCAATCACTAGACAGAGACCTATCTCTGCCCCTGTGAGGTGCAGCTGGTGCTCAGGACCACAGAGGGATCTTTTCCTGGCATTTACTAGATTCCAGGGACAGCCTTCACTGAAGGCAGTGCAGTGTCTCACCAGGCCCTTGTGGTGCATATGGGCTTGTCTTGCCTTACCATCTATTCCCTAGACCCTCCGAGATGCCAGTTCTGTACCAGGGCGGGCTCTGGGTGTTCCCAGCACTGAGCCCAGGGCCTTACACGTAGCAGACTTTGGATAAATATTTATTGAACTAAAGGGAAGCTAGCTTGCCACCCACTGGTGCCAGCCATGGGCCAAATGTCCTGTTCCTTCTAAGTAAAGGACCAGGAACAAGGGGCCCCTTTCACCCCAAACCTCCCACCTATAACAGCAGCATGCACAGGAGAGAAAATGCTGCACCCAAAGTCAGAAGAGGCAGTGAATTACAATGGCCTGAGTTGAAATACAGCCACTGGCATTACCACCTCTGTGGCCAAGTCACCAAGGCTCTCTGGGCCTTAGTTTCCTCATCTGTGAAATGGGGGGGGGCTGGGTTCAAATCCTGCTTTGTGCCTTTCCCAGCCATGAGTGACCACAGGTCGATCACTTACTCTGAGCCTCAGTTTCCTCATCTGTCAAATAGAGGCAATAACACTCTCACTACCTGCCTTGAAGGACACTAGAGGTTCAGTGGAATTAACTGTATTAGAGAAGCTAAGGCCCACGAATGTGAGCCCTCATTGGCAGGAGCACACCAAAGCAGCGGGTTAGGGCAAGCCTCAGCCAGGTCTGCTGACCTCAGGGACTGAGGAAGCCCTGCTGCTTGGGTTATGGACCTTGATGAACAGGAAACAGATCCTTGTTTTAAAAGGACAAAAAAGAGTGATTCTAATTTCTCCATCAAGTCCTGGGAATGCGAAGAGGGAACAGAGGCAGTGAGGCCTGGGGGGGGGGGGGGGGGGGGGGCAGAGCTGACCCGATTCCTCAACCTTCCTACCGAGCCAAGATGCACCTTCATGATGCTCTAAAGGAACTGTTCTGAATGCAACTTTCTATCATTCAGTCAACAAATGCCAAGTGCCTACTACCTGCTAGACACTTGTAGGTATTGGAGACACAGAGACAAAAACCAGCCTCAAAGTTTACATCCTGCCACAACAAATGGGCTTTCGTTTATAAAAGCAAAGTAGAGAGAAATTCCATTTGGGAAGGGGGCAAGAAGGGGGGGGGTCTGAGTCACCTGTCTCACTCAAACACCCCCAGGGGCTCCCCATGGCCTCCAGGATACAGAATGCTGCCCTTCTGCCCCTGCCCCACCCCTCCTTGTTCCCGATCCAGGCCGTGGCCCAATACCTGCCTGCTGGCTGGAAGCCTCCCCCTCCCCATCTCTGCCAACCTTCCCTGGCCTCCTTCAAGGCCTGACTTCTTAAGGCCTGTGACTCCTCTCTTAATTATCTCAGACAGATCTCATCTATATCTTGTTTGCACTAACTGTTTGCATGTTGATTGTGTTCCTGGAAGGCAGGGCCTTTTGCTTCTTTTTGTATGGACAGAGCTTGGCACAGAGGCCAACACACAGTAGGTGCTTAACAATCCACCCCAGAAAGTCAGGGGAGAAGTAGAAGAAGCCGGGAGGGAGCAGGGCAGGCTAGGAAGGACTCTGGAAGATTTTGTTTGCTCTTAGTGACCATAGGAAGCCAGTGAATTTCACTGGGAAGGGCAGGGGACTTGGTCAGCGTGCCTCAGAAAGACTGCTTTGCTAGCTGAGTGAAAGACAGACCGGATGCCCTAGCAGCCACTGCAACAGTCCAGGTGTGGGTGACGAGGGCCTGCCCCAGGGTGGGGGCCACGACAGGGGAGAGAAGGGGGCTGAGAGAGGTGTCACAAACATAGAAATGGGTGAGAGGAGAACACCATGCCTACATCCTAAGTCTGGGACACTGGAAAAACGGCAGAAAATCAGAGACAGCTGAGGGCTTGGGTACAAAATCAGAAATCACATCTGGGCCACAATGGGTTTAGGGTGTGTGCCCGCCATCTGGCTGAAGACATCTCATGGGCAGCTGGAGGTCGGTAGCGACGGTTGGGTGGGAATCACAAGTGTGGGGCCGGGATGATAACAGGGCCCACGTGAAGGGGTACTGAGGGAGAAGAGGGCCCAAGACAGAGCCCGGGGGACACCTTCCTGCATAAAGGAACCTTCAGCACAGACTGAGAAGCCGTCAGAGTGGGTGGAAAAGAGCAGAGAGAGAGAAGGCATGGAGGAGGCAAGCATGGGAGACTGTCGAGGCTGCCCAGGAGAGACAGAAGAGGATAGAAGGGAGCTGATGCCAGAGAGAGAAGCTTCGATTCTGAAGAAGGCAACAAACTCTAAGAAGCTGAGAGAGAATGTTCCAGCCACTAGACCTCGGCTGGCCTGGGGAGAAAGATGAGACAGGGCAGAAGGCAGCCTGCAGCGAAGAGCCTCAAATGCCAAGCATGGCAGTGTGTGGAGAGGCAGGAGAGGATGAGGATCCAAGCTAGGGAGAGAAGGACAGGCATCTAAGCCCTGATACAAGGGGGGCACAATGGGGGCAAACCCTGCCCCCATCACTCCAGGAGTGACCAGGAGAGGAGGGGAGACGGGAAGCATGACCCAGAGCACCAGGCTAGAGCCAGGAAGCCCTGTGCTCAGATCCAGTCTTGGGCAAGTCACTGAACTGCTCGATGCCTCAGCTTCCCCATCTGCAAACTGGGGCTGTCATTAACAAGCATCATCACAGCTGCCATGTCTATGGCCCCGCCAAGCACCTTACTCACTCTCAGGCCTCCAGACACTCTGCGGGAAGGGCTGCTGAGTTCCACAGGTGAGGACACTGAGGCAGGGATCAGTTCAGTGACTTGCCCGGGGTCACCGGGCTCCAAGCGGCCCCTCCTTCTCTGCATTTCCGTCAGGACCCCGGAGATCACATTGGGGAAGTGCTTTGCACACCCCTGACTGGGCTCTTTGCGGGTGTCTTTCCCACCAACAGAAGGCCCGAGTGGGCAGCAACGCACAGTAGGCTCCTCATAATCGCTTCCTCCTTCCAAGGCCATTCCTCTATCCAGCCCAAGCTTTCCTGGGGGGGGGGGAGGTACTCGAGGACGTGCAGACTGCCTCCAGTGCACAGCCTAAGCCAGTCCTGGGTGGGCCAGCTTGGGGAGGAGGAGGACTCAGATGCAGATGGGGTGGGTCCTCTTAAGGGCCAGCGGGCGCCCAGCATCGAGCACACTAAGGCCCTCAGAAGGGCGTCATCACAGAGCCAAGAGGAAGCAGCCGGGGCTCTGGCCCAGCCCGGGGCTAACTGGTAGCAGGAGGAAGACTGAGGCCCAAGGCCAGGAAATGACAGGTCCAAGGTCACACAGCTTAGCTCAGTCCCTTAGTCCACAAGCACCCGCGGTCCAGACACCATGCTAATCGCAATGCACTATCCCTCCGTATGCTGCCGGCGTACAATTGCTGCACACTCCCCTCCAGCAGCCTGAGAACCCCAGGAGGGCAGGGCCGGCTTCGCCCTCCTTCCTTTCCCAGCACAGATGGGGTCGGGCCTGGCACACAGTGGGTGCCTAATAAAGGCCTGCTCCCCCCCCTTCAGTGATCTGAAGTGGGGGGGACAGCCGAGGACGAGACACATTTATTATGCGCCTCTGGGAGCTAGCGCTCCACGGTTTTGGGGGCGAGAGGAGGGGCACTCCCTCATGTGCACAGACGCCCTCGTGACCCCAGTCCCCGCGAAGCCTAGTTTTTCCCTCCGTACTTCCCTGCCCGCGGCTCCTGGGACAAGCAGATGGTGCGGCGTTGTTGGGGGAGGGCATACTTGCCCTCGGGGAGTTTACGCTCTGTAGGGGACCAGCCCTTTCATTTTACAGGTGAGGCTCGGAGAAGTTAGGAAGCGGCTCGCAGCAGGGGCGGCGGGCGGGGCTTAAGGCAGGTCCTCTTCCTCCGGGCCTCAGTTTCCCTATATGTGAAACCGGGGCGCGGAGGCTCCAGGCGCGCTGCGTCCCTTTGACAGAAAGGCAAACTGAGAGGCGCGTCAGACGAACGGGGGAGGCGGGGGGAGGAGGGGTCGCGCGCGCGCGCGTGTGCGTGTGTGTGTGTGAGTGTGACCGGGGTCACGTGATACGCTCCTTGGGGAGGGGGGGGTGAAGGGGTGCGTAGCCGCCCCCCCCCTCAGCCCCGCCGGGTCCACGCCTCCACGCGCGTTACATAAACGTCCGCGCGCGCTCCCCTGAGGGCGGGGGCGGGGAGTGGCAGGGACCGAGGGGAGGGGGGGGGAACGAGCCGGGAGCTAGCGGGCCAGGGACTCACCGCAGCCGCACACCAGAGTCCTCCTCCGCCGCCGCTGCCGCCACTGCCCCTCAGCCGCCGCCGCCTCCGCCACTGACAGTTCCGCTGCGGCCCCGCGCAACCAAACTTGCTGCCGCCTCTGCCCCGCCCCGTCGACGTCCATTGGGCGCCGCTGCCCTGCCCCTCCTGCCATTGGACTGTGCTCCCCGTCACTCGCCGCTCCCTGAGCCAGCCCCGCCCCGCTCCCGCCTGTCAGTCACTTTTAAGCCTTGGCGCCGCGCGCTCGCCCCGCCCCCGCGTCCCGAGCGGCCCCAGCCAATGGCCAGCGCGGCGCCGAGGGCCCGCCTCCACTCGGCGCCCGCCCCCTATCCCGGGCCCCGGGCTCCCACGTGGGCTGCCGAGCCCCCGGTCCTCGCCGGCCGTGGCGCCTCTATAGGCGGAAGCTGCGGGACTGAGGTTCGCTGTGATTGGCTGATATAGGGGGTGGGACCCTTGGGTTCATTCATCTGAGCCGCACGTGTCATTTAAAACCGCAACCATAACAGGGCGCAGCGGGGCGGGGATAGCGGAAAGAGAGTCAGAAAGGAGGAGCCGGGGAGGGGCGGAGCGTAGCAGAGAGCTTCGCTGCCTTTGAAACTAAGCGTCCGAAAGGGGGGTTGGGGGGGTGCTTTACTGATGGGGAAACTGAGGCACAGAGCGGCGACGGGACTTCTAGTGACAAATCACTCGGCCTCTCTGCAGCTGTTTCCTCTTCTGTCTCCTGGTGACGATAATGCTGCACTACTAAGTTAGAAGACTTGGGTTCGAATCCCCGGTAAAGTGAAAGGGCCCGACGCCGTGGGAGCTTTCTTCCTGCACCTGCGAAGCTAGATCCTATCTCTAGGTGCTGGGGGAGAGGAGAAGTTCCCCTCAGGCATTATGCAAATACACCTTCACACCTGCATTCTTCCCGGCCCGGAGGGCTCAGCCTCCTCCCCTTCCCCTCTGGGAGCGCTTTCTCTTCCCCTCCAGGCTCAGTTCTAAAGCTGATTCCCACTGGGAGGTTTTCCTGGTCCCCGCCCCCACCGTCCCCGGGGTTAGTTCGCTCTCCATTCTTTTCTTATCTGCCCACAGTGCCTTGAAATCCTGCAGAGGAATCTTGCTAGACGGGGTTCGAAAATCCTGCCTCTGACTTACAGCGGGGCAAGGCAGTTAAAACTCGCAGCTAGTGCCCGGACGAGTCCAAGGCTGCCGTTTGCAGACTACGTGCATTAGTGGCAGACCCGGGCGAGCTCACCTCCGAGCCTCGCCCGTAAGCTGTACGTGACCGATGTTGGTGGGGCTGGATTAAATAGGGATGAGGCTACTTGGCGCCGGCGTGCTGGAAGAGCCCAAGTCCCTGGGCGGCCTCAGAAAACAGTCCTGGGTGCCCCGGACTCCGCCTCGGGGCGCTTCTCAAAAGGCCCCTCCCGCTCATTTTCACCTCCGCCCACCCGCCCGGGGTGGCCTCGAGACATCTCCGAATTCCACGAATGTGTAGGGCTCCGCGACGTGGGAGATAGAGCCTCCAGCTCTTGTGGAAATAATGCACTCGGGTGCTTTCCTGTTCAGTGGTTTCAGTCGTGCCTTCACTTGAGCTTCCTTGGCAAAGACTCAGATGAGGCTACAGTTGAAGAAACCGAGGCAAATGGAGTCACCCGGCCCCATGCTCTTTCAGCCTCTTCTTGAGGGGCGGGACCGGGCACGTAGTAGGCACTTCAGTGCTTGTCTACTGGAATTAAAATAACCCACGCTCTATGGGGCTTGGCAGGCTTCTTAGCTGGGCGCCTCTGGAAAGCCAAGAGGAAAGGGGAGAGAGTAGGCCGGGAGAACCAATGCTCTGTTGTGGCTGGGATGGGGGGGGGTCACCAGACCTTAGGGAGCTGCTGAGCTAACCCACTCTTGGGGAGAGGAGAAATGGCCCTTGTGGTGGTGGTGGTGGGGGCCTTCCTCCCAAGCTCACCTTCCCTGCCTCTCTGTCCCTCAGTGCTTGTGACTACCCCCAGCCCTTCCGTTCCCCAGTCAGACTGGGGGGAGGGGCTCCCCCTTGACCAAGCTCTCACTGGGCCTGAGCCTCCCATGCCTTCTGGTCTTTGTCAGTGGCTTTCTCCCTCGGAGCTGGACAAAATGAGGGTCTGATGCCCCTGCCATTCCCCCCAGGTCTCTGTGTCCTGGCGCCTCATCCAGGCCTATCGGAGGGACCTGGTGGATCAAGAGAGAGGCAAGAGACTGGGGTTCAAATCCTTATTCCAGCACCTTAGTCGAGGTGACCTTGACAAGTGTTTTGTCTTTGCTGTAAGATGGTGATAACACGTGTGAGCCCAGCCTCTGAGAGCCTCCTTCATTGGAGTGACAACCTCCTTGTGTCCTCGGAGGTGGAGACTGAGGCCAGAGAGGGCCAGGACCTCCTTCAGACTTCTGAAAGGCATCCGTGGCTGAGCCAGGTTCCTGCCTCCCAGCCTTGGAGGCTCCTTGCCAAACACTACAAACCCCAGGAGGCCCCTGCAAAGGTCTCCTTGGGGAAATGGTGTTCTTGTGAGCCACACCCGGGGCTGACGGGAACAGAAGAGTGGGGAGGCAGCTTTTAATTTCATGTTTGACCTCAGATTGGCTAGGGAAGTCACCCATGGGCCCCAAGCTGCTCTGAGAGACACGTCCGGAAGGGGTCTTGTTACAGGGCCATGGTATAGGTGAGCAAATAGAGGCCCAGAAAGGCGAAGGCGGGGCCCAAGATCACACAGCTCAATGTATCCAGACGAGTTTGAACTTGGGGCCTCTAACTTCAAGTCATGCTTAAAGGCTGCTCCGCCTCTGACTCCCATGACTTTCACACGTGTGGGGCCAAGACACAAGAAAAATGTTTCTTTTCAGTAATTCATCACCTATTTAACAACTCTCTGTTAGGCTGAGAAGCCTGTACCAGGACCAGGAATCTCTGGGTTGGGTGAGGTGGGTTGCAAGCACAGTCTTTGTTCTTTCTCTTTCTGGCACAATGTGGGCACAGCTACCTGAGCAGGGAGCCCAGGAGGAGTGTGGGGACTTGGGGGACAAATGGGGGGACTTCCAACACAATAGGGGTGCTCTAAGGGCAGGCAGCAGCATGATGGCAGGACAGTGTGGATTCCCACCAACCCCAGCTGCTGCATGTATTGCATCACCTGGCCACCCAGTTTGAGCAACATTCACTGGGAAACTCTGAAATGCTCCCTCCCTCTGCAGCAGTGAGATAACTCTCCTCTACCTTAGGCAGCTAGAGGTGTATTGGATAGAGCAGCAGGCCTGGTGTCAGGCAGATCTGAGTTCAAATCCAGCCTTATTCACTTACTAGCTGTGTGACCTTGGGCACGTGCTTAATGTCTTGCTCTGCCTCAGTTTCCCCATCTGTAAAGTGGGGATACTAAAAGTACCTACTTCCCAAGGGTTGTCGTGAGGTTCAAATGAGGCAACATTTGTAGAGTACTTTGCAAACCTTAAAGCTGTCTCTGTCCTGACTGAGACAGGAAGTCTCTTCTCTTACAGAAAGGACCCTAGATGACGTGTCCCGCCGCGGGCTGTGGGAAATGGGAGAACTGAAGACAAGACAACCAGAAAGCCGAAGAAGGGAACACTGGGAGGAGCAGAGGCCCATGACACTAATAGGCTGGGCCGTGGGAGTCCTGGAGGTGTGATAATAGCACCCCCTGCTGGAGGCCTTACAGGAACTGCCTATTGGCAGCTGTGGATGGTGTTAGTAGATACCATGATGAGGAACTTGGCAAGACCTGTGCATGGTGGGAGTCCTATTTACCAGACTGTGAGTGACCGAGGCTGTACAGGGCTCTGAGGACCCGTTGCCCCCTTGGACGGCATCAGTATTTTCCGTGAGCACCATAAGGATGCTACTTTTTCTCCCCTGACCTCTAAATAAGCCCATCTGCTCTTTGAGCCTTTCGAACCATGTGCTTGAAAGGGAGTTGATGACAACACGTGGCCGATCTCACCATATCAAGTTGCCAGATTGTTAGAGTGGGGACAGAGAGCCGGAGAAGCAAGAAACAAATATCCCCAAACACGCCGAGAGTCCTCAGGCTGTTTGGGGTCATATGAAAACCTCATTAACACAGTGGCCTCTCAAAAGTGAGAAAGGTCCCAGTACCCGCCTTGGTTGATTGCTCGTCCACTGAGGAAGTAACAATGCTGGAGAGACCGGCGAGATCAGGCAAATTACTCTGGCAACACCTGTTGAGGGAAAGCATGCTTTTCAAGAGGGGAAGGAGGATAAGAACAAGGAACATTCAAATAGCATTGTAAAGCATGCAAAGAACTTTACCAAGATTTCTCATTTGAGCCTCATAACAACTGAGGAGTAGGTGATGTTATTATTCCCATTTCACAGATGAGGAAACTGAGGCAGAAGTAAAGGGACTTGCCTACAGCCTAAGTGTCTGAGGCTGTTTAACTCAGATTTTCCTGACTCCAGGCCCAGCAATACCAAGTAGCTCCAGAGGAGTATCTTGGAAGGCATTACAGAAAGTATGTCACCTTCCTCAAAGGAAGAGTTGTTGTTCAGTCATTTCCATTGTGTCTGACTCTTCATGACCCCATTTAGGGTTTTCTTGGTAGAGACACTGGAGCAATTTGTGCTTTCCTTCTCCAGCCCATTTTACAGATGAGGAAACTGAGGTAAACAGGGTTAAGGGCCTCACCCAGGGTCACTCAGGAAGTTTCGAGGTCGGATTTGAATTCAGGACTGACTCCATGCCAGGCACTCTAACCACTGTGCCATTTAGCTGCTCTCAAAGAAAGGGAAAGAATTTAGATAATACACCTTAGGGATAGGAGGGGAGAAGGCAATAAGCTTGGACATCTGAGCAGAGATGGAATCTCAGGCCTCTGTTTTCTGTCACCCCAAGTCCCCAGCCATCAGCTGCCTCTTCCCAAGCAGAGTGGCCTCTTCTAGGATTGGCTGGTAGGTCACTTTGCCTGGGACAGTGAATGTAAGAGCAGGGGGTGAGTGATGGGGGATAAGGTTGGAAAGGCAGCCAAGGGTTTGGCTCTCAATTCAATTCAATTCCACCAACCAATATTTTGCAAGTACCTACTATGTGCCAGATTTTGTACTGGGTGCTGGAGATACAAATACAAAAATCAAAATAGCCCCTGCCATCACAGGGTCTACATTCTATCCGCATTCTGTAGCCACGTGTAAGTATATTCAAAATAATTCAAGGAAAATTTGGCGTGTCACCTTTGTGGAAGGCGACATACTTTATGTAAGGTCTTCCGAGATACTCCTCTGGAGCTAGTTGGTATCGCTGGCAACTCAGCAAAGATTAATAAGCACCTACTGCATGCCCAGAGTTGTAGGGGCTTAGGGTTAGCGCTGGATGATTGGGGGATTAGAATGGGGTGAGAACAGACGGCAGGGTCTCGGTTCCTTGATTGCAGTCTCCGTGGTTCCTCACGTCTGTTTCCCCTGTGCCCGGCCCCAGAGACATCTTGGATAATGCTCCTTGGATTGTGGATGGAGGCCGAACAGGAGGCCCCCTCCCCTGCCCTTGCCACCAGGTTCCTTTTCCCCTCCTTTCACACCAGCCTGTCAGCTGCTCAGAAGCTCCTCTTTAGTGGTGGGGTTGGCAATTTTACAAACACAGCTAATCCTGGGCCAAGGCACAGTCAGGAGGAGCTGGGAGGGGACGAGGAGAAGGAAGAATGAGGCAAGTGCCCCCAGGGCATCGGACTGGCACAGGAGGATTCTGGCTGCCACCCAGCATCATCAGCTCCTACCTGCCTGGGCCTCCCCAGATCCTAGAGCAGACCCGCCACCTCAGAACAACCCAGCATCCCAGGCCTGGGGGCTTGCCTCAGAGCCCCTCCTCCAACTCCCTCTTGTGCCCCTGGCTCAGGTCTCAATCAAAGGACCAGAGATTAGAGCTGGAAGAGACAGACTTCTGCTAGCCTGATCTTCTCATTTTATAAATCGGAAAACTGTAGACCCACGAAGGCAAGAGACTTGTCCAAGGTCACCTAAGTGTTAAGTGGTAGAGCTGGGATGTGAACATATGGCGTTTCAGCAAGTGACCAATTCTGGCCCCTTTCTGTCTCCCTCCCTCCCTGACCCTCACTCTCTGTTCTCTCTTTTCTTTCTGTCCCTCCCTCTCCTCTTCTCTCTCCCTCTAATCCTCTTTCTCTCTGCCCCCCCCTCTCCCCCCTCCTCTCTCTGTCTCTCCATCCCACCTCCCTCCTATTCTCTCTCCTTTCCTCCTCTCTGTCCATCTCTCACCCTCCTCTCTCCTCTTTTATCTCTCCCCTTCTCCTTTTCTTTTCCTCCCTCTCTTTCTCCATCTCTCTCCCTCTCTCCTCTCTTCTTCTATCTCTCCCTCCTTCTTTCTCCTCTCTCTGTCTCTCCCTGTCTGTCTGTCTCTCCCCCACTTCTTTCTCCTTCCCTTTGTCTCTCTTTTTCTGATAAACCAGTTCCCAGATTTTCACTCTACCAGGAGCCCATCCATGGGGCCTTTTGCCCAGGGCATGGTATTGCTCAAAGAGCATGTGGGTGATACCACACACTGTACAAGAGAGTAGCAAAAACATTGGGTTGGAATCAACTCAAAATGCTGGGTTCAATCCCAACTTTACTGCTTCCTTCCTGTGCCCCCTTGGTCAAGTTATTTAACCTCTCTGGGCATCAGTTTCTTCTTTTGCAAAAAGGGGGAGGTGGGAGAGATGATAGGTGAGGAACCTTCCAGTTCTCAGTCCTAGGATCTGTACCTCACCTGGCTGGCTTCTTCCCTCTTTCTGATGACGACGGACGACGCATTCCTACTGTATGAGTGTATTTCCACACCTTGCCCTGCCTCTGCTCTCTTTCCAGATTTTGAAGTCTGGGCCTTGAGGCCACTCTTTCCTGTGTCTGAGAATCTAGTAGTCAGTGCCTAGAGATCAGAGCTAATACTGGTGAAAAATGGCTGGAGGAAGTTTCAGTCCTGTCTTCTCCTTTTGAAATCTTCCATAATGTCCCTGTCATCAGGAAGGTTCCAATGCCTTCGCACTGTCCCTAACTATCTAGATTCCCCAGCTTCAGAAGCCAATCAGATCTATGAACCTTACCTTCCCACATACTCTTAATTCAAACCCCTCGCTAGCCCTTTCCAGGCTGCCCTGCTCAGCAACTGGCTAATCTGATGAATTAACTTGCTCAGAGAAATCAGTGGCTCTGCTCTGCCTGTTTGTCTTTTGGGACCTAGAGCTGGGATCAGAGACAGCAGAATCCTATGGTAGGAAAGGCTGGTGACCATCCCCGCTGGGTACAGAGGGTCCAGTCTATAGTTTGTACTCACAGAATCTCAGAACTCAATGGAATTTCAGAGGCCACCTAGTATAACTCCTACATGACTACACAACACTTTCTCAATGCCCTGTTAAGAGTGGCTGTGAACCAAAAGAGCTCACCACTGCTCTATCTGCTCAGGAGCAGAAAAGGAAAGGCTTTGCCCAATAGGAGAGCAGCTTGCAGAGAAGTAGCTTTATGTGGTACAGATTGTACCTAAAAGGACCCAGGATATCAAGACCTATCCTCCAGACTTGTGAGTCATCCTGGGTACAACCAGGAGACTTAGATTTTCCCACTTATTGGACTCCCTGCTAGGTTCCTGAAAGTGCATGTCTATTTTCCCCTATGGATGCTGCATACATTGATGGAGAAGCCTGACCTAGGTTTACATGAGAGGACTGTGATATTTTGATTATGCCTGCTTTTACTTTCTATTAAGTAATTCTGATGTTTGATTATTCTGGTACTGGTCTGTCTAGCCTGTACATATTTGTTTACTTGTCTCTCCCATTAGACTGTAAGTTCTTTGAGGGTGGCAGCTATCTTTTGCCTTTTTATATGTTTCCAGTGCTGAGCACAGTGCTTGGTACATAGTAGGCACTTAAGTGCCTGTTGACTAAACATTAGGATTGATTATTAATACTTTGCCTTACCATTTAAATGGTTTATGTTTAAGAGGCAATTGTATAATCACAGAATGCTTGAAATATCTGAGAATGGACCTACCAAGCACGCAAGGGACTTGTAGAGATGCAATTACAAAGTACTCCTTAAAGGGCAGCTAGGTGGTGCAGTGAGTAGAGCACTGGCCCTGGAGTCAGGAGGACCCGAGTTCAAATCTGGCCTTGGGCAAATCACTTAACCCCAATTGCCTTGCCTTCCCCACTCCAGAAAAAAAACCCACAAAGTTCTCCTTAAAAAAATAAAGGACAACTTAAATAACTGGAGGAGTATTAAATGCTCATGGCTAGGCTATGCCAATATAATAAAAATGACAAAACTATGAAAATTAATTTACACTTTCATTGCCATATCAATCAAAGTACTAGGGGGGTGCTTTACAGAGCTTAATGAAATAATAACAAAATTCATTTCGAAAAGGAAAAGATCTAGAATGTCAATTGAAATCATGAAAAGAAGTATAGATGAAAGGGGGATAACACTCTCCAGAGCTCAAACCATCCTATAAACAATGACCAACAAAACCACATGGCATTGCTTAAGAAATAGAGAAATCAGTGGGACAGGCTGGACAAAGAACATCAGGCACAATGCAACCCAACACAGTGTTTGATAAGGGAGAAAACATAAATTACCCAGGGAAAAACTCCTTAGTTGATAAAAAAAAAAGATGGGAAAATTGGAAAGCAGCTTGGCAGAAATTAGCCTTAGACCAACATCATCTGCTCACTCTACTCCATGATACCGTTTAAATGGACATGACCTTATGTTAAGGGTCATAACATAAAAAAAAAATTAGAAAAAACATAGATCATGTATGCTCACTGCTATGGAAATGAGATGTATTCTTTTTTTCATGTTTTTCTTTATTTAATATTTTTTAGTTTTCAACATTGATTTTGAGTTACAAATTTTCTACTCTCCCCCACCCCAAGATGGCATATATTCTGATTTCCATTTTTGCCAGTCTGCCCTCCCTTCTGTCACCCCACACCCCCCGCCATCCCCTTTCCCCTTACTTTCTTGTAAGGCAAGACAGTTTTCTATACCCCATGGCCTGTATATCTTATTCCTACATTGCATGTAAAAAACAACTTTTTTTGAGCATTTCTTTTTAGAATTTTGAGTTCTGAATTTTCTTCCTTCTTTCCTCCCCACCCACCCTCCTTGAGAAGGCAAGCAATTGAACACAGGCCACACATGTATCATTATGCAAAACACTTCCATAACAGTCATGTTGTGAAAGACTAACTATATTTCCCCTCCATCTTCTCCTGTCCCCCTTTATTCAATTTTATTCCCTTGACCCTGGCCCTTTTCAAAACTGTTTGCTTTTGATTACCTCCTCCCCCGCTCTGCCCTCCTTTCTATCATCCCCTCTCTCTTATCCCCTTCCCCAGTACTTTCCTGTAGGGTGAGATACCCAATTGAGTATGTATGTTATTACCTCCTTAAGTCAAGTCTGATGAGAGCAAGATTCACTTATTCCCTTTCACCTGACCCCTCTTCCTTTCCAATGTAACTGCTTTTTCTTGACACTTTTATGTGAGATAATTTACCCCATTCTATCTCTCCCTTTCTCCTTCTCCCAATATATTTCTCTCTCACCCCTTAATTGTATTTACTTATTTATTTTTAGATATCATCCCTTCACATTCAACTCACCCTGTGCCCTTTGTCTATATGTGTGTGTGTGTGTGTGTGTGTGTGTGTGTGTGTGTATTCCCTTCAACTACCCTTATACTTAGAAAGGTTTCATGAGTAGTAATATTATCTTTCCATGTAGGAATGTAACCGAAACAGTTTAACTTTAGTAAGTCCCTTATGATTTCTCTTTCCTGTTTACTTTTTCATGCTTCTCTTGATTCTCGTATTTGAAAGTCAAATTTTCTCTCCAGTTCTAGCCTTTTCTTTTTCAAGAATGCTTAAAAGTCCTCTATTTTGTTGAAAATTGATATTTTGTCCTGGAGTGTTATACTCAGTTTTGCTGGGTAAGTGATTCTTGGTTTTAATCCTAGCTCCTTTGACCTCCAGAATATCATATTCCAAGCCCTTTGATCTCTTAATGTAGAAGCTGCTAGATCTTGTGTTATCCTGATTGTGTTTCCACAATACTCAAATTGTTTCTTTCTGGCTGTTTGCAATATTTTCTCCTTGACCTGGGAACCCTGGAATTTGCCTAGGAGTTTTCTTCTTGGGATCTTTTTCTTTTTTTTTTTAACCTGTGTTTGGGCTTTTATTTAGTAAGTTTACAAGGAAAGTTTAGAGACTACAAAAGTAATAGCATTTTGTCATGTCATTGGGTACAGAGATCACATTTCAAGTATTTAACAAACTTCACCATATATTTAATCATCTAAATCAAAATCATTGAATCTTACACTATTTGTTTAATATAAATTATTTTATAATCACATGGTGACACTATTGCTTTAAAGGTTTCTCTTAAGAAAAAATAAAAAGGACCCAATAATTTTTAAATAAAAATGTTTCACATCTTCTTGCTTATTTTATAGGCTCAAAAAGCACCACTAATATTTTTAAGACTTAATATAGATATGAAACACATTAAACTCCTAAATAATAAAATAGAGACAAACATGACATTTAGAATGCTTAAATCTTTCCAGTAAACACCATTTGTATTAGTAACTGCAACATTTCAACATTTAGCATTTCACATAACCAGCCAGGAAAGAATTTTATTTTTTAAAAGGAGAGGGGGAAGATTACAGGATAGACAGGGAGTTACCAACAGAGTGTCACACTTCCTTTAAAACTCAAAACCGTCTTCACTGCATCAAAACTCTGTCTGGAACTTGAATAATTTTGGCTTTAATCCCATGACTCATCATCTACTGGATTTGGAGTTTGTGCAGAAGAAAACCCTACAACGTTCATGCTGCTCTTGCCTTGGTAACTCTTCCGAGTATCAACTGAGGCAAACGCATTTCCCCTTGAAGTACCACCACTGAAGCCAGGGACATATGTACTGAAAGCAATTTCTTCTAACCACGCAGGGCCATCCTGTTGAGCATCCAACAGTACTTTTACTAAAGGTTGTGCTAAATGGCTATCTGGTTCTGGATCAAAGAAAGAAATAGCTTTGCCAATGTTCCCACAACAACCAGTACATCCAATTTGGTGAACGTATTCATCGAAGCTGGAAGGAAGGTCAAAATTAATAACACGTTGAACATTTTCAATATCTAGCCCTCTGGCAGCTACTGAAGTAGCAACAAGGACTGGACATTTTCCACATCGAAAATCCCCAAGAGCTTGCTCTCTCTCCCTCTGTTCCGGATCACCATGAATAATTGTCGTTGATATTTTTTCTTGACAAAGAAAGGTTGCAATAAAATCAGCTTTTTTCTTAGTTTCAACAAACACCATTGTTCTTTCCTCACCTATGTTTCGTAGAATTTCCACAAGTTTTTCTCTTTTTGAGTACTGGCCAACTTGCAGAACAGTCTGTTGAACATCACTACAAGCTCCACCCACTTGTCCAACAGCAACAAACAAATAATCAGTTTTTAAAAATTCTCCAGCCGATTTTTGAATTTCCTCTGGAAAAGTGGCACTAAACATTAGGGTTTGGCGTTGCTCTTTTGATGGCATTCCTGGAAAGGAAATTAGCTTCTTCATTTCGGGACCAAAACCCGTATCCAGCATTCGGTCAGCTTCATCCAGTACCAAATATCTGATTTGCCCAAGACCAATCTTTTCTTTACCTATGACGTCCATTAGCCTTCCTGGGGTAGCACATAACATGTTACAGCCTTCCATTATTTGGCAAATTGAATGTCCCAGTTGTGTTCCCCCATAGATTACAACAGGTCTTACACAAGTCCCAAATGAAAATTTCTTGCTTCCAAAAAGATCTGGTTGATCGACTCTCTAGTTGGAGCAACGATAATACACTCTGGTTCCTGCTGATCTTTAAAACGACTGGCAGTCGCTCCATCCCGCATCACGTGAGCCAAAATGGGCAAAAGAAAAGCTGCAGTTTTCCCAGACCCTGTCTGAGCACAAGCCATCAGATCTCGCCCTGCCAGTATAATAGGAATACTATATTTTTGAACAAGAGTAAGTTTGGTATAACCAGCTTTAGTTATGTTGTTATTGAGTGTCTGACAGAGATCAGCTTCTTCAAAAGTCAGTATAGCTGGTGGAGCATCATGCCCAGACACTTCCACAAGAAGAGTATCATATTTGTCAAAGTTTATGCCAGTCTGGTAGTGTGCGAAGATAGCTTCTTCATTTTCAGGTGGAGGAGGTGGTATGTAGGTCACTTTTGGTCCTTGAAAGTCACCACTTTCTGCTTCAGCCTCTGATTTCCAAGTGTTTCTTCCAGAACCTGCCACTACTTCTTCATCGAATCCTTTGTAACCACCTCTTCCACCAACACTGCTGCCTCGGAAACTGTCACCATTACCTGCTGGATCAACTAATCCTGTTCTTCTTGAACTAAAAAATCCACCAGGGCTTTGAGGCCCATCTTCGCGTTCGGATTCACTATTGTGAGTGAGACCAAATCCTCGGAAACTGCCACGCCCACCTCTTCTTGATGACCCTGAAGCTTCTGAATCATTTCCATCTTGATAACCTCCTCTCCTGGCCAATCCTCTGCTCCTTGTCTGATTATCTTCATAGTCATTAGATTCTCTCCAAAAGCTAGAACTATCACCTTCTTCAAATTTGTTACTTGAAAAACCTCTGTTTCCAAAACCCTTTCCAGGTCCAAAGCCACCCACTGTGGATAGATTTTCTCTCTTAGAAGACTGATCACTGGCATCTCTGTTTCCCAAACTACGTCCAGAAGCAAATCCACTTCTCATGAATTGATCTCTTTGGGTAGGTACATCACTGATTTCTGATGAATCTGAAGCCCTGTTAAAAGCATCTCCATTGGCTCCTGAAGAAAAAGCATCCTTGTCAAATGCAGGGGCAAAAGACGGCATGTGAGGTTTGAGGATTTCTGTGTCCCAATCTTCATCACCCATGGTGGCCACAAGTCCTACGCGACCACAGGCAGCCTCTGCCTCCTGGGATCTTTTTCAAGAGGCAATTGGTAGATTCTTTCAATTTCTATTTTACCCTCTGGCTCTAGAATATCAGGGCAATTTTCCTTGATAATTTCTTGAAAGATGATGTCTAAGCTCTTTTTTTTTTTATCATGGCTTTCAGGTAGTCCAATAATTTTTAAGTTATCTCTCCTGGATCTATTCTCCAGGTCAGCGGTTTTTCCAATGAGATATTTCACATTGTCTTCCATTCTTTTGGTTCTGTTTTATAATTTCTTGATTTCTCATCAAGTCACTAGCTTCCACTTGCTCCAATCTAATTTTTAAGGTAGTATTTTCTTTGGTGGTCTTTTGGACCTCCTTTTCCATTTGGCTAATTCTGCCTTTCAAGGCATTCTTCTCCTCATTGGCTTTTTGGAGCTCTTTTGCCATTTTGGTTAGTCTATTTTTAAGGTGTTATTTTTTTTCAGTATTTTTGGGGTATCCTTTAGCAAGTCATTGACTTGTTTTTCATGATTTTCTTACATCACTCTCATTTCACTTCCCAATTTTTCCTTTACTTCTCTTACTTACCATTCCAAATCCTTTTTGAGCTCTTCCATGGTCTGAGACCAATTCATATTTTTCTTGGAGACTTTTGACTTTGTTGACTTCTTCTATCTGTATTTTTTTTGATATTCTTTGTTACCAAAAAAAGATTCAATAGTCTGACTCTTTTGCTGCTTGCTCATGTTCCCAGCCAACTACTTGACCCTTGAGGCTTTTGTCAGGGTATGCCTGCCTTCAGAATGATTAGCGCTTTGTCCTAAGCTTCGGGGGTGTTGTGTTGCTGTTTTCAGAGCTACTTCTACATGGCAAGCTCTGCCACACCAGCGCTCCTCCTCCCCCAAGAACTGCCAACCAGGACTTCGACCCAGATCCAAGCAGGGCAAAGCAAGACAACCCTGCCTCTGCACAAGCAAAGTGCTCCCTGCACTCCTGCTCTGATCCACTGCTTGACCCCTTGTGTTGGTAAGCAAAATGGGCTCTTAGCACTTAGTTGGCTTTTGTTTCCTTTGAGTAATTCAGTGTATTTCATTGAGCCTTACTAGGTGCTAAGCCCCAGGCCCAAACCCCTATTAGGTGTAAAACCTTAGTGGGTATGGATTGGCAACTAAGGTGGGGCCCAAAGTGGGGCTAACTCCAGGAAGGGCCTACTTTACACATGAGTTTGAGTGATAGGTTTGAGACATCAGAGGCTCTTAGACCATGTGGGTTTAAGTTGCCTCTTTGTGATGATTTTAGGTCACGTGGGTGAGTTGCATGTGTGACTCATCCCTGACACCGAAAAAGATATAAAACCAGGGGTTGGCTTTCTCTTCCTTGGAGCTCTTTACCACAGCAGTGGTGGCTCGAGCCACTCTGTGCCAGCCCTTGTTCTGAGCTCACGGGCTGAACCTAGATGTTGGTAACTATGAATTGCATTTGGTCTGTCTGTTGATGCTTGTAATTTGTTTGTAATTTGCTCTGAAGTTCAATGTGCTGGTCTTTTCCCCTGAACTAAGTGAATGATATTTGTGTGCTGAATTAAAGTAAGCTTGTCAACCCCTTAATTAAAGCAGACCAAAAGAACCTGTGCTTTTGTAGCATGCTGGTAGTGTTCTTGTTGTTGGGCTTGGGTTGGTCTTACACCCCCACAACAGCTGCTAGCTGGATTGTTGAAACACCCCTCCCACTGGGTGGGCCTGGGGCCAGAAGCAACCATAGCTGGAGCTCTGGAAGCAGCTGCAGGAGCTTCCTGCTACTGGGCTATACTACCTCTGCCATCCCCAGGCCTGGAGCTGACCACCTACTCCTCTCATCTTGATCCAGCAGTTTTCCCGCTGACCTGCTAAGTTGTCTTTGTAGTTTGTGGGTTGAGAAGTCTGGTAGCTGCCACAGCTCAGCGCTTCAGGGCCCTACGGCTTGCTCTGCCCCATCTCCTCAGTGCCTGGTCTGTCCTGGTGTGGCCCACTCTGGGTTGCATTCCACTCCCAGCACAGTGCAATAGACCCTTCCTAGTGACCACCCAGGCTGTCTTGGGCTGGAGACCTACTTCCCTCTGTTATTCCGTGGGTTCTGTAGCTCTAGAATTTGTTCAGAGCCATTTTTACAGGTGTTTGCAGTGATTTGGGGGAGAGCCTAAGCCAGTCCTTGTTTTCCTGCCACCATCTTGGTTCTGCCTCACCCAATGAGATGTATTCTTAACCACATGAGAGAGGTAATTACAAAAGATAAAGTAAATGACTACTCAAAACTAAAAAGCTTCTGCACAGACAACATTAATACACCTAGGTTAAGAGAAGTGGTCAAATGTGGAGAAAGCATCTTTAAAATTTCTCCAATTATGGTTTGGTATCTAAGAAATATAAACAATAAAAACACAAACAAATAAATAAATGATTCTGACAGCAATGACCAATGAATAAATAAATAAATATAGCTATTCCTCAAGTGGTCAAAGGATATGAGCAAATAGTTCTCAAAAAAATTGCAAAGTATTAACAACCACGTGAAAGAATGCTTCAAAACAATAATAAGTGAAATGCAAATCAAAACAACCCTGAAGTTTCCCCTAACACTCTACAAATTGGCAAAAGTGACAAAAAGTGGTAACATGATGTTGGAGGGGCTGTAGAATGACACATACACTAATACATTGGTGTAGCCATGAGAAGGCATGGCCATTTTGGAAAATAATTTGGAATTATGCAAATAAAGTGACTAAAATATCCATACCCTTTGAACCAGAGACTCCGTTACTGGGCTTATACCCCAAGGAAGCCATCAATAAAAGAGAGTCTCTGCATACACCAAAATATTGATGGCAGTCCTTTTTCGGTGATTTATAAGAATTGGAAACAAAGTAGATGCCCAACAGTTGGGTAACCAAATTAAGGTACGTGAATGTAATGGAATATTACTGTGCTGTAAGAAATGATGTATGTGATAAATACAGAGAAGCCTGAGAAGATCTCTGTGAGCTGGTGGAGAGTAAAGTGAGCACAGCCAAGGGAATACTGATCAATGGCAGTGGAAAGAAACACACACACACACACACACACACACACACACACACACACACACAGCCAAAGGGAATGGAACAAAATTGTAAAGATCAAATGAGACATGAATGAAGGACTAGGAGAAGAAAGCCCTTGGCAGAGCTGGGAGGTCCACAGATATCACACATTGCATAAGGTTCCTGACTTTTTCCAATAGATTGATGGGTTCTGCTGATTTTTTCCCTCTCTAAAATAGTACTATTTGTTATATGGGATGGCCCTCTGGGAGGGATACATGGGATACTATGGAGACAGAAGAAACAAAAATGTCAATGAAAACTTTTTAATAAAAAGAGTCAGTGGTACCTCTGTGACAGATTTTTGTATAGATGGGAATCACATAAATTGGGGCTCAGGAGCTACAGCGATGGGTAGCAGGAATGTATCCTCCCCACACTGGAGTTACTTCCTTGGACCCTGAGAAAGAGGCTGATGGTAGCTAGAAGGTTGTGAAAATGTTGGCACCAATCTAGGGGGAGGGGAGAGACACAGACTGGTTGGTATGAGTGTAGGTTGAGATGAACAAGCAAGCAGAAGGAGAGGGTGGAGAGAGAGATGGAGAGTCTAGAACAGACGGTGGGAGAGAGACGATGGACCTGGACTCTGGAGTAAGGCCGAGGCTGCACAGCATTATGCTTAGATCTGCCTCTGGTTTGTCCTCCCCCCAACATTGTCCTAGTTCTCCTGGGACTAAGCAGATCAAGTCTGGCTCCTATTTAATAGAAAGACCTTTATACACTGGACGCATTTATTACGTTCCCCTGAGTCCTCCCTTCTCCAAGGCTAAATGTCCCCACCGCCTTCAGCGAGTCCTCAAAAAGATTATCTTCAGGCTTACCACTTTGCTGGCTGCCCTGGGCACTCCATGGCCAGTTCTCCAGCTGGCAAAGGACCATTGATGAAACTGTTCACTCCTAGCCAGTCAACCAGTTTCAAATCTACCTGACTGTACTACCGTCTAACCCACATCTCTCTACCTTTTCCCCAACAATGGCATGAGATTTTGCCAGGTAATTCCTGAAAGTCTAGGTAAACACAGCCAACAAATAGTCATAGAAGGCCCGAATTGTGGTACATGATCATAATAGAATATTATTATGCTATGGGAAATCCCAAGCATGAGGAAAACTTGTATGAACAGATGCAGGGCAAAGAAAACAGAACCAGGAGAACAAGATTCGAAATGGTTACAAGACTATTAACAAAAGCAGCTCTAGTCCAGGAAAGACGGGGGATGGGGTGGGGGGGGGCACCACAAGCGCAGAAGGCTACTGTATAGATGACCAAAGAAGTCATTTCATTAGCTGGTTTAACTTAATTGTATTCCTCCTAGGAAGATATAAGATGTTGACCAATAAGTAAATATCGGGTCTAGACAAAATAAATTCATTGTGATGGAGGAAAGCAGTAACTACCAATGCAGGGCAGTCAGGGAAGGCCTCTTGGGGGAAGGGGGCACTTGAGCTGAACCTTGAAAGGAGCTAGAGGTTCCAAGAGGAAGAAGAGAGGAGCAAGAGCACTCCAGGCATGGGAGATGGCCCTGGGCAAAGGCATGGAGGTGGAGAATGGGACGTCATATGTGGGGAACAGCAGCAAATAGGCCAGTTTGGCTAGAAGGTAAAATGGGAGAGTATGGGTATGGTGTGGACTTCTAGCCAAGATGGTCACATGAGCAGAATGGTTTCTACAAACCTACTCTAGCAAAAACCTAAAAAAATCACACCAGGCTGAATAATGATCAAGAAATTCATTAAAAAAAACTGTGGTAAATGGCTACATCTGCCTTCCAGAACTGCACAAAGTCAGCCAGGAGCCCAGGGCTGCACAAAAGAGGGCCGCCAGCCAGTGCCAGCAGAAACAAGCACGTCTATGCAGCCACCCAGCGTGGCCAGAGATAGGTCAGAAACCTGGGAAGCCTGCAGGGTTCTGTGTTCAGAGGCAGCAGGAACAGAGCCACAGGGAACTGAAGAGCCCCAGCAGGACCCTTGGAAGCCACCTGCAGCCACAGCCAGTAGCCTAGATGCTGCTGTGCTCTGATCAGGACACCACAGAGTTCTGAGGTCCTCAGCACTTTATTCTAAGATGCCATAGAGTGCCCCAAGGACCCAGCGAGCTGAGCAGCAACCCCAGAGAGTGGGGTTAACTGCAGGAGACTGAAGTCATCCTAGGAATCTGATACTAAGCAGGGCTGACCTCCCCATGCAAAAGCGGAGTCAGGGAGGGAGTTGCAAAGTTCGGCTCTGACACGAACCTAAGCTGCAGCAATAGAAATTAAAGTAAACGCTGGCCACGACAGAGAATCGCTGCCAACCCAGAAACACCACAAACATCCAACCTAGGAGGAGAACATAGTGCCATAACTACTTATCAGCACAGACTCAATGGAAAATGGGGACTTTCCATGAGGCCAACATGAATGAAGAAAGAAAGAAAAAAATGACATAAGAACTCTTGAAAGAATTAGGAGGATAATTATCTGTGAGGAGAAAGTGGTAGATTTTACTCAAGAAATGGACGTGTCAAAAGGAAGCTAGGTGCCACAGTAGACAGAGAATTGGGCCTGGAGTTAGGAAGATCTGAGTTGAAGTCCAGCTAGCTTTGTGACCCTCGATGTGTCACTCTGCCTCAGTTTCCTCATCTGTAAAAATGGGGATAATACTAGCACCTACCTCCCAGGGTTGTTGTGTAGATAAAATGAGTTAATATTTGTAATGTGCTTTGTGTACTAGAAAGCAGTGTAAAAATGCTAAAAAGAAGAAATAGACTCCCTGAAATATCTACCAAAGATAAGCCAGACTCCACAAGTCAGCAAAAAATATTAGAACAAAATCAAAAGATCGAAAAATAAAAGAAAATGTAAGATATCTAATATCAAAAAGAAATGGATTAGAAAACAAGCAGCCAAGGAGAGATCACCGATGAAAGCTTGGATTCCCTGAAACCAATGATTTTTTTAAAAAGTCTGAACAGCCCATTTCAAGAAATCATAAATGAAAATGCCCTGCCCTATTACGGCCAAAAGACAAAGTGAAGACAGAAAGAATCTGTCAATAGCTTCCTAAAAGAAATCCCCAAAAGCAAAGTTCCAGTAACATAATAACCAAAATAAAAATACTGCAGGCAACCAGACAGAAGGAACCTTCAGTGCCAATAAAGTATAGTCAGGATCACACAAGACAAAGCAGCTGCTACTTTAAATAAAAGGAGACCTTGTGTGATTCCAAAAGGCAAAAGATACTGACTCACAAGCAGAAATAACTACTAACTCTGGGAAGCTGCCATTTCCCCCCTAATTTTTTTAATAGGGGGAAAATGGCCCTTTAATGGAAGGTTTTCAAACATTTCTGATGAAAAAACCAAAGCTGAGAAGAAACTTTGAACTTCAAAAACAGAAGTCAGCAAAAAACCTTGAAAGACATAATGATTTCAGTAGCTGGAAGGAGCTGTCCGAAGATGCAGAGCTAACATTCTAATGGAAGAGAAGAAACAGTGTCCCTCGAGGATCTTCATGTCTCCAAAAGGTATCGAGGGAGTTAAATAGAAGAACAGAGAACACAGGAATGAATTGGCTCTGTTCTGGGGGTTTTCAGTAGAGAAAAAGAGGAGAGTAGAAGGATTATAGTAGTGTTGAAAGAATGAAGGGGGGATCACTCAGTCAGCATATGTTAGAAGTGTATACAAACTTGGAGGAAGGATGAAGGCAGCATCAGCAGAAGAATCTGACTCTTATCTGAAACAAAGGAGTGTTATGCATATACACACATGGTTTTATGTAGAAATATATAACCCCAACAGGGAAACAAGTAGGGAGTTGGGGGTAAAAGGGAGGATAATACCAGGGAAGGAATGGTTATTAACAAAACAAACTTCCTGTTCCTGAAAGAGAATTAAGAGAGGGAATTAAGAATTAACATGTAAGGAGGGGTGGTTTTTAATAGGGTGATGGCTGAACGAATTGTGGCATGTGACTGCAGTGGGATATGGTTTTGCTGTAAGAAATGATGGTTGAGATGATTTGATTAAGAGAATTCTGGGTGGTATGAACAGATGCAAAGGGATGTGAATAGGAGCAGGAGAACAATTTCTACAAGAACTCTGGTGACAGCAATGACCAGCCGTGCCCCCAGAGGAATGAATGATGGAGGCATTCCTTAAGCCCTCGCTGTGTGTAAAGCACTGTGCGAAGTGTGGTGGAGGCAAAGAGAGGAGTCCCAATTCTTTTTTTTTGAGGGGGGAAGGCAGGGCAATTGAGGTTAAGTGACTTGCCCAAGGTCACACAGCTAGTAAGTGTGTCAAGTGTCTGAGGCCGGATTTGAACTCAGGTCCTCCTGACTCCAGGGCCAGTGCTCTACTCACTGCACCACCTAGCTGCCCCAGGAGTCCGGATTCTAATGGGGCACACATCACATAGGGAAGCTCTCTGTTGCAAGTCAGATGGAAAAATGCCATGCTCCTTAGGGTGCAAAGCAAGTGATAATGCCTCTTCTTGGGGACCCTTTCCACTGATGAAATCATGTCAGTTTCTCTTTTTCTTCTTTCTTTCAACATTCATTTAAAATTTTTTTTGAGTTCCAAATTCTCTCCCTCTTTCCTGCCCTACCCCGCCACCTTAAGAAGGCAAATAATAAATCATTGATGTGTGTTAAGTCTTGTAAAACATACTTCCATATTAGCCATCCCGTTAGTTTCTAATGTTGGGCCACTGGACAGCGCCTGGGACTTTAGAGCAAGAACTTCTTTCCTGGATCTCTGGTAGCTGTGGCTGTAGCACCTGTAAGGAGAAGCAGTCTCCAGACTGTATTCTCACAGGGGCTGCTTTCCAAGAGCATGGCTGAGACCATGGACTTGAACCCTGCGATTCCCAAGGGCTTGGGCTCAGGGTACTGGGCAGTCACCATCAAATCATGAGGACCTCTGATGAATGGCACCCACTCACTGACAGAAAGGTGATGGACTCAAGGTAGAGAATGAGACACACATTTTTCAACTTAGCTACTGTGTGGATTCATTTTGCCTGGCTCTGCTTATTTCTAAGAAAGATTTGGCTTTTTTCTCTTTCATGATTTTTCACTAGGGAAAGAGATTCACAAAAATGATGCCAAAGAAAAGAGGGCTGCCTTGAGACTTCTTTAAAAAATGCATATGAGAACAGAAGGAAATGCAGACCAGCAGGATAGTTTTGAAAGTAACACGAATTTTTTAAAACCAACAGGTACAAAGTAGAAACTCATGGGTCATATACAATCCTCTTGTGTGCTGCGGAATGTGGAAATGCTTTTGGTGTATGCATGTTTACATTCACAACAAAGAAGAAAGCAAAAGAAAAGAAACCAATAAGAAAGAGAGGCTGGACCCAGATTGTGAAGCACTTGAATGATGGACAAAGCAGTTTGCTTTTTGCTTTAGAGCATTGGGGAGCCACAGAAGCTCATTGACAGAGACCTTCGCTTTAGGACTATCGTGTGGACAGCTATGTGGAGGGTGGGTTGGAAAGGAGAGACACTAGAGGCAGGAGGGTCAATTAAGAGGCCATTGCAATAGATCAGGTGGGAAGTGATGGCGGCCTGAACCAAGGTGGTTGGTGGTCATGGGAGCTAAAGGGGGCTCAGACGCAAGAGGTATTGGGGCAGGTCAGCTGCACGGGGAGGGGGTGAGTGAGAATAAAGGCAGGGATGAATGGTAGGTTGCAAACCTAGGTGACTCTAAGACTGGAGTCTACAAGGGAAACGGGGAAGTAGAAGGAAGGGTGAATTTCAAGGGAAAGATGGCGAGCTCTGTTCTGGACCATTGAGTTTAAGATGTTTATGGGGCATCCAATTTGAAATGTCAATGAGGCAGCTGTGACAGCAGTAGGGCTCGGGTGAGAGGTCGGGGTGGCCCCTGCCTGAAAAGGATGCCCGAATCCACGGGAACTGAAGAGGAGAGGGCCTGAGGCCTGGGCCCTGGAGTGTGTATACCTATGCACAGGAGGCCAGGGGACAGGGATGCTGGACCTACAAAGGAGAAGGAGAAGGAATAGTCAGACAGGTAGGAAGAGCTCCATTAGAGCAGTGAGAGGGTCAGGGACAGGTGGTCCACAGGGTCAGACACAGAAAGAATGCCGAGAAGGACAACGACCAAACGAAGACCATCGAGGTCAGCAAAAACCCCAAACCAAACCAAAACCAAAAACCATGTCATCTGTAACCTCGGAGAGAGCTGTGTTAGTGGCCTGATGGGATCGGAGACTGTGGGGAAATGAGTGGGAGGTGAGAAACTGGAGACTGTGAAAGGAGTCCGGCAGAGAACGGAAGAGAGGCAGCCCCCCAGGTACCAGATAGATTGAAGAGATGATAGTAAAGGATTTTTAAAGATTGGGAAGATGAGGGCATCTTTGTCGGTAGCAAGATAAACCTGTAAAGTAGGGGTTAAAAATTGGATGGGGGGAGATTGTGGGAAGGTACAGGGACAGCCAGGGGGTGCTACAATGCACAGAGTACTAGGCCTGGAGTCAGGAAGCCTCATCTGTCTGAGTTCAAATCCAGCCTCAGACACTTCCTAGCTGTGTGACCCTGGGCAAGGCACTTCACCCTGTTCGCCTCAGTTTCCTCATCTGTCAAATGAGATGGAGAAGGAAATGGAAAACCCCTCCAGTATCTTTGCCAAGAAAACCCCAAATGGGGTCAGAAGAGTGGGACGGGACTGACCAACACTACCACCACTGGCCACTCAACTAGGCTATCTAAAGAATTCTCTCTAGACTCCCCCCACCCAACTGAGGAATCCACAGAGAGAACTTCAGAATCTGAACTCACAATCTTTCCCTTTAAATCCACCTTCTTCTTACTTCCCCTTTCCCTTGTAGGTCCAATCAGTCTTAGAGATGCCTAGGTTTGCAGCCTGCCATTCATCCCTGCCTTTATTCTCATTGCCCTCCTCCCCAGGTACCAGATCCTGCTGATCTCCACCTCCAATACCTCCTGCATCTGTGCCCTCCCCTGCTCCCATGACCACCAACCATCCTTGTTCAGGCCTCCATCCCTTCCCACCTGATCTATTGCAATGGTCTCCTAGTTGGCCCTCTTGCCACAAAGGCTGATTATATTGCCCTCCTACTCAGTAAACTATCTTGTGCCAGGCAGGCCTCCAAAGCAGAGCCAAAGCTAATTGCAGAGGCCAGAGGGCTGGCAGCTGGCCTTGGAGCCTTAGCAAGGGGTCAGGGTATGCGCAGTTGGATGGGAGAGGGTGTCCAGTGGCTCCCTGCCTGAACTGGGCAGTGCCCAGGCCTAGCAGGATGGAGCCTTCCCTGAGGCTGTGGCTATAGAAGAGTGGCTTCCCAATGCTTGACATTCCCTGCCGGTGACCGGCAACACCATAGCCCAGGTGGAGCCTTCCCCGGGTGCTGTTTGCCTGGGCCTGCCACAGGAAAGGCCTTGGGGTGCTCCTGACCAGGACATTGCAGCATTGCTAGAAACAGTCTGAGGCCAGCCTCCTTCTTCGGGGAAGAGCAAAGGCCCTGGGCAAAGTCCAACCCTCAGAGGCCCAGAAGTCTCGGTGGGGAGACCAGGGTGGGAGGAGTCCCTGTATCGGGCCTGGAGAAGGGTGATAAGGAGAAGCCCAGACAGAGTCCAGCAGCAGAGGCCCTTAAAGGAGGGGCCTGTCTAGGCTGCTATACTAAGGACCTGGCAGCACCTTCCTGTACCATCCAGTTGGGGAGCCTGCCCCAAGGGCAGCCTGCCCGCCCCCCATGAACAAATCAAAGAAAACCCCAAACCCCATGAAGAAATACTGTGGTTTAAGAGATATCTGGGGCAAACCCACAAGGTGAGCATTTGCCCTACAGGAAGTCCAAGGAAAGCAGTGGAGGATAAAACAATGCTCTGAGCCCAGGAACTATGGGAAGAAACAAGACATACAGAAGGGAAAAGCTAAAGAGAGCCAGGAGAACAGGCACCCTGGGAGAGACCTGGATGGGGAAGGGCACACTCTAGGACTGAATGTCCTCAAAAGTGGAATGGAGCAGACCAAAAAGAATGATTCATTGTGAGGGATGACACCGGGATGATTTAAAGAGGGGACTGGGAAGAAAAGGAAGCTCATTAATCAAAGTAGGAAGGCAAGGGAAGATGAGATGGGGGGATTGGAGAAGGGGGAGGGGGAGGGAGAGAGGGTGATTAGAGAAGGGAGGAGAGGGGAGGGGAAGGAAGGGAAAGAGAGGGGAGAGGAGGGGGTAGGAGGGAAAGAGGGGAGGGGGAGGAGAGGATCTTAGACATCTTAGAGAATCAACTAAAAAACTAATTAAAACAATTAACAACTTTAGCAAAGTTCCAGGATATAAAATAAACCCACATAAATCATCAGCATTTCTATATATTACCAACAAAGCCCAGCTTCAAGAGATAGAGAAATTTCGTTTTAAAATAACTGTAGACAGTATAAGATAGTTGGGACTCTACCTGCCAAGACAAATTCAGGAACTAGATAAACACAATTACAAAACACATTTCACACAAATAAAGACAGATCTGAACTGGAAAAAATATTCGTTGCTCATGGGTAGGCTGAGCCAATATAATAAAAATGACAATTCTACCTAAATTAATTTCTGTATTCAGTGCCATATAAATCAAACTGGCAAAAAAAATTTATAGAGCTAGAAAAAATAAAAACAAAATTCATCTGGAAGAACACGAGATGAAGAATGTCTAGGGAGACTATGGGGGAAAACAAATGAAAGAAAGGTAGCCTAGCAGTACCAGATCTCAAACCACATTAGAAAGAGATAATCATCAAAACAACCTGGTGCTGACTAGGAATTAGAATGGTGGCTCAGTGGAGTACACAGCAGTAAATGACCATAGTGGTCTAGTGTTTGATAAACTCGAAGATCCAAGCTTTGGGGATCAGAAATCACTCTGACAAAAACTGTTGGGAAAACTGGGAAAGCAATTTGGCAGAGACTAGGTGTAGAGCAACATCTCACATCACATATAAAGATAAGGTCAAAATGGATACATGATTTAGACATAAAGGGTGATATCATAAGCAAATTAGGGAACCATGAAAAATGTTACCTGTCAGATCTATGGATAAGTGAAATATTTATGACTAAACAAAAGATAGAGAGGATCGTGGGATGTAAAATGGATAATTTTGATTACATTAAATTAAAAAGGTTTTTCACAAACAAAACCAAGGCAGCCGAGATTAGAAGAAAAGCAGGAAACTTGTGGGAGGGGGAATTTTTAACAGCAAATATCTCTGATAAATGTCTCATTTCTCAAATATATAGAGAAATGAGTCAAATTTATAAGAATACAAGTCATTCCCCAATTGATAAATGGTCAAAGGAAATGAACGGACAGTTTTCAGGGAATCAAAGCTATCTATAGCCATATGAATAAATGCTCTAAATCACTGTTGATTAGAGAAATGCACATTAAAACAACTCTGAGGCACTACCTCATACTTATCAGAATGTCTAACACGACAGAAAAGGAAAATAACAAATGAGAGAGGGGACATGGAAAAATTGGGACATTAATGCACTGTTGGTAAAGTTGTGAACTGATCTAACCATCCTGGAGAACAATTTGGAACTATTCCCAAAGGGCTATCAAACTGTGTGTACCCTTTGACCTGGCAATATCACCACTAAGTCTGTATCCCAAAGAGAAAGGGTGGCTAGGCGGTGCAGTGGATAGAGCACCAGGCTTGGAATCAGAAAGATCTGAGTTCAAATCTGGTCTCAGACACTTACTAGCTGTGTGACCCTGAGCAAGTCACTTAACCCCTGTTTGCCTCAGTTCCTCATCAAAATGGGGACAAAATGGAGAAGGTAGTGGCAACCCAGTCCAGTATCTTTGCCAAGGAAACTCCATGAACAGCGGGTCGATGGGGTCACGGAGAGTCTGATATAACTGAACAAACAACAAAATTCCAAGGAGATCAAAGGAAAAGGATCTATATGTACAAAACTATTTATAGCAGCTCTTTTCCTGGTGGCAAAGAATTAGAAATCAAGGGGATGCCCGTCAATTGGGGAATGGATGAACAAGTTATGATTGTGATGAAATGTCATTGTGCCATAAGAAATGATGAGGGGGATGATTTCACAAAAACCTGGGAAGACTTATATGAACTGATGCAGAGTGAAGTGCACAGAACCAGAAGAACATTGTACACAGTTACAGCAACATTGTAACGAATGTCATCTGTGAATGACTTAGCAGATCTCAACAATACAATGACCTAAGACAATTCCAAAGGACTTATAATGACAAATGCTATCTACCTCCAGAGAAAGACCTGATAGAGTTTGAATGTAGATTGAAGCATAATTTTTTCACTTTATTTTTCTTGCTTTTTTTGCAACATGGATAATATGAAAATATATTTTGCCTGATTTCACATGCATAATTGATATCCCATTTCCCACCTTCACAATAGGTAGGGGTGGGGTGGGAGAGAGAGAATTCCGAACTCAAAATGCTAAAAAATGAATGTTAAAATAAACAATAAAAATGTTAAAATACCTGATTCATATTTCTATATTGGGTACCTTTTCACTTTCCTCATTTCTTTGGGAAACCCCTAGCCTAGAGCCAAAAGCAACATAAATATAATTAGCAGCTTTCCTCAGGAAACAAAGTGGGGAGAGGAGACAATAAATGTGAGGATTGGGGAGCCTGCCTCTTCTCCTGAGAAGTCTGGCTTCCCTCAGAGCTGAACTCTGAGGAAACTTTGATGGCAGCCAAAGGACAGGGATGAGTATTCCTGACTCCGGGCTCGGCTCTGTCTACTGCTCCCAAATTCTATACACTCTTCAAGATATACCAACAGTAGCCAGAGTCTCTTGTGTAAGAGGCTATTGAAGTTAAAGGTTACATCTTGACATTTTAAGTCATGCTCCGGAAATTTAAATCCCTTTCTCAAACAATATGTCTTCAAAAAACCCACTCACTTCTCAAATCTACTCTTTCAAAGTTTTCTCTTCCTGCCAACTGTGATGAAAATACTACCCTGTGCCCTGGGTCGTCAGTTTCTTGGCCAAGCAATTGTAACTACTGGAAATGCTTCCTAGATTCTTCCTGGAAGCATTGTCTGGGCCAGACCAGACAATTACCAGAAATGGCAAGCCATCATTCTATTGGACAAGTCTTGGGGAGCTGCCCTGGGGAGAGAAGCAGATTTGGCTTGTTTGTGGTGTCACTTCATCTGGGAGCCAGTAACACTCGTAAGGCTCGAATGAGATCATATGGAATAGGTGTAACCCCCTTCAAGCCTTCTCACCGAACAGAAACGGAGGCCATCCCTCATCCCTTCTTCCTGAGCCCTAGTGCCATGATCTCAGGGGGCCATACCTGGGGATCTCCATTGTTGCTCCTAGGTGTTTGCATGTCCTCTCCCCTGTTAGACTGGGAGCCCCTTGAGGGAGGGTCTCTTTTTGCCTTTTTGCTGTTTCCCTAGTATGCAGTCCCTTCCTGCCATATGGCAGGATTGGGGAGCCTGCCTCATCATTTCTTACATTAAATGCTTAAGGAATAGTTGTTGCCATGCTGGGCCTGATCTAGCTACCTCCTTCTCCATGAGACATTCATTTTTGTTGCTTAGCTCCCAGCATTCATAGGCGCGTCTTTCCTTCTCCTTTTGGGCCACTTTCTTCTAGTGCCTATATCCTCCAGATCCAGGTCAGTATTCCCTCAGCCTTCTCGGTTCCTTTTTCTTCACAGTGAAGTCTTTTTAAAAAAATTTTTCCTTAAAGGAAGATTTCACCCGACCTAAGGACACCAAGGTGAGGGGGGAGCATTGGCCCATGGGAACAACAACGTCTATATTGCTGTAAATCCCCGCTCTGTGGTGATCCTAGGGACCAGAAAATCTTCCACAAAGGGAGACAGAGCAGAATGTGTACATTTCCCAATAGAAATAAGCCTGGTCCACTCTGGCTAGGAGAGTTGACAATACAGCCTATTCTGCTCTGAGCACGCTGGCTTGAGTAGGGTAATGCTATCAATACGTCTCAAGACCCCTGCTTCCTAGCTTCCGGTCTCTGACTTGGTGATTCAGAATTTCAGGAAAGGAGAAAAGGGGCAGCCAGTGTAACCAGGGGGCAGCCAGTGTGACCGGGGACCAGATGAAAAGACAGACCACGGCCGGCCGGCCAGAGGAGAGCTGATCCTGGAGCAGAGATGGCAACTGGGAGCCTGGAGGAGAAAAGGCGGATTTACTGAGGCCACCGGCTATTGGGACTGCCATTTAGACAGCAAACTCTGGTAAAATGATCTCCCTTCTGGTCTAGGAGGATATTGGGGAGGATAATGCCTTTCACATTCTTTTCTCTTCCAGAACTGTGGGCGTAGGCCGGTAGGATTCCTCCCTCCACACCCACACATCTGGAAGGGATCCAGGACGATTGTGTTTAATCCTATGGAAGGGTTGGGTCTAGTTTCCTTCTTGCTTAATTTTATGTACAATAAATTGTGAGATCTCAACATGTGGAATGTTTGACATGGGGAACACAACGGGAAGCGAATAGAGAAATTTGCTGGGAGGGGTGTCTGAATTAAGTACAACTCAAAGTTTAATATTTTGAGCAACATTCCATCCATTTCATCCTGTAGAGTAAATCCCCAGAGGTCCGTGAAGGGTTAATCCAAGGTGAGCTGGATGTCGGGGAAGCAGCATATATGCTGCCGCCTGGTGGCCTTGGTGGGGTCCTGCAGCCTCTTAGGAAAGGGTGGTGACTCAAGCATCCATCTTGATACCAGAGAGAAACTAATTGAGTAAGACTAGACTGGTCGTTTAAAGATAACACCACCTGGGGGGCAACGCAGATATTGTACCCACCTAACTAAACTTTTCTGGATTTTTTTGTTGTTCAGTTGTGTCCGACTCTTCATGACCCCATTTGGGGTTTTCTTTGCAAAGATACTGCAGAGATTTGCCATTTCCTTCACCTCATTCTACAAGATGAGGAAATGGAGGCAAGCAAGGTAAGGGATTTGCCCAGGGTCACACAGCTAGTAAGTGTCTTAAGGCGGATTTGAACTCAGATCTTCTTGACTTCAGGCCCTGAGCTTTACTCCCTTCCTCACCTAGCTGCCCAAGTTTTAAAGCAGAGAATGCAAATATTATCATCCCATTTTACAGATGAAAAACGTAAAATTCAGAGTCAGAGATGCAGAATGACTCACCAAGGTCATGTTGCTAGTGTGTGTTCCAGCCAAGATTTGAGGCCACATCTCCAGATTCCACATCCCATACATTTATCACAATCTCTCCCCAATCCTCGCCCTCAAGGGGATTACAGTTTCCATAAGCACATTACCACCACACTGGCCTTCCTGTTTTGCCCTACTCCCAGGACAGGCTGGGGGGGTGGTGTAGGAAGAGGACTTGAGGTCATCCAGGCTCCCTTCCTGCTTCCTGAGGACCCAGGACCCAAACCTTTGCTAGGTGAGGTGGAGAACAAAGGTAAACCCTCTGTAAAAATCCCTTCCGAACTAAGCCATTAATCCCTGGCACAAGCTACTTCATTTCCTTCTCCAGGCATTTTCACCACCTGAAATTCTCTCCCTCCTCATCTCTCCCTCTCTCCCTCCCTCTCCCTCTCCCTCTCTCCCTCTCCCTCTCCCCCCCACTCTCTCTCAGTCCCACTCACCCACCCAGTGGTGCTCAGGTCTCAGGACCCAGTGACATGACCACAGGGAACACAGATGTGGGACATCCCCTCCCTGCTGTCTCCTGGATGCAAACACAAACCTACCAGGATAAGCACCCAAAGGACTGACCCAGCAGGGACTGAGACAAGCAAAGCGCTCACCAGGTGGCAGCAAACTTTTCACTTGGAAATCAACACTGCCTGGCTGCTCTCTGTTGGGAGGGGCCTCAAATGCCTCCATCTGACCTTCCTAGGGTCCGAAGCCCACTCCCCCCCACCCCCGGCCACTAAGCAGCAGCATCCCGGACCTCAGTTTCTTTTTTGGTGAAATAGGGATAACAATTATATGTGGCTGCTGTGAAGGTCAGAATCCCTAGGTGCCTTCAAGGAAAGAAGGAAGAGAAAAAGGAAGGAAGGAGGGAGGGAGGGAAGAAAGGAAAGAAGGAAGGAAGGGAAAAGGAAGGAAAGAGTCAGGAAAGGAAGGAAGGAAAGAAGGAAGGGAGGGAGGGAAAAAAGAAGTAGGGAGGAAAGGAAGGAAAGAAGAATGGAAGGAAAGAGAAGGGGAGGGAGGGAAGAAAGGAAGGAAGGAAAGATGGAAGGAAGGAGAGAGGAAAGGAAGAAATGGGGAAGGAAAGGAAGGCAGGAAACAAGCATTTATGAAGTGCCTACTATGTGCCGGGCATAGAAATGCTCAGCACGTAGAAATCCCATCTTATTTCTCTTCACAACAACCCAGGAAGCAGATGCTGTTATCATACCTATTTTGCAGTCAAGGATACTGAGGCAGACAGCAGTTGAGTGACTTGCTGGGGCCCGGGGGCGGGGGGGGCGGGGCACATAGCTAATAAGTATCTGAGGCTGGATTTGAACTCAGATCAAGCCCTCTATACACAGCACGTTCAGCTGTACAGCTCCAGTGCAGCTACCTCTGAACTTGCTAGCCACATGACTCTGGCCAAGTCCTTTACTGGGGAGGCAGTAAAGGAGCACTGGCCTTGGAATCAGGAGAGCTGGGTTCTGATCTCAGCTCTGGGCAAGTCTCTGGAGTTCTCTGAGCCTCAGTGGTCTCATCTGTGAAATGGGGGGGGGTGTTTACCACTTTGTACGGAGCTGAGAGGGATTCGTGAGGGGGCAGCTGGGAGCCCCGATGGGATGGGGCAGATAGTCAGGGCTCCCTTCACCCCTGGGAGATGATATGCGTTGCACTTTGGAACTTCAGCCACTCCAACCTTTGGCCCCAAGTTACCTGTCAGCTGGGTGGAGACTCCCAGGGCTGAGCCGTGTGAACTCTGGGTACTTAAGGGGGAGCCCCAGCCCTGACCTGATCATTTACCACCAGCAGCCATGGTGACCTGTCGGAGCCAGTCCCTGAGGGTCCCCCGGCCCTCCTATGGCAAACTCCAGGAGATGTGGGGGGAGCCCTCAGAGGGCAAGAGGCTAGTGCCCAAAGGGCAGCAGCAGGCCCCCAGATTCCAGAGGTCCCTAAGCTTCCGGCATCGTAGAGAGAAGCCCCGCTCCCAGTGCCTGGAAACCAGCTTAGGCCTCCCCGAAGGGCTAGATACTCTTCCTTGTGAAATCCCCACTGGGGACCTGGGAGATACAGAACAGCTGGTCCAAGGCCAGAATCAGGGGAAGAAGAGAATACGATGGTACAAGAAGGTAAGTGTTTTGGGGGGCAGGAAGGAGATGGAAATGGGGCAGGGAAGGCTCCCCTTCTCCTTGACAGCCACAGCTCCCCCTCTTGGCACAAGGCCATGAGGCAGAGAGACCTCCAGCTCTCAGTTTCCCAGGCCAGCAGCTGGCCCTTCTGCAAAATCTGAGCCAGGAGGCTTCTCCTGTCTCCTTCCCCGGGTTGCCCCACCCTTTCCTAACCGACTCTCAGCTGCCTCTCGAATCCTCACATAGCCCTGGGAGAGTAAGCAGAAACGAGGTCATCCTCCCCATTTAACAGATGGGAACAGTGAGGCTCAGAGACAGGCCAGACTCACAGAGTCTACTGTGTGTCAAACAGTCTGGGAATGGGAGCCATTGTTGCTGCCATTCCTGTGGGCGTGGGCGTGGGGGCCCTAACCACTTCTCCAGTCCTGGGGCAGTTCTCCTGTCTTCCACCGCAGCTTTGCCGTGGAAGGTTCATTCTCAAGACAGTTTGAGTGAATCACAACTGACACTTACCTCGATTTACCTAATATTTACAAAGTGCTTTTCACTGTGAGCCCATTCGAGCTGACCATCTACTTCCTTCCTTTGACAAATGAGAAAATCAGAGGCCAGAGAGGTCAAAGGCCACACAGGCATTCAGCAACACAGCATTCGCACTCAGGTCCCTGGGCTTCCAGTTCTGGTCATTGTCACTTTAAAGCTAGAAGGAGCAAAGGGGCTGAGTGACTGGTCCAACATCTCCTAGCAGAGCTGGGATTGGAATCCAGGTCCTCCAACTCTGAAGCATTCTGCTATACTGCCTAACAATCCTGCAAGTTAGCACAGAGTTTTGTTAGGCCCGTTTTACAGATGAAGAAATTGATGCTCAGCAAGGCTGAATTGAATTGGAGGGAGCTTTCAGCAGAGTAAATGCAGCATCTTGCTTTGGCTCCCTAGCACCACCTGGTGGCCTTAAGAGGAAGAACACCTAAGACCACTCAGGGGTCCCCACTTTTCTCGTTGGACACAATCCGTCTCTTTTGACTGTCCCCTACCTCTCTGTCCCCAGCAGGTGGATTATGCCCTGAGAAGAACATGGGGGAACTTTGTGGCCAACCTCCCAGGGGTGACCCTTGGCCGCTCGACGTGCCCTAGCCCCGCACTGGACGCTACCAGCTGAAGGAGGACACGTGCCCCCGTCCCCGGCTCTTCTTCGGCCTGTGATGACCAGCTCTTTTGTTGAGACTGTTCCAGGCTCCTCTCTATGGGCTGCTGCTGCAGTTTCTTCTAGCGGCTCGGCTCCCTTCTCTTCTTGGCACTTTATGTATAAAATCATAAACTTTATAATTTATAGGCATTTCCCTCCCTCGGCCTGAACGGCATCTCTTCACGTAGCATAGCCTGATTCTTTGTCGATTTTCTGGGCTGTTTGCAGACCATGCATTCCCTCCTGGTCCTCCTGGTCTGCTGCTGGCTTCCTTCCCGAGGCTCTGAAGTCCCTCTGGGGCTCTTCTCTCTGAAGAGGAGGCCGGTCCCTGGGGCTTTGACCTCTGCAGGCCCAAAGTATCTCTTGCTCTTTCTACGATGAGGGCAGATTTCAGGGACCTAGAGATTGGAGGGCTAGTGAAGCCAACGACCTGGCTGAAACTCTCCCTGGACTCCAGGCCTCCCTCTGGGCTGTTTGCTGTCTGGTGAACAAGACGCTCCATCTTCTGACTCAACGTTTTCTCTGGTTGTCCCCCTCCTCATCTCTGCCTGGCTTCCTGTAGCCTCAGCTGAAATCCTGCCTTCTATAGGAAGCCGTTCTGGATACCCCTCAAATCCAGATTCTTCTTTGTCCCTATCACCTCCCATTTACCAGGGACATAGCTCATTCGTACGTGGCTATTCGCTTATTATCTCCCTTATTAGATTGTGAGCTCTCAGGAGAGCAGGACTGGCTTTTGCCTGCCTTTGTCTTCATGGTGCGTAGCACAGTGCCTGGCACACAGTAGGCACTTAATAAATTCATATGGAGTGACTGATTGGCCAAGTGAAAACTGGCCTCTCTGATCCCTCCCTAATTCTGTGTGTGAGCAAGGGTCGGGCTCTTTGGCTGACCCAAGACAATGGCTGAGGTCTGCCAGCATTCAAGACCTATGACTGTCATCCACATGGACTCTTTTACTCAGTATTCTGCAAGACTGAATACTGGGCAGGCCTGGAAGTGGGCTTGTGGCTGTGCTGGAGGGGCAAGAGAAACAGAGGAAGCCTGGCCATGGTGGTGAATTCCTGCTGTTCCCATGACCTCCCCTCCCTGCTGCTGCCCCCTCTTCTGGCCTGAAAAGCCACAGGATAGCTGGGGTGTGCTTGGCCCCCTGCTTTTCCTGTAGACACGGTCCACCTTGTGGCCCATGCCCCTCCCAGCCCAGCTTCTGGTGGTGTTCACGCTTACGGTATAACGGTGTCTTGCCTCTGTTCCGGATATGAATCACCCATTTGTTTGGTATCTTTAATAAAAACCAGATGCTATCTCAAAGGTGGCTCATTCAGAGGCAAGCCAGTCTCCCTGTTTTTCTCCTGGCCTATCTATCCTTCCATGCCCCAGGAGAGAGGGTGGGGACCGAAGGTGGGGGCGGGGGAGATGTTCAGCATTTCTCCCACCAGAGGGCGCCTATTGGCCAACAGTGGAGTCATCCTTCCAAAGTGGCGTGTTTCTGAGATTCGAGAATAAAGGCAGATAGGAAAAGAAAAAAGGGGTGTGGCCCAAGATGGCTGCCCAGGCCCTTTTCCTAGGAGCATGAGCCTTAATGCGTTCCTGTAAGAGAATCTGAGCTCTAAGGTGTCAGGGATGAAAAGGGCATCTTCTGGTCCAACCCAGAAGGGAGTCCCAGAAAGGGCTTCCGAAGCATGCTGCTACCAAGAGCTCCCTACCTGCAGGCAGAAAACCTGGCTTCCAACTGAGTGGAGCCTACGTGGCCTGGGATCTGGAAAAAGAATTATTGCGGGCTGGTGTGCGATTTTGATAGTTCAGGGAACGTCTACTGGGGAAGCCCCTCCCACCGATGCAGCCCCCAGTGTCTCTACTGTCTGAGGAGCCAGGCTGAAGTGGGGGAGGGGTGGGGGGGCGGGTAGGAGAGCTGGTGTTGGCTCCTACCTCCACATCACAGGCAGAGAAGCACGTGGTAGGTGCCCCTTTCAGAAAGTGTCGACAACGGCAGCATCTCGATTCTGAATCAGGTGATTCTGAAGCCCGGAGCCACACCCTTGCTGTCCTCAATGGGGTTTGGCATGAGATCCTGGCAACCCTGGCTCTGGAGGGTGCTGGTTATCCAAGGGGAGGTCACAGATGTTCAATCGTCTCTTTCCATGAGTTCTCTCTCAAGCTCTTGGGATTTTCTCTCCTCTCCTCCATCTCCCAACTCTGAAGGTGCTCATCCGCCAGTGTCTAGCTGGTTGCATGTCACTGAAGCCACCTCTTTCATATTATTTATATATATATTCCAATTACATGTGAAACAATTTTTAACATTTTTTTAAATTTTGAGTTCTAACTGCCCCCCCTTGTTTTCCCCCCTCCTTGAGAAGGCAAGCATTTGGTATAGATTATATGTGGGTTCACCTTTGAGACTTGTAAAAATGCTGAAAGGCAGGTAGTTCTTGTGCCTTTTGCAGATGATAGAACTGAGGGAGATGGGTAGTGTGACTTACCCCTAGTCTGGGAGCTAGTCTGGAGCTGGTGTCTTGTTTGAGGACCAGCAGGGAGGCCCCATCGGGGATGAGGCCTGGGACGATTTTGGCCAGGGATCTGGTCTTGCCAGCCCTCCGGTCTCTAGGTTTCCCTGGCCAAGAGCCTTTCTGCTGCAGGACAATTTTTTATAAATTTCCTATCAAATGTTATGAATATCCGGCATCAAGGTGTGAGGCTTTCCAATATTCAGAACTCAAAATTCTGCTTGGAAATGTGAGCCTAGAGATCGTGTAATCCAGATACCTGTTAATTAAGGGTGGGGAAAGAAAACTGGGACCGAACCTGTGATAGATCCATAGAGAGAGCTTCCAGGGAGGAAATTCCCTCCATCAAGGTAGACTGGCATCTGCTTTACCACCAGTGACCTAAAGGAGTCACCTGGGGCCCTGAGAGTCTGAGCCACACATCTAGTCTCTGAAGCAGGATTTGAATTCAGGTCTTCCTGACTCCAAGTAAGTCCCACCCTCACTCCACTGTACTACCTGGATGCCTAAGGTCTACCCTGCCTGAATCACAGTCTAGTCAATTAAGACATGCCACCAATTAGCTTGGTGACATCAACTGACTCCAGTTTACCTCCTTGCCTAGTTTACTGGGCTCTAAACATCTGAGGTCATGGGTCTTTATTACTGGCCCCTTTCCTGGGATCTGGCTGCTGAGGATTCCTGGGCATCTCACTGCTAGAGTAGAAATATCGGCAACTTCAATTCCAGGTTGTTCAAAGTTCACTCTTTTGGTTTTAAATCTTAGCAAGCCTTTACAATAACAGGAAGAATGTGAGGACTCTCCTTAATATATATCACTCCTACACCTTTTTCTGGGTTGCCTCATCTTGGCACGAGGGTGACCTTGGCTCTCGCAGGCTCTGCCAACAGAAGGTGAGCTCTGCTAAGTTCTAGACAGGGCTGGACGTAGCCCGCAGGCAGTCCCGATGTCCTTGGCCAGTGGCTGGGTGCTCCCACCTCCTCTGAGGCTCCCCTTTGCCCTCTGAGTGGCCGTCCATTTTCATTCTTCTGAGCCCATAGCACCCCATGACTCACAGCCATGAAGCACTGCCAGCAGAATGCTGGCATTAACAAGATGGAACTTTGTTCCAAGGAGAAACTTTGGGTCTTTAAAGCACAGCGCCCTTTTTTCTTCAAAGGCCATCTAGCTGCCTTTCCTCCTACTCCTCTTCTGATCTGGGGCCATTTCATTGTCTGTGCCCAACACTGCATGGAAAAGCCAGGAGAAGGCTACCCTTCCCCCGCTCCCCCACCCCAGGCTGTGTTACCAGAAAAGGAGCGGGGCAGGTGGAATTGGCAGAGCAAAGGATGATGGTGGTCCAGAGTGGCCACGTACCATCAGTAGATCTAGAGAAGAGCCTTCAGCACGTGGGGTGGGGACTGAGAGAGGACACAGGCACCAAACCATGGAGGGATCACCCACACCAATGAAATCCAAAATCTCTCTGAGGAGCAACATACCTGACTCTGCACTGGGGAAAAAAAAAAAAACAACCGAAAACCGAAACCCCAAACTCAAAAATGTTGTAGATACAGTCAGGAGCGGTTTCTAGCAGATTGTCTAGTTTTGCTCAACTGCTTTTTTTCTTGTTTCCTTTAAAATTGTTATTCGAATGGAAATTCTCATGCAAAAGGGAGGGGGAGGGCTGAATTCAGGAAAGCGTGATACAAAAGCCAGAGGCGTCAAGTTTTATAAAGAAGAGGCTCATTAATAGCGCTCCTTTCTTTAACTTTAGGAGGAAAAAAGACCGCCGTTGCTGTTTCTTTGTGTGTCTAGACTATGATAGTCCTACATATACTTATGTTTATACCATGTCCCTTCTCGGCCTTCATCTATACAACATGCAAAATACATGTATAAATGTGTGCATACATAGGTTCTTAGACTGAGAACTAGCAAGGCATATAGCATAACTCCCTCATTTTGGTGGGTGAGGAAACTGAACTCCATGGAAGTTAAGTGACTTGCCTAAGGTCATACACAAATAAGAAATGGTGGAGGCAGGATTTGAACTCAAGTCCTGTGGCTCTAAATCTGCTGCCCTTTCCATTTCCACATAATTTCATATATTATATACGTACTTGCATATAAGTGATATATATATAGCAACACACATATATAAAGCAAAATATGCATATATTTCTGTATATGTATTCTACATCCAGGAGGAGGTCTTTGTTCGAGTTTTTAGCAAATGAGCATGAGAAAAACTATTAATTTCAATAGTTCTCATAGGTACTACACATAATGCCTGCCAACACCAGTGGGGGCTTGTTGGCTTCTTGTTAGCAGCCACTGGCTAAGGGGGAAAGGCTCATCACCAGGGACCTGGCAGAATGATGTATTGTCTTTTTTGGCCACAGCTACTCATGAAATCCTCTCCTGAGGTCCAAAGGGCCCTTGAGCTGGGGGGAGGGGGAGAGGGGAGGGTGAAAGCACAGAGGTGAATCATGGCCCCTGGAAGTATTGAGGGATTCCTAGAGTTGCCACTAGTTCTTATACCCAAGGCAAATGGCATGAAGTGGGCTCGAAGTTGGTGGGGATGGAGAGGAGTCCTTAGCGGTAGCCTGGGAGCATGAGGGAGAAGAATTCAAACCAGCCCCACATCTGGGAACTTCTTAATTTGATTTGATTTCTACTAAATGCTGAGCTCTGTTGTTTCTACCCCCCTAAAGGCTATGTGAGCATTGTTTCATCCCAGCAGCAGAATTGCTTATTTTCCAAGAAAAGATCCCATTCAATCAGTGATTGGAGATTGAGAGGTCATTCTTCATTGAAGTCCCATGTTGGCCCCTCCTCAAGTTAGGGAAGCCTGTGTTGGTAAGCAAAATGGGCTGTTAGCACTTAGTTGGCCTTTTCTTTCCTTTGAGTAATTCAGTGTATTTCATTGAGTCTTACTAAGTGCTAAGCCCCAGGCCCAAACCCCTATTAGGTGTAAATCCTATGTGGGTGTGGATTGGCAACTAAGGTGGGGCCCAAGGTGTGGCTAACTCCAGGGAGGGCCTAGTTTACATGTCTGGGACAGCAGAGGCTCTTAGACCACATGGGTTTAAGTCGCCTCTTTGTGACGATTTTAGGTCACGTGGGTGAGTTGCTTGTGTGACTCACCCCTGATTCTGAAAAAGATATAAAACTGGGGGTTGGCCTCCTCTTCCTTGGAGCTCATTCCCGGGGCAGTGATGGCACATGTGACTCTGGGCCAGCCCTTGTTCTGAGCTCACGGGCTGAACCTAGATGTTGGTAACTATGAATTGTATTGGATCTGTCTGTTGATGTTTGTACTTTGTTTGTATTTTTGCTCTGAAGTTCAGGGTGCTGGTCTTTTTCCTCTGAGCTAAGTGAATGATATTTGTGTGCTGAGTTAAAAGTAAGCTTGTCAACCCCTTCACCTTGCTTTCCTTAGTTAAGCAGATCAAAAGAACCTATGCTGTTGGCAGCTTTCTGGGTTCTGGCTGTGGGTGGATCTTACACCCCCACAGAAGCTGCTAGCCCTATTGTGGAAACAGAGCCACATCTGGATTCTTGAGGGGAGTGCCAGTGGAAGCAGGGTACAAGCTCTAGCTGAGCTGAAGAGGCTTCGAGGATTAGCCCAGTGACAGATGTGGGCTCTCTAGTCTGATGACCACCCTGGCTACTTTTGAGTGCCTCATTTCTGGGTTTGCCATAAGGTGATGAATATATTTTGTCATGAAGACTCAGGAGGAGGCTGGGAGGGGTTCTAAGCAGGCTTAGTGGAAGAAGTCCCCACTAGTCAGGAATCCCAGGCCATTGGGCTGCTGCACCCCTCCCTCTGGGGGCACAGTATGCCATCCTGCTCAGCTGGGACGCTTTGGCATCCCTGCGAGGCTCATGCACTTCCTGGGGTATGAAGCAGGGCCACAGGAGCAGGAGCAAAGGGGCAGTGGGCTGCGTCACCCTGGAGGGCAGAATGTCCTGTTCCTCCTCCCCAACATTCCTGGGACATTCCAGCCCCAGGAAAATAAGGGGAGTTACTTTGTACTTTGTGCGGGTAACTTGTTAAGTAACTTTGTAGCCCTTATCTCACCTAATCCTCCTAACACTCTGTGAAGTTCCAAGTGTTGGTGCCAGCTTCCATTTCACAGATGAGGAAACTTTCTGATGAATTATGCACCAGAAGACTTGATGGCATCCTAGCCCCCATGGGAGACCTAGGAAGAGGCAGAGCAAGATCCAGGCTGTTGGCTGCCCCTGAAGCCGCTGGGTAATGCAGGATGGTGTAAAGAGTAGACACTGGATTTAGAATCTGTAAACCAAATCAGAATTGAGGCTCTGGAAGGGGCCTCAGCAGCCACTGGTCTACTTCTTGACATGTGGGTCATCAGCGTTGGACAGCTCCCATTGCCTATATGGAGCTCTCAGCCACTTTCTTCTACCACTTCTGGTTCTGACCTCTGGGGGCCACGTGGAACAAGCTGAATTCTTCTTCCACAGGACAGCCTTTGGGTTGGGTCCAGCTGTATGACCCTGAACAAGTCACTTCCGTTTGCCTCGGTTTCCTCCTCTATAAAGTGTAGGTAATAACAGAACCTACTTTACCAGGATGAAATGTGATAGTATTTGTAAAGCAGTCAGTGCAGTGCCTGGCACATAGTAGGTGCTGTATAAAAGCTAGCTATTATTATCATTATTTATATTAGTAATGGGAGCCTCCCCTCATTGGATGAAGGGAGAAGCTATAATCCAAATGAGCGACTGTTTAGCCAGCCAGGAGTCTGATCATGTGCTCACATGATGTGGCTGCCGCCGTAGGGGACGTTTCAAGTGGAGGCAGATGTCTGTATCAAGGTGCAAACACACACCCACATCTGGTGACAAGTCTGCTGTGTTTCTCTCCACAGAGAGGTAGCTTTTGGCCTTCCATGAGAGCTCTTTCCAAGGAAAAACCCATCAGCATCAAGATGAGAATTGACACAGGAGAGGGAAGGGGCTAAGTATTTATTGAGTGCCTACTATGTGTCAGACTTGCATTTAGTGCTTTACAAATATCTCAGTAGATTCCCTGAAAGGTGAGTGCTAATATTGTCACCCACATATTCTATTTTTCAGTTGGAAAAAATGGAAATAAAAAAGAGGTTAAGTGACTTCCCCAAGGCCACACATCTTCTAGTTATCTGTGGTGGGAGTAGAGCCCAGGTCTTCACGATGCAGAATCCAGTGGTCTGTCGAGCCAGTGCTGCCTCTCTGACATGAAAGGGACATGAGCGAGTTGCTACACAGACAGTTGTCCTTTTTCTTCTCCATTTCCTACGATATCCTTGGAAATGTTAATGTCCTGGGAATATGTATTTGCCCAATCCAGCATCTGTTGGTTGGGTAGCCATGTACCTGCATTCTCTACTCCTCTACCAAATGAATAGTATTTGTGGCCATATAAGGGAGTGCTGTGAGCTCTGAGCTCTGCTTTGGAGCTGGTTCTGGTCCTCTGACCATGTGGTGAAGGGAAGTCTTTCTATGGGCTGTGGGAACTAGATTGGGCCACGTTCAAAAGACACTAACCAGCCAAATTGAGGGTCATGCATGGCTCGTTCCTACCTGGAAGGTGTCTGAAGAGGACAAGCCAATGAAGGCCCCTCCCACCCAAAGCTGCATGAAGCTGAGTATATAATAAACAGCTAATGTTTATAGAGTACTTACTGTGTGCTAGGCGCCATGCTAAGTGCTTTACAATCATCCCACGTGATCCTCACAACAACCCTGGGAAGTCGGTGCTATTATCCTTTCCATTTTATAGATGAGATAACTGAGTCAAACAGAGGTTAAGTGACTAGCCCAGGGTCACACAGTGAGTGATGATCTGAGGCTGGATTTGAACTCAGGTCTTCCTGATTCCAGAGTCAGCACCGGCTAGCTGACCATGAGAACACAGCATTGCTGTTGCTTCCCTCACTGTTGTGAATATTCTTTTTTGTTCTGAAATGAAGGAGATTGGAAATATCTGTGACCTTCTGAGCTTCAAAAGGTCAAAGAGCAATCACCAGAATTCTAAGAACCAGAGTCCATGCAAGGACTTGCCAGAAGTCTGACAGTGGCTGACCTAGCCCAGTGGTAGTGGAGAACAATGACTCCTCTGTCAGCTAAGTGGAATTTGGATGTGAACTTTGTGGGACCAAAGCTGCGTAGAATCTGCTCTAAGTTTGAGCTCACTCTCCCCAAGAAGCAAAGGGAAATGGTGGGAGGGTGTGCCTAGGGTATTGGGGAAAACTACTTGTACTTCTGTCCTTACTATATCTTTGCTGTAAACAGCCCTTTGTAACAGCTAAGTGTTGGAGAAGGAAATGGCAAAGCACTCCAGCATCTTTGCCAAGAAAACCCTGAAGGAGTCATGAAGAGTCAGAAGGGATTGTTAAAAAAAAAAAACCAAACCAAAACAACTAAACAGCAACAGCAGGCTAATTGACGTTAAATGGAACCAGGGCACTAATTATGGGCAGTCAGTATAGTGGAGAAGAGGCTCCAGCTGATGGCATTCGAAAAAACCACACTGGTGCCTTCCAGGCACACACTGGAACCCTGAGGGATAGGTACATTCCTCCTGACTTTGGGAGTCCAGACTCTATGCACACACATGCATCTGTATTGTAACGCTTTTCCTTGCTTGCTTCTGAACTTTGCCTATGGCTTCTCCTCCCATCCACCCTCCACCTTAGACAGTTGTGTGCATGGATGAGATAGCAGCTGCCAGCAAGGCCACATCACACGGCTGCCCGTGTGTGTGTGTGTGTGTGTGTGTGTGTGTGTGTGTGTGTGTGTGGCCTGGCTCTGGTCTCTTCCAACTCCAATGAGGCCACACACCCACTGAAGAGAATGACAAAAGCCATTATTTACACAACACTTGTGAGTTTGCTAAGGACTTTACAATCGCTTTTGAGCCTCCTAGCCACCCTGTGATGGAAGTCAATAGGCATCATTTGGCCCACTTTACAGACTAAAAAACTGGGAGATGACTCACCCAAAGTCACAGAGTGACTCTGGGAAGAAGGGAGATGCCATTTCTAAGCCTCAGCTGGTCTCCAGATTTAAGCTGACCCCAGCCTGAGCCAAAGCATAGCTGCGAAATATCCAGCAGGCAGACAGCATGACACTTGGGGCATTTACCGTGGGGCTGTGGGGCTTTAAAGCAAGTATGCCCTTTTCCCTTTGTGCTGGCTACCTGGAAAGGCTCTGTTCCTGTCCCTGGGCTGAGGGGGTACTCTGGCTGCTTCATTCCCTTCCTCATTTACATGTGTCAGGTTTTAAATAAATACTTTCATTATTGGACTGATACATCTCTTGGGTATTTTGATGCTAGAGAAGAGATTGGATTGGGCCTCAGGTGGGGAGGTGCATAACTGATTACCCCCAAACAGCCACCAAGAATCTAGAGGAACAGCCAAGAGGGGCTACAGTGAGAATTTAGACAAGACCCCTATTCCTGTCCCTATCTTGATCTCTATGCCTATCTATCCCCATCTATCCCTGGGAGTATCCATCCACCCTCCATATCAGTCCCGTCTCCATTTCTGATGTCTGTGTATATTTCTCTCCATCTCCATCCTTACCCCAGCCCAGCCCCACCTCCATCTCCATTTTGATTTCTCTCCCTGCCTATAACAAGAGAAAGCAAGCCCCTGGGTCCCTGAGATGGCTGACTAGCCTCGTTTTCCTCTTCTCTCTCTGGCCAATCCGAGAGCTCTTCATGACGCAGTGAGTCATATACTCTCCATGGTTTCAGCCTCTGCCATTGATGAGTGGAAATGACAATTCCTGCCCTCCCACTGTTCCCAGGTGGCTTGAAAGGAACAAATTGAATCGTTGGTGTAAGTAAAGGGCAGGAGAATAGCTCTCCCGTAGATCTAAGCAGGATGAAATATGTGTGTAGACATACACATATTGTACATGCATACAAAGGTGTCCCAAAAGTCTTAGCGCTGTTTAAATCCAACAGCATAAGACCGCACTAAGACTTTTGGGACACCCTGTATAACCATATACATATGCATATATGTGACAAGGCCCGTGTGTTGAGAGGGACACTCCCCCACATATGGCATGGGGGTGTTTTTGTATTTCTCCAGGGGAGGCAGGATAGAGGAATCTAGGCTTTTCTCTCCTCCATTCTTCTCCAAGGGAGACTTTAATTCCTGCCAGGAAATGAAGCAGGAGGTTGGGGCCAGAGGTTGCCATGCTGCTTTCCTCAGAGAGAAGGACTGCTAGGCTAAAATTATATCTATCTGCTCCCTTAAATATTATTAGTCTAAGGCACATGAGTTTCAGCTTCAGGCCTACTTCCGATGGCTGTTTCCCATCTGGAGGGCAAGGAGGACCCCAAGGTCTATAACTAAGGCTTGACCCCTTTCTTTGCATACACGTCCATCAATTAGCCAAGAAAATCCATTTACCCAAATCAGTAGTAAAACAGAAATCAGGAGAATATATGGCAGACAGTGCAGAGTTGGGACAGAGATAACAGCTTGAGCTCCATCAACCCCAGGGACAAGCTCCTGGAAGTCTGCAAGGTAGCAAACTGGGGAGAGGGACATGATGGAGACTGCCAGCCCCTCCTCTGTCTTCCCAGAGTCTTCTCCTTCACACCCTGAACTAGGCTTGGGTTTATCATCTTTCCTCTCAAAGCTGGAAGCCAGGAGTGCCTGAAACGACTCCAAGCTTGAAGAAAATGAGAGAGTTCTCCTTTCTCCAGCTCTGGCCAACTCTGGTCCTGCCCTCAAGCAGGGAGGGGCTTGGCAGTCATCTCTGCCCATTGGAAGAGAGTCCCTGACCTCTGGCCTTTGGGGCTGGGGTCACAGTCTGCATAGAGATTTAGGAATTGTGGGTTCAACCCCCAGCATTGTTACTAGTGCTATGATCTAGGTGTGTCCTTTCTGCTTAAGTGTTATATAATCTAGACACAGCACACGCTGGACTTTCCCCCCTAAATCACCTCTCTTTAGTTCAGTGTGTCCCAGTTCAGGTCAGTGCTTCCCAAACAAGCATCCCAAGTAATGCTGTTTATCCATCACAAGATGGACTTTGTTCCAACCCACCGGTGTAGGAAATCAAAAACAAAGCCTTCTGGGAGACACAAGGGGTTTAGACAATTCTTGGCCCCTGAGGTAAGGTCCAGTTTCTTTTCCCCAGACATCTATTGAATCCTCCAAAGTCAGAGCACCACCCTGTGGTTTGGAATCCCCTTGGAAATTTGGGATTTCCCCGATTATTAGAGCTACCCCCCAACAATTATTATCTTCATTGTGTGTGTATTTGTTTTTCCTCATCACGTATGTGTTGTCCTCCTTCCCAATCCAGTAAAATAGAAGCTCACAGAGGGCAAGAAGTGCCTGGGTTTTCTCTTTCTATGTCCAGCCCCTGATCCAGCACTGGGCTCACAGTAAGTTCTTAATAAATGCTCTTAAGATGAAAGCAAAAATTCTTGCTCAGATGCTAATGCTCCTTCTTCTTGAGGAGCTCTCCACATGCCTTTGGGGCTGGGGCTCCCTTTGATGGAGTTCTTTGGATCTTGGATGGAGATCATGGCCAGGCACCCAGTGCAGGGAGGCAGCCCCTCCAGGGAGGCCACCTTGAGGCTTGTTCTTGGCTTGGAGTGGGGAGGGGGCAGGGGAGGTGAAAGCCAAGCAGGTCTCGCACTCCCAGGGCACTGGCTCCTGGGAGGGCACTTTCTGTCCCAGTATCAGACAGATGTCTCGAAACAACTGCCCTTTAGTCAGCTTCAAGAAGGGCCTGACAGAGATGGTGCTAGAACTCCCAAAGGGAATGCTTGAGAGGTCAATAACAGCCTCTGAGGTTTTTTCCCTCCACCATGTTGGAATGCTCCATGTAGCATAGCCAGCTCAGGAGCATCCCCAAGAAGAGAGAAAAGAATGGTGTGGACCCACTCAGAGGCTGAGGCTCCCTCGGGTCCTGAAAACCAACCACTCACACAAGGTCTCACCCTTCCCAAGGGAGAGTCTTCATTTTCATCGGACAAACGTTCCCAGACATTCAGATTGTCTACTGGGCTGGAGATCTGTGTGACTCTGGACTGGAAGGCCATAAGCTGGGCGCCAGGGGACCCAGATTTGAATCCTGGTTTAGCCACTGACTTGGTGAGTGACTCAAGGCAAGACTTTCCTGATCTGGGTCCTAAGTGCAGTTTCCTCTTGGAGATGAGAGGACTGGGCTTCAGCTTTATGAGTCACTTCTGCTATTTCTGGGCCTCCCCTAGTTACCAGCTTTTGCCCTTTGAAGATAGGAGACAGCTTGAGGACCAAGTAAAGACAATCCTCCTTTCCTCAACCCTTGAATTTTACTAAGGCTCTGGAGGCCATCAGTTGGCATCACCTTCCCTTTTCTCCCCTACTGTATCCTAGAACATAGGGGTGGAGTGTGTCTGTAAGGCAAAATGGGCTCCTTAGCACTTCAGGAATTTGGCTTTTGTTTACTTTGGGTGAGGGTACTCTCAGCTGTTAAGTGCTAAGCCCTAGGCCCAAAGCCCTATCAGGTGCGAAACCTGTGTGGGTGTAGATTAATGACTTAAGAGAGGCCAACTCGAGAACTAATGGTCTCTGGTCGTTGAGGCGGGGCTTGAGAACGCCAGAGGCTCGGCTGCGAGGAAAAGTGAGCCAAGAGACAACTACAGCGGAAGCGGAAGCTGTGGAAGCAGAGCTGACCCTCGTGTAGACCCAGGAGTGCGAGCAAGGACTTGAGGCCAGTAAATATGATTTGGCTAAATAC
>CM053623.1:457144983-457168923 GCA_028646595.1 Phalanger gymnotis
GTGCTAAGGAGAGATGGCTAGATTTGGAGTCAGAAGAACTGGGTTCAAATCTCACCTCAAATTCTTTCTTGCTTCTTGGCCTTGAGTAAGTCGGTTGCTTAATACCTCAGTTTTGTTGTCGATAAAATGGGGGTTTCTTCCAACTCTAAATCTATTGTCATCGATTTTCAGATCCCTCTTTATCATTCCTCAGTCTCTGCTCGTCTTCTCCAGTCTGTCTTGCCAAGGTCATCTCTTCTGTCCCTCCTGCTGACACTGGGTGTTTCCAAAAGGGCTGCCCTCCTCTTGGCTTCCTCATCAGCTTCCATGTGTTCAGCAATCATCTCCAGGAAGATGATTCCCAGATCTTGAGAGCCAGCCTGGGGATGGGCCTCCACATCACAAACTGTCTCACAGACATTTCCACAGAATGTTGCAGAGATAGCTCTGACTCAACACGTCCCACACAGAAGTCATTATCTTTTTCTTCCAATCCACCCTCTTCTGAACTTCTCTCTTTCTTTGAAGGGCCCCCTATCTTCCTTTCTCCAGGTTGGTAACCTCATCTCCTCACTCACCCTCACCCCCCATATTCCAAATTCACCATTTCTGCCTCCTTGGCATCTCTCATCCAGACCCTTCTCAACACTCATATAGCTGACACTCAGCTCAGGCCCTCAGATGCTAGTGTTCCTTCTTCCTGAGGTGCTCCCTGGCCCTCCACATGTCTTTGGGGCTCTCATCCACTGCAGTGGTGGCCAAGCCTCTACCTTCCAGGCTTGTCGTAAAGGTCAAAGGAGATAATACCCTGAAGTGCTTTGCAAACCTCCAAGCCCTACATGGATGCCAGCTTGTCACCGAGATAAATTCACACTGTCTCTGGCCCAGTCAGGAGAGCTGACCTAGAGAACCATGGATCCTGGGCTTAGGGGGCTGTTCTAGTGAGTCTGCAAAGGGGCTGCTCTGTTAGGAGAGCTCTGCTTGGAACCTGGAAGCTGTTCCCATAGAAAGACCTCAGTATGCCAGGCTGCAGCCCCTACTTGTGAGTGCCCTGACCTGGAGTGTGGAGTGTCCCACTTGTGGCTATCAGTGCTCGGGTTCTGTAAGTGCTCACCATGGGTACCATGCCTGTTCATAATGTTAATTAAGGTGGGACTTTTTTTTCACTGTTTTCTCTTTTAAAATGCTAAAGTAATCAAGTGCCTTTGATTAAGTCTTACTAGGTGCAAGCCCCAGGCTCACACCCTTTTGCTAATTAGATGTGATACCTTGGGCCCTAAAAAGGGTATATAAACTCAGAGGTTAGCGTTTTGTTTGGTGCTCTCACTCACTGGAAGAGTGTTGGTGTGGAGACTCTGGGTAGCCACTGGAGCCCTCCCCTCCTTTGAAGAAAACCCAGATGTTGGTGCTTCTCTTTTTGGGAACTATGTGTGTGATATCTTGATCAGACAAAGCCTGTCTGTTGAATTGTGTTGCTTGAGCTGTTGATATTTTCTGTTTGAAATTTTTATTTGTATTCTCTCTGAAGTTCACAATGCCAGCTTTCCTCCCTGAACTAAGTGAATGATATATGTATGCTTGGTTAAAGTGAGATTGTTAACCCCTTAAAGTTACTTTCCTTAGAAAAGCAGATAAAGAACCTGCGCCGGCAGTTCTTGTAGCTGGTCCTGTTGGGTCTTACACCCTATAGCAGCTGCTAACAACATTATTGAGACACCTTTTGTGGAAGATTGTGGCCCAGACTTACTGTCAGTACTCACAGATTGCTCAGAGAAGTTTGTAGCCATGTATCTGTGAACACGTCACCTGCCCCTTCTCGGTAGAATGTGAGCTATCTGAGGGCAGACTCATGGTGTGTTTCTGTAACCCCAGGTCCTCTCCAAGACCTTGTGTTTGGTAAATGTTTGTTGAACTGAACTGTAACAACAACAAAGCTAATATTTCTATAAGTGCTCTAACGTTTGCAAAGTGTTTCACAAATGTTGTCTCAGTTTCTCGTCACAATGCTGGGGGCTAATGGCTATTATTACCCTCAGTTTAGGAACTGAGACAGGCAAAAGTTAGTAGACTTGTTCAGGATCACTCGGCCAGTAAGTGTCAGAGGCAAGATTTAAATTCAGGTCTTCCTGACTCCAGGTCCAGCACTCTGTCCTCAAGAAGTGGTCCAGGCTGCAAATACAAGCCAGTCTAAGAAGAGTTTCAAAAGGTTCTTTAATGGAAGAGACAGCCTCCCACCCCCATCCCCAGATTATAGTTTTGTTCATTTTTATAATTAATGCTGTCATTAAAGGCAAGAAGAAATCGATGAAATGTTCATCAAAATTCCCACCAGGCTCAACAGGAGTGACAGGAGTGAGTCTTTAAGGATTGTGGAAAGGCCCAGCTTCCCCTTCTGGTTGTAAACTCCCTGCAGCAAAGGCCTGAGGTCAGAGAATCATGGACGGCCTCCAGGATACACCAGTGTCTTCCTCCCCCGGTGCTGGAGTCTTCAGGGCCACAGCCCTTGAGGGACACTAGAGGAGGTGGCTAACTTTACCCAAAGATAGGGAGTCCCTGTAGCTATACTAGCCCTAGAGGCTGGCTTAGACTGGTTTAGGCCATCGCCTCCTGAGTGTTCATAGTCCCACACAATGTCTCCAACTCCAGGGACAAGGAGCTTAAAACCCAGAGCCTGGTTGGTGGCATCTGATGGAAACAGCAATTTAAATGTTGGGCAGAGAGATCTTCCATTTTTCTGCTCCCATTTTGCAATGGACTTGTAGGCAGAGGCCTAGGTTCAAATCTCAGCTCTGCCATTTTCTATTTATGTGACCCTGGGCAAGTCACTTAACTTTGCTGGGTTTTGGTTTATTCCTCTGTTATAGCTTCCAGTGTCCCTTCCAGCTGTAAATCTATGACATGACTTGCAATTGACTTTAATTTGAATGAGGGAGGGCTGTGCAAGGTCTCCTGCCTCACTTTCTCCTCTAGAGCCATCTGGATCCAGTAGCCAGATATTCATCAGGATGACTCGAGATGACCCTCCCTCTCCCTCTCCTCCACAGGAAAGTAAATTTTGATGGCCAGTAGCTGCCCACTTAACTTGGGGTTTACAGTTAGATTTCTTTCTTTTTTTCTTTCTTTCTTTCTTTCTCTCTCTCTTTTTCTTTCTTTCTTTCATAAAACCATAGATTTAACCACAATAGGTCCCTGCCCAAGCTCCACTTAATGGCTCTATTTTGGGCCTTCCTGACTTAGTCAATGTCAATGGTAACTGTTGTTCTTTGGAATGGCAACCCTGAGGGTCTTCCCCTCCCAGTCTGATTTTTTTTTCTTTTTTGCCAATTAAAGGGGTCATCCCTTGACTCACTTCTTAAAGAGGCCTATTCACTGAATGTACTTTACTCTAAGTGAGTACAATGAAAAGGCCTTAGCCTAGTAGGGCCAAGGTCTCCCACTGCATCCTGGGCCATCTCCAGTCATCCTGGTGAACATCAGGCCACTGGACCCAGGTGGCTCTGGAGGAGAAAGTGAGGCTGGTGACCTTGCACAACCCTCCCTCACTCAAATAAAAGTCAACTGCAAGTCATGTCATCATTTCCCTGATGCCATGGTCCTCTTCGAAAGCGAAGGACAAACACAACAACAAATCTATAATCCTAGTTCAACCCAGTCAGTGTTTTTACAGCTGAGTAAACTGAGTCTTGTCAAGGAAAGGGGTGGGAGAAGGCCCACCTCTGAGCAGGAAGAGCCCTGGTCTGGAATCTGAGGTCTGAGGTGGGAATCCCTAGTCTGTGGTCCTGCACAAACCCCCTTAAGCTCTCTCTGCATCCTCATCAGTAAAATAAGGCATCAACCTCCCTGGGCTCTAATGAGATTCACACAAGAAAATGCATGAGAAGAGCTTTGCCAAAGGTATCAAGGTACCTGCTGTGGCCAGCCGAGATTCAGACCAACAGTTCAGACTCCACGCCTTGTACTCCTTCCACGGGGCCCAGGGCATGCAGGGAAGGCTGGATTATGTTTTAGGAGCACGGCATACTGCTCTGCATTCAAGCCTCCACCTCAAAGCTCAGCAGACCTCTCTGGCGTTAAACCTGAAAGTTTGGTTGAAGAAGGAAAACAAGCTAGGTGATAGAAAAATCCATGTTGTTTATTATTTTCCCTTACAGCATAGCTAAGCTAGCTTGCTTGTACATACAAGGAGTCAGAGCATAAGCTCTGGCTGTCTGAACAAAGGAATGAGAAAACTTATATACGTTATTTTAGCAGACCCAGCAAGCCTGTGTTACCTCATTATGACCCCCATGTATGTTTAACCATGATACAAGAAGAAGATTTCCCTTAATGGAATAGGGTTGTAAAGAATGTTGACAAAGGTCAGTTAATATTAAGCAAGGTAGTCTTTCTTGGGGTTAGAGTCTCATCCTTTAATGGCTAACAGGGGAAAGAATGTCCTTAGGTCAGTCTGATCTGGCCTTGTTGACAGAGGTAAGGGTATTTCCTGAGCAAACTCTAGAGAACAAAGAAGCCCAGGTCCTGGATCTTCTTCCAGTTACTCATAATTCAGACTCTGGGTCTGGTTGAAATTAAAAATGATATAAAATGGTATGAAATGGTATAAAACGTTCCACACTGGGAAGCAGCCCACATGGCTGCTACCAAGATTTGGTTAAAAGAAAAAGGAATCCTAACTTCCCTATCCCTCCTTGTCTCTGGCTGCACCCCCTCATCAAAGTGGTCTGCTGGCTGGCTAGCCTGACACACATCTGGAAGGTCCCCACCCCTCAGGCTTTGCACCCTTCCTCCTCCTTGGGGGCTGGTCTGCCTGAGAGTCAGAGCTGGGGGCTGGGAGACAGAATAGGGCAGGCTGGCCTGGGCCCTCCCACAAAATGAAGGCTCCAGGAGGGATTCACCCAAGGGAGAAGGTGGGCAGGGCTTGGGGAGAATGGGTTGTAACTTCTCATTCTGTCTTCTTAGTAAATCTCCCTTTGTTCAGTTGTAAGCAGGATGATGATAAATGGTATTAGCAATATCATTAACTGGCATGGGGGATATTGGGGAGAACATATCAGAATGGGGACTTGAGCCATTAACATTAGAAAGACCCCCAGATGCTCAGGAGGGGGCCTGAGCCCCAGCCACCTTCTGGAAGCTGGAGGTTGGGATCAGGACTGTCAGTGTCTATAAATGGGCTACAATGAAGGGGTTGGACTCACTGGCCCTCAAAGGTAAAACTGACCCCAGGATTTACAAGGCAGTGAGGGTATTGTGCAGAGAGCACTGGCTTGGGAGTGTGAGGACCTGGATTCAAATCCTGCCTTTGGCACTTACTTGTGACTTTGGGCAAGGAGCTTAAAGACCTCTTCTTGGTCTCAGATTGTAAATGAGCCTGTTGGCCTCCATGGCCTCCTCCAAGCTCCCTCCCAATCCTAGACGTAATGTTACAATGCTTTGAGCCTGTGCTCTCTCTCCTCTGCATCGGAGGCCTGCTCAGCCCAAAGCAGCCCTCCCTCCTTCCACTCTGATTACCTGAGCCTCCCACTAGGCCTAAAGCACCAATGGCCAGGAACCACTTTTTACGTGATTATGTCTGGTTTCCTTGGCAACCTCTCCAGCAGAAGCCCCAGGGTGCAGACTATGTTCTCTGCACACAAATGAAGATTCTATAGCCATGCCTGGAGTGGCCTCCCTCCCTCCCTCTCTCTCCCTCTCTGGCTTCTTTGTCTTTTAGAATCTTTCCCCACTCTCTAAACCTGACTTAAAGGCCTTCCCAGCCTCCTCATCCAGTCCTCACCATGGGGCCCTAATGCCTTTCTTCCCCAGACCACCACCATTCTCTTTGCAAATGTGTTCTTTGGGTATGGGAGGAAGGGTGGGAGAAGACAAAGAGCTGCCTTGAGCCAGAAAGACCCAGATTCAAATCCTGCTTCTGACACCATGGGCTGCCTGGAAGCCGCTCCTCAGACTGGTGGAGAAGGGGCTTACCGGAGCCTTTCCTCTTACTGGCCCTTCATCCCTGGGTCAGGCGAGGGTCTCTTCTGAAATGTGCTCATGTCATTGGCGCCCCAGCACTTCCGACAGTGCCTTGCACACAGTAGGTGCTACATCAATTCATACTGATTGATTGGTATTGGGCATTATAGTTCCCAACCACAGACTCTTGGAGATAGGAAGGAGATACAGGCAGCTGCTCCCATCTGGAGCTGAACAAAATCCCGTCTTCGATGACTCACCCACCCACCCTCACCTGGACCCTCACACCCCACCCCACCCCCATCCACACCCACTCACCCCACCCCCACATTCACACTCACATCTGTCCAAACACACACACACACACATACACACACACACACACACATACACACATACCCCGCCCCCAACACACATGGGCATGGGTCAGCCTTTGCTCAGACATCCCTCCTAAGGGAGCGAGTTCCACTTTTGGACAGCTCCAGGCATAAGAGGCTTTCCCCAACTCCAAGCTTCATGGGGCCCCATGGTTCCCATCTCTGTCCTTTGGAGCCAGGTAGGACAGGAAGAGCACCCTCTTTCATAGGGCAACCCTGCAGACCCCTGAGGACAGACATGGAGCTCCCCAAGCCTTATCTTCTCCTGCCCATTTGTCCTCAGGTCTTCATACATTATGGCCTTGCTAAAATGGGAAGCCCACAATAGACACCATCCGCTGATGGGGTCTAACCAGCTGGTCTCTGGCTCCGGACACTCTGCTTCTAGGAAGGCATGCTTGCTCAACCTCTTGCCCCTTCGGGTCATCCACGTCCTGTGGTTGACCCAGACTGAGATTGTTTTCAGGCCGACTGCTATGTGAGCTGAGCCTCTTCCACCCTGTACCTGGGAAGCTAGTGTAGACCTTGCAGCTTCTGCCCGTTGAAATTCTTAGAGTATTCAGTGCACTGTTCTAGCCTGTGAAGACCTTTTTAGAACCTGACTGTCATTCAAGGGTCATCAAGCACACACTGCCTAGTTCTACTTCCTAGCTTTGGGGCCTCTTGAAAAACTGATAAGGTCTTAGAACGGTGCCTGGCAAGGTCTTAGGACAATGCCTGGCAAGGTCCTAGAAAAGCGCCTGGCAAGTAGTAGGTTCTTAGCAAATGTTTATTAACCTACTGGCTGATAAGCATGCAGGGTGACCCTATATACAAGTAGGTGCTCACTTCTTATCTGTCCTGTATACAAAGATAATGGTCTCTACCCCCTACCCCCACCCCCACCCCCACCCCCAAGTTCCTTGAAGACACCTGACTTTTTACTTTTGTATCTGAAACCCCAGTGCCTGGCATATATAGTCAGTGCTTAATTATTAACAATTAAAACTGTTGTCAGTGTTAAACCTGAAAGTTTGGTTGAAGGAAACAACAGAGCTAGGTGATAGAAAAATCCATGTTGTTTATTATTTTCCCTTAAAGCATAGCTAAGCTAGCTTACTTGTACATACAAGGAGTCAGAGCACAAGCTCTGGCTGTCTGAACAATAGAATGAGAAAACTTATATACGTTATTTTAGCAGACCCAGCAAGCCTGTGTTACCTCACTTATACCCCTGTTAGCCATTAAAAGATGAGACCCTAACCCCAAGGGAGAATATTAACTGACCTTTGTCAACATTCTTTACAACCCTATTCCGTTAAGGAAAATCCTCTTCTTGTATCGTGGCCAAAGACACCAAAGGTACAGGTAAAGAGTCTTGGGAACACAAGGGACTCAGAAAGGGTAAGAGCAGTTCTTCATTCAGGTTCTGGTCCAGGCTCTTGGGAGGGTTGCCTGAGTCTGATGCTGTTCCCTTCAGGCTCCTTTGAAACCGGAGGGCAAGGTGTCTTATGGGCTCAGATGTCCACTTGGGAGCAGGGGCAATCCTCAGATGTGACAGAAGGATCAAGGAGTCCATATCCACAAGTTAGCAGCTGTAGAAGTAGTCAGATTGGTCAGGAGCTCCCAGAACACATATGATTTGATAATTGAGAGAAAAACAGCACAACATAGGTCCCAGCCACGCAGGGCTAAGTTCAAACAGTGAAATGAATGGTTCAATATCCCAGCCACACAGAGCTGAGTTTAAACAAATACAATAAAGTTCTTCTCATAATTCACAAAACTGCACAATTACATTAAGTACAGACCAAACCACTTAGATGGCTCACAACAGACTGGTATTGAGAGGGGGAAATTTATATGTCACATGTTTTACATTTACACATTAGATGACCAAGAAAACTTAAACATGAACCATACAAAGTAATGCAATCATTATTAACAATGTTGACTAACATTAAATTCCTTGTATCCCAGTAACACAGTACATATAACATCATAAACTTTTAGTCATGCCATATCTCTTTGATGGCATTTACAAAATAATCCACAAACCATTCTTAACAAAGCTCAAAATGTTTCTAATTTAATTCCAGCAATTAATTGCACAATTTGTATACAAAGTAACTTTAAATCACAGTTACATATTCCCAATGTCCATTTAAAGCAGTAATGTTTGAATCCCAGATACCTGATTATAGTTATCTGGTCCCTAGACAGTAAAAGAGAGTTCTGCTTCTCTGATTCAGATCTAGGAATTCTCAGACAATTCTTACTTAATATAACTTAGTACAATCACTTAAATTTGGCTCTCCTTTTTTTTTTGAAACTTCAGAGTATTTCAGTTTATATATCATCTGCTGTTTCTATCTTTACCAAAATTTTGTACCTGGTATAAGAATCCTTTAAAATATGAAGGTCCAACCATAGATTGAACTCATCTTCCTTTTAAAATTACCAGACAGATACTTTAATAAAGGAGATACAATTTCACCTGTACCACTATCTTATACAATTTTCTTGTACAAAAATCCACATTTAAGATCTTATTACCAAAACACACTTATCAGCTTGAATTTCCATGACTGATAAATTTTGGAGCCAATCATACACATCTGCATATAATTCTTAGGGGAATCAATCTGATCCTATGGCTTTTTCAAAATTTGCTATCCCCTATCTTTTTTATTAGACATTTATCACATTACATCTTTGCCTTACTGCTTTGTCTAATCATTTCCTCCTTTTGGAGGATGTTATCTCTGTATTCTTTTAATCTTTATTTGGCCACGAACATAGGTTAAAATTGTAAGCTATTCATTCCTGCATCCTATCATAATAACTCAGAGGTATTCTAATATTCATCTATTACCTAACAGATTTGGCACTGTGCTTACGAAACTTCTTGATAATACAAATTTGCTATGAAAGAAAAGAGGGACAATGTCATATATCTTAACAGAAGGAAAGAACTTCCTTAGCCCTGTTTGATTCCAGGCACGAGTCATATCTGTTAGCCTATCGTATAGTCACTAGGCTCTGAAAGCAGGGCTTAGGAGTAATAGGTGGGGATTTTCCCTTTTCAGAAAGGAAAAAGCAGAATTGGGAAATAGAGTCAAGAAGATCCTACCTAGGCCGTGTCCAAGGTCATCTTCAAAACTTTTTCCCAGGCATAGATGTCCACCTTTTAAAGTTCTCAGCCTGTAATGCCTGCCATTCTACTATTGGCTTCATGTGACCTATCCCTGTAATCAGAGCTTAAACAATATTAAATTGTAGTGCCATAAAATCTTAAATAGCAAATAAATATCCTTCAGATAGGACTGTCCCAAATTTCATTGAGCTAATAATTATCAAATCAAGCTACATAACTTTTCTGTCTTCTAAAATACTTTCTCACACTCTTTCTCAACTTACTTAAACCATCTGAAACTGATATTCTCTTGGGACAGGAGAGGCTTAGCTAACTCCCATTTGTCCCCAAATCTTCTTATCTGCCTTTCGTATTTCCAATCAAACCTTTATTTACCTTTCCAAATCTCTCAAACCCATTATTCAGTCTTCCTTTACATTTCAATCATAAGACAAAACAACTCATAAGTTAATACTTTTACTGACATAACTGTCTGTACTGGAATCTATTCCAGCTTAAACAAAGCAAAGAGGTTAATGACCAACCTCACAGGTTGAGGAAAGGGACACTTCAGGAATCAAATCTTATACACACTGATAAGTTCTAACTCTTGCTCCAAATCACAAAAACATTTTTCAAAACATTTCTAGAATTATTTCCCTTCTTTAAAAACGGTTTAAAATTTATCCTGATGTTAAAAGGAATACTCACTAAACTTTTCTGAAGACAATTATTTAGGTTTTAAAATGATAGACATCTCCTTTTTCTGTAAAGGAAATTAACCCTTAAACACTGAAATTCATTAACTAAGTTGGTGCCAAATGTCCTCATTCTCAAATATTGCACAGAATTCCTAGATATTACAGTTCCCTAGTTCCCTAGATATAAAGCTCCCTAGTCATAAAGGTGTTGTAATGTGGAGGACACTTAGTTTCTATAAAGTACATACCCAATTAATTAGCCTCATCACAATAACAAAGTTTACGAGGACTTTAAAAACTTACTTCTTAGGAATTCCTCTACACAGAAAACTTTACACAAGATGGATAAGAATTCATGGCTAGATGGTTCCAAATTTCTTAATCTAACAACATCTAGATTATAAGAGAAATTGTTTTTTTCTCTATCAATATAGGTAATGCAATGTTAACCAATTTGTATAACATAACAAATTTTGTTATGTTAAATTTTTGAGCCAATCATACGCATCTGCATATAATTCTTAGGGGAATCAATCTAGAAATTTAGAAATATTAGAAACAAATTTAGAAATATAAGTACACCACAAGCAATTATCATGTAATTAAAACTTGAAACAGAATCTATTAATTAATTGCCAATCAGGTGATCATAACTGAGTTAGATAAGCAAATCAAATCTGAATTCATAATCACTAATGGTAACATTTTAATTTCTAAGATCCAATACTCTTAGCACGGTAAAGAAATGATTATTGTCTATAAAACCACATTTTTTCAATATTGCTGATACATGTTTGCCAAATTACACAATTTAGAAATGTAACAATGCCCTAAACATAATTATGCATTTAAAACTTGAAACAACCCATTTTTCAATTTAGGTGAACGCATTTCTAAATCTCCATGCACAGAGAATCTTTCATCCCCTCATTTGAAACTATAACTTTAAACCCCCAGATATATTCTCATAATAGAATACTTTTCACATAGAAAGTCTGTTCTTATGGTTAAAGATCAGTATTTTTAATTATTTACTTGTTATAACCACAGTTCCAAATTTTATCACATCCCTTTAAAAACCCAATTCACACATACAAAAATCAGATGAAAATGGCTATAATATCATTTCTTACCATACAATGGTCTTCTCAAATTTCACAATCTAAGAGAATTTTAGAGATACAATGCAATTTTAGGAATACAGAAACAATTTTCAGATGATATCAATTGCATTTCCAGATTACCACATAGAAATTATTCAGCTTATTACTTTTGGTATTTAAAAACCACTTCGAAAGTTAACAATTATATTAAATCAGAGAGAGATAATAATAATGTAGTATCTAACATATACCAGACATTATGTTAAGCATTTTACAATCATTATCATTTTGATCTCATAACAACCATCATTATTAGTTTCCCCTTTACAAATCAGGAATTTTGCAAATCCAATTTTGCAATTAGATTAAAATTAAATTGTTCATTTGTGGATTAAAATACAGTTTTGCAATTGGAACAAAGAAGTGTGAAGTTACCTAGAGCAGAAGCTAGTATCCCAGTGGTGACAATTCTGGGAGGCAGAAAGTCCAAATCCATCTACCTCGCCCTTCCCCCACAACTGCAGAAGTTACTGAGCCTAGGGCAGTTTGCAGCTGCTGGGGACAGAGTGGGCAGAATGCATAGGACCTGGGTGACATTCTCAAGCTTTGCCAAAAAGGATGGGCTACAAAGGTATCCAGGGGGCACAGGACTGTCAGGATACTGTCAGTCTGTGAATTTCTGCCCTTCTCCTCCTTTTGCCAAGTGGAAAAGGGTGATTTAAGTTTTCCCTACGGTTCTCTTGCATTCTCTTCTCCTAATCTGATCTGGGATGAGAGGAGTTTGTTTTAGCTGCTCTTTTACTGCAGCCCTGGCTCGGTCAGAGACAGAACAACAATGGTGAAAGATCTCATGATTGTAACTCAGGTAAACTTCACCTTTTGCTCATTCCTTAAAAACCTTTTTGCACTTAAATCTAAGGGAAAAGATTCCCTCTTAACTCTGGGGAAGGAGTGGGGAATGATAAGGGATCAGCATTGGGACAAGGTATTTCAGCAAGAGTGAGCTCCTGGAGTGATTTTACTGTCTCAGGAGTTCTCTCCCAAAATCCAACCAATCAGTTTCCAAACTTCTAATGAATAATCAATCCAAGAATCTGCTAAAATGTTTTAGCCCTATTTCCATTGTAATTCCAAGTTGGCCAGACAAGGAACCACAAGGAATAGGGTCTTTGTTTCCCTAACTGCAGCCTTAGAATTCTCTGGCTACCTGTGTTTCAGATTTTACACAGTATAGACATAGAGCACACGCTCTCACACAGACAATTAACAGACAATTAACAAAACAAAGACAGAATACAGACCAAGCTCAGAGTTTAAACAACAGAGAATTAGAAGCTTTCGTGAGTTGGCTACTAGAAGCCCTATGGTCTTTGGGGAAGCCTTGGCGTTCCTGATTTTTCTGACTCTCCATATCCTATTTCTTAGGAAGGGGGAAAGGGGAGATGGAGGAGGACTAGGCAGGCAAGGGAAGGCTAGGAGTAAGGATAAAATGCATTTATCCTCCCCATAATCAGAGCCTTTAAGGGAAGGAAGCGGGAATAGGGCAGAAGGCAAAAACAGAGCCCTTAAGGGAAGGGGGGAAAGGGGGAGGGAAGGAAGAGAGAAGGCAATGGTAGCAGAACAGTTACCTCCCTCCGGATCAGACCCTTTCCTGGGAGGCAGAGGGGGAGGGGGTAACAGCAAAGTGCAGTTTTTCTCCCCTGGATCTGGGCCTCTGAGGGAAGGAAGGAAGGGAGGGGGTGAGGAATAGGGTGGAGGGAGTGGAGGAACGGTTGGACCTCTAATTCTAGTTTTCGATTGATCCATAGCTAATTTTCTAGATCAATCAGTGTTTCCAGGAGATCTATGTGCATTTGCCTGCAGATCTGTGTTTTACCCCCGATTTGATCCCTGCCCCCAGAGCTAGCTTAAAAGGAATTTTCGGACTTCAACCAATTTTGTGGGAGTCCTTTGTGGAAGCTGGGAAGAGAGACAACTTACCCCCACCTTGTCAAGGCAAAAATTCCAGGAAAAATTAATCCTGTGGCACCCAAAAGCATTGGCAAAGTTGGGCTGCATTGTCCTGTTTCCATCATTTCCATCCGAAGTTCACGGCACCATAACTGTTAAACCTGAAAGTTTGATTGAAGGAAACAACAGAGCTAGGTGATAGAAAAAATCCATGTTGTTTATTATTTTCCCTTAAAGCATAGCTAAGCTAGCTTACTTGAATGTACAAGGAGTCAGAGCATAAGCTCTGGCTGTCTGAACAAAGGAATGAGAAAACTTATATACGTTATTTTAGCAGACCCAGCAAGCCTGTGTTACCTCATTATGACCCCCATGTATGTTTAACCATGATACAAGAAGAGGACTTTCCTTAATGGAATAAGGTTGTAAAGAATGTTGACAAAGGTCAGTTAATATTCTCCCTTGGGGTTAGGGTCTCATCCTTTAACGGCTAACAGGGGTAAGAATGTCCTTAGGTCAGTCTGATCTGGCCTTGTTGACAGTGGTAACGGTATTTCCTCAGCAAACTTTTAGAGAACAAAGAAGCCCAGGTCCTGGATCTTCATCCAGTTACTCATTAATTCAGGCTCTGGGTCTAGTTGAAATTAAAAATGATATAAAAATGGTATAAAATGTTCCACACCAGTTAACTGGCTAATGTTCTGACTAGCCATCATCACAAGTGGGACTTGAACCCAAGTGTCTCTGCCGACAGGACCAGCAAACAGGCCTCTGGTTACTGTCTTTAGAACCCTTGTTTATCCCTCCCTGCTTGACACCTAGGATTGAAAAAGCCAGGAGCTGCGCAGACGACTAATGCAATCCCATCTCTCAGCCACCTCGGTTCTCTCCTCTGTAGAAAATAATTCCTTTCCCTCCCAACCTTACAGGATTTGTGGAGAAGAAAGGGCCTTGGCCACTAAAGAAATGTGCTAACTCATTTGGGCCATTGCTGGTAATTGAATTTGTTGGCTGATTGGCAAAAACAATTACAGAAAGACGGAGAGCAGGGGGCCCCACTAGGCTAGATCTGGGGGACTGGAGAGGAGCTAGGGTGGGGGTGGGAGCCTGGAAGGATGGAAGAAGGGAGAGCTTGGGTGGGTGGAGGAGAGTGGGGGTGGGGCAGGCAAGAACAAAGGCAAGAGGCAGGACTCAGTGGAGAGAGGGATGGGGATATGAGAAGAGTCTGACCAAGAGGAGGAGGAGGAGATAAGGTCTGGGAGAGGAGGGTTGAATTTCAGAAGGACCTTGAAAGCCAAATGAAGAGTTTGGAGTTGGTGCAGAAGATTGTATTCATCCATTGTGTGTTTTTTTAAACCTGGAAGCTTAGAGATAAAGGGGTGTCCTTACCAGATTGGTCTGACCTTGATTAGAATTGGGGGACAGAGTGGAGGCTGGGAGCTATGGGAGCTGGGAAGAAGGAGGGGCAGTGGGGATAAAGATGAAAATCGCCACGCTCATCCACATTCACACAAACTAGGATTTAGCTCTGGGGAGAGGCTTCTTCACCTTTTTGGGGTCAGACACTCTGGTGAAGCCTCTGGGCCGCTTCTCAGACTGATACTGTTACAGGTATGAACTAAAATACATTGGATGACAAAGAAAACCAATTATGTTGAAATACACTGACCAAAATATTTTCTTCTATCAGAATCCCTGACCTAGAACCAGAAGGAAACTTTATTGTTGTTGGCTCTTTGTGACCCTGTTTGGGGTTTTCTTGGCAGAGATGCTGGAGGGGTTTGCCATTTCCTTTTCCAGCTCATTTGACAGGTGAGGAAACTGAGGCAAACAGGGTGAAGTGACTTGCCCAGGGTCACACAATTAGTAGTGTCTGAGGCTAGATTTTATCTCATGAAGGTGAGTTTTTCTGACTCCATGCCCAGGCACTCTATCCAGTGGGCCACCTAGCTGTCTTCCACTCCCAGACCAGCCTTCTAATTATACTAGCTACATCTCGCCTCTTTTAGCTCTTTTTTATTCCCCTTGAGATAGGGGTTGGTAGTATTATCATACTATCTGGTTTCTGTAGCATTTTAAGACTTACAAAACTCTTATTTGAGCTTCACCATGGCTTTGGGAGAAAAGAACTATAGGTTTAATTAGTATGCTCATTTGACAGATGCTGAAACTGAGGCTCCCTGAGGTGGGCAGGGACAAGCCTCGGGGGCTCTGGGAGCCAAAGAATGTGAAGTGAGGACAGTTTTGTTTCCTGGTAAAGACTTCTGGGGACAAGAGACCCCCACAATTCAGGCACGTCTGGAACCCTTGATGGCCCTGTCAGATGATATTAGAACCCAGACCTCCCCATCCAGGAGGGAAACTAGAGGCTGTGCTTATCTCTACATAGTGTATTTGGAAATCGTGGGTGACGATTTATTTGGTGAAAACACACTGGGTGCCTTCCTTTGGGGAGCTTGTAAGGTAACCGAGAGAGAGGCTGCACACGGGAGGGAGCCAGCTTTGTGGAGGTCCAGAGTAGGGCATTGTTAGTCCCAGAGGATTTGTCGGTTGCTATGGAAACAAGGTCAGCAGCAGCAGCAGCCAGAGCTGGTGCTTAGCAACCGCTGGAAGGAGGGGACAGCGACAGCCATGCTCGGAGGGGAATGAAAAGATGCCCAAATCCACAGCCTGCCTGTCATGTGTGTCACCTTGGCCCCCAGCCCCCACTCTGGCAAACAGGAGGAGTGCAGAAATCCATGGTTGTCTTTCCCTTGAAGCTCTCCAAAGCCTTTTCCCTGACATTGAGAGCTGGGAGCAGCCAAGTGACCCCCTCATTCTGCAGAAGGGAGTCAGACTCCTTTCTCAGCATGTTGCCCGGGCACAATCCTTATATAGCTCGTATGGGACAAAATCTGGTCCTGCCCTCCCTGCTGTTCCACATGGCCACCCTCCATCTTCCACCCCTGGGTCACTTCTGCCACAGAATCATAGATGGAGAAGAGCCCTGGAGGTGGGCTCCACAGCCTAGAGAGAGCAAGGGACTCCCCCAAGGTGATAACTACTTAGCGGGCAGGATTCGAACTTGGGGCCTCTGGTATCTTTCTATTGGAACATATATTGCTTTGGAGCCTCACAGCAACCACGTGAGGTGAGCTTTCTCAATGTTGTCTCCATTTTACAGATGAAGGAACTGAGAGTCTGAGAGAAGGGAATTTCCCAGGTCACTGGGTTAGTAGGTGCCGGAGGCCCCATTGGATTTAATCTCCAGAGTCCACCCACCCCTCTTTTTCCAACATGGTGCTGCACCCTCATCTTATACCAGGTAGGGTGCTTGGACCAAGATCCGATTCTGCGTACGTGATGCTCTTCTTTCCACTTGTCTTTGCACAAACCATGTTCCCTATGCCTAGAACACTCTTGCTTTCCCTCTGCTCTGAAGGAGCTCAAATGCCACCTCCTTCATGAGCCTTTCCTGATACTCTCCCATCCCCCTCCCAATATTTAGTCCCCCCTCTTCCAAATTACTGTGGATCTATTGTCTATGCAAGGAGTGGGGCTGGTCATGATGCCCCAGTTTATGAAATTATAGAAGGGGCAGGTAAAAGAGACTTGTCTCTACCTTGTCACCCTATATGAAGCGATAGAATTGGAGGGTAGTTTGCCATTGGTTGGTCAAAGATAGACCATATCCCTTAGCACCTGGTACACTGCTCTGAACAGACTAGGTAATCTGCATTTTTAACATTCTCTGTCACTTTCTTAAGTCTTGACAATTAGCAAAAAAAAAAAATCAACTCACCCCTGACCTGTACAATCTGCTGAATTTCTGAGGAGTAAGTGCTCCCACTGAAAAGTTGCAACCTCAGAACAATGAGGGAGTCACAACAGGTCAACATTTGCCCAACTGGTCACATGAAACAATGGAAATCTATTGGCAGAACCACAAATAGGGGTCTGGGTTCTGGGGCAGACACTTGGGCAGAATGGAATGAGCCTAACGCCCAAGAAATTTTACAGTAAAAAGAGAAACTTCACCCTGTTTTCATAGCAAAAACAATTGCTGCATTTAATTTTGATACATGCCTGTGTCCTGGGGCATGCCAAAGGAGCCTGAATTCTGGCTCTGGGGGGATGGACAGGCGCTCTTGCTCTGTACCAAAGGATTTGCGCTTGATATGATGCATCGCTCTTTATTAGTCCTGGTGACTGGGGACCTGTCTCAAAGATGGCTGGTGGCTGAAGCAAAAGAACGCTCCTCCCAGTGAGCTACACAAAGGAGAGGAGAGGAGAGACTCAGTCACCTTCTCTCTTGGCGTCCCAGAGAGGGGGTGGTGATGGGGAGCATATTTCCTTTCCCTTCGCCCTCAGTGGCCATGGCAGAGCACACAGCAGAGAGAACATGGGGGTGCCCAGGCAAGCCTGAGGCTGGACCTCCAACTAAGGGTCTTGAGGGTCCATTTCTCACCTTCGAAGCTCTCTCGTGAGGAGGAGAGTTCATAAGTCCAGTGCTGGCTGTCCAGCTAGAGCAGATATCTGCAACAGCTTCCTGGAGGATTCTGGAGTGGGAAGGATGAAGAGCTACTTCCACTGTCCAGAAGATCTGGTCTTTATGAGTTGCTTGGAAGATAAGGATCTAAGGTGAATTATGTCTTTGCCTCTTGGGAGAGTAGGTGATGGGTTATTGTTTTTATGTTTTAACTATTGGTTATATATGCTTATGAGTCTTTTGGCTTTTAATCATTTTGTGGTAGGTGAAATAAAATAGCTACCCTATGTCTGATATCTATCCATTAAATGCCTTTTCTAGAAGGGACCTAGTTAATCTACTTTTAGGGGAGACTTTCCCCTGAATGCTGATATGGGGGCAACAAGCCAGAGAGTGAGAAGAGCCTGACTTATCTGCTGTAGGGGTCAGTCCTTCTGCAATACTGAAAGTGTGAGCTCTTGTGGAAAATCTCTGGACTTTTGGGGACACACAGTTTCATATCTATTACTGGTGAGAGGAAGAGAATGTTTTCTCACAGGAGCCATATTTACATGGAACAGCTTCCTCAGAGCCCAGTTTGGGACACAGCAGACTAGATGGTCCTTCCAACTCTAAGGAGGAGGAGCAGTCCAAGAGTTGTATGTTGTTTATCCTTCATTTCAGATGGATGGTGGGTCTGACTTGCAAATGAATTGGATTTAAGTGAGGCAGAGTCAAAGAAAGTCATCAGCCTCACTCTTCCAGAAGCATCAAAGTTCAGTGGCAGGACAAAAATCAAGATGACTGGAGATGGTCTGGGAATCAGTGAATGACCTTTGTGTCCTTGATGTCTGACCAAGCTCTAAGAGCTCTACACTTCCTGCTTCACGGACGTTGGAGCAAATTGGGGGAAGTCTTCACATGCTTGGGTGAGACACCTCTCCCCAACTCACCAGTGGGTTTGAGGCTTCTTGGCTATCCTCAACCTGGTCTACAGAAATGGTTTGCCAAGGTGTGGCCTCTGCTTATGCTACAGCTTCCTGGAACCACAGGTGGTGTTGTAGTGCCCTGCCCAGTGCCACGTCTTTGACAAACTTAGGGCCAACTCTGCAGGGAGCAGAGAGCTGTGGTATGTTTAGAGATCAGACTTGCTCCTTGCTGACCCACAGAAGACTTGGACAGCCTTAAGGGAGTCTTATCTCTAATGGGGCTACGACTCAGTTCCCTTTTCTGTTCCTGCTAACAAGCTAGAGGGTGTCCAGATGAGGACATTCTGGACAATCCAGGGACTGGAGACCATGCCCTAGGAAGGAGACATGTTTGGCCTGGAGAAGTGAGATATTAAGTATCTGAAGGATTGTAATGGAGGAAGGCCAGCCTTATACTGCTTGATTCCAGAACCTAGAACCAGCAGCAATGAAGAGGAAGCCCCAGGCAGGCAGATTCCCCGATTGTTGCTTCCCCTTCTTTTCTCTGGCCTTGAGTTGTCTATCAGGGGATTGGGCAGCTTTCCCACATCCCCACCCTTTACCCTAGCTGTGGCAGAGATGGCAGAGATGGCAGATAGCAGCTCCCAAAGCCTGGAATAATCCTGTGGTTCCTAGGATCATAGGATTTAGAACTGGAAGGAACCTCCCAAATCATCTAATCCAATCTCCTTCTTTTACAGAAGAGGCTCAGTAAGATGAAGGGACTTGAGGTCACAAAATCAGACGTGGAACGTGGTCTCTCTATTCCACTGCTCCCCCCAAAACACTTCCTTCCATATTGTATTTGTTCCCAAAGAGACAGGTGTGAGCTTGAGAGAAAACCAGAGAAAGAGTGGGCTTCACTTTAGTCTAAAGGGAGTCTGGACACTGGGAGATAATGGCAGTGTAGGTGGAAGACAGATCGGCCTTCAGGCTGCCTGGTGCTCCATAGACACCATAGGGCCTAGGATGTACTATATGTCTCAACTTGACATTGGTGATAAGTGCCAGGAAGTGAAGCCAGCCAACGAACCCAAAGGACAGTGGAAGCCATAGCAAGAGGTGAAGTTCCAGAGGGGCAAGGATCACTTATCTGACCTTGGCTCAGAACTGATCTGGAAAATTCTAGAGTATCTTTTCCCCCTGCAGTGGCCAGATTGGGACCCTTTGATAGAAAAGAATCATTTGGTTTGGTTTGGTTTCTGCAAACGGTTGGCAATGCCCAATGAGTTAAAATTAGTTGAGAGATACCAATGCCACGTGCTGGGAACTGCCCAGAACTTTAGAAGGAGGACCTGGGAGGGGCAGCAGGTGCTGGGAGCCCTGCCCAGTGGAGGTTTGTCAGTGACAGGCTTTATAGTCTCTGGGGAGTCTTACTGCTCATTGGCAGCCTTGGCTAGTTGCCTTTTTCAACCTTTCTTGTTTTTTACATCCCATTCCCTTCCCCACCTGAAGAGAACCCTCCCTGTAGGAAATAAAAAATAACTTAGCAAAACAAACCAGCGCACCAACCTTGTCCAACAGCGTGCACAAAATTGCCCAGTATTGGTCCGCCCCTTCTCTGCAGACAGTAGGGAAAGACATTTCATCGCCAGTGCCCTGACACTGAGACTGGCCATTGTATTTGTCTGGATTCCCATGTCCTTAATGCGCTTCTCCTCCGCCTTGTGGTTGTCTTCTACACTTCTCTCCTGACTGCTTGTGTTACTCTGTATCAGTTTATACAACTCTTCCTGCGCTTCTCCTGATTCCTTCTGGCACAGTGCAATTCCATTGTATTGATATACATCATCATCACCATCGTAGCTAACATTTATGTATGTGACAGGCATGGTACTAAGTGCTTCATAATGCTTATCTCATTTGATCCTCACAATGACCCTGGGAGGCAGACATTGTCACTATCTCTATTTTACAGATGAAGAAACTGCGTAAAACAAGGTTAAGTGACTTGCCTGGAGTTACACATGTAATAAAGTGTCTGAAGTTGGATTTGAACTCAAGACTTCCTAACTCCAGGCCCAGTGCTCTAACCACCGCACCACCTAGCTGCCCTCACATGTTGCTCTTCTCCTTTGTCTTTTCGTACTTATGAATAAAACTTTTTTATTGTGAGTCATATGCTTACAAGGGGAGTTGTTGACAATCTGCTTCTGGCTAGTGTCATATAATGCGTTGCCTGGATTTTCTGGAGAGGGGGCAATGAGCCAGAGAGGTAAGAAACAACACTCGTTCCCCCTTCCCTATCCCGGATTTACCATCGTCGCCACATAGGAAATGCTGACATCTGGGTTACATAAGGAAAATGACTTCTGTCTCCAGTGGTCGAGGAGTCATTACTCTTTGGAGGTTAAAAGACAACTTCATTTGTTGAGACGTTGAATTATTTTATAAACCTTAGAGTTCTGTGTAAATGCAGCTCACCATGTTTGTGTTTGTTGATGATTGTGAAAGTCATAATTTTAAAAAAAGAAAAACACTTTTAAGTTCCTGCCCAAGTGTGCAGGGGTTGCATTAGTCGCTCTCCAAGGTCCTTCCAAGGAACTCTGAGATTCTACCATTCTATGGTTCCAAAGGCTGGGAGTTGGGCAGTTCCTCAGAGATCTCCAGATCACAGAATCTCCAATCATCAAGTGATGTCAGTGGCCATCTGGTCTAAGCCTCACCTGAAAAAACAGCTGATCTCCACCACAGCCCGGACCGGTCACTCCCCGCCTTTTCTCTAAGACCGCCAGTGAATCGGGAAGCGGCCCATTACACTTTGGGGTAGCGGCCATTATTATCTCAAACTTAAATGCACTCTGTCAGCTCTTCCCCAATGCTTTTGTTCTGTCCTCTGGGCCAAGCAGAATGAATCCTTATTCAACAGAATAACATCCCGCACGTGCCCCACCCCCTGCCCCGCCATCAAATCCCTGTAAGACCTCTCATCTCCAGGCTGCTATGGAGACGCTTTTGGATCCCGGCTTAAACATTTTGTTTTTGAATGGTCAGTGTGCCACAGTCACTTCCCTTTGTCTGGGCCTCAGTTCCCTCATCTGTAAAATGAAGGGGCTGCAAAGACCCTAACGATTGGGCAGGACTCACTGTTAGAAGAAAAACTTCTAGAAAAACTGAAAAGCAATAGGGTCAATGTTAGTTTTAGTCTAGCATTTCAAACTGCACACCAAGATAAGCTCCAAATGGGTACAAGACCCAGATGTAAAAGGCCACTTGAAAGTTAAGTTGGAAGGGCAAGGAAGGAGAGACCTTTCCCAGCTATGGATAGGATAAGGTTCCTGACTGAACTTGGAATAGAGAAAATCAGAGCAGATAAAATGGACTATTCTGACTTTGTGCCACTGGAGACCTCTGAAAGTAAGTGGTGCCATTCCCCTAAAGAAGTGAGAGGGTCAGCCAAGGCAGGAGGCATCTGGGTCTTTGATGGATAGAACATAATCTCCTGGAGGTCAAGGAGATAGCTCACTTTTACCTGCTTTTTCTCCAGGGCCTAGGAGCACATCTACAATGCCTGGAACGTAGCCAGTGTAGGCTTAAATTGATTATCCATGAATAATCCTGTTAGCCATCTACCTCCATTTAGTTATGTCAAACCATACAAATAAAATGGAAATATTAAGCAGGGAAGAGAGTTTGCTTGGTTCTTTCCCCACAGCCATGTGGTTGGTACAGTGAAAGAGAAAATTCAACAATTCCAAAATTCTCTTATCCAACCATAATCTACCGGCTTCCTACCTATGCCTTCCACCTCTGCCTTCCAATTCCAAACCATCCTCTTCGTCCATACCATGGCCTCCAATCCTCAGTTCTCTCCCTGCCATCTCCCCCACACTTAGCCACTCTTCTTTTCCCCATCTTGGCCCCTTGTTAAACCAGTTCAAATCTATGCTGTCCTCTTCTCTTGAGTCCCTTATCCCCTTATCATTTTACCAGTTGCTCCCAGCCAGGCCTCAGCCTTGGATCATTCCCACCATTCACCACCTTCTTTCCTATAGACATGCTACCGATTGAAGGTGGAGAAAATCATGAAACTATTTTGAATAGGTCCGACGCAAATTTATGTTCCATGATCTCAAATGGACCCTCACTGCTGCTAGGCAATCATACTATGCCCCCTCTGTCAATTCACTACCCCACTCACCACGGCTGCACTTCCAAACCTGCTTATCCTTCCTCAAACCTCCCGTGGCTTCCTTTCCCCTACTCCTTCAGCTGAGATCCTTGCCTCACATTTTACAGAAATGATTAAGGCCATTCACCATGAGCTCCTTCTTCTTCTCTCTTCTTCGTCTCCTATCACTTGGGTGCCTCCTGTCATTCACTGCCTGTGGGACCTCATACAAATTTTGTTCACAGGAACCTCAGAGACCATCGCGGTCAACTCCCAGAGGAAAGTGGGGCGTAGAGATGTGAAATTACTTGCCCAGGGACACACAATAGAAAGCATCCAGAAGGAAGCATTTGAACCCAGCATCTTTAACTCACACCCAGTACTTTGAGTTGCACTAGGCCATAACTGACATTAAAAAAGCAAGTAAAACTGATATAGAATCTCGTCCAACAGTAAATTTATATTTTATCCATTATATACTTAGAGAATTTTCTGATGACTTGAGGCTGGTGGAGCCAGCTACTATATTAAATGATAGTCGGAATCCCCAAAGCCCTCCACGGGTAGATCTGATGATTGTTATCAGCACAAGAATGACAGGGAGAAGACAGGTGACTATTGGGTAAAAATGACCCAAGGGCTCTCCCAATTGACCGCAAGAAGTAGTGTCTGGAAGGAGGGAGGGTTGTCAGAGTCACCATGTCTTCTGCCGTGGTCTGACCAGTTCTGTTGCCCTGGCACCTGTTGGAAGCGCTGCTGCTTTGCTTGCTCGTTCCCTATAGACTCTGTATCTTCTTCCATTTCCATGCCTGAGCACAAGTGGCTTGCTCCCCATACCTGAAATGCTTTCTCTCCTCACCACCTTCTACTAGAATCCCCACTGAGGCTCAAGCAGCATCTCCCTCCCAAAGCCCAGTCTGACCCCCATGCTTGCCAGCTAGGGTCCCTCCCCGTGAAATGATCCTAGGGTCACTTTGTGTTGACTTGGCTGTATACATACTGCTTTTCCTTGACAGAATGCACATTCCTTGAGGTCAGGGACTGTTTCATTCTTTGTATTTATATATCCCCAGCATCTAGCACCAGTTGTACCAATAATAAGGAAAGGAGGGAGGGAGGGAAGGAAAGAAGGAAGAAAAGAAGGGAGGGAGAAGGGAAGGAAAGACAGATAAGGTGATGAAGGAACCTAGAATCGTTCAATCTTTAGACTGGTTGGAGAACCTGGGGATACGTC
>CM053623.1:457169423-457272117 GCA_028646595.1 Phalanger gymnotis
CAGGGACTGTTTCATTCTTTGTATTTATATATCCCCAGCATCTAGCACCAGTTGTACCAATAATAAGGAAAGGAGGGAGGGAGGGAAGGAAAGAAGGAAGAAAAGAAGGGAGGGAGAAGGGAAGGAAAGACAGATAAGGTGATGAAGGAACCTAGAATCGTTCAATCTTTAGACTGGTTGGAGAACCTGGGGATACGTCATAGCCACCTGGGAAACATAGATCTATTCAGATTGAGCTAAGGAAGATTTCTGTCTGATGTAGTTTATCCCTTAGGAGAGTAGGTCGCTTCCAAGTTTAGTGAAGCCTTTCCGGCCCTCAGCTCTCTTCTTGGTAAAATGAGTTGCCTGCACTCAATGACCTCTCCTGGCTCTTGGACCATGACCCTCTGGTTCTCTGACCTTCAAGGTCTTTCCTGGCTCTGAATCCGAGGGCTGACTGGCTTCCTTTTCTTGACCCTGCTGGTGATGTTTGAACTTCCTGAGGAGGCTGGGGCCCTAGCCAAGAAGCAGACGCTCCCTCTGGGTTCTGTCTGCCCCTGCCTTCCCAAGGATATCTAGGCTTTCCTTCTGACTTGTCCTGGAAAAGACATCTACCTCTCTGGACTCTGACTCTCTTCCTTCCTTCATTCGCTCACTTATTCATGACAGCACTGGCCTGGTACTCAGAAGGGATTTAGCTAAAATCCAGTTCCTGTTCCCTACTGACCTTGGGTAAAATAACTTTTTGCCTCTCCGAGGTTGTTTCTGCATTGGTAAAATGGGGATAAAGTATTAACAAAGGACTGTCAGTGGGGAACAAACAAGATCATGTCTAGAGAAGGCTATGAAAATGTTGGCCATGGTTCATTTATTCCACAAACATTTATTAAGTACCTGCTGTATGCAAGGTGGGATGCTTGGTAACGGGAAAATGAAGATATATGTGACCCAGGGCTTGCTCTCAAGGAACATAGAACCTACAAATCTGGAGAGGACAGAAACAGCTCTAACCCAAGGGAAGGAGAATGAGGGGATGCTGAGGGGAGGTCTGGCAAAGAGACTGAGCAGGGAGGGGACCCAATGCCCAAAGCCCAAGCAGGGCCACCTCCCTGCTAGAGGGAAGACAGCCTGGGGTGGGGGGGGGGAGTAGAGGAGAGAGAGCTGGGGGTCAGCTATGGAGATGCCTCTCAAACACAAGTAGAAAGTCACTTGGTTAAGCCTTAGAGTTGAGGATGGAGATGATGGATGCCTCTTGGTGGATGACTGTGGATGAGGTGGTCACCTCTCCAGGGACAACTGATAAGGGCGATTGATGCCATAAGCTTCCGAACAGCCTCCGTTTCTTTGATTGGGAAAGCAGACTGTCAGGAGATAAGTAGGATATATTCCAGGAATTTTTGTGACTGTTGAGACAGATGGTGCCTATAGGAAGAAAAAGGTGGCACCAGGCTGGAATGGAAGGCCAGGCAGAGCAGAAAGCTGATGAAGACCTGTGTCACCTGGTGCCAGGTGGCTTCCCCAAAGGGTCCTCCCAGATCATATATTCTGTGCTTTATGTTCTAAGGCCTCTGCCAGGTCAGTCTAGGTTCTAGGTTCTAAGGCCTCTTCTAGCTCAGATTGTCTGTGGTCCAGGTTATAAGGTCCCTCCCAGTTCTAATGTTTTCTATTTTCAGGTGCTTTCTAGGTCAGACATTCTGTGCTTTATCTTCTAAGTTTCCTTTCAGCTTTTACCCTCCATGAATCTTGGGCCTTGACTCTTGGGATAAACAGTGAGTAACCATTGTCCACGTAGGTGCAATAGGGATAAGAGTGGTGGGGCAGGATTGCCCTGTGGAGCCTCCCTGAGGTCTCTCCACTCCCAGCTGCCCTGAAGGTCCCAGGCCTAGCCCTGATCCCCCAGATCTGACCCTCACCAGCTATGAAGAAGCTCAAGATCCCGAAGCCAGAGAAGTAGAAAGGCCACTTGATGTGGAACTCACGACCGTCCTCCATGAAGATTTCCAGCAATTGCAGCCCAAACAACGTGATACACAAGAGCGAGGCCAGTCCTAGTTGGACACACCCAAAGCAAGCGCACTCCCTGGGGAGCTGAGCACAGGCAGCCCCGAGCCTGTCGCGAGCCCCAGGCCCTGGCTGGGCCATGGGCCCAGGATCCCTGAGCTGGAGGCAGCCTGGCAGCTCCCACATCCCCTCCCAATCAGCCCTTCCTCAGCTAGAGCCACGGGCTGGAAGTGGGGGCCTTTTCCTCGAAGCCCCTCCCCAGTGGGAGATGCCAGCCTCTCCTTCAGTGGCTCGGAGGCCCCCAGAAGGTGACAAGGGTGCCCAAGGCCCTGACTACCCAAAGTGGCCTGAAGTGCTGCTGCCAATGTCTCTGGAAGGCTCCTGTTAAGAAGTAAATGAGTTACCTAAAAAGGATGGTGGTCACTCTACCTGCTTCTGAACTCCTTTGCTGTGGCCCCCAGACAAAAGTGAATCACCCCAGGGAGTGGGGGGGAATTGGGGAGGGAGAAGCCTGAAGGGAGAGAGAATAGTCCCGGGCTCTCTCCTTTTCACTCCCCACCTCCAGGAAAATAGCAATGAAATAGTAATGATAAATAGCTCATCTTCACAAAACACTTTCATAAGAGTGGATGTGCGAGGTCAAATTATCATCCCCATTTTACAGGTGGACAAAGCGAGCACGTTAGCTATCAAGGGACCCTGGGCAAAGTCCTTTATGCCCCACAGTTTGCTTATCTGTCACATGAGCTTATTGGACTGGAAGCTCTCCAGGGTCCCTTCCAGCTCAAAAATCCAATGGATATCATTTTATTGATAGACAAACTGAATCTCAAAGAGAGGAAGGGACTCGCCCACAGGTGCATGGCTTATTGGGGGCCCTGCTGGTCTGTTTCCTGCCTGGGCCCCCGGGGCTGACAGTCTCTGGCAGCATCAGTGTGTGAATGGGAGCTCCAGGGGGAAGGTGCTGTCCTTTCTGGTTCTCACACCTGCCTTTTCACAGGAGGGGGTGGGGGAGCCTGACGGTCAGGCAGTCTGCCTGGTGCCAGGCCAGCCTCGACCTCATGGCTTCCAGTCCTCGCTTTGCCACTAACTGGCAGTATGACCCAAAGCGAGTCACTTCCACACTCTCAGCCTCCTCAACTGCAAAATGGAAGTCGTAATAATTATGATTAAAATAATGCTGATAATAACTAGCATTTCTCTAGGGCTTTAAGGTCTGCAGAGAGCTTTGACAAATGGCAACTTAATCGATCCATAAAACAACCCTAGGAGGCAGGTGCTATTATCATTCCTATTTGTAAGATGAAGAAACTGAGGCCGATTGTGGGCAAGTGACATACCCAAGGTCAGACAGCTAGGAGGTATCGAAGATGTATTGAGACTCTGACCTCCCTGATTCCACATCCAGGGCGCTCTCTACTGCGCCACTTTCCCACCATCATAACGACTGTAAGAGACACGTCTAGAGTGCTGTCTCCGTTCTGGTCCTCCTGTTGCTTCCTCTTCGCCACCAGAAATGGGAACTCAGCCCCTGAAACCACCCACGACTCCTGCTAGGGGAAGTTTTGTCTTATGCTGCTCAGAACCAGCCTCCGGCCCCATCCCAGGTCATCCCCAGACCGGCCTCCCTGGGTTGTCTTCCTCCTTCCATTAAAGGGGAAGCTTCTCGAGGGCTGACAATGCCTTGGGTGCCTGTATTTACACCCCCAGCCTTTAGCACAGTTCTTGGAACGCAGTAAGTGCTCAAGCTCCCCCGTCTCTGCGTCTCATCTTCATCATCATCATCATCATCAGCCGATATCTATATGAAGCTTACTACGTGCCAGATGCCGGGCTAAGCATTTTGTAGTGATTTCATTGGATCTTCACAACAGTTCCGGGAGGTAGGTCCTATAATTGTCATTATTCCCATTTTAAAGATGATAAAACTAAGGCAAGCACAGGTTCAGTCACTTGCCCAGGGTCAGCTAAGCTAGTAAGTCTCTGAGGCCAGATTTGAACTCAGGTCTTCCTACTCCAAGCCCAGACTCTCTCTCTCTCTCTCTCTCTCTCTCTCTCTCTCTCTCTCTCTCTCTCTCTCTCTCTCTGTCTCCCCTCTGTCTCTGTCTCTGTCTGTCTGTCTCTCTCTCCCCCTCCCTCCCCCCTCTCTCTCTGTCTCTGTCTCTCTCCCCACCTTCCTTCCTCCTACTTGTCTTTAAGATTCACATACATAATCTCATTTGGTCCCTACAACAACTGAGGCTCTGTGATTTGACCAAGGTCACTCAGCTAAGAAGTAACTGAGATGGCATTCAAACCCGGGTCTGTCTTCCCCAGCCAGCACTCTAAATGCTGCGTCCATCAGGCCCAGCCCTCCTTGCTGCCTCCCAGCCCCAGCCCCTGCCTTCCACCATCCAGAACCTGAGATGTAGTTGGCGATGGAGAAGATAAAGTCCAAGTTGGAAATACGACTGAATATTCTTCGAAAGGAGCATATCATGGAGACAATGAGGAGGGAGGTAAAGATCAGGTTCAGAAACATGATCCCTCGAGCGACCAAGATGTAAACTGTAAGAAAAACAGAAGCTGTCCCAGAAGTGCCCCAGCATTTAGGAAGCACCTACTATGTGCTGAGCCCCTTGCTGAGCACCAAGGTCACAAAGAGAGACAAAAGGCAGTCAGCCTCTGCCTTAGACAGGCTGAATGGGGATACGCTGAGAGCGAAGGTATGGGCATCAAGGAGGACCAGCAGTGGCTTCTTGCAAAAGGACAGATTTTGGCTGATACTTGAAGGAAGCCATAGGGAGAGAGCTCCAGGAAGGGGAGACAGTCAGTGGGAATGTCAGGAATGGGAGATGTAACAGGGGTAGGGTGATGCGCTCCCCCTCTAGGGAGAGCAGTTGGACAAGGCAGTAGAGGCTGGACTGGAGTGGGGAGAGACTGGGGAGGGCAGACTCCTCCCCCAGCAGCCGTTGCAACGGTCAAGCGTGACATGATATGAACTTGCATGACAGGTTGTGGCAGTGTCGGCAGAGGGTGTATGTGTACAAGAAATGTTATGAAGGTAGAATTGACAAGACTAGACAATTGACACAAGAGGGAAATAGTGTTGGACTTGAAATCAGGACCCTTGGGTCTCAGACTCAGCTCTTCTGGGTGGTTGTCCTTCATTATGAAAGAGGACCAAAATGACATCACTATGTTGGAGTCAAGGCCCAGTGTGCCTCTGGCTGATTGCACCAACACAAGTTCGGAAATCTCTACCCCAGGTCAGGCACCAACAGTCCACATGAACGTTGGGAGTGGACATGGCTCTAGATTTGTGCATCTTGTGTTTCTTTTGAGCTACTGCAATTCTGCTTCACTCACAGTGCACAGAGCCTTCTCTGATGTGGGCATGCCATGGTGAGCGGTCCTATGCCAGTGTCTCCCATATCACACAATCAGATCCAAAGTTCTTCAGAGACACCTTGGAAGTATCCCTGTATCTCTTCTTTTGACCTTCATGTGAGCACTTGCCCTGTGTGAGTTCTCCATAAAATCATCTTTTAGGCAAGTGTATGTTTAGCATTCAAACAACATGGCTGGCCCATGGGAGCTGCACTCTCTGCAGTAGAGTTTGAGTGTCTGGCAGTTCAGATTGAGAATGACTCCCATGTCTGGTACCTTTTCCTACCAGGTGATCTTCAGAATCTTCCTAAGACAATTCACATGGAAGCAATTCAGTTTCTTGGCAGGGCCCTGGTAGACTGTCCAGGTTTCCCAGGCATACAATGAGGTCAGAGCAGCAGCTCCATAGACCTTCAGTTTGATAGTCAGACTAATACCTCTTCTTTCCCATACTTTCCTTCCCCGCCTTCCAAACATTGAGCTAACTCTGGCAAAGTGGAGGGAGAATTGGTGCATGATTTTTTTGTTCGTAGATGATTGTGTATCCAATGCAGCCTCTGAGGCTGGGATACAGCAAAGTATGAATCGATTCTCTGCCGCTTGTGTTAATTTTGGCCTAACAATTAACACTAAGAAAACAGAAGTTCTCCACCAGCCAGCATCATACCATCCATACATGAGAACATTGCTTATGGCAACTGGAGAAATTTTGAATATTGTAGATAAGTTCCCTTACCTTGGCAGTATACTTTCTAGGGAGGTACACATAGATGAAGAGGTTGATGCACACATTGCCAGACACTGGGGACACCAAGGTCATCCATTGTGGCCACTCCAGAAAAACATGGATCCAGCTCTGACTTCAGTAAGCTGGCCTTCATTTGGCAGCCTTGTTTCACTCAAGGCTGCTGTTGGATGTGAAACCTGCTGAGTTATCTCACAACAAGAGCTGGTGGTCTTTTGGGTCTGCTGGATTGTGTGCTGTCTATAAGTGTGTGCACAACTCATGTAGGCGAGTGGAATCATTGTTGCAGAAGCTTTTTGCACTTTTTTTGTGTTTTGACCACAGGGTAGGATTTTCCACCTGCCATGGTAAACTGACCAGGATTGGGTAAACAGACAATTTTTAGGGCACCTTTTCTAGCCTCTTCCTCACATGGGGAGGTGAACAATAAGGTCCTTAAAAGCCTGCACAGACACCTGGGGGGCTGCCAAATCTCACTATTGCTGCTTCCAGTGAGAAGATGACCCTGGGGCCCAGGCTGCCTGTGTGCAGGGCTGTGACTACAGCTCCCAGCATTGGCACCTGCTGCTTCATCATTTGCCTGTCATGGCAGGCTTGGGAAGGTAAAAATGGCAAAACGAGTTGACTTGGGCATCAGTCCTTGGCCTTACTCTCTTCTCCAGAGTCATCACAGTCCAGTGGCAGGACAGAGTCGAGAGGAGTGGCAATGGGCTGGGATGCAGCAGGTGGCCTTGGCATCTTCAATGTCTAACCAAGCCCTAGCCCTCCGCAGTGCCTGCGTGGCCAATAGAACGAATTGTTCTCATTTGCCTGTTCCACTGGAGGAAGTCTTCACATGCTTGGGGTAGACACCCCCCTAAGTCACTGAAGGGGTGGAGACCCCTTGGTTACCCTCATCCTGGTTTGGCTTATCTCCTGAAATGGTTTACTAGAGTGTGGCCTCTGCACATGCTACAGCTTCTTGGAGCCACAGGTGAGAGTTGGGTGATTGGTTGAACATCAAAGGTAGCTAAGCAGCCTGAGAAGGGCTCGGCAACCCTCCCACCAGAGGCACACCTCTTGGAGCACCCTATACCCCAGCTCTTCCTCTTCCTAGCTGAATGACTTCGAGAGAGTTCCTTCCCCTCTGGACCTCTGCGTCCTAACCTGGCTGAAGCCCCTCATTCCAGGAGGACCCAGCTTGACTAAAATGACTTGCCCAAACCTTTTCTCCCTCAGGGAAGGTCCGTTGGCCTACCTGACAGTTTATTGAAAGGTGAGCACTGGTTACAGTTGTCCCAGAGAGCAAAGTCCAGAGTTGTGTTTTGCCATAATTTCCTTTTGGAATGATCCAGGATGACCCACCTGGGGTGGATGCAGACCGTGATCATGATGCTCCAGCTCAGGGTGGTGAGGATGACAGCCGTGAGCCTCAGGCTCAACAGATTCTTTTTGGTAATACAATACTGGATTTGACTGGGATGCATGGAAGTGGAGGACCATGATATGGACTTCAGGGACATCCTGTTCTCCAGAATATGAGGCTTGATCTCCATTTTCTCTCCAATACAGTCCTACCACCAAGCCCTGAACTCAGTTTGACCTCTTTATCCCAGTGAGCCAGCACTGCCCCCTCACACAGCCTCAGGATCTGAGGACAGGCTGGTCCTTGCCTTCCCCTACTTGGGGACCAGCCCACATGGTGCCCTCCTGCCTGCTCCGTCTACCTGAAGCCAGTGAGGTCCCTGGGAGAACTGAACAGGAAGCCCCTGCTTTCCCTCCCCAGAGGTCCTGAAACAGGGCCCCTTCTCCTGTTCTCAGGGACTAATCTGTTAACACAGGATAGTCCCTGGGCCCTCATTAGTTGGGACTGTGCCTTGGTCCCTTTAAGGCCTCTTGTGAGAACACTGTCCCCAGGCTTATCTCTTACAGTTAATTCTAACTGTCATGGAACCTTGGTCCTTTTCCTTCCCTGCTTGCCAGTACAATAAACGTTTATTAAATGTCTACCGTGTACAAATCGAAGAGAGACTATTTCCTTTCTGTCTTTGTATCTCCTCACAGTCAGCCTAGAGCCTCACAACATAGTGGGGGCTTAATAACAGTTTGTTGAATTGAATTAAATTACAAGGCCTCAAACTCAGTGCTAGAAATGTAAAGAGAAGCACCTTATTTACCAAGCACTCCCAACCCCCCTTCCTGGAGCTCATCACCTCGCAGAGGGGCGTGAGGTGTCTGCACAAATAAGGACCATCTAGAGTCAACTCTATAGCGGGGGAGGTGGGTGGCAAAGAATCTGAGATTTAGAGCTGGAAAGGACCCTATTCCAACTCTCCCATTCTCCACATGAGGAAAATGAAGCCAGAGAGGTTAAAGGGTTTGCCCGAAGTCCCAAAGATAGGATTGAAACTCAACCATGCTAAGAGTTAAAAAGAGAAATCCACACAAAATATTCTGGGAAAATCTGGGGAGGGAGAAAACACATCTGGCCAGGGTTTAAGGGTGAGGGGAATCAGGGAAGGCTTCATGGAGGAAGGGGCCCCTGAATTGAGCCTGGAGGAAGAATGATTCCAATGAGCAAAGCTAAGGAGGGGCTCGATTCCCAGTGTGAAGTATAGCCTAAGAGAGTCACAGACCCTCTGGAACGGAAGCAATCTCAGAGGCATCTAGTCCTACCTATACCTGAACTGGAATCAAGCCTGAAATTTCCTTGAGTGCTCATGTGGCCCCTGCTCTGAGACCGCCAGCGACAGGTAGTCTGCTGCCTCCTGGGAGATGGCTCTAGTGATCAAGAACTTCCTCCTGGCCTCCTTCCAACTTGTCCCGCTGCCCCGGGGCCACCACCGACAGGGGGACCAGCCAGCGGGGCTTCTTCCTCCCTTTGGGCTCTCAGCTGAGGGGCAGAGGAGGAAGTTGCAGGGGTTATCATCCTGGTTTTCTGGTTTGCAGGCCCCCTCCTCAGAGGCTCCTTGTGAATCTTCGGGTTCATAGGGTCACAAGATTGTGGCAGCCTATGAATAGAAAGGGAACTCAGAGGCCACTCAGGTCAGCCTTCTGGAGTGACAGATGAGGAAACAGGCCCAGGGAGGGGAAGTCAATAAGTCAACAAGCATTTGTTGGATACCTATGGTGCACCAGGTACCCCCAACAGGTGTAATGACTTGCCTTGAATGCGCACCCCACAGGGTGTGTGACCGAAGGAAATGCTTTGGAGCCTAGACAGAGCCAGGGAGCCCCAACCTCTCCACTGACCTCTGATCTTGCATCGCCAACTGGGTTTCAGACATCCCAAGCTGGATGTCCATCTTACACTCAACATGTCCCAAACCCGTTATCTTTCCCCTCAAATCCTCCTCCTCCTCTTCTACCTTCCCAGTTATTGTAGAGGGCATCACCCCCCTCCCAGAGCCTTAGGCTCCAAACCTAGGAGTCATGCAGGACTCCTCACTGTTCTCCCCGCCCCCCCCCCATATTTAAGCTTCTGCCAAGGCCTACTGACTTTGCCTCTGATATGCCCCTTCTTTCTTCTGATCCTATCCCTACCCTGGGGCAGACCCTCATCACTTCACCCAGGACTATTTCGGTAGCTGCTGGTGGGTCTGCCTGCCTCAAGTTTCTCCTCACTCCAGTCTATCCTCCAGGCCCTAAAGTGATTTTCCTAAAGCCCAGGTCCGATTATATCAGCCTCAATAAACTCGATAAACTCCAGTGGCTTCCTATCACCTCCACGATCAAATATAAAATCCCCTGGCATTCGAAGCCCTCGGTACCTGCCTTCTCCTACCTTTCCAGACTTCTTACGCTATCCTCTCCACCAGGTGCTCTTGGATCCAGCGACCTGGGCCTCCTGAGAACTCCATGAGCAAGCCCCTCCAGCTCTCGGCTCTGGGCATTTTCTCTGATTGTCTCCCAGGCCTGGAAGGCTCTCCTCCCTCATCTCTACCTAGTGACCTCCTCAACTTCTAAATTTTACTAGAAGCCATCCCAACCCTTCCTAATTCTAGCATATTCCTTCAGTTAATTATTTCCTATTTATCCCATCTATAGCTCGTTTGAACACATTTTTTAGCAGATTGTCTCTCCCATTAGCTCATGAGCCCCTTGAGGGCAGCAATTGTCTTTTGCTCTTTTTGTATCCCCAGCACCCAGCACATAGTGGGCACTTAAAAACATTTGGTGAATTCAAACATTTTTTGCCTCTCTTGCCTCAGCTTCTCCACATGCCTCAGAGGTTTTCAGACAGCCAGTAGGTCACATCTCTGTGTACAAATGCACAACATCACAGGGGTGTCCGTCAGGGAACCTGGGGCGGCAGTGCGGTGTTTCTTTGCTTCTCACACACAAGGCTTGGTCTCTCATCTCTCTGGCTTTGTCCTCTATGGATGGAATTCACTCTGTCCCAAGAGTCTCTGGCTTCCTTTAGACTCAGCTCAAGTCCCACCTTCTACATCAAGTCTTTCCCAATTCCCCTCACTGCTAGTGTGGGCCTCCTTCCCTGTCTACTCTGTAATTTCCTGGTACTGGTTAATTAACATGTGTCCATTTATCTCTCCCAGCAGACTCTTTGGAGCAGGGACTGGCTCGTTTTTATCATTGCATGCCATGTGCTCAGTATGGTGCCTGGTACAGAGGAGGGGGATCAATAAATGCTGGTGGATGGATTGATTCCAAACTAGGTGCCAAGCTTCTCTTGTTTCTAGCTTCTCAAGGATTCCAAATACTTGCAAGCACATTCTGGGTCTATTGCCCTGGGACAATATCTAATCATTCCCCCTTTGGTGATTCACTTCAATTGAAAGAGCATTAAAAAAATGTATATCTATGCCCTTTGTTTTTATATCTCATACATTTCCCAATATGTCCCTTCCCTTCCCCTCAGCCCCTCCCATCAAAGAGTTTAAAAAAGGGAAAAACCAGTTCAGCAAAATTACCTGACATTTCACAGAAACTTGCTATAAACCCTCCAGTGGAGGGGCACACCCCAATGCTCCAGAGACCTCTGCAAAGGTGGATGATGCCTCCTCAAAGCTCTTCTTTGGGGCCAAGCTCGGACACATTTATTGAGTGCCTGCTATGGGTCAGTTACTTTGTGGAGACATCAGGGATACAAAGACAACTTTCTCTGAAACAGTCTTGCCCTCAGGGAGGTGACATTCTTTGTAGAATGTAATATGTATATATGCAAGTAGGTAAATATGACATGCTTTTGAGAAGGGAGGGAATGCTACTAATGGTGAAGATAAAGGACAGCCTTGTGGCACCTGAGCTGGGCTTCGGAGGAGGGAAGGGATTCTGGAACCATAGCTTCCCAGCTAGAAAGGACCTAGGGGCACCCAGCCCTGCCTCCTTCTTTTGTAGATGAGGAAACTGAGGCCCACGGTAGGGCAGGGACCAATGCCCAGAGGCTGTAGGCATCAGAGGCAGCATTTGAACCCAGATCTCTCAATTCACAAATCAGTATGAGGGAGTAGATATGAAAAGGGAAGGTGTCCCAGACACCAGAAGATCATTTAGGCAAAGGCATGGAGGTGGGAGATTGCCTGTCTTGTATGGGGAATAGTTAGATGAGTTTAAATGGAATAGAGAACATGGAGAAGGGAAAATATGAAAATAGATTGAAAACTAAGTAGGGGGTTAAAATTGCAGGGGGGTGGGAGGCTTTAGATTCCAGGCTAAGGATTTAGAAGTAATAAGGAGCTAGCTCCCGAAGTCATTTGAGTAAGGGCAAGGGTCAGATATTTGTTTCAGGAGGTTGAGTGCAGCAGCTATGTGGAGGCTACACTGGAGAGGGGAGAGATTGGAAGCAGACCAGAAGACAGATGAGCAGGCTATGACAATACATCAAGGGACAGGCATTGAGGGCCTGGCCTGGACCTGGCCAGCTGTAGTGTGAACAGAGAGAAGGGCCAGATTCCAGAGAGATTCTCAAGACTGACAAGACTTAGTAAGGGGCTGGGGGTGGTATGAGTGTGTGAAAGGGAAAATCAGAGATGCCGCTCAGGTCGTCATGGTGACCGAGGGAAGATGGAGCCCTGGGTGTTTGGAGGAGGGGCTGGAAGCAGGTCCTCCAAGTGGAAGATGCTCAGTTCCAGGCATTGCTCACCAGCCCCCTTTACATTATCTCATTTGATCCTCAACAGCCCCAGAGGGAGACCTGGCAGCCTTTCTCACCCCCCCCCCCCCAGGATAGATGAGGAAAATGGGCCGAGTCCCACATTTGGATCCTGGGCAGATTCATCACCTGAAAAGTAGAGGAAATGATGCCTGGGGCACTGAGCTCACAGGGCTCTCACGAATGGGAGCCGAACCTATTTGTGATTTTCAAATGGGGAGATTTAGGATAACGGCACTCAATCTTTAAGGATACTATCGGTGGCCCCGTTGTCTTTGGCGAGCTTTTGCGGGGAGGTGACAGGGAAGCATAGACCTGACCCATGTCCCCCCACTTTCTTGGTCCTAATTATCAGTAATAAACTTCCTAAGATCTCACTCTGCACAGCTTGCCTCTTCTGTTGCACTTACACATAATGTTGTATATTGTAGTTATCTGCACATAAACCTTTTCCTCCTCTGATATCAACTTTTTATAAAGGGTAGGGCAATAATTTGCAAATAGCTGCAGGAATGTCAGAAAAAAAAAACCCACCAGCTCCATTTTACCTCTCTAGTGTTGCTAAATGCAGCTTCAGAGTAATTGACGTGACTTTGCTGCTAATTGCCAGAAGCACGACGGTCATTACCGCAGCAGGCAGCTGTCTGCAGTCAAGCCTCACATACTTACTAGCTGTGTGACCCTGGGCAAGTCACTCAATCCTGCTCGCCTCTGATTTCCTCACTTGTAAAATGAACAGAAGAAGGAAATGGCAAACCGCTCCCAGCGTCTCTGCCGAGAAAACCCCAGTGGGATCGTGAAGAGTGGGACACGACTGAAAACGGCTTAGCAACAACAACATGATGGGGATTGCAAGGAATTTGCTCACCCTTAGGCTTGAGTGCATGCTCATTGAGGAGGAACTAGGGTAGGCAAAAAGATGGATGACCTCACAGTCACTTTGACTGTGCAGGTTGGGTGGGTACAGCTTCGGGTCTGACTCACAGAAGAGCTGAAAGAGCCCTAAGGTCATAGACTGCCAGATAGAAGCTCTTGAAGTTCCCTCCCACCTATTAATCCTATGACTAATTAGATAGCCTCTTTGTGGGAAGATGCCGCCTGACTGCTGCAATGCATGGGAGAATCAGCAGGTGGCGGTAACCACTCAATGGAGAAGCAGCCTTAGCCAAGAAACAGCAGATGGCAGCTCAGGGGAGAAAGCAGCCCAGCAAATGACATCAGTAGCTCTGCCGGGGAAGTGGCTTTGCAGGCAGAGATGTGTTCCAAATGGAATATAACCCTAGGAGTGTGTTATCAGGGTTGTAGGCTGTAGAAGGGGTTGCCTTCTACATAGGGGGCGGTAAATTTTTCCCCTTCGTTATTTGCTATTCTACTTAATTAAATAACTTTGCTTTGGATTCCGGTATTCCTACTTTGAAAAAGTTTTAAGATTTGAAGAGATGCCGACCCCTAAGATGCTGACCACCTGGCTATTGCTTTCTGAGGGCCATGTCAGAGGAATCCTCGCTCCGTTGTGGTCTCCCTCAGCAAAGTAAGTGTTTAGTAAAATTGGTTATATCTTAGAGGATTGTTTAAAAAAAAAAATCCCTGGATGTAAAGGGTTTGTTGAATTCGAGATACTCTAAAAAAAGCCTTCACTGTGCCGAGTTATTCATTGTAAAGAGTTTCTTATGAATGAAGGGCCATCTGCTGATTGTGGAAATAAGCCCTTTACTGGGGAATAGTGGGGAAAGCAGTAGTAGATTCATAGTCCCAGGACCCAGGTGTGAGTCCTGATGATTTCCATGGTCCCTTCTAGATCCCAGGATCAGAATAGGAAGCGTGGGTCTGAGTCCAGTAGTTTGGTGCCTTCTAGCTACTGGGTGGTTCAGGGGACAGAGCAGTGAGCCTGGAGGCACAAAGACCTGAATTCCAATCCAGCCTCAGACATTTACTAATGTATGACCCTGGGCAAGTCACTTAACCTGTTTCCTCGATTATAACAAGAGGATGATAATAACAACACCTACTTCCCAGGCCTTTGTAAAGTTCAAATGAGATGTTTGCAAAATGCTTAGCATAGTGCCTGGCACACAGTAGGCACTTAATAAATGCGTGTTTCCTTCCTTTTAGCATAATAGCAAGTGCTTAAAAAGTGTTTGAATTGGTTAAAGCAGAAATGCAGCATTCAGTCAACAAACATTTAGGAACTGCCTACTGTGTGCTGAGTTCTAGGCCCAACACTAAGTTTTGAGGAGACACAACTTCTGCCTGCTTTCAACTCCAGGGAACAAGATGCCTCTCCCGGGTGAAACTCCTTACTTCTAGTCTCGCAGTCAGGCTGCTAACTCAAGCCTTAACTTCCTTTCTCCCCTCTGATTGGAGGGCTGGAGGGTGGGCTACCAACATCCCCTAATGCCTTCTTTACAAAGGGCAGAACCTGGCCTTTGGCTCACTCCAGTCTGCACTTGCCGCTCAGCCTGGTCTCTGGTCTCCCTCACCTGCCTTACTGCCTCCTTTGGTCAGCTGTCTCCGCCCCCCCCCCCCCCCCCCCCCCCCGTTAGTCTATAAGCTCCTTGAGGGCCCAGCACATTTAATAAATGTTTATCAGGTCCGCCAGATTCCCTGCTGCAGGCCAGACTGGGAGGGGGAGCTCCCTGACCCTCTGACACCCTAAGCAGGATTTCATTCTCGAAGAGAGCTGGCCCGTGGATGTTCTGAGGGATTCCCACCTCCTTTCCTCTTTCTCTGAGTCTCTGGTCGTCTCTCTGAAGCAGAGCACACAGATGCATGAGTCCTGGAGGGATAATAGCTACTCCAGGGCACAACTCGGCTCAGTCTGTATTACAAAGCAATTTGGGCTCTTTTAGGTTTTCTCAGAGCTTTTCTCCCAACATTTATGACAGGTAGCTAGCTGAGTGGCTCAGTGAGTAGAGCGCCAGCCCTGGAGTCAGGAGGACCTGAGTTCAAATTCGACCTCGGATACTTGACACACTTACTAGCTGTGTGACCTTGGGCAAGTCACTTAACCCCAACTTCCCTGCCTTCCCCTCTGGAAAAAAGAAAAAAAAAACCGAAGCCCAGCGAGATCCAAGGCACCGATGTAGCTCACACACGCCAGAGTTTGGCCTCTTGACTCCAAGGGCCTCACTCTTTCCACCACCCCTTGCTAGAGAGGAGAGGAGAAGAGGTGAGGGGAGGGGAGGAGAGGGGAGGGGAGGGGGTTCACCATTCATTCAGCAAACATTGCTTAGGTTTGAGTACTCTGAGGCTGTGGGACAGGTGCTGGGGAGGATGCACACGTGAATATTAAAAACAACTACGGTTATAATTACAGTTTGAGGTGTCCTCCGAGGGGAAGAGTAAAAGGACTGTCTTCATCATTCAGACGCCAGCACTGAGCCAGCAAGAGCCCTGCCCTCAGGGAGCTTCTCCTCAGATCTGCCATCTCTTGGGATAGGTGTGGGCACTCCTCTGGTGGATGAAATTCTCTTGCTGCCCACTGAGCCTCCAGGGCCTGCCTGCATCCTGTTCCCATGAGCTTCCTTGCACCCCTTGGGCAGTGTGGCCACCGCCCTTTGAGACCCTCACAGCCTGGATCTATCAGAGCCTGGGGGATGTGCAACCATACAGCATTGCTCAAGAAGATTGGAGTTTTTAAACTGAGCGATTTCCCATCCCCATCATGGGCAGCTTGGTGTCTGTAAAAGCACTGAATGGCCTCCCAAAGGCCATGCTGTGGCTCTGGACTCCACCCAGGGTCCACCACCCACTGTGTTTGTTTTGGATTATAACGATTAGTTATTACTAGGATTTCTTAGTATTTCCACAACAGTAGTCAATCAGCAAACATTTCTTAAGTGCACACTGTGTTCCGGATACCCTGGGATACTGCAGGCTGAGGATACATCCATCCTACTCTCAGCTCAAGGTTACTATCTCTTGGCTTGTTAATAGATTTCCCCATGAATCAACATACCTTTCCTGGGATTTCCCAGAGGAAAACCCCCTTTGTGCACCCCACTCCCTTTAAAGGGTTCTATCCTCTTATTGGAATATAAGCTTCTAGAAGGCAGGAGCTGGCTTCTGTATTTAGATAGCCAGCACTTGGTGCTCAGCCTGACACCCAGAATTATTTGTTACGTGGGCGCTTAATAAAGGCTTTTTCCTGCATTCCCTGCCTCATTTGCTTCCACATAAAGGCAGACACTCTCATCTCATTTCAATCTCCCTTCACATCACATTGTATCATATATCATATCTATCTTGTTATACCCATTCTCTCACTGGGAAAAAGGAGGCTGATCCGGTGAAAATGAGCTACATACACAGTGTCAGAGTCGGGATTTGATTCCCGGCCTTCCTAACTCCCAGAAAAACATCCTGCCTATCTTAGGTAGCACAGGTATCGCCGGTTTGCACAATCACTGATTGTTGCCTAGCAGGTGCAGGCAGGTACTTCTCTTGGTTTGGGTCTTGCCTGAACCAGGAGTACTGAATGCTTAGAGATTCTCAGGGGACTGCAGAGCTACGACGCGAGGCTTCCATGACCGGGGGTGAGGTGGGGGGGGGCGGGGAGGAGGAGGAGGGTGGAGCCGGGTTTTGTCACTTTAAACGCATACCCGCGGGCACACACTGGCGCATACCCAGGCGCGCACACCCAGGCACCCATACACGCATGCACGCACGCACACTCCCCCCACCCCGCCATCTCTTCTGGGAACGATCCCTGACTGCGGCGCATTTGTCTGAGTCCGCCCGCTCCGGCTAGGCTGGCTCGCTGCTGACGCTAGCCTCCAGATTTGCCTGCCACCCGGTTAGTCCACCCGCAGCGTTTGCAGATCCCCTAGGGCCGGGGGCTGGGGCTCCGGGGTTGTTCCTCCAGGACCGCGGCTACTGCAGGGACTGCTGCGGAGGGCGGCCCGACTTGCATTGGGCAGGGCAGGGCAGAAGCTGGGCAGTGCGGGCAGGGCGTGAAGCCCCCGAGGGAGGAACCGCAGGGCTGGGGCTGGGGTTGGGGCTGGGGCTGGTCCGGGGCTGGGACCGAGGCTCAAGCTGAGCTGCCTACCGGAGCCACGCGCGGGAGGGGACCTGGGCAGTGGCAGGGCCGGGGCTGGGGTACTCTCAATGGGCAGGGGCTGAGCGAGGGACTGAGCCAGGGTGGGGGTCTCTGAGTATCTCCAGCAAGCAGCCTTGGACTCGGACGTGGAATAGCAGCGCCCTCCTGGAGCTCGGTGAGTGGTATGTCTCATCTCATCCCTCATCTTACCCCCACTCCAACTCCACCTGCCCCCTCCTCTTTTTCGAGGACACCCTGACTGCCTGAGGAGCAGCACTTATATCCCCTAGCCACTGCATGCCGTCTCCTCCCCAGCTTCCATGGTGCTCCTGCTCAGGTCCTGGTGCGCTCCCTCCCCCCTCCCTCCATGCCACCATATCCTTTAGCCAGGCTCCCAGGGTGGGCAGAGGGTTATAGTATAGTGGGAAGCATGAGATATGCAAGCAGAGGAAATGGATTCCAATCCTCTCTGCCCCTTCTTCCCCAGGTGATCTCAGGCAAATCTCTCCCGCCTCTCTTTGCCTCAGTTTCCCCATCTGTCAAATAAAGAGGGGGGGTGATCTCTAAGCTCTCTTCCAATGTTGAATCCTGTAATAATTATTGCATAGTGGAAGAGGACGTAGTGGGAAAAACCATAGCTCCAGAGATAAGCCAGATTGAAGGAAAGGGCGTGAGGGGCAGCTCAGCATATTCAGGGGATTGGGGCGGAGCTATTAGCTGCCAAGGCGCCATTGGTAGAAATTTGTAGCTATGGGGATGGGTCCTGGCCGAGAAAATTCCTAGCTGAGGTTCAGCCGCATTCTTAGCCGTGGATTAAAAAGGGCTTTGGTTTTTGCTCGCCCCTCCCTCATTTTGCGGGCTTCCAGGCCCTTCCCTGACAAATCCCTACTCTTTCAGGGTCTAGTAGGGCTTCTGGATTGACTGCTTAGGAACTATCCAGGTCATGGAGCAGAGGCTTGACACAGTGGAAAAGGGGTGTGAGGAGCCCTGGGCACTTGTCACCCTTTCAGAGAGTCCTGAGAAGGCTCTGGAAGCTTTCCAGCCATTCCTTGCAAACCTCTTCCTCCATCACCAGTGCCAAGTGCCCCTTCTGGAGCCTTTGAAGTTGCAGGTGCCTGGCAATTCCCCAGAATTCCATTGTGGCCTCTGCAGACCTCTGGTGCCAGGCTCACTCCCTTGGACGTAGAGCCCATTTCTCAAGAAGACCTCACGTCTAGGGGTGCTCTGGAGTCACTGGGGGGATCCTTGGTTTCTTGTCCCTTCGCAACATCTCAGGGGAAAGGGACCAGAAAGATGTTTTAGAAGCCACAGAAAGGATCTTTACTGTCCTGTGGATGGAGCCCCTGGGAAGAAGGGGTCTTCAAGGACAGTGTTGGATCGGGCTTTCTATTCTGCACCATCCACGGAGAATGAGGTCCATCTACCCTAAGCAATCAGTTAGACGTTTGGACCTAGAAGGAAGCTTAGAGGCCACTGAGCCCAATCCTTTCATTTTACAGAGGGGATAATGGAGGCACAGAGAGGTTGAGAGGCTTGCCTGGGGTCACACAGCTAGGAAATGTCTGAGGGGAACATTAATCCAGGTCTTCTTGGTGCCCAATGCAGGGCTCTGCTCACTTCTTACTCTGCTTTTCTGTGGGATCATAGTGTGAGCACTGCCATGTCCATTTTACAAAGAAGGGGAACTGAGGCTTGCCCAAGGTCAGACAGCCCTTCCACGTCTGGTCCAGGATTTAAGCCCAGGCAGGGTCCTGGGACCCTGACCCATCATGCCACGCTCTCTGAAATGGAGTATTTGCTTGAGAGAGCTTTAAGATTAGCATCTTGCAAATGGGGAAATTGAAGGCCAGGGTGGGAAAGGAGGTTTTCTAATGTCACCCAGAATGTCAGAGGCCCACCTAGGACTAGAACTCAGAACTCAGGTGTGCTGTTTCATCTTCTGGCAAAGTGAGAGTGAGCAGGCTGTTCCCAACCAGCCTCCTCTTGGATGCACCACTGTCATCCTTGGCTGGGTGACAAAAGAGAATCTCAGAAAAGATTTCCCTCCCCCACAAGTCCCCAAACCCATGGGGGGCCTGGAAGCAGCAGCAGCCTCCCAGCATATGCAGGCACCTCTCTCCATGGTGCTTTCTGGAGGAGCCCCCCCCCCTTCCCAAGCTGCTGCCTTCCCTGCGCTCACCTGCAGAGCTGGAGAGGGAGGGGAGATGCAAATGTTGTGTGACGTAGGATGGGATAGCAGCTGCCTGATGAATGACTCTCTGCAGTAGAGGCAGCATCCCAAGCCAGCTGGGCCTGGGCCAGGGATGCCGTGGGAGTGGGAGAAGCTGGGCTAGATCCCCGGGGACTCACTCCTCAGTGGGGAGCTGGATGGCAGAGGGAATGGGATGGGAAAGTGCCCCGGCTCTGCTGTGGAGCTATTAGCCAGACATTTCTCTTATCTGGCCTTGGTTTCCTCATCTGTACAATTCAAGGGTTGGACTAGATCTCAAGTCCCTTCCCATTTTGAAGTTATGTGTTCTGTTCCAAGGGCCCTCCTAGCATTCTACATGTGAATGTAAATGACTGAAGTCAGGGCTCTTCTTGGAAGCAGGATTTGATGGGGGAAGGAAAGCAGCAGAGTGGGCTTGGGGGTGAATGAGTAAGACAAAGTCCACCTCTTTCACAGCCTTGGGGAGGGCAGTGTTCTGTCCTGCAGTCTGGGCCACATTGGCTTTTCCCCTTGGTTTCTCTAAGTAGGTGAAGGGTTTTCCTCTCCCTTCCCCCCGACCCCCCACTAAAATGGGCTGAACCAAGCTGATAATGTCCCTTTGGTATAAGGAGTCTGGACCACAAGTCAGAGGCTGTAAGCCAAAGCTGTGTGACCCTGGGTAGGTCACTTCCCTTGCTCAAGTGTGTTTCCTCTTCTGTAAAATGGGGCTACTTGCACTATGTGTCTCATACAAAGTCACTTGCATGCATGGTCAATCACATCCCTGCACCAGAACGTGCCCCTCCCACAGCCTGTTTAACCTCCCTACCTTTGGGGGAAGGCATTATCTCCAGAAGGCCTCAGTTAAAGATGCAGATGTTATCACCTGTAGAGAGGTTACCCATGATCCCTTAGCTATTGAAATAACATAGATTCATCCATCAGACTGACTCGCTGTCCCCGGAAAGATGATGGAGCCTGGGCCACTGGACAGGTAAGTTTGGATGGGGGGTGGGGAGAGGGAGAAGGAAAGGTTAGATCTCCCGGGGACCTGCTGTAGAAGGCTCAGAGGCAGCCTGAGCACCTGACTTACCTCCAAGGGGGTCACAAGAGCAAGAAGGCACAGGAAGTCATGTGGTTCGACCCTCTCATTTTAAAGAGGGGGAGCCAGATTCAGCATCAGCTAGTAAAGAGTTACACCAGGATTAGAACTCAGGTCCTCTGACTCCCTGCCAGACTATAAGCGTCTTGACAGTGGGGGGCTGTGTCTCTTTCCTCTCAGGAAATTTTTAGAATAGAATGGAGCTACTATGAGGTGGGATGGAGGACAGATGTTGAGGGTCCCCTGGCCCAAAAGGGATCACTGTGGGAGCAAATGTTCTCTGTCCAGGGGAAGGAAGGAGCAGAGCTGCCCACTCTGGCAGGGCTCCAGGACACCAGAGGAGAGGCCAAATGCTGAAGTCATCTTTATGAGAGGTTACAAGAAATTACCATCAGGAGGGAGATGGGAAAAGCTTAGGGCTAGCAGAACAACAAGGAGTGGGAAGCTGGGGCAGTGTAGGGGGGATATCACATTGCTCCCTCAAGCTGGCCCCCACCACTCAGTATTGGGCCTTTCTCTCCAGGCTAGGCCCTCACATTGTCCAATGGGCCCCGGGCCATCAGGGCAGACCTAGCTCCTTCCTTGGATGAAGCCTGTCCTCCCCTCCCCTACTGCCCAGACAAAGCTCTCTGGGAGAAAGAGTGGGAGGAAAAAGCCCTGCACTGAGGTGTTTCCTCTTCTGGTTTGACCACAATCCAGCTGTTTGACCTGAGGCTTGACCTCTCTGACCCTGTTTACTCATCTGCCAAATCAGGTCTGGCCTCCTGGGAGCCCCACCCCCCCACCTTCCCAATGGTCTGAGGGTCTTCTCTGCTTCTATTCCTGCCCCACAAAGGATGAGATGCTAAGAAGGAACAGGTTGTTATCCTCAAACTATGACTCCTTCCACCAATCTCTTCACACAGGAGGAGCCCAAAGAAAAGCCCAGGATTTATAGCCCTGGGATTGGTCAAAGCTGCCCTGGGATCGAATCATGATAAAAACTAGGCTTTGTATTTGTAGAGGTCACCAGGGCGGTGGGTTTGTACTCACAGGTCCTGGGTTCAAGTTCTGTCCACAATTAGCCCTTCATAGACAGAACTCTTCCTTTCCTCACCTGTAAAATGACGAGGTTGACCTAAACAATCTCTAAATCCTCTGATGTGATCTACACAGCCCAGGTTGTCAAACCCCGTCTCCTACCAACTGAGCCATCCTGGAGGAAGCAGGGAAGGTCCTGACCCCATTGTATGGTTGAGGAAATTGACGCTCCCCAAAGTCAAGTCTCTGAGGCTGAGCTCAGGCTGAGTCGAGGTGGAGGTTCAGTGGATCCGGATAGAGGGATGGCAGGACTGGCAGCAGGGAGGTGGGCACAATGCCAAGTTTAGAGACTGCAGCGTTCTTGGGGTGCCACCCCCACTCTCAGCCCTATGAGGAACACAGTGAGGGGTATCCTGCATGTGGGGGCCCAATACCAAGAAATATTTATTTGAGAGAGTGAATTTCTGGAGTGAGGAGCATTGGGGAAAAGCAAAATCCCCTGCACCCCTCCCCATTATAGTCTCCTAATAAGATTCGATTGGTTCTTCAGGCTCTTCTTTCAAAATGCAAATATCTCTAGGACAATGAAACCTGCCAGTCGCCTTAGTCTGAATAATTCCAGTCTGCCAATTACATCAGCTGACCAAGATCCCAGGATTTAGTGCCAACATGAATTGTAGATATCTTTAAAGATGGGGGATGCCAACCTATACCTTGGTAGAGTTTTTGGCCCAGAGATTTATGTGTGAACTCCCAAATCTCCCAGAATGCCTTCTACAGGATGGAAGAGGCCTTGGTCAGGTGTAAAACTGTTTGTAAAAGATGCACACACTGAAGAGTCTTGCTGGCCCTAGAGAAGGGTTTTGTCATCTCGTACTCTCTGGGAGGATCCTGAGAGCAAAGTTTCAATTCAGGTGCAGATTGGTGGTGTTCTGGGGAACCTCAGATGAGGATTCTTATCTTGGAAAAAGCTGGGAGCTCTTTTTCTTGTCCAACTCCCTCATTCCTCCTGTAGATGGGGAAACTGAGGCCCTGGAGGGGAAAGGGCTCGGCCACTCTGTTAAGGAGCTGAGCCAGGATTTCGATCCAGGTTCTCACATCCCTCATCCCACACTCTAATACTCAGCTGCCTCGACTGAGGATGAAGGGGGCAGGAGAGGTTAGCTGGAACGTCCGATGGCCAGGGTGAAGAGATGAAGGACTCTGGCTGGCTGGCTTGGCCCTGGTATAGCAGAAGGGGGCCTCGGTGCACTCTCCTTCTGCTCACCCTGAGCTACGATCTGGTCGCCGATGAGGACTCCTTGAATTCTGAGCTTCCTCTGAGGCTCGGCCCAGCAGACACCTCCAACAGGAAGCCTTTTATTATCCCTCAGTCCTTTAGTTGGGCACACACTCTGTCCCCTAGCAACATCTGGAAAGACCACACCAAGAGAAGGCCGAATTGCAGGCTGGATAATTTTTTTTTTATTTTTTCTTTTTTAGGTTAACATACACATTTTGAAAACAAACACGTGATTGGTGCTTATATGTTTCTGCCTAATTATTTTTATGTTACTTGTTTTTCTTGGATGCTTATTTGGTTAATGAGGGCTAAGGTTAGAAGAAAACAAGAAATGAGCAGAACAAAAAGGGAAGAGAAGACTCTTACTTTGCCGTTTTGCTCAGGGCCCTGGTGGCGGCCAAGCGCCACCGAAAATCCTTCTCTATTTAAACAGACAAAACAATGCTCTGATGACAGTGAAGACAGAGACCAACGATAACAACACTTATAAGGCACATTAATATAGCTTCACGGTTTCCAAAACGCTTTTCCTTCTATGAGAGAGGATGTACAAGTATGATGTTCCCCTTCTAGTGAGAAAACATGCTCAGAGACTTTCGTAACCTGCCTAGGGTCACACAGCGGGACTCGACTCCAGGTCTCTGGCTTCCCATCTGAGCAGTAGGGCTGCCTTGGAGGGTCAAGGGCCTCGGCTGCCTGGGCCGGGCCCAGGATTTCACTTCTCAGTGCCTGCCGCTGCTCCTGGGCTGGGGACAAGGACGTGGGTAATGGGGAAGGACAGGAAGGCAGGCGCTTCTCCCTCAAGGTCTCTTCTCAAAGTCCCTGGCAGACCCTGCTCAGTCTAGTTGGGAGCCAAGGCTCTAGTCTATGGCAAGAACTGGAATGGTTCTTCTCCCGCCTTACTTTATCTTAGAGTTACTTTTCATGTCCCTCTCCCTAGATGGTGACTGCCAGGCAGATGGGACCTGTCTTAGGCAAGTCTGTCTCTCCCCCAGAGCCTAGCATATTTCTGGACGTAGCGGGAGTTAACATAATCAATGGGGGTTGAGTCTTCAGATATTCGCTGTGGAAGGAGGTCTATGCTGAGTGCCCAATGAGGGGTGGAGCCAGGCAGGCCATGGGAGAAGGTAGGGAGAATGTGCCCATGGTGGGCTGGGGAAGTTAAGGAAAGGGGCATCTTCCTGGCTGGACACTCCCTGTAAGATGTTGGTTTTCGTGACACTTTTTTTGGGGGGGAGGGCTCTGGACCTGTGATGTATCTCAAAGGTAGGTTTGGCAGCTCTCTGGGGGCCATCACTCAGAAGCAAGGGCTAGCAAAGTCCAGTCCCCTGCCCTGACTGACCACCTCTACCTCTGGGTTTCCTTTCCAGATCTCGGGGGACATGGCTGTGGACATAACTGAATACCATCTTAGCGGTGAGTTAGACCATTAAGAACACTCCACACGTGCCGGTGAGTTAGACCATTAAGAACACTCCACATGCGCCCGGCACTCAAGGCTGCCCAGAGCCTGGTTACACTCAGCCCTGTGGTCAGTAGAGTGGAAGCTCTGGGAGGGCAGGGATGGTGTCCTTTATAGCTCTGTCTTTCCCTTGTCTAGCCCTTTCCCTCAATAAAGGTTTGGTGAAATGCACTGACTCAGTCCTCACAACACCTCTCTATGGGAGGGGGGCTGGCTGCAGGCCCAAGGGGAGGAGGCCTGGTTTGCCCAAAGTTATCTGCTGTGCTGAGATGAGCAGCAGCCAGGCCTCTGGACTCAGCCTGGGGCTCTGCTCTAAGTCAGACAATTTTTCTGATTCACTAGAGTGATTTTTTTCCTGGGAGGCTCCCATTCACAATTCTCCTGATTCTCCCCACCTCCCCCATGAGCATTTCTTTGTCCCTAGACCACATATGAGACCAAGGGTCCTCGAGTCTCTGCTTACACACAGTCTGCTTGGGGAGGGGGTCTGTGCCATCACCCTTAGCCTTCCCCTTCCCCCACCCCCTAACCAGGGAAGGTGCTGGAAAGGCAGCTGAATCATCCTCAGCTCCGAGTCAGGGAGCTCCCTGATTGGTCCTCCTGCAGCCCACCACTTCCTCTCGCCTACACTCAGGAGCAGAGCTGGGGGAGATGGGGAGGACTCATCTCCCTGCTAGTCTTTTCTGGAGAGGGGGGAGGATGACAAGACAGTTGTGGGAGCACCCCCTCCCCCTTGATTGCTGAGGACCAACCATCTCCATCTGGGTTACCAACCAGTGTTCTTCAGCCCTTCTCAGGTGGAGCCTTCTGCACCTCAGCCTTAGGGGCACTGGGTGGAGGTGGGGGTGGCTGTCTGCCCACTGAACCTCCTCCCGGGTGAGCCTCACCTGCTTGGGAGGGGTTAGAGAACTGAGGGGGGGGGCGGGTTGGTTTTTTTTTTTTTTTGGACCCATCCTGACCCAGGAAGAGCTCCTATCTCCATAGTTCTTGATGGTTGGCTTTCTTTACAGCAGCTCCCTAAGCGGGGCAAGGTAAGTATTTCTATCCTTATTTTACAGATGGGAAAATTGGGACCCAGAGAGGTAATGCAGTCTGCTCCAGGTTACATAGCTAGCTAGGTGAGGAACCTCAGAGGAGACCTAGCAAGACATGGGCTCCTTGAGGGCAGACTTTTGGGATTTTTGTCTTTGGAACTCAGTGCCCAGCACAAACTAAGTACTCCATAAATGCTTGATGGTGGACTAACTTAACAATTACCTAGCCCAAACCCTACTGAGAAGATTTTAATTTGAAATCATGGCAAAAATATATCTACCCTTCACTTAAAGACCCCCGGTTTGGGGAACCCACTAGGCCATCAGGGACAACTCTAGTTATCAGAAAGCTCATCTTGCCCTCTAGCCTGAATTGCTCCTGGTTCTGCCTGCTGGGGCCATCGTGTTTGCTATCCATCAGCCCAATAGGTAACTCCCAGTTAGCTCTCCTGACCCTCCTGAGTCTTCTCTTCTAACCAGTCTAAACATGGGTATTGCTTCCAATGATCCTATGATATGGGTCGACCCCAGCAGAGCACAGCATGACTAGTACCATGCTCCTCTTAATACAGCCCAAGATTACATTAATTTTTCTGGCACCACGTCACGCTCGAGACTCCTTTGGAGCTTGCAGGCCACTAAAGCCTCCAGATTTTTTCAAATGACTGCTTCCAAAAGCTAGCAGGGTCCTCACTCACAAAAGGGTTTTCAGCAAAGGTAGATGGATACTGGTTTGGGGTGTCTTTGTGGAGACTTTGTTTTAGAGTATGGAGTTCTTTTTAAAGCTGAAATTCTGTGATTCAGTCTAACCTTGCCCCTGCTACTTCCGTTTCATTCTAGGAAAATTGATTTTTTGGACCCCAGTATTGGTCTTGACATTTATCCCTAAGACATTTCATTTTATCTGATTCAGCCCAATGCTTTAGCTGGTCATAATTTTTTTGAATTCCAGACTCTACCACTGAGTATGGTGACTTTTCTAGCTTTGTGTCATCTGCAATTATGACAAGCATGTCTTTATCCAAATATGGGAAACAGCCAGGCGAAGCACAGATTCCCTCGGGCACTCCACTAGAGGTGGACAATGAACTGTTCACACTTCTGTTTCCAGCTGTTCAGACTCTACTCCTGTCTACCCCACACCTCTCCATCATTTCCACAAGAGTAGTTGGAGATACTTTATCAACTGCTTTGCTAAACTCCATCTGATCCATTGGCTGAATCAAGCCCTGTCAGAAAAGGAAATACAGTGAGCCTGATAGAACCTGTTCTTGATGGAACCATCTCCTTTCCTAGATGGAACACTGGCCCTGACTTTCAAATTTTCCCATGAAGCATAGTCAAGCTCACTGGCCTCCAGACACACACACTCTCTCTTCTTCCCCAGTCCTACAGTATCTGCCCTGTTCTCCAAGATTTTAAAATGTCACTGATGGCAGCTCAGCAGTCACCTGCTGGCTTTCAGGGTCATGAGGAAAGCGCTTTGTAAACCTTGAAGCATGAATCCATCTTTGGGATCTGTGATTTCATTGCTGGATGTCTCTTCCAACAATGCAGATGGCAACTCACCCTTCATCTCCCCGTCCTGTGCAGCTCTGGTCCATGTTATCCTTTAAGTCCACTCAACATGCTGGGGACCTTCCTTGCTTTCTCCTGACATCACGAGGACACCAGTGGGGTACACAGGCCAATCCTCGGTGATCCCTCTTCTCTTGCCATGTAACCAGGCTACCTTCTTTTTGGATCCTATTTCTTCCTGATAACATCCCTTCTTCCCATTTTTTTCTGGAATTCCTTAAAGGTCAGATGCTGCAGCCTGGTTACAACCACCACACACCTCTCCATGACCCTCTGAGTGGTCGTTTTTCTTTTTTTTAGAGGCTGTAGAGTTGTGACTCACAGCCATATAACACCAGTGGAATATTGGTCATTAAAAAGATAGGCCTTTGTCCCAGGGAGAAGTTTGGGGTCATTAAGGGAGCTTTGCAATTTCCCAACAACAATCCAGCCTGCTCTCCTCGTATTTAATTCTGGGTCAAACTCACCATCCATTTGTAGTATTTATCTAAGATTACATCTATATCTATATATAATATATGTATGTATATATGTATGCGTGTGTGTGTGTGTGTGTATATATATATACACATATATAGATGGACAGGCTCTATAGTTTATCTAATTGCAAGCCATAATCTGAACTACAGGCATTCTTCATCCACTTGGTTAGTCTTGTGTAGATGGTCTGGCTAAACTCCTTCAGTGGTCACAGATCTCATTCAGGAGGCTCTGCAGTGTTTCAGGGTTTGATGCTATCAACACAATGTCATATTTGAAAAGAAGCACTTGGGGGACCTTACCTTCAATAAAGAATAACTCTTCAGCCTCCATCACAGTGGCAAACACTTTCATCAAGTGCATATGTCCTTGTTTCGTGCCTTGCCTGATACTGAGGATTCCAGAGAGGTCAAACGAGGTCGTCCTATTATTTTATCTTTCTAGGGATCTTAAACCATACTGACATATAGATAGGAGCCAGTTTGTTGAAAGATAGCAGTTAAGGTAATTACCAAATCAAGTGGTTTGTTTTTTTTTTTAAGAATCAAATAATAAGCACAACGGGATCTCATATTCTTGGCATCTTTCAGTCAACTGCATAATGGTAAAGATGCTCCTTTGCAGACTATTGCTTACAAAATGCTGCTTGTTCTTTGCTAATTAATGTCCTTAAAATTAAGGGTGCCCTGGATGCACGTGTGGACTATTCTCATCCAGAGATGGGAAAATAGACATATTGGTTGGTAGGTATTGATGTTCTCCAGGTTAATTAAAAAAAAAAATACTAATAGGGCCTGAGACTTCCCCCTCCCCCCATGCCTTTGGTATTTCTTCCTTCAGACACCTTGTGAATGGCCCCCCCCACCCCACAATTGTGTTTCCTCCAGCACATAGCTCATCCAGGTACATCTGGTCCAGGCTAACTGCTATTTGGGTCTTTTTGCAATGGTAAAATATATTGGTTAAACTTCTACATGAAATAATTGTAATCATTACTTTCTTCTGTCCATTTTTTTGGTCTTCAATAACTTGTTTGCATAGGTCAGTATTTCTTATATTTTTCTAATTTTTCTTCTTTTTTTTTAGTTTGGCACTCATTTTGACTTTTGCCCATACCAGTTGGCAGCTGATGGTATCCAAACAGCTGATTCAGGAACGACTCCCACATTGGTGTCCAGTCTGTTAAAATATAATCATTTTGGGTAATATTACTTGATGCCCAGCACCTTCTGATTCTTTTCTTGAAGAAAGAGTTTACAGCGTACACAGGTGAAGCATCTGTGTAGTCCACAAGTCCGATACGGCCCATCTCATTACTTATTCCTCATTCATATATTCCAACATATTTTCCACTGTCCTCACCCATTCCTACCTTTGCATTGAAGTGAATGAACATCGTATACATTATAATCATTTAATTTGGAGGGGCCCATTGAGTTCTGGGTAATTTTTTTTCCACCTCTTCATCCTCTGTAGTGGATGTTGGTACATCAGTGGCAATTGTTTTCATGGTGGGCTTCTTGTAAATTCTTATTATGGCACTTCCACACAAGATGACTGAGTGTTCCCTGGGTAGACGAAATGACATTGCTGGTGGCCTCTGCTCAAACCACATTTGGCAGCTTCTTTCTCTGCCTCTCTGAGTACCTGTGAGCTGTCCTTCTGTTTTCATTGCATTTACGTCAAGAATGTCAAGGTTGATATGATTCAGTCTTCCTAATGTGTCAACTTGGCGATTACTGGACAAGGACCTCACGTTTACAGCACCAACACCTAAGTTTGAGTTTACGGATGATTGAACAAACACAATTCTTAGCACTTGGACAAATAGCTCACGTTTACAGCACCAACACCTAAGTTTGAGTTTACGGATGATTGAACAAACACAATTCTTAGCACTTAGACAAATAGCTCACGTTTACAGCACCAACAGCTAGGTGAAAGTTTATGGGTGGTTGAGAACTTGGGTTTCTTAGTACTTGGACACAGAGTTCACGTTTACAGCACCAACACCTAAGTTAAAATTTATGGATGGTTGAAAACATGCAGATCTTCCTTGCATTCGCCATCTTTTTTTGTTTACCGCTCATTTGGACATGTCTCTGTAGACTAAGGGGCTGCACAGGGCTGAGGGCCATTCTTCTTTGCTTCCAGGTTGCTGTGGCCAAAATTTCATCACCTGGTGGCCAGCCTGCCGGTGATGGGCCTCTCCGCACTTAGCTAGGCTGATCCTCAGAACAGACTTGGTCTGTTCCCGGGACCGTACTTGAAGTCTTTCCAGCATGGTAGGACCTGCCAGAGCTTCTGCTCCGCTGGCGTAGCCTTCAAGAACCCAGGGTCACCTCCACGCCACGATGAGGCACCGGAGTAGGACTTTGTGGAGGAAAACTCAGATCTATGAGTTTTTAGTGACATGACACAGTAGAAACTGGCATGATTGACCTTAGGATTGGTGAACTTAGAGTCATGGGACCTGAGTTCAAATCCTGGCTCTAACATTTAAGGGCCGTACAGCTTGCTTGCAAGTCACCTAATACCTCTGTGCCCCAGTTGCTTGATCTCTAAAATGAGGGCATTAGAGTAGATGGCCTCTAGGATCCCTTCTAACTCTGAATCTATAATCCTGGGGGTGATGTGGCTTCAGGTTGCTTCCCTTGTTTTAGATGGCCATATCAACTGATTCATGGGAAGCTTGCAGACCACTAAAATCTTCAGATCTTCTTCTGCTCTTAGGCCTGCCCCACCTTGTACTTGTGAAGGAATTCTTTGGAATGGCTTCACCTTAGAATTGGCCCAACTTTTGAGGTTTAGATACTTCTGAATCCTGATTCTGTTATCCAAAGTGTTAACGATGCTTCCACTTTTTGTTGAATATTCTATACTTTATGATGCTGTAACTCTAAATTCAATTAGACCATTGAATAGCCCAGGGCCAAGCACAGAGCCCTGGGGCACTCCACTGAAGACCTTCACCCAAGGTGGGCTCAACACATTATTGATTACTATTCTCTGGGTCCAAACAGTCAGCCAGTTTGGAACCCTCATAATAGTACTACTAACTAGCCTACATGTCTCCAACTAATCTGCAGGAATCAGATGGGGCAGCCACTTAACCTCTTTCTCTGCCCAGTTTTCCCACATGTAAAACACTGAACCGATGTTTTAGAGCTACAGTGTTCCACGTTCAAGCAATACTGCTGACACGGAATGAGATTCACCCAGCTCTCGAGACTCTTCCTTCTTGATCAAGCCCACGTGGGCTCTTTAAGGCTGCCGATTCCTCACTCACTGCCTCCTTTAGTCTTTGTTCCAGAATTACACTAGGAATTCAAGCTAACCTCCAAGACCTGGAATGTGGGAACTTGACCCTTTCCTCTTTCGACAACAGGGGTGGCAGTTGCCTTTTATGTTCTGCAGCCCCTCTCCTAGTCACCTTCTCTGGGCTGGAAAGGAATTCAGAGGCACCAAGTCCAAGCCTCGCAAGAATCCTGTCCACAACATCCCTACTTAGGGGCCATGGGTCTCTTCTTAAAGGCCTCGATGAGGGAGAGCTCACTCCTTCCCCAGGCCACCCCGCCCTACTTTTGAGGCCTTCTGATTCAGCCTCTTGGCAACTTCCCCGATCCTACCACTCCTGTTACTGCCCTCCCTTCAGATCCTTGAAGACCCATCTTTTCTTATCCAGGCTAACTCTTCTTCTCAGTTCCTTCCATCGACTCTCATGGTATTTGCTCAATTTGAATGAATCAAACGTGGCATGACCTTGAGACCTCATGCTGACTTTGTCTGCCTCCCTGAGATGAGACCCAGGCAGGGCAGACTCCTGGAAGTTATGTTTCTCTGAACGCAGGATACGACATTCTGCCATCTTGCAGACACCACTGGCTCATCAACAACCTCTTCTGCCAGAGGTCTCGGGACCCTCTGAGCTGGGGCACTTGACCTCAGAGAGGATCCCAGTGGGTCACATCTAATTCCACAGCATCACTCTCCTGTCTGTGCCCCTTCCTCTCCACTCACATGGTTCAGGCCCTCATCACCTTTCACCTGGACTCACTCATCTCAAGCCTCTCCCTGCTCCAATTCATCCTTCCTCCAGCTGCCAAAGTGAATTTTCTGTAGAGTAGGTCAGCAGATGCCACCCTCTTACTCAGTAAACTCTGATGGCTCCCTGCTGCCTCCAGAAGCTCTCCCAACTTGGCCCCTTTTGGCCTTTCTAGTCTTCTCACACAATGCTCCTCTCTGCACACCTGTCATCTAGCCATTGCACACATAGGATGGTCTACCTCCCACTTCCGTGTCTTTGCCTTGGCTCTCCCCCATTCCTGGAAAGCTCTCCATCATGTCTCACGTCTGGAGTCTCAGCTCAAGCATTCACTTCTCCATGAAGACTTCCCTGGAGTGCTTGGAGCTGTTAGAGCATTCTCTATTAGCTTTAATTTAATGGATCCATATTTATGCATGTACATACTGACTCCCTCACTGGAAGACAAACTCCCTGAGGGTAGGGCCTGTTTTACTCATCATTCTACTGACAGCCAGCACTGGGCCCAGGGCTTGTCACTGAGTAGACGCTTCATAAATGCTTACTGCCAAAGCAGCAAGCTGCTTTCTTATTAAGTCCCTTATCTTGGGTTTCCCTTCCCTCTCCCGCAGAAGCAAGATAAACGTTTGAGTAATTCTGCCTTCCCTGTAGCCAAGGCTGGGAACTTCCTCTTCCTCCTCAACTCTGTCGTTGGCCTTAGCTCATTCTGAGACTTGGCCCTCTTGGGGCATTCATAACAAGGACAGGTCACAGTTTGGTATTCTATGCCTCTACAGGGGTCTCTCTCCTCTGGGTCAGAATCCTTTTTGGGTTATCAGGATATCATTCTCGAGCTTCGGGTCTCTCCTGGAAATTTAGGGGACCCTGGGAAGCAACCTGGCCTTCCTCTGAACTCTCTGAAATCTACTCCTGACAATCTAGGCCACCTTGGTCCTCTTTGCCTGACATTGCCCCAAGAAGCTTCACCAGGGGGCCTTTCGGACAGGTCTAGTGGACACTTGTACAGCCACATCCATGTTTAGGGTCAAAGTTTTTCCAACTCTTTCATCTCCTCTGTGGAAGCTCACTGTGCCCAGAGGGCGCTCCCATGCCTGATTTGTCCCCAGGCTGCTGGGGCCTTCGAGTCTTGGTAGGCTAGGATTGGGATAATGATGCCTGATTCACAGGGACATTGTTTTTATGTCCTTGTCAAATCTCTAAAATATGAGATTGTCTTTTTTTACCCAATTCTCACCTTCCACTGTTCCACCAGCTGCAAGGAAGAAGGCACAAAAGGGCAATCAAGTTGGTGAAGTAAGGCGAGATCAAATTTTGATGTGGCTCAGAGGCTTAGGCAAATACAGGCAGGTCTGCTGTCTGTTCTGGGAGGGCTCCCAAAACACCTGCATGCTTGGACCGTGTGATTAACCCTTTCTGATGGTTGGGCTCCCCAGGTCTCTACTAACAGCCACTGCCTGGTTCTTTCTCAGTTATTAAGAGTCCTCCCGGCTGGGAGATTGGGATCTACGTCACCGGGGCCCTTGCCTTGCTGGGGGTTGCTGCTGTGAACCTGTGGAAGCTTTGCAAATCAGGCAGCTTCCCCATCCCATCTCCATTCCCAAACTACGACTACCGGTACCTGCAGAAGAAGTACGGTGTGACCTATTCGGAAGCCAGGCAAAAGGTGAGGGGGGCACTCACCTGCTTTGACCACAAAGACCAGTTTGTGCTTATTCAATGCCGGGAGCCCTGCGGAGGTCAGGCAGCAAGCTCAGGAGCCTCCTCCTTTGAGGAGCAGCTCCCCTGTCTCAGTCTCTCCCCACTCCGCTCTCCCCTGTCCTTCAGCTGCTCAGGGACCCCCCCCTCCGTGTCTCCCTGCAGCCTTCAGGATCAAGTGGCAGCATCTCCATTTGGCTCCAACCCCTTCCGCCACAGCCTGGCTTCGGTCTAGCCGCCAGTCTTTTGCTTTTTCCTTCCCTTTCTTGCCCTCTGTTCCTGTGACCCTGTGTGCCTATGTGCAGCCTCCCTGTGGCTCCCCCAACCAGACCCCCTCTATCTCCTGCCCCAGTGCTTTTCTACAGGCTGTTCTCCACCCCTGGGATGCTCTCTCCCCTTGCCACGCTTCTGGGTGTCCCTGGCTCCCTCCGAGACTCAGCTCAAACAGTGCCTTGTGCAGGAGGCCTTGCCGGCTGCTAGGACCCTCCCTCTAAGTAGGATGCACCTACCTAGTCACATGCTGCTCCCTGCTTAGAATTGAAGCTCCTTGAGGGCAGGGGCTGCTTTCTGGTCTGCTCAGCACTGCCTGGCACACAGTAAGTGCTTAATAAATGCCTGGTGACTGACTAGCAGAGTCCAATGACTGAATGAGGAGAATTGTGGTCCAGGGGCCTGTTGTCCTTTCCCCTGTGACCCCTACTCCCAGAGGGCAGGCTCTGTCTCACCCCACCCCTGTCTTGTTTCCTCCGAGGCCCAGCACAGTGCTGGTATACAGAAAGTGCTTAATAAGTGCTTGCCAGATTGGACTGGGCTCCGTTTCCTCCCCTCTCCTCTCCTCCCCTCCATCCGACGGGTTTCCTTTCCCCTCGGTCCCCAGAGAACGATGGCCTGGAGCAGCCGAAAGACCAGCGAGCGTGGGTCCCCCAGCCGCAAGAGCAGCCTGCGCATGGATGATGCCTTTGAGAGCATCAGCGAGCTGGGGCCCCTGGAGCTGATGAACCGGGAGATGGAGCTCCCCCCCTACGGGCCCCTCAAGAAGTCCCTGTCGGCCGATTCGCTCAACTCCATCTCTTCTGTGAACAACAACTTTGGCCAGGACTTTGTGCTAGGCCAGGTGGAGGTGAGCATACACTACGAGCCCAGCAACCGCATGCTGCGTGTGGTCGTGCTCCAGGGCAAGGACCTGCTGGAGAAGGAGGACCCCGCCTTCGATTCCTGCTTCCTGCGCGTCAGCCTGGTGCCTGAGGAGCAGATTGTGGGCATCTCTCGGGTGAGTCTGTCTTCCTGGCACGAGGTGAGAAACCTCTTGGACTCCTGGGGAAGCTGGCGTGGGGAGTGGGGAGAGCCCTGGGTTTGAGTTCTAGGCCTTGTACTTAGCAGTAACTCTGCTCTGAGCCTGTGTCTTCCTCAGTAAAATGGGGTCAATCACAATACTTGTACAACCTACCTCACATGGTTGATGGGTGCCCGGGGTGGATGGGCACAGATGGACTGCAATCTGCATCACTGGAGAGAACACACAAACACACACACACTGGGACGTGTCCACTGGAGGAGGGGCTCCTCACAGGGCTCTGATGAGGGTCCAGTGAAAAAGCCTCCTGCCCACCTGAAAGTGCCATAGAAATGTTAGCTCTGGTCAGGATGGCCTGGGGGCCCAGGAGGCATTAGTGGATGGATACCTGCATCTTTGAATACACCTTGAGACATAGATGGGCAGGGTTGGGAGGACCTTCGGAGCACAGAATGTCAGAGTTGGGAGGGCCCTTAAAACAAAGAATGTCATCCTAGAACACAGAATGTTGGGGCTGGAAGGGCCCTAAGGACATAGAAAGTCACCTTAGAACACAGAAAGTCAGCTCTGGGAGGGACCTTAGAACACAGAATGTCAGGACTGGGATGGACCCTAGAACACAAGAACAAAGAATGTCACCTTCAAACACAGGGTGTCAGAGGTGAGAGGGACCTTAGAACACAGAACGTCACCTTTGAACACGGAGTGTCCAAGGTGAGAGGGACCTTAGAACACAGAACGTCAGGCCTGGGATGGACCCTAGAACACAAGAACAAAGAATGTCACCTTCAAACACAGGGTGTCAGAGGTGAGAGGGACCTTACAACACAGAACGTCAGGTCTGGAAGGGACCTTAGAAATATAGTTTTACCCTAGCATACAGAGTGTCAGGGCTGGGAAGGACCTTAGAACATAATGTCAAGGATGGGAAAAACCTTGAAGCAGAGAATGTCACCTTAGAACATGTAACGTCAGGTCTAGGAGAGGCCTTAGACATAGAAAATGTCCGAGCTGAGAGAGGCCTTTGAACATAACGTCAGGTCTGGGAGGGACTTTAGAACATAGAATGTCAGAGCCAGGAGGGGCCTTAGAACACAAGACTGCAGGCCATTAAGAGCTGGGAAGCGCCTGAGAACAGACTCTAGAATGTCAGCATTGAAAGGGACCGGAACAGATCATCTGATCTGATCCCCCTATTCTCTGGAGGAAGAAGCTAAGATCTTGGCAGGGAAATGAAGCTTGCCTAGGTGTAGTGGGGGTGTAGGCAGGCACCCCAAGGGATGGGTTGGGTGCCAAAAGAGCCAGGGCAAGGAAGCCGTCCCACTGCACCTGCCATTTTGCCTATGGTGGGTCTTGACCCATTTTCCTTCTCCTGGGCTCACATCCACAAGTGGGTAGTACCCACCTGGGGTCTCCCTAGAGGTGGGACTTCAGGACCCACCCCCAAAAGGTCCCACAGGAAGGACTAGACCTCCCCTGCCTTTTCACTCCCGGTCACTCCTCTCCTTGTGCTCGGTTTGGTACCGGTTCAAAACACAGCTTCTGTAGCTCTGTGGCTTAGATACAGGCCAGGGGAAGCCCCTCAGGAGGGAGCTGGCATTGGCCTTGGCAAGTCTGAGCCTAGGTGGGCAGCTGGCAGCCCCAGGAAGTGTGTATGGTTGGCATCCTCCTCTGCTGCTTGGTCCAGGTCCTAGGAATAGAGAGCAGAGAGAGGCACAAGGCAGGTGTTACTAGTCAGAGGCCACTTGTTCAAAGTAGCCCAGCCCTTGCGACTAGAAGCCAGACCTTCTAGGGACCTTCAGCTCAATGAGTCCTTAGCAGTGGTTGCCAGCTGGGGGCCCAGAACCGGGTGAGGGCTGTGGGAAGAAAGGGCGAAGGAAGTCTTCCTCCCTCCAGAGGCTTTGGTGGCTACCTAAGGAGAGAGATCACACCCAAAACAGTAAGAAAAAGCATGTCAGCTTGTAATTAATGCCTGACCAATTATGAAGTTCACATTTCTATGGCAAAGCTCTCTGCAGACATCATGCGAGGGAGGTACTTTCTTCCTATTTCACACATGAGGCAGGTGAGGTTTAGGGGGCAGAGACTCACTGGACAGAGCTGAGGAGAATTGGAGCATGGTAGTGGGGGAGAGTGACTAGCCCAGGGCCACAGAGCCCATTCTCCTGCTCCCCTGACAGGTTGGGCATTCAGCCTGCCTACTTGGGCCTCCTTCAGGACTCAGGCCTTCCTAGGCTCCTTCTGGCCTTCTCTTGTCTCCACAAAGCCTCAGCCACTGGTGCCCAAGCCTAGAACATGTTGGTGCCACCTATGGCTCAGCTGCCATCCTTCCTGTCTTTTCAGACCCAGCTCAGGTGCTCCCTCCCCCAGAGAGGAGCCCTCCTGGCATCTCTCAGGCCTCTTGGTTTGGTGGTTGCTTTGTCCTGACCACATCTGACCACCACACCTCACTCTCCTTGCCTGACTGGCAGCTCCCGAAGGACAGGGATTGAGTCTCTTCTCTCTCCCTTCTTGGATCAGCTGACATGCTTCGAAGACCCCCTCCTGTGCCTGCCCAGACCCTCTCACCTGGTGTCTCTCACTCTAGATTTTCCCATTTTCAATCCAGTCTCCCTCCCTACAGCTGCCAAATTGGCCCCCCTAGAACACAGATCTGAAGTGGTCACACCTCAGCCTATGGCCTCCCTAACATCTTGCCCTCTTTGTATACATTACAGAGCATAAGTTCCTCGAGGCAGAGCCTGCTTCTTTTGTTTGTTTGTTTTGTATCCTCTGTGCCTGGCACAGCACTCAGTACACAGTAGGAGCTTAAACATTGTTTGCTGAATTGACTCAACAAACATTTATTAAGAGCCTATTACACAGGCAAACCATTGGGCTCAGCCTTGAAAGACATTCAAAGATGAGAACCAACAGGGTCAGACCTTCACCAAGGAGCTTATAATCTCGTGGGGATGCACTGAGGGGCCACCACAGTGCACAGAGTGCAGGGCTTAGAGCTGGGAAGCCCTGAGTTCAAATCCAGCCTCAGATAGTATGACCCTGGGCAAGTTGCTTTGCCTCAGTTTCCCCAATGATAAGATGTGGATGTTATGAAGATGAGCTAGTATTTATAAAGCACATAGCCTGGTGCCTGGCACGTGGCGGGTGCTACATAAATGATGGCCATTATCGTTATCAGAAAGCAGGATTACAAGCTGAATGTGGTCAGGACCACGGAGAGGTCCTGCCATGCTAAGGCAGGCTCACTCCCAGCTCTGGGAGTATCACGGAAAGATGGTGGACACTGACTACGGGGCCCAGGAGCACTGCCAAGGACGGGTCACCCCAGGCTTCAACAAGGGGAAGAGAACAGAATCCAACCTCTGGAGGCTGGGGCACTTGAGGACCATCATCCTGAAGCCCCAGAGAAGTTACAGGATTGGTTAAAGGTCACCCAGCTTGGAGCTGAGTAAGAGAACCGGTTTTGATTCCCAGAACATCTGATGCGCCATTAGACTGAGCTTCTTGAGGGCAGGGGCTGTTTGTGTCTCTTTAACATTCCTAGCACTAGCAGAGTGCCTGGGACACAGGAGGCGATTAATAGACGCTTTCTGACGTGGGTGCCAACAGCATCAGCAAGCAAGCATAGCTCATGGCACGCTCCCTCATTTCCTTTTTTAAAACTGTCTAGACTCCTAGACTAGGGCAATGATGCAGGCCCAGATCTCAAGTTTCTCATGCTCTTCCGGCAGACAAGAAGGGAGGGGAGGACAGTACAGCTGGGGTGGGGGTGGGGGGGTGCTTGGGAAGTGAACTGGAGGGTCAACAGGGCATGATCAGTCCCTCCTGGGCCTCAGGTACTTGGACTGGATGGGGGCTTCCAAGGTCCCTTCTAGCTCTATAGCCAGGATCCTGGGTCTATAGACAGGTCCCCCGGGGAGCGCCCAAGGGATCAGACCTTGAGGCTAGTGTGTTGAACAATTTATCGATAAGACTCTAAATGGCACGCTTATGGAGTTTGCAGACATCCAAAGCTGGAAGGCTTGGCTGACAAACAATGCCAGCTATGATCCTAGAAGGCACTGGTTGTTGTAGGGGTGGGGGAGGAAGGGGAGGCCCAGGAAGCTCCTCGATCTCGGGCAGGCCAAGGGAGAGCCGGTGTGTAGCACGATGATTGGGAGACTCGACCTCCAGTGCCAGCTCCAGCCCTTCCTGGCTAAGTCACGACCACACTCAAGCCCCTTCCCTTCTCCATTTCCTCGGCTTCTATAGACATACATGTGCCAATACGCACTTACCTGTTGTGTTACGACTTTAACGAATGGCTTCAATTGAGAAGGGGAGGGGAATGAGAAGGCTGCTTCATGTTCACCTGCCAAGTTCCATTCCACAGAAAGAGGCTGTAAGGGAGGAAGACAGAGTAGCTGAGATACCCAGAGATTCCCACAAGGAAGATTCAAGAGGGTAGCCAGCAGTGACAGGAGTGGTCCAGGCTAGCTGTGCACAATGAGTGTGTCAGGAGAAAGGAGCGGTGTAATCCTAACGGATGGGAGGTAAAGCTGGCCTCCTATGTGTGTATTGCTGAGACTTGCCACTGGACGGCAGTGCTAGACAGACATCAGTACTGGGAGATGACCGTTATGGACTCCTAGGAGGAAGCAGCACTAGAATGAAAGCAGGAGCTTTGGCGTTTGTGCCTGGCACATAGTAGGTGCTCAATCATTTCTGATTTAATTGAATTCAATCAGAGCAGAAGAAGGAAAACATGTGGGGAATGTTTAGAGTTCAGGTAAATGCCTAGGCTAAAGGTCACTCCAGATTGCATTTGCCACTCTGCCTGATTTCAACTCCAAGGAACAAGATGCCCCAGGCCAGGTACCCTTTGGTGTCTTCCCCACCCTTTTGTGTGCTGTTTCCCCTTCAGAATGTAAGCTCCTAGAGGGCAGGGGCTTTCTTTTTGTTAGCTGTACACCCACATGGTGCCTGCCACATTGTGTTGTTGTAGGGCAGCTAGGTGGCGCTACAGTGGATAGAGCATCAGACCTGGAATCAGGAAGACTCCTCTTCCTGAGTGTGACCCTGGGCAAGTCACCTGTTTGCCTCAGCTTGTCATCTATAAAATGATCTGGAGAAGGAAATGGTGAACCACTCCAGGATCTTTTCCAAGAAAATTCCCAGCACTCAGCACAGTGCCTGGATGGAAGATCGATGGAATCAGAAATAGAGTGATTATGTCATTAGACTATGGACTGCCAGGCCAGAAGGAGGAATAAGATGAGGTACTCAGGGATCGGATGATAAATCTGGGATAGTCAGGCTATAGTTGTGGTCAGTCAATCAATATCAGGGGGGAAGGGCTGCCATTATCTGCACTTTCATTCCAAAGAGGGAAGCTAATTATTTCATGGTTTGGTTTCATGATAATTTCATCCTTCAAAAGCAGGAAAAGCCAACCTTGGAATTCTGGATCTGATTTGGGGGAAAAGTTGCTAGAGTGGAAAGGCTCAGAATAAGCCTTGAGGGAGAATGACTCCTTCCTCCCACCCCAGCTGGTGACAGAAGTACTGGAAATGGGGCATGGTTGGAGAGATACACTAGGTTGGGGGACAGGCTCAGAGGAAGGATAGGTAGGACCTCATGGTCATTTCTTTACAGGGAAGTCAGGCGGGGAAGGAGGAAAGATTTTCCTCTCAAGAATGAAACTCTCAAGACACTACAAGAAAATTCCAATGAGAAAGAAAGGGGGCATTGTCTGAAGGGACTGGTATGGATACACAGGAGGCTCCCTGAAAATATGCAGAAGAGGGAAATCAGGGCAGGGGATAGGGAGTGAATGTGTAAGTGTGGCCCAGGAACATAGATTCTGGATGAATGGAGGATGTCCAACAAAGTCCAAACACTCTCCTGGTGGGAAGAAGGGGCCCAACAAAGCAAGAGGACCAAAGCTCGCAACAGAGAGGAACTGTGCTTAAAGAAATGCTTTTCATTCATTCATTTGTTCATTCCATTCTGTCTGAATCAAACTGGATGAGGCTGAAGGCAGCCAAAGGGGATCCCATGATCTGGGTCTGGACTGAGCTCAGTCTAGATGTCAACATGTCCCTTGTCCTCATGGGGAGGCCTGGGTGACATCAATCAGGAGAGTGTCCAGAGGAGGCAGCCAGGATGGGGAAGAGACAGGAGGCAGAATACTCAAGGCAGACATCATATCCACCCTCCGGCCGTCTCCAAGCACCACAAGAGCTGTGATGTGCGGAAAGACTTGCCTTGTTCAGCTTGGCTCTAGCAGACAAGACATAGGGCGAGGTGGGGGGAGGTATTTCTTGGCTTTCACCAAGCTCTAAGCTGAAACTTAACATTTCCTTCAATTATCCAAAGACCTCCTTCTGAGAAGGGGTCTCGAGGCTTCACCAGACAGATGCCCAAGGGGTCCAGAACACAAGAAAGGTAATTAAGCCTGGCCTAGTCCTTTTAGCAGAGTGGGCTGGTCACCATTGGTCACCATGGTCCCTTCTGAAGTTGACTGGGATAGTTGAGAGCAGAGTGCAGGAGGGAAGGAGCTGAGAAAGACTGACCTTCGTTCCCTTCCAGGGGGACTGCAATGCCAAGTAGATGTGACACTTTGCAGTTTACCCTATGATTCCTTTACCACTGCGATGGGGAGAGTAGGTCTGGATATGTCAAAAATCTTCAACAGCTCTCTACTGCCGGCTGAGGAACATCCATATGGCTGTTCCTGGCATTAAAGGCCCTCCTAACTTATTTCTGTTCTAGTCACCACCATCCATCCATCCATCCAATGACCCGTTTGCCACCTTCCAGTCAACCCGGACTCTTCCTCCTCCCTCACCCTTCATATCCAATTGATCAGTTCCCCTCCAATCTCTCGTCCACCTTCTTCCCTCCATTCACACCACGGCCACCTGCATTCAGGCCCTCTTGACCCTGGTCTTGTCTGAACTTTGAATCCCCCCAGCCCCCAGCCCAGAGCTCTGCACATCCCTCCCAGCCTTTTCTGGGTAACTGACAAAGGCAACAGGCGTATTAATGAAGTGGAACCTGATTAACAGTAGGTCAGGCCTTTATGAAGCACCTACTATATGCCAAGCTAAGGGCAGGATCTAACCTAAGAGAGATGATTCAATCTAACTTTCATTTTACAGACAGGAAACTGAACTTGGAGAGAAGAGACTTAGCAGAGGCCTGTCTCGCTACCCCCTCACCCCTTTTCAGACAAGCCGCCCTTCCCTTGGCCAACCATCCCCTTTCTCTTAGAACGTAAGGTCCTCAGGCACGGCCGTGCTTTTGGATCAGCATTCTCGCATTCGTTCTAGTGCTAGGGCAGCTCCCAACCAGACCCTCGGCCTTCACATCCAGGACATCTGCTTCTCTTGGGAGAGTGGGTCCCCAGCCATCTGACAGGCAGCATGGTGCAAGCAAATCCTTCTGTATGAGGATGGGTTGGGACTAGACCTCGATCTTATGACTGAGCGTGCTCCTATTACGCAGTGAGCATTGGGCTTGGAGTCAGGGAGAACTGAGTTCAAATCCTACCTCTGACCCCTAGCAATCTCGGAACCCTAGTTGAGTCTTGGTTTCTTCATCTGTAAAATGGGACTCCCAGGGCTGTGGTTGAGCATGGGCGTGGAGGGCACAAGTGCTCACCTCTGCTTTCTTCCTGCCTCTGCAGATCCAACGAACTGCTTACTCCATTTTCTTTGATGAGAAGTTTGTCATCACCGTGGATCCCTCTGTCCTGGAGGAAAGCAGCTTGCGCTTTTCTGTCTACGGCATTGACGACGATGATCGCAACGTCATGACCGGCGTGGTCGACCTGAAGCTGTCTGTCCTAGAGCTGCCCCAGCAGCCTTTCTGTGGCTGGCTCTACCTGCAGGATGTGAACAAGGTAAGGGGTTTTTGGCAGTCGGGGTAGGCCTGTGCCTTGGGGATAGGGGGGCACTGTGAAGGCGGGGACCCAACAGAGGAAGGGCAGAGAACCTGAATGCACAGAGAGGGTTGTCTCAGAGACCATGGAGGTTCAGCTCAGAGGAGCATCCTCCACCATCCACAGAAGCCTGGGGGAGAGGGAGTACATGAGATTTGGAAGCTATTGAGGAAGAAAGCGCCTGTTTACAAACAAATGAAATGCTGATCCTTGTAGCCAGGTTGACTGTAGTTAGAGGCTGGCTTTGGAAACCCCCTCCCGAATGCTCCTGAGCTTCGGGACCCTGGGCAAGTTAAATCACCTGACTCAGTTTCCTCATTAGTAAACTGAGGATAACCCCACTTACTTCCCAGGGTTGTTGTGAAAACCTCTATCAATGCCAGATATTCCCACCTATTCCCTAAAAGCAGATTCTCCCTCTAAAGGCCACTAGGCACCACTTTGTTAGCTAATCACATTACCGGCTATATTCAAAGGCAATCAAAGTGCATCTCTTTAAGAAGGCCCACTCATTCATAGATGATAGGCTTTCCCTGCCCTCATCTGAGCTAGGGAGGATGCTGTGCCCTGGCTGGCCAGGCCCCGTGGGGCACATACCACCTGGGGGATGTTGGGGCAGGATCTCCTAGAGGGAGGCCTTAAGTTTGGAGTGTGGGCTCCAAACTTCCTTTGAAAATGAAGCCTCGCAGGCCCATTAGGACGCTCTGTGTGGTTTTCCAGGTCTCCGATTCGGTGGGCGAAATCTTACTCTCTCTCAGCTACCTGCCCACGGCCGAGCGACTCACTGTGGTGGTGGTGAAGGCCAAGAACCTCGTCTGGACTAACGAAAAGGCAACCGCTGGTGAGTGTTCGGCCTGCCAGAGGCAGAGCTTCCATGCCGGGGGTTGGGGGAAGGCAGCAGCCCGCCTCATCCAGATGAAGCAAAGGGTCGAAGGACCGCTTCTCTGGGGGCCGAAAGGCAGCGGCACGCTCAGAGGGTGGGGCAGGCGGTGGCTGGGCATGGATTCATGCCACCTCCTGACCTTGGAGGCTTTGGTCCTCGCTAAAGGGCCAGGCTTCCTTAGGTGGCTGATGGCGGTTTCTCTAGTGACAAAAGCAGGATGTGAGGTCACAGTTCTCAGGCAGCCTTGAACTTCATCACCCCATGAGGCGAGGCTGGGCTGACCTATGGCCCCAAGTAGATTGACTGTTGCATTTGCGAAGGAGAGTCTTCCAGTCCAGGGCTCCTCCCACCACTCAGACTAAGGCCATCACTTCCTAAGTGGCCTCCCGGCCTCAACTCCAAGCTATGTCCAGAGTCCCAGGCTGGGCCAGCCACCATCAACGCCGCCTGCCTCTTGCCTCCTGCCTCCATTCCTCAGCCTGGAGCGTTTTCAGCCTCCCATCTGGCTTCCAGGGAGGGGCGTTTCTTTGCTCATTGAATGACGTGGCCACACCGGCCTGCCCAGGGCTCTTGCTGGCCGGGTGGGGAGAGGGCCGGCCTTGGGTTCAAATCCAGCCGCAGACACTTTGCCTCATGATCTCGCCTGCCTCAGTTTTCTCCTCGGTAAAATGGAGATAATAACAGCCCCTCCCCACCCCGGGGTGGTCGTGAGGATCCTGGGGAACAGAAAAGCAGGTTATAATTAATCACAAAACCACCGGCTGCCCCTAGGCATTAGCTCGGGGCAGAGGCCGACTGCATGGGGTAACCGAAGTTCTGGGAGGTGGCCTGGAGGCGCTCCCCACCCCCCCTTCCATCCAGCCGCAGTCCGCAGAGAAGCGCCTACTACGCACGCACGCACGAGCAGAGCCGGAGCTCGCTCCCCCTCCCAGCTCGGTCTCCGGCAGCCTACCTGGCCCTGGCAGGGAAGGGGAGGGGACGCAGCTGCAATCCATGTGGCTCGCTCTCATTGGCCGGCTGCGGGCCTGGAGACAGCGTCTCAGCCAATAGGAGCCGAGGCTGCCTGCCCCCGGCTACGCTCCCCCCGCCCCCAGGCATTTCTGCGGAGCTGGTGGGGGCGGGGCACGCTGGGGCCGAGGGGCGGTGGCGGTTCTCTCCCGGCTGACACACAGCTAGGCCTCGGCAGCCCCCTCAGCGCTCCCCCAGTCGAGCCGGCGGCCAGCCCGGGGCTTCCCTGGGGGCCTCCCCCGTTTGTGCTGAGGGCACCCCGGCCTTCCAGGCACCAGATAGAGGCCGCGAGTGGCCCCGGGGTCCTTTGTGCCCAGTCAGGTGCCAGGTGTGCCCCGCTCCATCTCCGGTGCCCTGGTGCCACCCTAGTTCTAGGTCCTCCTCCCTGGCCTCCCTGCCTCCGGGCCGGGCCCCGAACCTCCAGGCCAGCCTCGTAGGGCTGCTTAGCCCGCGCTTCTGTCACCTCCCCTGGGAGCCTCGAGCCTCCTTCAGGGTTCAGCTTCGGCCTCTCACCTTCCTCCAAGGCCGAGGCCTCCAGCTCCTGCCTCCTTCCTCTGAAAACGCCAACTCCAAGACGGAACGGCCTCCTCGGGGTTGTGCTCCCAGCACAGGGCCCGATGCCCCGCTCCGCAGGTGCTTCACAGTGCCTGTCCAGTGGGGCTGTGTGACCTTGGCCAGGTCATTGTCCTCCTCTGCAGGGCACTCGGGAAAGGAGAGCGTTGGGCTAGGTCAGGCCAGGTCCCTGCCTGCTCGGCCGGCCTGGGAGTCCAGGCCTAAACCGGCTGAGACTTAGAATTCCCTCCAGCTGGAGACCTAAAGGTCAGGTTTGCACACAAAAGACTTCTTTAAGAAAGCCCATCGGGACTCAGTAGGCCGGAGTCTGCCTCAGGACTGGGTGGTGCCCACAAGCTGGGGGAGGGTGGGGAGGAGGGAGAATGAACGAATAAAACAAGTGCAGGCCTGTCCAGCGGGAATCCTCTTCCATGTATTGGGTATATATCCTGCAGGTACCTGGTTTACACCGTGTCTCCCCCACTACACCGAGCTCCCTGCAGGCAGGGCCTGTTTTTGCCCGGCCTTGCATCCCCAGGGCTAGGCACAGTGCCTGGCACGTGCTGGTGAACTGACCTAGTGACTGAGTGATGGCAGAACGGTAATGCTGCCTACTGAGCCCACAACAGAAGGTGGAAGGCGAGGGCAGCGGGCAGGGGATGCTCCCAGGGACAAGAAGCACCAGACCCTGGGAAATCTGGCTGCTGGGGGCCGCTGCTCAGGGTGATGAGGCAGGGTAGTAGAGTGAATAGAGAGCCAGCCTGTGGCCCGTGAGACCCCCAGGTCACCATGGAAGGCTAGAAATAGCAGCAAAGGTGCCAATTTGCATTGGGGCGGGGTCTCAATGCTAGTGAAATCACAAGTCTTATCCAAGGAAACCTCATGGAGCCCAAGCCAGCTCAGGGGGCCGGGGACGGGACTGACCCTCAGACTAAGTGGGGAGCTAGGATCCTGGAGGTGGGGGGAGGTGAGAGGATGGAGTCCTCGCTTGGACCTTCTGCTGTCTCCCCAAACAGACCCCTTTGTCAAGGTGTACCTGCTGCAGGACGGGAGGAAGATAAGCAAGAAGAAGACGGCCGTCAAGAGGGATGATGCCCACCCAGTGTTCAATGAGGCCATGATCTTCTCAGTCCCTGCCATTGTGCTACAGGTGAGAAGGTCGAGGCTGGGAGCATGGGGCCTTGTGGAAAGGCCCAGCTAGGGTCCCATTCATCTGACAAATAGAAACCGAATGCTTCCTGGGAGCTGAGCCCTGTGCTGGGGTGTGGGGGAGGTATGGAGTCTGGAACAGATGACTCCCTGCCCTTCTCAAGCTCACAGTCTAGTGGGAGGAGCAAATACAAGCTAAGTCCATTAGGGGAGAGCAGAAAGAAGTACTGGGTGAGGTCCCTAACAATACCGGCACTCACACAATGACAGTGGCCTCCAGAAAGGCGATGTTGTGGGGATGTCTGCTCAGGGCCACCCTTACCTGATTTTCTGGTGCCCCTGTGACCGAGGGTCACCACAAGGGAGAGAGCTAGCCCAGGGCAGGTGTATGTTCTGTGGCTAAGGGCCTCGAGGTGCCAGCTTTCTCTCACGTTCACTTCTGTCCCCACTCCCGGGGCTCAGGAAGGTGGGAGACTTCCCCCCTGGAGCCCACAGCCCTTGCTCACTGGGGAGTCATGGAGGCGTGGCCCACTCAGCAGGACGAACCTGTAGCTGCCTGATGGCAGGCACCAAGGGCAGTGTACAGATGGGCCTTTCAAGCCAGAGCCCTCAGCTTTCTCGGGTCCCCTTGGTCCTGGATCTCTCTTTAGGCTCCTGCCCTTATCACCAGGCCTGACCTATTATCCCATCTGATGGCCAGGAAGGTGGAGCTCCCCGAATGCCTCTAGCCTGGCCTCTAGGCACCCCTCCCCCCAGCATCCCCTCCATTCCCTGCCCCCTACTCCTGGGAACCGCCCTGGCCCCTGAGCACCTCCCATTCGGGCCTGGTTTCTCCTTCAGTTCCCCAGCTCATCCCTGCTTCCCACACACCTGGAATTCGCCTTTCTGCCAGTCAGTCTCTAGGCAACGGTCCTTCCGTCATTGTCGGCAGTGCTGCCTTAGAGTGCCACAAGGGGGCATGCTGGTGGCAGCCAGAGGGCCACACATGTCTCCTAATCGTGCAGACACGCATTTGGGTCTGTACCGTTCTCCTTGTACTGTAGGGGACACAGAAATGGAAGGAGAAAAAGAAAGAAAAGGAAAAAAATGTACTTCTATGCAGTCCCTGTTCTAAAGCCTGCACAGCCTGGCTGGGGTGGGGAAAACCCAACACAGACCCAAGGAGCCATAACGGCCACCTGCCATGGTGGAGAGTAGAGCCCTAGTGAGCCCAGGTGGGGAACAAAGGAAGAGAGTCTTGGGCCCTGGAAAGGAAAGCTCTTTCTGTCTGGGGAGAAGGGTCGGGGATGCTGAGGCCTCCAGGGATGGACAGTGGTCCCTGCCTGAGTGGGGGAGGTGAGGGGCAGGGCCCACATCCATCCCTGGGGCTCTGGGCAATAATCTCGCGCTCTCGCTTGTCCCCTCCCCTACCAGGACCTGTCTCTGAGAGTGACCGTGGCGGAGTGCGGCAGCGATGGGCGGGCCGACAACATTGGCCATGTCATCATTGGCCCACTGGCCAGTGGCATGGGCATCACCCACTGGAACCAGATGCTGGCCACCCTGCGCAAGCCTGTGTCCATGTGGCACCCTGTCCGGCGAAACTAGGAGTCCCCAGATGCTGAAGCTGGGGGCCAGACACCGACAGCCCTTGCCTGGGACCCTCTACCTACCCTAGGTTCCAGCACAGTCTCTGCTCTCTCAAACTCCTCTCCCCCCATTCCCAGCTGCGTGAAAGGGGAACACGGCTCCATCGGACTCTGCCCTTCTCTGCCCTGCCTCCCCGCCCCCCCCCGCCCTGCACCTAGGACTTATCTAGTTACCACCATTGCCTATTTCGAGAGAAGAAGGAGGTCTCCACTTGCAAGGATCAGAGATGCCCTCTCCGGCTGGCCTTGGGCACAAGCCAAGCCCTCAGAAGGTTGGGAGAGGAGGTGCCAAGGCTGAGCTCGACACCAAGGGCCAGGCCCACAGGCAATTTCACTGCAAGCCCCAGATGGGCTTTTTGTTGGTCTTAGAGTCGGGGCTGAAATGAACTCAGCTCTCTGAGCCTGCCCAACTAGCCCAAAGCGGAGGAAATCCAAGTCTAGGGTCCTACCTTCTCCTGAATCCTCCTGGATGGATGCTTTCATCTTCACATGCTCCACAAGGCCCACACTCACTCTCTTTGAGGACTGGTCCTACTTCAGCTGGATATCTGGGCTCTAGAACATATGGAGAAAAGCCAAGAAAGAATTAACCTCACTCCCATTTCCATCCTGCTCCAAAAGTTGACAGAGTGCTTTGCTCAAAGCCACCCTGGGACAAAGGACACACAGGCCATATTATCCCCATTTTACAGATAGGAAAACGACTCAGAGATGAGGAGGGGCTTGCCAAGGTTACCTGACAAGGAAATGGAGGAGACAACCTGGAACTTGAGAATATTCTGCCTCGTTGTTCGGCCCTTTGTCCAAGGGGAAACCAGTTGGACAATGATGAACGCGCCCTACTGTGTGCTCAGTGCCAGTGCCAAGAGGTGTGGGGGAGGCCAAAGACTGAGTGACAGTGACTTCTGGGGTGCTCACAGCTCCAGCTGGAGACACACAATGTATGAGACCCAAACAACACAAGGGACTGGACAGACTCCAAATGCTACAAGGATAAAGAGAAGAAAGGTTGATGTGGACAGAAATGGTCAATGAAGACTTCCTGGCGGTGGGGGGAAATTTCCCGCTTCCCTGCAGGAGGGGTAGATAATCTGGACCAAGGAGTATTGGATTTGTTCAGGGACAGAATGGGCTACTCTGTCAGGAAAGTGTGTTCTGGTGACTGGCTGGCTCTATGTCCATGGTAGGATCTTGGTGGTGTGGATAGGGACAGTTGTGGAGCTGGGAGTGATCTTGGGGAGAAACAGCCCTTCCCAGCTGAGGACACTGGGCCTTAGGAAGTAGCTTCTGGTAGCTCAGGGGCTAATCTGTGACTCTAGAAAAGTAAACAATCCCTAAGGAAAGCTAGTCCAGGAAAAAAAAAATGCCGGACTCTCAGTCCTGCCCCCTTCTCAAGCTCTGAGAAGCTGACTGACTGCGAAGAACCCCAGGTGGGCCATTGTCCCACCTGGGGATCTTGGGTACTGGGCCACTCCAAGAAACTACCTATAGGAACAGTCTTAGGGGTGTATTGTGGACATCGGAGAATATGGAACATCAGAGAGGGACCTCAGAGCAGAGAACATGGGATGGCAGAGTTAGAAGAGCCTAGTGGCATCCAGCCTCTTTATCTTATAGAGTATGGGACTGCTGCCCAGCCTGAGGCTGGTCCAATCAGATCATCTAACAGACAGCCCCCAGAAAGAGCAGTTCTTTTTATTATTGACAGTTACCAGTAGTCAGAGATTGAGTGACCAGGGGAACCTCCGAACTCTAGTTTATGGCTGTTTCAGACCACATTGGCCCCTCACACCTTGTCACCCCACCCCACCCCAAGTCATGGTGCCCCCAGCAAGAAGCCCCCAAAGATCCCTTTCTCATTGACATTTCTAAGTGTTCCCCTTAGCCCAGGTTGGGTATATCATTCCCCCCCCCCAAAAAAACCCACAGCCCACCCACTAAAATAACAACCATCCCAAAACAGCCACATTTTGTGACTCTTAAAACAAAACCAGAAGCATGACCACAACATACTTTCCAGGATAGCTCCAAGCAGCTGGGCAGGAGCCCAGCCAAACCTTATTAAATCAAGATGCTGATGATGGAGGGAGGCTGATTTCACCTGAGCAGCGCTGCTCTCCTATCAGTCGGGCTGGTGCAGGGGCCGGCAGAGGGCAAAAAAAAGGAGCGTGAGGGCGACCCCAGGGAAGTGATTTCCTCTTTCTGGGTTTCCAAACTGAGGGAATTAGTGTTGCTAATCTGGAAGGTCCCTCCCAGGGCTAATGATCTATGACTAAGTCACTTAACTTTTCCTGATCTGCCAAATGGGGGAGCTGGGTGAGGGACTCTGGAGCAGTCCAGCCTTATGGGGCTCTGGGATCCTTGATCACAGCTTGAGGAGCTAGCCTTTCGTTTTATCCAAGAGGAAACTGAGGCCCCTTTACATTTCTTTGGAGATTAAAATAGGCCGGCTGAGCTCAGGATGCCCTGATGCTTGATCACCTCCAGAAGTAGAGTTCAGGTAGGAAATGGCACGTGGCTGGTAATGCCCAGGTAACCTGGGCTAGTCCTTTGTTGTGCCAATGACAAAGGATCCTTATCTGTCCCTTGGGCTCACCTGGCCTCAACACTGGAAAGCTGACCAAACTGCAGTCCTTTAAACAAGATTTCTGCTCCAATGACTGACTAGAGTGTTTCAGGGACTGGCCTTTCCCCGAAGCTGGCTGTTTGGCTGCCAGAGAATGTGGCCCTGATAGGCAGATATGGTCAGCACAGCCCCCTGCTCCCTCCAAAGTGTTTTGAGAGCCCTCTGGGCCTAACCTAGGTTGCAGACCTTTCTTGTGTCTTTTTGGTTTGTTTTCTCCCTAAAGCAGAGAAGGCTCATTACCCAGAAGGCTTTTACTCATTTCCATACACACAGATGCTTTATAATCTACCACTTTCCTTGAGACAGTTCCTGGACACAGGGGGTTCAGGGGTTGTTATGCCCACTTTACAGATGAGGCAAAAGGCTTAGAGAGATGGTACTGAGGCCTCCAAGGTTATAAAGTGGCAAAGCCTGGGCTTGAACCCAGGACCTCCAACTCTAAGACGGTCTCCCCGATTGCCCCAGATAGCAAACAACTTTATTTAGGTACTGCCTAAGCTACCAAGGGAGCTCGAAGGGCACTCCGACTGTTCTCAGCTGGGGGTGGGAGGGTGTAGGTGGAGGCAGGTGAGGGAGGTGCTCACCCCAGCCAGCTGACTGGTCCTTCTTTTAACAACTACTTCTTGGTAACTCGGTGCTAAGCTCTTTTGCTACTGAAGGACTCCAGATGATGTGAGCAGCCCTCCAAATGAGACGCCCAAGAGAAGAGTCCTTGTTGCCCCAGCCTAGATGCAGCTCTGGCACCAAGGAAGCACTTCCTGGCGATGAGCGGCCATCCTTGGCCTGGGCATCTGGCTGGAGGCTGTGTAGTGTTATGGCTCTCCACTCCCTTTCCCGGAGCCTCCATTTCCCCATGCCCTGGATGGTCCTAGAGTTTTCAGACTCCCAGCCCCTCAGGGTTTGAGGGAAGGGCTAATGTGTTCCCCCAACATTTTCCCCCCTGCGCAGGAGAGAGCAGCATCCCCTAACCTACTAACTCCGAAGAGCAGAGTTAACCCTTGTTGTTGTTGTTTGTAAGTGCATGAAGTGTAACAAATATGTGTAACAAATGTGCTGAGGTATCAGTGATCTGACTTCCCCTACCTAAAAAATAAAGCAGCTGGAGAAAATAAAGCCCTCTGGTAGTTGTCTGTGTGTCCACGCCAGCCCCTGTGGGTCTTTGGAAATCTACCCTGGACAGGCCAGGAGGCTCCTGGCCCAGGTCGGTGGATATTAGGAGATAAAAGATCTGTCGGGAAGAGGCTACTTAAACGAAGGACGGAGGAAAGCAGTAGCCCCTCACAGTGTCCCTAAGATGGGGGCATGGAGAGCAGGAGGAGGAGCTATCCACAGTGGGGAGGGCTTTGGAAACCAGAGGGAAGGGAATCTTTTCACTACTCTGAGATTGGGGACTCAAAGAATCAGTTTGCAAACATTCAGTAAATGCTGACTATGTACCGACAATCACAAAAAGAGGCAAAAGTCCTTGCCCTCAAGGAACTCCCGATCTAATGGGGAAGCCAACAAGCAAACAGGTGGAGACAGGTGGACTACCCAGCAGCCAGTGCAGCAATGGAGGCCTGAGATGATGAGGGCCAAGAAGAATCAAGGGTCACCAATGCTGAATTCAGGAAGGTCAAAGCTTATCGAGAAGCATCTTGCCAAGCATTGTCTCCAACACCAGTGGGGTAAAAAGAAGCTCTAAATTTGTTCTCTCCTGGACGTTTGCCTGGCTGTGCTAGAACCTGTCTACCTCATTCTGTCCTCAAAACAGTCCTCAAGGGAGAGAAGCCTGGCATCGTACAGGAGAGCAAACCATGGCCCCAGCACTAGTGAAGTGATTTGCTGAAGGCCATCTCAGCAAGTCTGGGGCAGAGACAAGGAGGCCCTGTGGAGTGGTGGAAAGGGAGGGGGATTTGGAGGCTAAGGACTCAAGTTTGAATCCTGACCTTTCTACTTTCTGTAAAATGACTTCATGGCCTCTGAGGTCCATCTCTAGGTCTGAGACCCTCTTGAGGCTCCTGGGACTCCAGGTCTCCCGGCGCCCATGTTGGCCTGTTGTCTTTGGAAGATGTGGGGCTTTTTTATTCCTTTCTTTCCCTTTTGTCCATCACTTCATGCATAGCAGGAGCATTGGGTCCCAAAGACCTATACTTACTAGCTTCCTGTTATCTGCCATCTGTGAAGTGGGGATAATGATGCCGGGTTGGCCGTTAGGTTCCAATGAGATAATGTCTGCAAACCTTAAGGCGCCTTGACATAAACATCAGCTGTTTGACGATGATGACTCGAGTGGGTCCTCAGTGGCTCATTTTGCATCCCCCCTTCCTCTTCATTTTCTCTCTCCCTCTGTCTCCACCTCCTCTCCCCATCCACCCGCTGTATCCGATGCCTCTTGGAGCACACAGGCAGAATGAGTGCCCCAAAGATCTGCTGCTGCCCTGGCTGCGCCTGGTGGGCCTGAAGCCCCCAGCCCCATCTGGCAATCCTCAATATGTTCCTTATGGGCCCTGAGGTGGTCACCCCTTCTTCCCCTCCAACCTTCTCACACAATACTTCTTTCCACTGATTATGCTTTGGCCATGCTGCCCTCCTTGCCACCACACACACACGATGCCGTCTCCCTGCTTGGCACGCCCACCCACCCTCCTTCCTCACCTGGGCCTCCTGGAGTCCCTGACTTCCTTGCTTGGTCCTCCTCCCCAAAACCCTCCCACACCCAGGCACTTATACAGGTTTAATTTTTGAGAGCAAGCAGGGAGATTGGGGGGTGCCCAGCAGGTCCAGCCACAACAGGACGAAGAATCACGTCTAACAATCAAACTCACTGATGTCCATCCTGTCTTTGTACTCTCCTCTCTCCAGCAGTGGCTGCCATAGCATCAAGGCAAATCACCCAGAATGCCTTGAGTGAAGTTTTGCTGAGCTCTGGTGATACACAGAAAAGCAGACACAGGGTCTTTGCCCTCCAGGAGTGTCCATCCTGCCGGTCAGCCCTTAACAAAGACTTGTTTGGGGCCAGGCCCCCTGTCTGCTGGCTTTTGCTGGCACTGGGATGGGCCCCTCTGCCCCTTAGGAGCTAGGGAGCCTCGGGGAGTCTCTTACCAGCTCTGGGTGGGTAGGCTTCATTTTCTAAACCTGTGAAATGACTTCAAAAGTCATTTGAGCATGGGGCAAGATACCATGGAGCACTTGGAGTACACAGTCCCTACCTCCACGTTAACAGATAGAGCACCTGAAGGTTTGCAAAGTGCTTTTCAGACTTCCAGAGGAGCTGGCCCTCTGTCTGTCGAGAAGCAGGCTGCCAGCTGCCCCATACCTCCCGCAAAACCCTAAAAAGTGCCCCAGGCCAAATGATGATCAAGCCTTCCAATGAGAAACTAAAATAAGTGACCTCACCCCAGAACTGCACAGAAAGTTGGGCAGAAACCCACAGGCCATCAGCAAAGGAAATACCTGTTTGGGACATACCGAATTTAAGATGTCTATTGGATGTCCAATTCGAAATGTCCAATAGATGGCCAGCAGAGGTTAGGGGTATACTTGAGACTCCTCTGCAGAGAGATGGCCACAACTCCATGGGAGCTAATGAGACCCCCCCAAAGTAAGCTAGAGGCAGAAGAGAAAAGGGCTGAGGACAGAGCTCTGTGGGACCACCATGGTGAACAAATGTGACCTGGATGAAGAGCCAGCAAAGACGGAGGAGAGGTCAGACAGGTGGGAGGAAGGTCCAGTTGAGGTTCTAGAACACAAATTTGTTGTGGACCCAGTCGGAACAGTTGCGATTCCCTCCACTTTCATCCAGGAGCATGAACGTAGGAGCAAAAGTGGTGGATGGTGGGAGTGATCCAGTGTAGAGGCTTGGTGGAGTGAAATCAGTGAAATGATAAGGCGACAAGGGACTCAAGAGAGGAGGGCAGCATCCAGTGGAACTGGCTGACCAAGGAGTGCAGATGGAGAAAAGAGGAAAGAGTGGCCAGGGCGAGGTCAAGGGTGCCACTTTGGCACACGGCTGGAGGATGAGGTCATGGGAAATGAGTACGCTGAGGAACTGGGAGGCTGAGCCTTTGGGAAGCGTCACTGGATAGGCTGAAGCATATGCAGGAGGGGGGACATTGAGCTCACCAAGGAAGGAAGAGGAGTGATAACTGATGGGATTGCAATTGGGTGGTAGATGTGGACAGTTTGGACTTCAAAAGAAAAGAGGTTATGGGATCCTGGCAGGAGGAGAAGGAGAAGCTCCAACTCCCCCACCAGACCAGCGAATCCATCAGCGCCAAAATAGCCTCCAGAAGAGAGCCTAGGCCTGGCACAACTTGGGAGCCAAAGCTGAAGAGATGAGTTAACCAAGGAAGTCAATGGCCACTCTACAGAATTACTAGGGATTTAGAAACGCCCCCAAATCCAACCTAAAAGGAGAGGATAATTCCCTAACCACTATGGCAGACTCAAAGGAAAATGTGGATTTTCCACAAGGATTACACAAATACCCAGAAGAAATAAAATGAGGTCAAAATAAATAAATCAAATGTATAGAGGAAAGAAATGGAAGGAGCTAGATAGCTTAGAACAGAAAGTAGTAAGCCTCACCCAGCTAACAGACTCCCTAATTCTATTCTTACAAAAATTGGACCAAACAGAAATCTGGGACTCCAGGACATCTCAGAAATAGTAGAACAAAACCAAAAGATGAAAAAAAGAAGATAATGTAAGATATTTGCTACTAAAAATAACTGGCCCGGAAAAAAACATGGGGTGGGAGGTTCCCTTTTGTGCTGTGGACTGTCTCTTCCCACTTTTAGAAAAGCAAAATCAGAGAGAGGGCATGTAATGAATGCAAAGGCCATGGGGAGGCACCAGAAAACTAGTAAGGAGTCCCTCAAGGTGGGGGAGGCATTCCTCCCACAGCCCTACTTTGTAGCCAGGCCCTGGGCCAGGTGTTGGAGACACAGACCTTGCCTTCCAGGAGCTGCCATTCCAGGAGGCGAGGAGGAAGGGCCTGATTCGAAGACAATGGAAAGGAAGGAAAGGCAGGGACAGTTTTCAAGAAAGGACCAGGCAAAGAGAGAAAGACAAACTCTAGCTGCTGGTCGCCAGCTAAGAGTTTCTGTGCTACCTGCCAGCCTCAGAGAGGAGACTCAGCACAGCCATCTGGCTCAGGCCTTCCTCACATCCCCTCTGGACTGCTGCAGCCTCCTCCCCTTCCAGGATCTCTCCCTTTCCAATCATTCCACCCCATGGCTTCCTGATCATCCTAAAACACAGCCCTAATAACCTTGGCCCTCTGCCCCAGATACTCTGGTGGTTCCCTACTGCCTCTGACATAAAATGCCAACTCTTTGGAGTCTTCTGTAGGCTGGCTCCAAGGCCGCGTGGCCAGGCTGATGGTACTTTATTTGGTCCCCTCACACTCCCCCACCATCCTGTATTTAGTCTGGCTGCCCTGCTGCTGTTCCCTGCCATCTCCCACCATCTCTCACTACCACGACTGGATTCAAGCTGTCTGGAATCCTCTTCTTTCACACCTTTGCCTCTTGGAACCCAGACCTCTTTTTTTTTTTTTTTAAATTTAAATTACTTCCCACTTACTGGAATTTTTTTTTCTCAATTACATGTAAAGATAGTTTTCAACATTTACTTTTATAAGGTTTTTTTCCAATTTTTTTTCTCCTTTCCCTCTGCCCCTCTCCCCTCCCCAAGATGGCATGCAATCTGATAGAGGTCATACATGTACAATCATATTAAACATATTTCCACATTAGTCATGTCATGAAAGAATCAGAACACAAGAGAAAAACCATGAGAAAGGGGAAAAAGGGAGAGAAGAGAGCAAATAGTCTGCTTCCATCCGCATTCAGACTCCAAAGTTCTTTCTCTGGATGTGGATGGCATTTTCCATCACGAGTCTTTGGAATTGTCTTAGATCCTTGTATTGCTAGAAGAACTAAGTCTATCAAAGTTAGTCATCGAACAGTGTGGCTGTTACTGTGCACAGTGTCCTCCTGGTTCTGTTCCTCTCACTCAGCATCAGTTCATGTAAATCTTTCCAGGTTTTTCTGAAATCCACCTCTCATCGTTTGTTTCTTTCTTTTTTTGGTCAGGCAATTGGGGTTAAGTGATTAGTCCAGGGTCGCACAGCTAGTAAGTGTCAAGCATCTGAAGCCGAATTTGAAACTCAGGTCCTCCTGACTGCAGGCCTGGTCTCTGCTCACTGCGCCACCTAGCGGTCTCTTGCTCATCATTTCTTACAGCACAGTAGTATTCCATCACAATCCCATACCACAACTTGCTCAGCCATTCCCCAGTTGATGGATATCCCCTCAACTTTCACTTCTCGACCACCACAAAAAGAGCTGCCATAAATATCTTTGTGCATGTGAGTCTTTTTCCCATTTTTTTTTATCATCTCTTTGAGATACAGACCTAGAAATGGTATTGCTGGGTCAGAGGATATGCACAGTTTTATAGCCCTTTGGGCATCATTCCAAATGGCTCTCCAGAATGATTGGATTAGTTTACAATTCCACCAACAATGTATTAGTGTTTTGGGGCTCTTTTCAAGGAGAGATTAGAAGACTGTAGTGAGAGGGATAGGCCTGAGCCACCATGGTGGCAGGAAGGAAAGAGTCTGGGGATATGTAAATACTTTGAGGATTCAGGATCTTCTCAGAGTTTATGTGTCCCCCCCACATCTGGGGCAGGAGGCAGCTAGGTGTTGAATTGGAGGGAGCACTGGGTTTGAAATCAGGAAGACTCACCTTCATGAGTTCAAATCTTGCTTCAGACACTAGCAAGTTAACCTTGTCTGCCTCAGCTTCCTCACCTGTAAAATGGTTGGAGAAGCCACCTGGGTCCCCTCTGACGTCTCAGTGGCCATCAGCCCTTCTCCTGACAAGGCGTGGATACTAGAGGAAAGTATAGGCTGTCTTTCCAAGTATTTCTTGTGCTTGCCGCCATCCATTTTCTCATTCGAGACCTTATTTCTTTGCTGAAATTCTTTCTTTTGGCCCCTTTGGTGTGGCGGCCTTCAGACACTAACCAAAGGCAGAGATCAAAGATGAGAGGGAAAGGGAGAGAACAGTCGAGGAGACAAGTTCCTGGAAGAGATGGGGCAGGGGAGGGAGTTAGGGATACAAGGAGAGGGCTCCGTATCGCAACAAGGGAGTTTTTTTTGTTGTTGCAAATCTTAAGGTGCTAGACAAATGGCAGCTAACATCCTTTTCCTCCTCCTCCTCTAAGGTGGAACAACAGAGAGCATGGGTGCTGGCACAGACAGGCTTTGGACAGCGGAGGTACACGGGTGCTTGAGACAGACAGCCTGGGTAGGCTAAGAGGCTCGAGGTGGTCGGCTTTGAGGGGACAGTCGGTTGGGGTGGAGCGTCTGCTGGAAGAGCAGCCGGATAGAAGGTCGATCGGAGATGAGACAAACACTTTCTGTGCAGCAGCGAGGGCCCAGCTAAGGTCACACAATATAAGTCTAGTGCATGGGCCAATGAGCAATTCGAATGTGTGAATCTTCCAGGACAAAGAGGCTTGGGGGGCTGCAGGACTGAGGTGACGGCTTCCCCGACAGGGCAGCTGCAGAGGCCAGGCCACACTCACCAGAGGGGCAAGACCCTGAGCCAGCCTATGCTCCACAGCAGGATTATGGATAAAGATATCCAGCCCTTTGGGAAGGCTGTGGGCCAAAGGCTGCCGTCCCCCAGAGGGTGCATCCGGGCAGTCTTTCTCGGGCTTCTGTGTCGCTTGGGACTGACTCCAGCCTCTCCAGAGTCTCCGAGGGGCCTGAAGGCAGCTTATATTCATGCTCAGGCTGCCTGGTCTTCATAATCTAATTGCTGGCATTTATTTATTTAGCTTTTTTTGGCAGGGCAATTGGGGTTAAGTGACTTGCCCAAGGTCACATAGCTAGTAAGCGTGTCAAGTGTCTGAGGCCGGATGTGAACTCAGGTCCTCCTGATTCCAGGGCCAGTGCTCTACTCACTGCACCACCTAGCTGCCCCAAATCGCTGGCATTTATTAAATGCCTACTGTATACGCCAGGCACTGGGCTAAGCACCTCACAAATATTATGTCAACTGATGTTCACAACAACCCTAAGAAGTAGGTGCTATTATTATCCTCATGTTACACTTTAGGAAACTGAGGCAAACAAGAGAGAAAGTGACTTGCCCAGGGTCACACAGCTAGGAAATGTCTGTAGCTGAATTTGCACCCAGGTCTTCCTGACTCCAGCCCCTGGCATTATGGCACCCCCTAACTGCCTCTTAGCTAAGTCCTGTTTGTTTCCCCTTTAGAACCTCAGCTCCTTGAGGGGTCCCAGCACCTAGCACAATAGCATGCAGTAGGCGCTTAATAAATCATTATCACCATCATCATTATCACCAACAATATCAACAGCCCAAGGGTAACGCATCCTCCGGCAGTCTCTCCAGGCCTAGAAAAGACTGGGCAGCGGGCGCCTGCCAATGGGGCGAGGAGCAGCCAGCCGGTTGCCACAATAATCCACTTCTCAAATTCATGTGACTAGCTAACTGGGGCTGGAGGCTGGACTTCAGCTCGATCCACTGCACCCCCTAGCGGCCAAGCCCTGCAGGAGCGCTCAGGGCATCACCCATCGAACGCTGGGCCGGCTGGGGCGGTGGGGGTAGAGGGTGGGGACCCTCCAGCTGACTCGCACAGCAGTCGATAGGCATTTATTAAGCACCCGCTGTGGACATCGAGACCACCAGGCCTGGAGTCAAGAAGACCTGAGCTCAAATCCAGCCTCGAACACGTCCCGACTGTGTGACCCTGGGGCAAGTCACTTCGCCCTGCTTGCGGCAGCTGGAGAACGGAAGGGCAAACTGCCAAGAAAACCCCCAGTGGGGTCACAAACTGAACAAAGCGCTGACTGTGCGCTGGGAGCGGAGGATTCAAAAGGAAAAGAACAAAGCAGGTCCCGTCTTAAGAGGCATTTATGGGACATCTACAGAGGCTCTTGGGTTGGGCAGGGGTGGGGGGGGGTGACGCAGTCAGGGACCTCCATGGCCCCTTCCGGGGCTCAGAATCAGACGGTGAGGACACGCCCTTGGGGGAGGGGGACCGGCCGAGGAGGCTGCCCGGAGACGGCTGACACCCCACGCTGGCAGCTGATTGGCTGCAGAGCCTCGGCCAATAGCGGCCCGCCCGGTGCCGCAGGGAGGCCTGACGCCCTCCTCGCCTAGCAACAGCAACTGATCACCAGGAACCCGCGACTTTTCCAAGCCATTGGCTAAGAGCCTCTCAATGATCTCATTGGGGAGCGGGGGAGCAGACAGGCCTCGGGGGTGGGGGGTGGGGCCCGTCTGGGCTCCATGGTCCCCGGACCCGCCCCGCCCACCGCCGGCCGAGGGGCGGTTAGTGCCCAATCAATCCAGAGATGGCCACTGCGTTTGCCCGGGGTGGTGACTCCCCGCCTGGGAGGCCTGCGCTACAGCCAGGCCTCCCGGCCTCTGACCTCCTCCGGTTTTAAATAAATAACTATCTTCCAGCAGACGGCCAGGTGAAGACCGCCCCACGTAGAGACACCTGGAGACAGTTTCAGGACCAGCTCTGCAGAGCTCGAATTCAGATCCCAACCAACAGCGGCACCCTGCCCTACCTAACACCGGTTTTCCCGCTCTGGGCCACACCGCCCACTGTCCCATCTCCCACCTCCACACTTTTGCATAGCAGCCCACCGGGCCTGGACACTTCCCGCTGCTCGCCCTCACCTCCAAGAATCCCTGGCTTCCTTCAAAGCCCAGCCGTCTATCCGAATGCCTGGCGCTGGAGGCCATTTGAGGTGGGGGGAACGGGTACCCGACCTGTGAGTTCTCTGATAGAGCACTCCCAATTCCCCTGTACCAATGTCTTTGAGAGTTCTGTGGACCAATGAGAAGCTAAGGCGAGGGATCTGTCCAGGGTCATACAGCCAGCCTAAGTCAGAGGTGGGATGGAAGCCCAGGCATTCCTGGCCTTAAGGTGGACTCTCCAAGAAGGGTCTAACAGTGCTCATTCACTCATCTGTTCCCTCCCATCACGTGCTAATGGCTTCCACCAAGCCTTCCCTTCCCCAGTTCCTTCAGGCAGCCACAGCTATCCATCCCTGCCTTGTCAAGGTCATCCTGCTCTGGCCCAGCTCCTGCTTGCAAATGCATTTCCTAACTGGTGTGTTGAGCATTGAATGCAGACTCCAGGTGAGGCATCATAAGGCCAAAAAAGGCCCCCACAAAGTGCAACGATCCTCCCAAGAACAGAGATTGAGATGGGGATCTTCCTTTTTTGAGGGTGGATGTGACTTTTCTAAGACCAAAGCTCAGACCCGATCTCCTTATGTGCTTCTTCCTGCAGCCAGCTGTGAAGGCCAGCCCCAAGAGGAGGCCATGGTCAAGGTGGAGGGTGGAGCAAGTGTGACACCTCCCCCGAAACTTCGTGGAGGGGCTAACCTCATTTAAACGGTTGCCTCCGTCTGGCCTGGGAACCAGTCCATCCCACGAGGAGCCCTGCTGTCCTACCCCGATAATCCACGAATCAACAAGCAGTTACTGTACTTGGAGGGACCTTGATTTCTGGGTCGTCGCCAAGGTGTTTGCCCGCCTACTGAAAACAACTTCAAGGAACCGGCTGGGCACCCATGGGAAGCTCTTGGCCAATCAGGACAAGCTGGAAGTTGTGCAGAGATTTCCCCGGGCACCCAACATGGGCTTAGGAAGGTGACTAATCACTTTCTCTTGAGGCTGGACTGAGCCAAGGGTATTGGTGCCAGGGCTGAGCTGGCCACACCTGGGCTATGACGCTCTGAAAGTAGAAGGTGCTGGCTTGGGCTGGTCCCACCCTCCAGGAGGCTTCTGGGCCAGAAGTGGCCCACTGAACAGGGAAGTTTGGGTTCTGACAATGTGGCCCAGGCAGAGGCAGACATCCCAGGCATGTCACCTCCTTCCTGCCACCTCCCCCCCCCCCACTCAGTGGCTCCCTGGTCACCTCCAGTGATATTAATAAAATAAAATCCTCTGGCCTTCAACATCCTTCACAATCTGCCCTCCTCCCCTTCTAGCCTTCTTACACCCTACCCCATGTACTCTTCAATTCAGTGACACTGGCCGCCTGGCTGTTCCCAGAACAAGACATTTATCTCCTGACTCCGGCATTTGTCCTGGCTGTGCCCCCTGCCTGGAACTCTTTCTGTCCCCATATCCCCCTCCCAGCTTCCCTGGCTTCCTTCAGGTGCCAGCTCACATCCCACCTTCTCCAGGACCCCTTTCCTGATTCCCCTCTTATCCAAAAAAACTGAGGCCCCAACACTGAGGGCAAAGGACTTGGACAAGGTAACAACTAATGGGCTGAAAGCATCAGGACTAGAATCCAGATCTTCTGCCATTTAGTCCAAGGCTCATCCTGGGAAGTGGCCCCAACAGTCTCTGCTTCAGGTCCCTTTGAGAACAAAGTAGGAAGCACAGGCCTCTGTTCTGAGGGGAGCTGGGCTGGGAAGAGAGCAGGTGCTCCCCAGCTTGGATCTCAGGCCAGCCCCTCCCAATGATGGGTCACCTCTCAGGCTCACTAGGTGCCAACCAATTCCTTCATAGAGGACTTTTAGGCTTGCTTCAGTGCTTTTCCCTGTCGCATTCTAAGTATTACTGGCTCCATTTCACAAAAATGGAAACTGAGGCTCTGCGAGATAGGGCTCACCCAGGCCTGCGGTCAGTGTGTATCTGAGCTGGTCCTCCCCCTGTAGCCCATGGCCTACCTGGCCCACTGTGCCGGGTGCATCAGGATGGTAAACTAGGGCGGGGTGTCTGGGGTTTGACAGACGTGCTGTCTCCAGGAGGCCCTGCACGCTGACGACACTCGGGGACTTGGGGACAGCAGGCCTACTAGCACACTGTTGATAGAATTATGAGATGGGACACCCGCTCAAGAGGAGAGGATTAAAAGTTCACACCCTTGGCCCCAGAGATCTCAGGGCAGACTTACTGATGGATGTCAGAGACACAAGAAGCACCTCTCAGACAAAGAACATTTTTTTTTCCTGGGTTTTCTTTTTTTGTTTTGTTTTTTTTGGCAGGTCAATTGGGGTTAAGTGACTTGCCCAAGGTCACAAAGCTAGTAAATATGTCAAGTGTCAGACACAGAATATTCAGGGCACCACATCTTGTGGTAGCAAAAGGGGATGCCCCCAGACTAGAGATTGGGCAAATGGGCTGTGGGTCATGAAAAGATAAGAGTATCGCTGCACTGTGAGAAACCAGGCCCAGGGAGAATTCCGAGAAGCTCCAGAAGAATTTTCTTAACTGATGCAGCCTGAGGCGGGGAACTGGGAAAAACCGAAACACAATAAGGACAAGAATGAACTGCCTTTCTGTGCAGGGGGGGATGAAATATTGAACAGCCCCTCAAAGGTGATGGACATGCTGGTTTTGCTGAACTGCTTTCTGCCTACTTTAAAATCTTTGTTAAAAGGGATGGATGGGAAGGAGGAAGGAGATTTTCAGAAGTGATTGTGATGGGAAAGCAAACTGCATGAGAAAAATAAGATTAACCTAACAAGTAAGAAAGAGGCAGTGTGGTGCAGTGCATAGAGAGCTGGCCTCAGAGCCAGGCAGACCAGGCGCAAGTCCCACTTCTGACAGACTGGCTGTGTGACCCTGGGCAAGTTGCTAACTTCTCTGGGATACAAGAAGCATGGAGACTCTTGCATCAGAGAAGGTGTCGATCATTGGGAGGAGTCCCCTATAGCCATGAAGTCACTGGTCCAGTCACTAGCCTGTCCCTCCCTTCCTCCCTCCTTTTGGTGAAAGAGGCTGGGACTGCTAGGGGCAGAGTGGTGTAGACACTGTTAGGTGAGGTCACCTTATCGGTTATTTCTGCTGGACTAGTTTCTTGGATACAAGGGAGGGTTCAGCTCCTGGGTGTGTGTGTGTGCAGATTTCTAGAAATGATCAGTGTGTAAACACAAAAAGACTTCAACAAAGCCTCAAAAAATGTACATGCAGCTCAGCTAAACGCCCCATTGGAAAGTAAAGGGTAGCAGGGCGGGAGGGCAGACAGTGAGGCTGGGGAGGAGGAATCCTACCCATCCCATGGGCTGGTGGGAGGAAAGCACCCCCCTGGTGTGGGGGCCCCCCAACGACTAGAAAGGATCAGCCCAGCAGAGCTCACTGGAGGGGCCCCTCTCAGAAGGCTGGCCACTAGCCCCAGTGATGGATAAGACTGCCTGCGGGCATCTGGGGGTACAAAGGGAAGACCTTCCCACTCCCCAAAATCGTCCTAGCTCTGATTGTGTGCAGGGGCTCATTCCGAGACCTTGCGGACACCCGGCCTCCTCTGCAGTAAAATGAGTGTTGGGAGTTAGATGAGAAGGGGCTCCAGACCCCCTACCAGGAATCCGAGCACTAGCCAGTTTGCTTCCTTAGGCCTCGGTTTTCTCTTGTCAAACGGGGGAGTTGGACTAGGCAGCCCCTTGGCTGGAGCTAGGATCTCCAGGGTCCCGGCTGGCCCATTCAGCTGGGCCACACCTTAACCCTGGCTGTCTCTAGATGTCACACACAGCTCAGCCAAAGGATCTCCAGCTTCCCGGCTTCCTCCAGGTGGTGCCCGCCCCTTCCACATTCCTGAGCTCACATACTTGCAGCCTTCCGGGCCTGTCCCCAGAGGGGCTGGGCCAGGGCTAGAGCTGGGTAGCTCAGTGACTCGCACCTCCTCCTCCTCAGAGAGCGGTCAGGCACCCACTGGCCCTGCAGCCTCTTGGCCCCAGGAGGCAGAGAGAGAATCAAGAGGAGATCCCAGACAGGGCAGGTAGCAGGAAAGACCCAAGGAAGAAGAAGCAGTCTGACGGTCCTTCGGCCACACCTTCCCAGAGAAATGCCAGGTGAGCTGGACGGGGCCTTTTGAAGGACGAGCTCTCGGACCAGTACTGGGGCCAGCGGCATGCAAAGGGACAGCGAGCCCCAGCCTTCAGACCCAGCTGTCCCCACCATCAAGGTGGTCCTAGTGGGCGATGGAGGGTGTGGCAAGACGTCTCTGCTGATGGTCTTCACCAAGGGAAAGTTCCCGGAGGTGAGTCCTGACTTCCATACAGCTGGGTATACACAGACACATGGACACACACACAGCTACATCCTTCGCCATGTCCCCTCCCCACAGTCACACCTTCCTCCTGGCCCCTCGGAGTGAAGGACACCCTCTCCTTCCAAGAGACCCAGAAGGGACTGGTACCTGGGCGGGGGGCTTCCCAAGCTCTGCTTACTTCCACGCTGATGGGAGGCAGTATTTCCAGGGTGAGGGAATGGGCACAAGCGGTCTGCTCTGGCATGTTTAGGGTTTGACGGTAAAGGCCCAGGCCAGCCTCAGCTCCCTCCCCTTCTCCCGCCCTCCCCAGTCCATCCTTGGAGGAGAGGCCCCAAACCAAACTAGACATTTCACCAGCCCCTTCAGGCCTCCTCTACCAATCTGAGCGGCACCTCAGCCACAAGCAGAGGTTCTTCTTAGCTTGTCTACCTCAGTCCCTGGCCGCGTTGGCCTTCCTTCATTGGGGCCACAGCAATAATAATATTATTAATAGCCCTTTCAGCTCTGCGAAGCTTTCCCTGGACTGTCTCAGGGGCTGGTATGATTATGTCCACTTTATAGGTAAGGAACGAAGCTGAGAAAGGGACGTGATTTGCCCCTGGGTCACACAGTTAGGAAGGGGAAGGATGCAATGTCTGAATCCAGGTCTTTCTAACTATGAGTACAGCCCGCTACCCACAGGGCCACCCAGCTGCAGCTCTTTGCTTCTCCAAACTGAGTGCTGGCATTGCATTGTCTTTCTGGTTTATACATGATCTTGTTTCAACACTTTACTGTTTGACAAATACCATGTTGGCACCTGGGCCAAGTGGGCACTGGGAATAGCTGCCCTCAGGGTGCTCCCCATCTAAGGGGGAGGCCACAGGCAAGCCCTCTGCACAGACAAAGATGAGCAGCCCGACAGGGGAGAGGGCAGACAGGCTCTTAGCTCTTCTCTTTGTCCTGGACCCCTGCCTGGGCTGCAGCCTGCCTGCACTTCCCCCCAGGCTCCTGACAAAGGAGGGATAGGGGAGCAATCTGAGCATCTGCCCATGAATGCCAACCTGGAAGAGCACCTATGGCGAGAGACAGGGGCTGGCCCTGGGGTTTCACTGGTAAAGGGATCTCTCAGATGAGCAAGCTCCCTCCATTAGTACAGGTTGGCACCTTCTCTGGAGGCCCCATGACGGGGCACGGCTTATAAGGCGGGTGAGGGAGGGGTCTTTGTGTAAAATGCTACAGGACAGAGAAACTGAGGGAAGGAGTGGGAGGGACAGCCTCACCGACAGCTTCAGGCACTGGGGGACCTTCCCAATCTGTCTCCCATTTGGCTTCCCAGGCTTCCTTTATATTTCATCATGTATGGTGCCTTTTGTGTTCTATCACGTTTGTTTCCGAAGATAGCCCTCCCTTCTCCTCCTCCCTATCGATAAATACTAAAAAGAAAAAAAAAACTTTTCAGCAAAACCAACAAAATGATTGTGCCTGCTCAGATACGCACTGCTCCACACCCATAGTCCCCCACCTCCTGGATGAACTTATGGGATCTTAGATTTAGGGTCTGCCTCATTTTACAGATGAGACCACAGAAGCAATGGACTTGCTTAAGTCAAACAGGCAGTAAATGTTTTCTGACTCCAAATCAGAGAGCTTTCCACTGGCCCACACTGCCTTCCACCTCATCCATGCATTCTTCAGCTGGTCTGGAGCTGTTCCCTGGAGAGGACATTCCATCTCTGGCCTCCAGGCTTTATCCAGACTGTGCCCTAAGTCAAGAATGCAGTCCCTCCTCTTCTTTTGCCCCTTGGAGAAACTGGCTTGAGAACAGTGTTCCTCCTGCCCCTCTGACTCTCCTGGGCCTTTCTTGCCATGTGGGTTCTCTTGCCAGTCCCCTTCTGGTGGGATGCGGGCCCACCCATCCTCCCTGTGGGATGGGCTGGACAGCTCCTGCAGGAAGGTTCTGTTTCCCTGGAGATGCTGGCATTCCCCCAAGCCTCCACCACTCCTACTCCAGCTCTCCAGAGGCTGCCTGAGCCTCAGCCCTCTCCCCTGTCACCCAGCAGGAGGGAATTCTGGAATCAAAACCAGGCCCCTTGCTCATTCCCCCTTTGGAGGGACCTGGGAAGGGTAGGAGGAACTCTGGCCTTCTTCGGCTCCTCAGATTAGCTGGTTAGCACCTTCACACTCCTAGGGAGGCACTGATTGGGGAGGGCAGCACTCAGGTCCAGGAAGCAGGGATGAGGGCTGTAAGGACATGTCGGGGAAGCCAGCCCAGGCCTGTGGAAGGGGCCCCTGGAAGCTGCCTCCCTGCCTCTGCTCCCTGGGTCCTCTCAGCCACCTTGTGTTTGCCCGGCCTTCAGAGGGATCTGGGCCTCCATCTCATTTCCTCGCTAGACTGAGCCCCAGGAATAGTCCCCACTCTATTTTCCCATCTGAGTACCCTGAAACACAAGAGGGAAGTTTTGTGTGGCAACCCAGGCAAGGTCCAGGGGGCGGAGGGCAGCCCAGTCAAGAAAGCTGAGGCCTTGGAGGGCACTCCCAGCTCTGCCCTCGAAGGTTCTGGGTTAATAGGGGGCAGCACTATAGATCTGGCAGGCCTGTGCTCCTGACCCTCCCCCCGACCCCAGTCCAGGGCTGCTGGCAAGCCTCTGCTTTCAGATCCCAGACAGGAGGGATGGTAGGAGCAGGGACACACATCCCAAAGGAGGTTAAGGTTAACAGCCTTGAGGGGTAGGGCAGTGCAAAGACTGCTGTTCCTACTTGACAGATGAAGAAACTGAGGCTCAGGCAGTTTAAAGCACTTGTCCAGGGTCACAGGACTCAAACTCCAGCCTTTCCTCTTCCCACTGGAAACAGCATGGGCATCCTCATTTCCTCTCTCACGCCTACCACTAAACCTTCCTAAAGCATGGCCTCTAGGCCCTGGGCAGGGGTGGCTGAGGCAGAAGACCAATCAATGAGTTATCTGGGCACTTACTACGTGCCAGGCTTGGCTTGAGACCGTGGGGGTCAAATACAGTCAATGAGCAATCCCTATCTGTTAGGTCATGGGGGAGAACACAAGGACGAGCGTATTAGACTCAATGCCAGGAAGAACTCCAGCTCTGGAGGGGCACAGGCTCAGGCTTTCCCTGGGCGTCTCTCTTCTGTCTTTCTACCCCCAGCTCTCATCACCGTGCCTGACACACAGCAGGAGCTTAAGAAATGTGAAATGCTCACTGGAATGTGCTGGGGAAGGGACGGGACACAAGGAAGCTTCTTTTGGCCCTTCTTCCCCCACCTCCCCCTGCCACCTACGTCAGCAAGGCTCCTCATTCCTGACCCTTGGCCTCCCTTAGGATTACTTGTCTTGTTGTACCCTGTCCTGGACCCATTCTCCTCCCTCCCAACCCCAAGCTAAGGCCCAAACCCTGCTGACTCAGAGGCCCCAACTGCCCTTCTGAGTCACTCCCTGGGCCCAACCACAGCTGGGTGGGGTCCTGCCCTTCCTGGCAGAAGATCTGGTCTGCCTGGCCCTGCCCTCATCTTCCATGGTTTCACTCTCTGTCCTGAGCCCTGAGGAGGTGGGCAGGGGCACATCCTGGAGAGAGTGGGCTGGGAGGCCAAACAGACTCTGGTCACTCCCTCTAAGCCCAGAGTGGTCTTCTGGTAGCCTCTGTGGCCAACACCAGCCCCGCACCATCTGAATACCTGCCTTACATTTCTAGGGTACAAAAGTCCCTGGCTTGCCACAGTTAAGAGAACTGGCAAGTTTCCATTTGTTGGGAGAAGGGAGACTTGGCTTCATACGATCCCAATGTCCATCAGATTCCTGATGTTCACTTTTCTTTCTGCACGGCCTCCAGGATCAAACGCAAAATTCTGTTTGGTGTTCAAAACCCTTCACAGCCTAGCCCCGTCCTGCCTTTCCAGGCTTCTTACTCCCTTCTCCTCTGTGGACTGGCCTCCTGGCTGTTCCTGGGGAGACCCTCCCTCTCTGGGCTCTGGGCATTTGCGCTGGCTGTCCCCCAGGCCTGGAAGGCTCTCTGTGCTCACTAGAATCCCCCTTCTACAGGAAGCCTTTCCTGAGCCCTTTCTGCCTGCGCCTGCCCTTTCTAGATTAGCTCCAGTCTGTCTGTCCATGGCTTGTTGGCCTGGTGTTTTCCCTAGGAGACTGTAAGTTCCTTGGAGGCAGCGCGTGTCTTTTGACATCCCAGACTCTTACTACTGATTGACTAAGTGACTGCTGGGTGCCTCCAGTCTCTCCCTGTCATCAAATGCCTTTTCTCTCCTTCCACTCAGGCCTATGTACCCACTGTCTTTGAGCGGTATTCCATGGCCTTGCAGCTTGAGGGCAAACCTGTGAATCTCTACCTCTGGGACACAGCAGGTAAGCTCGTGTCTGCCTTCCCTCCCTCTGCCTTCCAAGGAATCAGGGCCCCAAGGACACAGGCTAAAGTTGGGGAGGGAGGAGGTGGTGAGGGCTTGTTGCGCCCCCCCCCCACATGCCTCCATCTTCCTTCACCACTATGTTTGCCAACATCCCTGGACTCTGGGCCCTGCCTTCCGAGAGCTTCCAGTCCCAGAGAGCAGTGTGCACAGAGAAGTCTGAGACGAGGCAAATTGGGCTAAGAGCCAAGGGAGGCCATGGTTACAGCTGTCTGACCACAGCTCACCCATCTGCCCTAGATTGATACTCCCACACGCAAAAGCCTGCTCTCTGCCTTGAGAGGCACCTACCATGTGCCCAAATGCATCTAAGGGAGGCAGGGGGAGCCAGGTCTCAGAGAACCAAGTCTCCCCACAGTTTACTGGCCTGGGCGGGGCCATGGGGCTCCTGCCCCACCTTGGCTGGCCATCATCCAAGGACCCCTCACCAGCCAGACCTTGCCCAGGTGGGCACAGCAGGCGCAATGGGTCATGGCGGGCACTGTCTCAGGCTGGGTAATCCAAATGCTCCCATCCTTCGGGAGGCCCTCCTTCACCACTACTATCCATCCCTCCCTCTACAGTTCAGGCCCACACTACACAAATGAGGAAAGTCTTCAGCTCTTAAGTCTCTGTGCCAAACACAGGTTTTGATTTCAGCCTCTCTTTTATTTTGATCCCAATGTTCCACAGGGAGTGATATTGGGAGCTTCTGAGAGCAGGGTACAGCCTGGTGCCTTAGATTAGCAATCAGGGGCTCTAGGGTCCCACCCTTGAACTGGTCACAGCTGTAAAACATAGGCAAAGTCTCAGGACCTCTCTAGGCCTTGACTTCTTCTACTGTGAAAAGATAGCCCTCCCCAGTCCTGATATTCTCTGGTAAGGCCCTTCCCAGCTTTGACAGGCAGCTAGGTGGCGCCACAGTGGATAGTGCCTGGGTTTGGAGTCAGAAAGATCCATCTTCCTGAGTTCAAATCCAGCCTCGGACACTTACTAGCTGTGAGACCCTGGGCAAGTCACTTCAGCCTGTTTGCCTCAGTTTCTTCATCTGTAAAATGAGCTGGAGAAGGAATGGTAATCTGTTCTAGTATCTCTGCCAAGAAAACCCCAAAGGGGGTCACAGAGAGTCAGACGTGAGTAAAAAACGGCCGAACAACAACAAAGCAGTTGTGACGCTATCTCTGGACTAGCCTTCCCCCCCAACTCTGACATTCTATGCTCTTTTTTAATAGTATTTTATTTTTTCCAATTACACGTAAAGACACGACGTTCCATGTTCTAAAGGTGGTTCTGATGTTCTAACATTCTATGTGCAGGGATTCTTAAAAAACATTTTTATAATAATAGCTGAGAGCTAACGTGTTATTCTGCACTCTTGTTGGGGTTTTTTTTGGGGGGGCCAGGTGGGAAAGCAATTGGGATTAAGAGACTTGCCCAGGGTCACAAGGCCATTAGGTAAGTTTGACTCAGGTCCTCCTGACTATAGGGCCAGTGCTCTGAGCAATGTTTTTCAAAATAATGGGTTTCTTTTGTAATTCTACACGTTACATTCTTTGCATTTAAAAATGTGATTCTGAGAAGGGTCCTCAGGCCTCTTGGGACTGCCAAAGGGATCCAGGCCACAAACAAGCATAAGAACTTCCATTTCCTCCTTTTTCCTTTTTTAAAAATATTTTATTTTTTTCCAATTCCATTTGCTCCTTTCAATTTCGAGTTATGAATTCTTTCCCTCCCTCTCCTTCCTCCTTCCCTAAGACAACAAGGATTTGCCAGCAGTTACCGGAGACCCACCATTTTGTGTTCTGTTCTAAGGGTCCTCTTCCCTCTGGGATTCCATAGCTCAAGGGCCCTCCCAGCTCTGGCAGAGAATGAATCTGGTCTCCTTCTGCCCTTCTCCTGTTGCTAAGCACACGCAGTGACGGTGACGAGCAACCAGTGAGGGCTCGATCAATACCCACGCCAATGAAATTCAGCAGCAGACACGCTGACTGCAGCTCTTTCAAAGCAGATGAAGCCAAAATGCATGGGGCAGAGAGGGAGTGACCATAAGGGGCTAGAGAGACTTTTTACATTTCAACATTGATTTAAAAGTACAGATAGAACTTTAAGTTGAATTGGTTTTTAGGGCTGTTTAGCAGTAAACAATAATTTAGGAAAAATAAAAAAAAGGGACAGGGGAGCCAAGCCTAGCCCCTAGAAGGCATTAGCTCTGAGCCCCCAGGGCCCTGAAAGGCTTCCCCCCACCTCCTGACCAGCCAGGCAGAGCCATCTCCCCTTCGGGCTATGTCCTCTGCAGTCTGTCTGCGGTCTGTCCCCGGCATCTTTGGGGCAGGCCGGATGATAAACTGCTCTTTTTCATGGGTCATTTGCAGGACAGGAAGACTATGACCGCCTGCGCCCACTGTCCTATGCTGATGCCCAAGTGGTGCTCATGTGCTATGATGTCATGAGCCCTAACAGCTTCGACAACATCCTTTCCAAGGTCAGTGCACCACGGCAAGGTGATAGGAGATGCCCTGTCTCTCTCCTCCCGAAAGGTCCAACTTTCCCCGGCCCCTCAGAGGATTTTCTGTAACCAGGCCATGCAGAGGAGCAGAATCAACACTTGATTTGGAATTAAAGGGCCTGGGTTCAAATTCTGATTTCATGACTTAATACCTGTGTGACCCCATACAAGTCACTGTGCTGGTCCTTGACGTCCTGAAAATGCATGAGCCTATATGATCAGACCTCCATGCTGGGAGCCGGTAATCTCTGAGTCCTACAGCAGCCAAACTGGGGACTCTGCCCCAACCTTGAGGCTTCAGGTGGCTCCTAGGCAGGAGGGCCATGGGCTCTTTCAGTTAGTGCCAAGGGACTACCTGCCTCTGAAGTCTGGGAACCAGCCCCTACAGGGTCACGGACTCCCCCAGGCTCGAAGCCCTAGGCTGTCCACAAGGTGAGAACACAATGCTAACACTACAGAAGCTTGGAGCAGCCTAAGCCTCCTAAGGATTAGTCCCAGTGGGAGGGTGTGGGAGGGTGTGGGAGGGTGTGGACAGTGCAGGACAGCTCATCCCCACTGCTGGAGAAATGACTCCAAGCAGGCTGGGTACTAGAAGTCCTAGCATGTCACAATAGCAGCTAAGAGCCCAAGCTGGATCCGCCGGGGCTTCGCCATATCAATGGAGCCCTCTGAGAGGCTGGTGCTGTTGCGCCATTTGTCCCATTTTACCCATTTTATAGGTGAGAAGGCTGAGGCTGGCCTGCTTCCCTTTGTGCAGGGCCTCAGGATGGGATAAGCTTCCGTGTCCCCTGGAGGCAGTGAGGCCTGACTGACGGTCTCCCTTCTCTGTCCTGACAGTGGTATCCAGAGGTGAAGCACTTCTGCCCAGGGGTGCCCATCATCTTGGTGGGCTGTAAGACCGACCTGCGCAAAGATAGGGTGCTGCTGAAAAAGCTACGGCAGAACCGCCAAGAACCCATCACCTACCAGAAGGTATGAGCCTCGGGGCTGGGGCAGGGGTGGGGGGGGGAGGTAGTGAGCTCTCCAGCACAAGAGGGATTTGAAGGGATGCTGGAGGTCCATTTGTGGAATGTCTTGAGAGGGAGCTGACATACAAGGCCTCTCTCCACTCGATGCCTGCAGGCCCTCAGGTCTAGGGCACTCTCTGTGTCCTTCCACAGGGACACTCAGGAGAAAAAGACCCTAGGCCATCCACTAATCGCCCCACCAACAGACATAGAGGCAGAGGGCAGGCTATAACCTGGGAGGAATGCGGTCAGGTAGCCCTCCCAGGGCAGGAGGCAGCAGTCTCTCAACTTTGCACAGGCCCAAAAGAATCTCTCTAAAACAATTTCCTAGATGTGTCAATGAGTCAGTCAACAACCCTGCCCCTCCCCCCCAACATACACACTGTTGGACCTGGACCAGCTCTGGGGCTATCGCATCCCAAGGGCTGTCAAGACTGCTGGGGAAGGTAAAAGCCTAGCTGGCCCCCGATCCCTCCCTGTGTGGGCCTTAGAGGCCTGTGTATTTTGGGTGGTGAGTGCCATCTTGACTAAATACACTAAGAAATTGGGGTGGGGGGTGAGTGCCCTGAGAAGGTACAAAACCAAGTGTTACCAGAGGCCTGTCTGAGCAAAAAAGCCAGCCCTGGCTCCTGGCTCCCTCTACTCTTTCTAGCTGGATTGCACATTATACCTTTAACACAGTCTATGTTCCAGCCCAACAACCTGAGAGTACAACTTTCTTTCACCAGTCTGTCTCTAGCTGCCCCACTCCCCCATTCGTGGTCCCTGCTCCATCCCTCCTCTGGTCCCGTCCTCCTGGTCCCTGCTCCATCCCTCCTCCTGGTCCCTGCTCCATCCCCCACTTCTGGTCCTTGCTCCATCCTTCCTCTTGGTCCCTGCTCCATCTCTCCTCCTATCCTCTCCTCCTGGTCCCTGCTCCATCCCTCCTCCTGTTCTTTCCTCCTGGTCCCTGCTCCATCCCTCCTCCTGTCCTCTCCTCCTGGTCTCTGCTCCATCTCTCCTCCTGTCCTCTCCTCCTGGTCTCTGCTCCATCCCTCCTCCTATCCTCTCGTCCTGGTCCCTGCTCTATCCCTCCTCCTGGTCCCTGCTCCATCCCTCCTCCTGTCCTCTCCTCCTGGTCTCTGCTCCATCCCTCCTCCTGTCCTCTCCTCCTGGTCTCTGCTCCATCCCTCCTCCTGTCCTCTCCTCCTGGTCTCTGCTCCATCCCTCCTCCTATCCGCTCCTCCTGGTCCCTGCTCTATCCCTCCTGTTCTTTCCTCCTGGTCCCTGTTCCATCCCTCCTCCTGTCTTCTCCTCCTGGTCTCTGCTCCATCCCTCCTCCTGTCCTCTCCTCCTGGTCCCTGCTCTATCCCTCCTCCTGTTCTTTCCTCCTGGTCTCTGCTCCATCCCTCCTCTTGTCCTCTCCTCTTGATCCCTGCCCCATTCCCCATTCCTGGTCCCTGCTCCATCCCTCCTCCTAGTCCCTGCCCCATTCCTCCTCATCTCAACTCTCTGCAAGGCTCAGGATCATTAATCCAGCCCCCTCATTTTACTACACAGGATAGTAGAGCATAACAGAACTGGCTGATGACAAAGCTGGGGTCTTCTGACCCCCAAGCCAGCACTTTCCCACCTGCAGTTCCATTCAACAGTTCAACAAAAGTTTATTAATTAACTCCTATGTGGCAAGCCCTGTGCTTAAGCAGTGGGTAAAAAATGAAACCGTCTTTATTCTCAAAGACTTTGGATTGGGAGGAGAGGCAGCAGGGGCATAGGGAGACACACATACGATGTGGACACAGGCAAGTAGCTGCAAGATCATTTGAGAAGAGACCAAGAAAAGACTGCTAGGGTTAGTGCTAAGAGACCAGTGGAAGGTCACCTTGGAGAGAACAGCTTGAGTGGTGGCTGAGCAGTGAGAAAGTGGAGGCCCTGAATGTAGATGGCCTTTATAGGAATTTGGCAGTAAAAAGGAAGAGAGACAAAAGGCTTGAGGGGATGGCAGGATCAAGTCAAGGTCTTTGGAGCATGTTTCTGAGCAGTGGGTAAGTAGATAGGGAGACAGTGAAGATGAAAGAAAGGGAATGACTGACAGGCTAAGCTTCAGAAGGAGAAGGAAGGAATGGAATCAAGATGTGGACAGGTTGGTCCTTGGCAAAAGGGCCACCTCTTCCTCTAAGACTTAAGCAAAGTGAATTTTGAGGTGTGGAAATGCCCAGTCTCAATGTGGGCAGGGACATCAGAGGCAAGAAAAAGAAAGAGTTCTTTCCCATGGAGAATGAGTTGGGAGCTTCAGGGGAGAAAGAAGATTGCCAACTCTTGCTCTAGGGACTCACTAGAGAACCCATTGGGAAAGGGTAGAGGGCTCAGCAGCAGCAAGAGACAGGCTGAAGATGGCTAACATGCCCCTGGTGTGAATAGGGCCCATATGGCTGTATGGCTTCCTCCAACTCTGAACCTCAGAAGACTTTGAAAGCTTCACTAGATGGGGTGGAAGGGATGCAAACGGCATCTCTCTCTCTGTAGTAATCACTATGGTTGTAGAAAAATTCCAGTTCTTGTAGGAAGCCTGAGAGAAAAGGATCATAGAACCTAGAGATGGGATGGACTTTAGCAAGTGCCTATTCCAAACCACACCTTTTGCAGATAAGGAAACTGAGGCCCCCAGAGGTGGTGTGCCTTGCCACGGTGTTCAGTGTCTCGGCCTGTGAAATGTGAGACCGGATCCCAGGCCCTCTAGCTCCAGGGCTGATGCGGGTCCAACAAGTCTAAGAAAAAGCCAGGCCAGTGGTTTTCACAGCTCATGCCAGGCTGGAGGGGCAGGACTGAGGATGCTAGGGAGGGGGACACTGACGCTTTCCGGTTTCTTCCCCCAGGGCCAGATGATGGCGCGGTCGGTTCGAGCAGTCTCTTATATGGAGTGCTCTGCCTGGCTCCAGGATAACGTCCCCTCTATTTTCCATGAGGCAGCAGTGGCCGCCCTCAGCCATCACAAGCGCCACAGTCGAAGGCAAAGGGCAGCTTGGAAAGGCTGCCTGGTGACCTGAAGGCTGAGGCCGAATCTTCCCTTCCCCGCGGCCAGCATGGAGATCCAGCCAGAAGGCCCGTCCCTTTTGTTCCCCTCTGACCCCAGGGCTGTGATCTCTTTGCTGGCCATGAACTTCTTCCTGATACTAAACATAAACCGATTCCTGTGACCCGAAAAGGTGGCCCGTGAGAGACCCCTAGGACCTGGGTGGGGCTGAGTGACGCTCCACAGGGGCCTCCCACAAAGCTGGGCCAGGAATCTCCTGCCACCGCCTGGCCTAATGGTGCTTCATCAGGATGTAAGCAGAACGTGCCCCGTCAGGACTGGACCTAACGTTAGAGCCTGGCTCCCCTGGAAGCTGGGAGGAGATTCCCCCACCCTCACCCTCCAAAGGAGTAATTATTATTATGAAAACGACTCACTGCTTTAGGCCTCTTCATAAGCAGTGGCCTCTCTTCTGATCCTGTCAACAGCAAGGATAACTTACACGGAATGTGTTTAGTTTGGCAAGGGAAGGCTTCTGGGACCCATTTTACAGGTGAGCCACTGAAACACCCGAGGGCATGCCAGCTGAGCCTGGTACCCAGTCAGCCCATCAAGCCCTAGCCTGAGCAGAGCGAGTGGGGGGGGGGTTTGGTCCCCTAGAGAAGGACTTTACATCCAGGCCTCTGCCCTTTAACCTGACCCCTTCTGGCTCCTCTGGGTGCCCTGCCATAGGAGGGGCATGAAGGGGTGCACCACCAAGGAGGTGATGCCTGGTCCTGATGACTACCATAATGGAATCAGATCAAACGATGCTGAGTCTAGTGGCTGGCACACAGTAAGTACTTAATTAGTGCTTGTTCCCTTCCCCCATAAGAGGCACTAGTTCAGAACTTGGGTGTAGTTAGCTGTGGTTCATTAAAGGCTTGATGTGGTGTTTGGGCAATGAGCATATCTCTGCGTGACCCTGGGCAAGTTCCCCCTCTCAGGCCTCATGGGCCACCTCAGAAGTTCATTTGAAGGCCTAGAGGCCAAGTGCCTGGGCACTGGGCCAGGAGTCTCCTTGCAACGGGTTTTCCCTATGGTGACCAAGTCCCAGGTCCAGACGCCCCTCTCTCAACCGATCGACAGCCTTTCGGCCACAGGACTGCCTAATTCAGGTTTTCCATCCTGCCAAACCATCCAAAGAGCGCTCTCTGTGCCCACTTTCCCTCCCCTAGGCTCTGCAGAGTTGCCTCCCTCAACCTGGCCTTCTTATCAGGCCTTCAAGGCTCCAGCCCCCGATCTAGCAGGCCAGATCTCGAGTTTTCCAGTGCTCAGGAATGGCTACAGTGCACTCCCTGGTAGAGCCAAAGCTGCCTGGGGCAGGCCCGGCTCCATTTCTCTCCTGGTACTTGTAGTGCCCGGCACCTAGTAGGCATTTAACACAAGCTTTGTGACTTTATTGAGTTCAACCAATGGTGCATTTCCTAACAACAAGCACTTGCTGGGAGAAATTCTTACTGTGTGTTTGGCTCTGAGGGGAATTCAAAGAGAAGATACAATCACAGTCTGGTTTGGGGAATAAATCACACAAAATAGCTTGCAATCAGGACACACAGAAGACAGGCTCACACCAAGGCTCATGCCATCTCTCTGCTGACCTCTGACCCAGCCTCTCTGCCTTCCTGCCATCTTGAACTGGATGTCCAAAGTCTTGCACTCTGCCTGACCCAAACCGATCTCGTTAGCTAAAGTTCCCTGTTCCCGTTCTGGGCACCACCCTCCTCTCGGCCCTCAGCCTCCAGCCTTAGTATCATCTTCCTTCAATCCTTTACTTCCCACACCCAAGCTGTTGCCAAGGCCTGCTGATTTCACCTCTACTGTGTCTTTCCAACATGGCTCCTTCTCTCCTCTGACACTGCCCCTCCTCACCTCATACCTGGACCACTGCAATAGCCACTGGGGGGGGGAGGCGGTCTGGTCTGTCTGCCTCAAGTCTCTCCCAACTCCAGTGATCTTCCTGCTCTGACCACGTCACTCCCTTCCCAATAAACTCTAATGGCTCCCTATCAACTCTGGGATCAAACACAAAATACTGCCTTGCATTCAAGCCTTTCATCACCAAGCCCTCACTTTCTCAGGCTTCCTGGATGCTCTCAGCTCCCAGCATTCCCTCTGGCTGTTGCCTATTTCTGGAATTCTCTCCCTCCTCTACTCTATTTACTGACCTCCCTGGCTTCCTCTGAGTGAAGCCTTTCCTGATCACCCCGAAAGGGAGCATTTCCAATTTCTCTTATCTCTAGCATGTTTGTACAAAGTTGCTTGCGTACTGTCTCCCCACTGGACTGGGAGCTCTTTGAAGTCAGGGGTTGTCTTTTGCCTTTCTTTGCATCTCCACTGCTTAGCACAAGGCCTGGCACATTCTTGACTTGTCACTCTTTTGTTATTTGCCACATTCCTCTCCCCCCTGCCTGCCCCCCCAGCTGGTCTGATGACAAGCTTTACACCTCAAATGTGTAGCTACTAGTTGGAGAAGGAGACGACAGGTATGGAACCAGAGATGGGGGTAGGGAGTGGGAGCCATGGGAAGCAGCGGCTAAACGGTGGGAGGGAGGACAGCTGGGGAAGAGGAATATTATCATTCTCATTATCGGCACGTTCTGCTGGGCGGAATGGACACACGTATAAGAAAATAAATGCAAAGTAAATTTCAGGAGTCTGGGTCTGGGTCTGCCCAAGGACTCGGGGCTGCCTCTTGGCTAGGAAGGGAAGAAAGAAGAGACAGAAGGAAGAAAGGAAGGAAGGGAGAGAGGGAGAGAGGGAGGGAGGCGAATGGAGTGGCAATCCAAGGAGTTATCCCCTTTGCACAGAGCCTACCCTGGCATCCCTGTGGTGGGTGGGGCCCACAGGAGCTCTGAGTCACATCAGGAGGGTGGGGCCAGGGATGTGCTTCCTGGGGCAGTGACACATCACACCTGGAGGATGGGGAGCCCTGCCTCAGCTTGCCTGGCAACTCCTGCCCTCTGAGAAGCAGCAGCCAGCATGGGGAGCCTGGGCCAGAAGCTCCCAACATGGCATCACCGCCTCTAATTTTCTGCCTGGAGTGGGTACTTTCCTGTCTGTGCAAACTGGAACCACAAAGGCTCCTAGGAACAGCCTGGATCACCAAGATGGTGCTCCCTGCTGCATCCTGGAAGGCAGGGGCCGGGCCCCTCCAATGCCCCTGGCTTCCTCCACCTCGCAGGAGCTCAGGCTTTCCATTTCCCCCAAGGCTCACTCAGAGGCTACCTCCTCTCACTTTCTCGGACTTCCTCCCCCCTTACTGTGTGGGGGATCCACTTTGTGTACATGCTATGCATCCTCCTCCTCATCCTCGTAACTGCCTCTGCCTAGTTAGTGCTTTTGAAAGAGCTTTACATGGATTGGCTGATTCGATCCTCCTGACAACCCCGGGAGGTGGGTGCTATCATTATCCTCATTTTGCAGATGAGGAAATTGAGGCAGACAGGTGAAGTTTTGAATTTGTCTTGAATGGGATGCATTGGGACACTGTGTCGGACAGCAGGCCTCGAGGGTTCATGGCGCTGCTGCCTGGAGAAGGAGCAGCACAGAAAGTGAGTGTGGAAGGGAAGGTACTGGGGGCCCCCAGGGACCACGGAAGGCCTGATCAGGGCTCCAGGACAATCTGCTGACTAACAGACCAGCCAGCACCCATTTGGCATCTCCCACCCTAGGCAAGGCTTGAGGGCTCCATGGGCAGTGCCCACACCTGCCAGCAGAGGGCAGCAAGGCCCCAAAAGGCAGGGAAGCAGGTTGGGGCTCTGGGAGGGCTTCCCTCTTTTTAGATGAGGAGCCTCAAGCCCAGAGGGGGTTTGGGAATGGTCCAAGGTCACACAGGATGAAGTGGCAAAGGCAGGATCTGTCTGGCCTCTATCCCTGGCTGTTTCTATACTAACGCCTTTACAGTGTTTTAAAGTCAATTCAATAAACGCATCTTAAGCACCTTTGTTAGTCATTTTTTCAGTCATGTCTGACTTCTCCATGGCCCCACTGAGAGTCTTCTTGGCAGAGACACTGGAGTGGTCTGCTGTTTCCTTCTGCAGTTCATCTGACAGATGAAGAAACTGAGGCAAACAGGGTGAAGTGACTTGTCCAGGGTCACACAGCTAGTTAAGTAGGTCTTCCTGACTCCTGGCCCAGCACACTATGCACTGTGGTGCCACCTAGCTGCCCTCATTAAGCACCTACTGTATGCTACTGCCTCGGAATGCACAGAGACAAGTTTATCTGTCTCTGTTCTCAAGTGTAAAGAGGTAGCTAAGGGACAGTGGATAGAACTTGGGGCCTGGAGTTAGGAAGATCTCAGTTCAAATCTGACCTGGATGATCCTAGGCAAGTCACTTAATCTCTGCCTCAGTTTCTTCATCTGTGAAATAGGGATAATAATAGCACCCCCCCATCCCCTAGGGCTGTTGTGAAATTAATCAAATCTGAAATCATTATAGTTAGCTAATATTATCATTCTCATTATTGGCACGTTCCGCTGGGTGGAGTGGACACACATATAAGAAAATAAATGCAAAGTAAATTTCAGAAGGAGAATAACCATGTGGAGGGGAGGAATCAGGCTGGGCCTCCTGCAGGGATCTGAGCTGGGCTTTGGTTAGGGAGAGGAGGAAGGAATGCAATCTAGGTATCCACATGCAGAGAACAGCAAACAAGAGAGCATGACTAGACTGGACAATGACCAAAGAGGATCAGGACAGATGGCATCAGATAGAGCCCTGCCTCAGATGCCAGCTGTGTGACCCTCTGTGCCTCAGTTTCTCTCTCAGTAAAATAAAAGAATTAGCCTCCGTCACCTCTAAGGTCCCTTCCAGCTCTAAATTCATGGGCCTAAGATCCTCTGCACAGTTGGAGGACGGAACCAGATTGTGATCCAGATTGTCCTAGAGGCCAAAGGGAAAACGAAACTTCTTGAGCAGGAGTATTTGGTGCTTGGCAGCTATGTAGAGGGTGAGATGGAGATGGGGAGGAGGGCTGCAAGGACACCAGCCATGAGTCTCTGCCACTGTTCCATTGAGGGATGATGAAAGTCTGAGCAAGACTCGTAGCTGGAAAGGGGCAGACACCTGAGATGTCTGGAGGGAGGGGGGACAACAGCCATCACACTGGGCTTGGTAGAGGAGAGAGAGGGAAGAGCACAAGACACCTCCTTGACTGGGAAGTAGAGTAGAGAAGGGGTAGGTTTGTGGGAAAACAGTGTGAGTTGTTTTGAACACGGTTTGTTTGAGGTACCCATAGGACATGCCAGTGGAGATACCCAGCAGTCAGCTGGTAACACAGGGAAGGAGTCTGGAGGCACCAAACTTATCTGAGGACTGCATGTGGGGGTCTTTTGCAAAAAGATGAAGACTGATGGAGACATCTAGGAAAGGAGGGAACAGATGGCCCAGAGCAGCCTTGGGAGACATCCATAGTTAGCGGGGACGAGTCCTGTCTAGCAAAGGGTCAAAGAAACGAGAGACGGCAAGGTGAGAACCAAGGGAGGTGAGCACCATGGAAGCCAAGGGTGAGTGTCGAGTAGAAGGGAGTGTGCAATAGTGTCACCAGCTTCAGAAAAGGCAAACAAGATAAAGACTGAGGGAAGGCCACTGAATGGAGTCACTAAGAGATCATGGCAAATGGCATAGAAAAGGAAGGTATGATCATCCGCCCAAACTGACAGAACAAGAAATAAATAAGTGAAGCTATCCAACTTCAGAAAAGGGAAATTGAACCAAGTGGCAAAGAAGAACCAAAGAGAAGAACCTGCACAGGAGAATGAACAAGGAATATTGTAGTACATAAATTATTCTCCAAAATAAAAAAAAGAAAACTCTACTAAACACCTTTTATGAGACAAAAAGGAAGGCTAAAACAAAGAACTATAGAACAGTATCACAAGTGAATATAGAAGCACATATTTTAAACAAAATAATACAGTAAAACACCTTCAAAATTATTCACTATGATCACGTTAGATTCATATCAGGGATATGAAGATGGTTGAAAATTAGGAAAAAAATTAGCATAATTAATCATATTAGAAACAAAACCATATGATATCAATAGTTGCAGAAAAAGCCTTTGATAAAATATAAACACAATCATGCTAGAAATCCTACAAAACAAAGCTAGACAAGATTCATTTTTTAATATGATAAAAAGGATATATCTAAAACCTAAAACTAGCATCATTTATAGTGGTGAAACATTAGATATTTTTACAATAAATAAAGGATGTCTCTTTCCCCCACCATTAACTGATAACAGTTTTAAGAAATGCTAGTGGTAACAATAAGATGAGAGAGAAATGAAATGTGTAGCCATGAAAAGGAGAGAAAACTATGCCCATTTGCTGAAAACATGGTGAGTTTACATGGTGAGTTACTTAGCAAATCTTAGAGAACCAGCAAAGAAACTTAGCCAGTCAATACTTTCAGTAAAGTTGCTGGATACAAAATAACACCCCCCACTCCTCTCCCCCATAACATTTCTAAATAGTAACAAAATCCAGGAGCAAATAATGGAAAGGGAAGTCCCATTAAGAATAACCACAAAATGCTTCAAATCTTTCATCAATCTACCAAGGTACACTCAAGCATGATACAGATATAATTACAAGACACTTTTTTAAAGAAATAAAAACCAACTTAAATCACTGGAAGGATATTCTTGCTCACAGCTAGGTCATGCCACTGTAATATAAATATTACCTAATTATTTACAGATTTCATGCTATGCTAATCAAACTACCGAGATGATACTTTATAAAGCTAGACAAAACAATAACAAAATTCATTTGGAGGAACAAAAGGTCTAGAAACTCATGGGAAACAATTTTCCAAAGTAAGAATGCAGAGAGACTAGCACCTCCAGACTCTAATTATACTGTACAGCAGCATTCATCAAAACCCTTTGGTGCTAGTTAAAAAACCGAAAATCCTATCCATAGAACAGACCCGGATGAGGAAGGATCAGGAATAAGAAAACTCAATTACTCAGTGTTTAATTGACAAGAGAACACAAATTGCTTGGGAAAGAACTTCCTAATTGACAAGAACTTCTTGGGGAAACTGGGAAGCCGCCTGGCAGAAAGGAAGGGCCGAGCGCCATCTCTCTCGTCTGCTGCAAGGAGCTTCCAGCCTAGATGTGACCTGGGGATTAAAAGTCACCGGACAAACAGAAGCCATCACCCTGACGACCATCTCCTTCACTCATCCGTCCAACAAGCATTCGTCATCTGATATAATGTTGGGAAGCAAAACACAGAAACTGTGGGCCCTAGAGGAGGGCCACCTCGAGGGTGAGCTGCTGGGAAGGGTCTGGTGGAACATGGACAAGAACCTACAGAATGAGAAGGCTGAGACAGCCTGGGAGAGCTGAGGTCCACCAAGCAGCACCCTCTAGTGGCTGGAGGGCTGGGCTGGACTGAGAATCAGATGCCTGGGTTCCTAGGCCATCTCCTGGCTGAGGGACCCTGGGAAAGCCAAGTCACTCCCCCAGCCTCCACCTCCTGGCTGGTTGCCTGCCAGCCACTCTCCCTCCTCCTCTTGGCCTCCTCAGAATCACCAGCCCTCCCAGACCAGTTTGGCCCTTCCTGGCTGCCCCTAGTGTTAGGGTTTTCCCTGCCTCCAGAATTACTTTGTATTTACCCTTCTTGTCCTGCCTCACCCCTACCCCCCAGCCACAGGAGAATATAAGCTCTTAAGGCAAGCACTGTTCCCTCTGTCTTTGTAGCCCCAGATTCTAGCATGGAACCTGGCATAAAGGAGGCTTGGTGAGAAGAAACAAAAATCCACTTTTCTGATGCTCTGCTTCGTCATCTGTAAAATGGGTACATTAATATCTGTATTGCCCATGTGAGTTATCCTTCACACTCTAAGGGAGTGGCAGACAGCACATGTCATGGGAGCTCAAGGGCCAGAGAGATAGCCTGGTTCATTTGTGCTGGCATAAGAACCTGAATTGTGGCAGCCAGAAGGAAGGTGGGGGAGGGCCAGGACTGTCTGCTTTTGTATTTGTCTCCTTGGCCCTTGGCACACAGTCTGTGCTTCTGAGTACACTTTCATTCATTTTCCATTCCATCCTCAAAGAGGAATCAAGGGCACATGACCAGTCCCAGAACGGTGGGAAGAACCATTCACTGCTGTGGCCCAGTTTGTGAATGCCATCAGACTGCATTCCCAAAGCAGTAATAGTGTCCTGATCACATATTCCAGACTAGGGAGGCCCTTGCCTTCACAGGCTCTGAGGGGCAGGTGAGGTTAGGGTTAGGGCACTTCATCCCCTTACCCCCAAGGACAGGTCAGAAGCTAAAGGAAGATCCTCTTGGCCATCCCCCTCAGGCTTCCTGAGCAGGCTAGCGGCCTCCAAGTTTCTGAATCAAACTAGCCCAGAAATCCACAGGACCAGCACTGATCTAAGACCCTGGTAGCCCTCTGGTCAATGCCCCCACCCCACCCACCCCGCCCCAGGCTCCCTCAACCAGGAATTTTATCCCTGGGCCGAACGTGAGTCAGCTCAGGCGTCCGGAGCAGGGCAGGGCAGAGTTCTCTGTGACATAGCTCCTGGCTATATAGTTCCAGTTTTAGTCTGCAGGCCCTGGCCTTTACCCTGGACTGGGGCTGGACTACACTTCAGATCTGGCTTCATTCAAACCAAAATGACTTTCCAATGGGATCCTTTACAAAACGGATTAGGGCCGGTTAGGATGAAAGAGTTTATTTAGCATGTGAACGCCCCCCAGCTGAGCCCTGGGGCCAGGCTGGGCTCCTGGGCTCTGCTCTCTGGGAATCCAGACCTGAGAAGAGGTCCAGATCAGGATATGCTTTTAGTACATTCTAGGAGTAACAGGGTTGCTAAGCCTGTGGGAAAGCAGGCTGCGGAACCAAGAAACAAAGCTCTCTCAGCAGTCCATCTGCCTGCTGGGGAGAAAGGCTTCAGCTGCTGCAGGTTTGCATTCAGGGCGGGCCCTATCTGTGTGCGTGCGTATGTGTGCATGCGCACGCGTGCGGGTGTGTGCATGTACCCAGGCACGTAGGCAGCCCGGTACAAAGATAGATGAGACACAGGCGTCCCCCAGCCCCCCCACCCCCACACTTCAAGGCACAGAGTCCATGGCATGGCCACAGTGTGTGTAGGAAGGAGGAGCAGCCAGGCATCTGAGCATTGCTGACAGGTCCCTTCTGGTTGGGGGTGGGGGGTGGGGTGGGGATCCCTTCCGCAGAAGAGGCAGTTGAGGTGGCCCTTGGGGAGGGCTAGGATTTCACCAGATGGAGCCTTGGTCCTCGTGGGTCACTGGGAGCTGTTGCATGGACAGGACACGCCAGGCATAGCGTCCCCACAGCTGTGCTCAAAGGCAGAGGTGGCCAAGCCCAGAAGGGCTTTGAGAACACAGGAGAAGGCTCCAACAGCATCCCCAAGGAGAGTAAGCAACACCAGATAAGGCTGGAGAGGTGGACCCAGGGAGGGCCTGGATCCCAGCCTACAGAATTGCTTCAAAAGGGGGAGGATTATCAGGTTAAAAAATCTGGAGCTAGCAAAGCCCTCAGAGGCTTTCAGTCCACCCTCTCATTTTACAGGAGAAATGGTGGGGGGAGAGCATTTCCTAAGCACCTACTGTGTGCCAGACACTGTGCTAAACACTTTACACACATCTCACAACAGCCCTGGGAGGTCGGTGCTATCCCCTTGTTACAGATAAGGAAACTGAGGGACTTGGCCAGGATCACGAGGCTAGGAAGTGTCTGAGGACAGTCTCTAACCTCATGTCTTCCTAACTCCAGGTCCAGCCCCTCCACAGCACCCCCTGGCTGATGGACTGGAAGTGCCCCAAGGACAGGGACTCTTCTCTTTGTGTTCTCAGCCTTTAACACAGCTCCAAGGGGACCCAGGGAGAATTTAAATGTTATACCAAAGGCCAGACAAACACAGTGAACCTCAGAATCCCCTGCCCTCCCCACCATGGCCAGGTCCTGGTGCCCTGTGCAGCCTCCATTGGAAGGACCCTTGGCCACCCTGTGCAGAAGGCAGCCTGGCAGCTCTGGGTAGTGGGGGGAGGGAGAGGTCAGGCAGGGTGCCCACACTCTGGAAGGCCTCAGGGAGGCTCTTCTAGGCAGCCCAACTTGGGAAATCTCATTCTCACTGAAATATCCCCCCAGAAAGGCACCTGCATCTTCAGCTCACTCTAAAGTGAGAGGTACATGAATATTTACTATTATTTGTCAGAAGAGCCTCAGGTGTCAGCTAGTTGCTGGGGAGGGAAGAGGGGATGGGGTGTTATGGGGGAGGGGGTCCTGAAGGTATACTTGTTCTTTTAGGGTGATGGGCTCGGGCTGATTGCTGGGAATCATGGGATTTACATTCAGAAGGGCTTCAGAAATCATCCCTTGCTCTATAGGGGAGAGGATGGCAGCTCAACAAGCCGCAGGGTTACAGGGACTCAGATATGGTCTGTCTCATCTCTTTTCATGGACGTGAAACCCGAGGGTTGAGCCATTTCCTCTGAGGTCCTTCCCCCATATGTATGGGATCTGGGCCCTGCTGCCGGGGAATGCCACTAGACCCCTGGTTGTCTATCTCCAAGGCACCTCCCAGGTAGAGGTCTGCTCCCCAAAGGCTGTCACTGGCCTCAGGGGGGACCTGGAGCTCCAGCAGAGGCCCCTACCTCCTCCTCTGGGTGAAATCAACCTAAATCCACAGAGACTCATTCACTACCTCTTTTGAGCTCATGGAGGCAGGAGGGAGATAGAGAGTTTAAATGAGACAGGGGGCATTCCACGGACCCACTTTCCAGCTGGGTTCTGGATTGAGAGCTGGGAGGCACTTAGCGAGCCAACCTCTTCAGGAGGACACTTGGGCCAAGACAGGGGAAGTGCCCCAGGGAGTGGGTGACAGAGACGTAGCCACCTTCCTGCCAAGCTGTTGTGCTCTACCTGGCACTCAGGGCCCCCGGCCCCCAGCCCCACCATGGTACACTCCTTCCCCTATCACCCTTATCACTTTCAGCTCTGGGGACAGGAATCAAATCCCCACTTGCCCTCTTGGGAAGGGCTTGACTTCATTCATCTTTTCAGGTACCTTCCTACCCCTCCCCTCTCTAGAATGGGTATTCCTTGAGGGCAGGGACAGCCTGCTTTTAGTACTCATATTCCCAGCCTTTCCTGTGGATCTCAGCTCACACAGTAAGGCTTAATAACTGCTTTTAATTCATTCGTTCATTTGGGTCTCGGCTGCAGGTCCTCGCACACCCAATGCTACATCCTGTCCAGACCACAGCATTGCACATTCCATGACAAATGGAGGAAGGTCACAGGAGGTCAGCTGGGCACAGCCTTCCCAGCACAGCATCTGGGTGAGCGTGGCATTGCAGCTGGCCTTGAGAGCACAGCTAAGAATTCAACAGGTTGAGGGGAGGGGGGAGGGATTCAGGGTTTCTGGGAAAGCAGGAGCAGTGGCAGGGAGAGAGAAGAATGCAGGCCTGTTTGGGGAAGGGGAGACAGTCCTTGGTGGCTAGGGATTATAGAGCATAGAATGGAGAAATCTTGGATGAATTTAACAGACACTGGAAGAAGAAGGCCTGGAGGGACCAAAATTCTGGTGAAAAAGAGCTGGGGGTTCTAGTGGCTCATGAGCTCAGTATGCCAAGGTAGCCCAAACAGTGAAACTCATTAAGAGGCAGAGTGCTTGGGCCTAGGAAAGTGATAGAAATCTAGCTGTCCTCTGGTGTACTATGCCTAGGCCTGGACACCAGAGCTAAGAAAAGATGTTGATAATTTGGGGAGTATCCATTGAAAGCCCTTGCCTTGAGATCACGCCATACAAGGAATGGCGGAAGGAAGGGAGAATATTGAGGCCCAAGAAGGAAGAGCTGAAGTGGATTATCCTCCAACTTCAAAAGGCTGCCCCAGGAGGAAGAGGGATATTAGAGTTTTTCCAGAAGAAAGTGCTTATGACATGCCATCTCTCATCTCCACACCTTTGCACAAGCAGGGTTTCCCCCTGCCGGGACTGTACTTCCTCCTCCATTCAGCCTCGCCTCTGACAATCTCCAGTTTAGCTGCCTCCTTCTGTACAAAGCCAGAACTGTACTCCACCCCACCTGTCATGGATGATTTTTGTCTTTACACCAAACATGCCATACCTCTCCCTGGGGACACAGTATTTGTTCTTCTCTGGAGGGAAGGTCTTGGCTCCTCTTCTTAGGGGCGTTGGTTTACTGCTTTTCAGTTACTTTTTGTTCATACCAAGGGTAAAATTGTCTCGGATCTATACATTCTGTTCTCTGTTCATACAAATCTTCCCATACTTCCCCTATGAATTCCTATTTGTCATTTGCTGCAGTATCATGACATTCCATCATGGTCATATACCAGAGTCTTTCCAGTCCTTCACCCAATTTGTTTTCAGCCTTTCACTCCTGCAAAAAGCAGGGGCGTGAGTGTGCTGAGTGGCCTCCATTTCTGTCTTTGCCATCTTGGTCAGAGGGCATGGACAACTCAGTCACGTCTCTTGAAGAATTCCACACTGACCTCCCGCATGGCACATCCCTTCATGGCTTCTCCATCAGTGTGCCAGTCTTCCCTCTGCTCCTCCAACACTTCCACCCTTTTGCCATCTGAGTAGGAGGGGGAACCTCTGAGGTGTTTTAATTTGCAGTTCTCTCATTAGTGGTAGGAAGCCTGTTTTCCTGTGGATGTTTATAGTTGGCAATTCTTTTTAAGACCATTTGTTCCTATCTTTTGACTCCTCATCTTCCAGGGCATGGCTGTTGGTCTCATTTTAGGGCTCAATCCCCTTAGATATTTCAGTCATGTTAGACTTTTCTCGGAATATTTAATACAAAGGCTTTTCTAACTCTAATGGTTTTTCCCCCCTAATTCTATCCTCTCCCTCTTGGAGTTACTTTAAATTTCTTTGTATGTGTTGTATTCCATCAGGAGAACAGAACTCCCTGAAGGCGGAGATGGCTCCATTTTTGCCAGCATTGTGTCTTGGTCAAATAAGCCCTTGATGACATTTGGGGAAATGCATAGCATTTAATGATTTTTCCCAGCCTTGTGAACCCTTCACCTGACCCCTTAAAACTCCAGCCTGGCTCTCCTATGTTACTAAGGCTTTGGTCATCAAGTTCCCCACAAGACTCTTCTCTGAGTTCTTCAAGGTTCTGCTGTCATTAACTAGGCTTCAGTCTGGAGCTAGAGTGTGACACAACCATTTCTTTCCTCATCATCCCCCTTTCCTAGAATGCCCTCCCTCCCTCCACCACCTCCACTAAACTTCCTTTAGGTCACCCAGTGACCTCCCATTCCCCTAGACTCCTACTTACTCTAATGAGTTAACAGCACAAAGAAGGCATTGTTTCTTAGCTGGTAACTGCGGTCATTTAGGAAGACCATATGGGCTCATAGGTTGAGAGGGGGAAGGGCCTTAGGGCTCATCCAACTGAGTCCCAGAGAGTCAAGTGACTTACTGGAAACCACATAGGGTACAAAGAGGCTGAGTCGGTATTAGAAGCCAGGCCCTTTCCCATTGTGACTTCAATAAAGTAAAGGTTTATTTTCAGGTGACCACAGAAGCATCAACATGACACCAGGGAATTTCCTATTATTCCTTCCTCGACATTAACTTTTGGCTTAATATTCAATGATTTGCCAATTAACATTGGTAAATTATCATCTTCACAACAGCTGACATGGATAAGCTTGAAAGTATAGACATCATCTCACCCCAGCTGCCAAACACATTTTCACCTGATATGTAATATACCAATAAGTGTGATTTGGAATTTAACAATCCAACAAAGTTTATTAAATATCTATGATAGGGCAACTCAGAAACTAATGAAATGTTAGGCAACCTCCAGAGAGGCCAAACATTTAGGCTGAGGGAGGTCAGAGTGTTGATGGCCTCCTCCCTCATCTGTGGTTCCAGGTTCAGTTTCTATTGGTCTTGGGAAAGAAGGACACTGACAAACTGGATAGTATCCAGATGAGGGCAACTAGGCCAGGGAGAGGCTTTCCAATCATGACATCTGAGAATCAGCTGAAGGAACTACAGAGGTTTGGGAGATAGTGGTTGAGGTGGGGTGGGGGAAATGGAGACAATGGCCTAATCACTGCTCTCAAGTAAATGCTAATTGAATCCAAGCCTCTGAAGAAGTGTCACCTCACCAGGAAGAGGGATTTACCAGGTTCTGTTGGGCCCACTGGAAGCGATGGGAAGAAGGTGTCTGGAGGGAAATGTAAACTTTAGAGAATTAAAACTTTTCTAACTATCCAAGGTGCAATGGCCTTCTCACTTAAGGTCTTCTGAAAAGGCTAGGTGACCACCCCGTGGGCATGTTTTAGAGGAATCTTTGTGAGTTCTGTTATCTCACCATAAGTATTTGTTGAATGGAGGAAGCCATGTACCAAAGAGAAGAAGCAGTAAAGTAGAGACTGTGGAGGGACCAGAAAGGCCTGGGTTCAAGCCTGGCCTCTGACACCTACTGGGGGTCAGGGCCCTGGCAGCTCCCTCTCTAACACTAGGAATTGTAGAACAGTGGCGGCTCATTTTGGGGAGTCTCCTACAGAGATGAAGTCATGGGTCTGCAGCCAGACCAAAACAACACAGCATAGCACAGCACAGCATGACCTTATCCAAAATAAGAGGCCTTGTTAGTGGTTGGGCCAAGCAGCAGGTTCTCTTTCGCTTCATACCCATCTAGTCTCGAAGGGTCTTTGAAAGTGGTTCTTTGCCTCTATCATCCACTGGGCAAGATTCACAGCAGGGGCACAATGAGTAGTTATTGAATGAAGGGCCACAAGTAGGCTGTGCACACAAACACATACACATGAACCTCTGCACTCAAAAACATGGCAACCCCTCTGCCGGTTGTGCTGTGGGAAGGATCCAAGCAGGATGAGACACCCAGACACAGGGCCACGGGGGAGGACACGTGCTGAGGAGAGTGGGCTGTGGCAGGTTGTGGGGACAGAAAGACCCCCTAGTAGTTGAGATGTGTCTAGAGCCTCCATGGAGGAGATACAGGAGAACACGGAGATGCCCAGGATGAGAAGGTATGGGAGATGGAGGATATCAGATCAATGGGAGTCCTGGAGCTGTTGGGTCCTTCTGGGCCTCACTGTCTTCCAAACTGGAACCTTGAAGGTCTCTCCCATAGTTAACATTCTAAGACTCTCTGAGGTAGCATCTTACAGCAACACAGAAGCAGGAGCTGGCTCAGTCAGGAAAGCTGACTGGAGCACATGGGAGTGCATGGTGTAGAGCTAGAAAAGACTTCTCTCCCAGATTGGAGAAGTTGTCCAGGCTTGCCCCAGGTCCCTGCCTGGCTCCTAGGCAGTTATTAGTGGAAGGGGGTGGGGCTGGCCACAGTTGAATTGATGACAGGGTATGCAGCTGTTTGAGCATCTGAGGGGTGGCTCCCCAAAGGATGTGCTCACATGGCCCCTGACACCAGAATGACAGCCTTCTCCTGATGCCTTGGTGACAGGGTGACAGGGAGTTGGCTGCCTGTCCCAGGGGTCTCTGCTCATTCTCTCCTTCTTTCTTTCAGAAAGCCAGAGCCCAGCACAGGGTCGAAGACGGAGGCTCTGGAAGCGGGACAGTTTCCTCACTCCTAGGAACGCTTCACGGCCCTCTGCAGCAAAAGGATCTGCGCTTGCACTTGGGAGGGCATTACCTGGACTTTGGGCTCCTGGGTACCTCCCGAACCTTCTCATCTCACCTCCAGCCCCTCATGGGACCATCCCTTTCCCCTCTCAGCTGGGGATCCTGCTTCATACTTTACAGAGGAATGTGAGACCATTGGCAGCGAGCTTCCTTTTCCTCTTCCTCTTCTCCTCTCACAGTCCAGTCCCACCCCCACCTCTCTTTGCTGATATGGAGGCCATCTGGCTCTCTGCCCTCCAAGGCCAAGGCATGGAGCTGCCTCCTTCCCCTTCATGATCTCCATTCTCTCTTCTCTTCAGTCTCTCCCAGGCTATTGGTTCCTCCCCTACTGCCCACAAACATGTCCATGTTTTCTCCCATCCTTGGAAAACTGTCTTGGGACTCTGCTGCCTGGTACAAGTGAGCATTCTGCAACTCTCTACCCCCTTCTCTGCTAAATGCCACGCCCTCTCCCTCTCTTCAAAGCCTCTGGAGCTGCTCTTGCACCTCTTCAACCACTTCTCTCTAAAGTGACCAGCCCACCAAGCCCAACTCTTTGGGCCTCTTCTCCACCCTCCTCTCGCCTGAGCTCTGTCCAGCCCCTGGAACACATGGCCAACAAACCATCCTTTCAGTCAGCGTGCTCTCTCTGCTCTACCTGATCTCTCCTTCCAATTGTCTGACTTGCCCTTAAAGTCCTCCATTACCAAACCTCTCTCACACGTCCCCTTCTGTCTACTCGTGGAACCACCACCCTCATTCGTGTCCTTCTCATCCTTCCACTGCCTTCTGCCATCTCAATGCTGATGATTCTCCCATCTGCCTCACCTGCCCCAGTCTCTGTGCACACCTCTAATCTCACATCTCCAATTGCCTTTCGGATATCTCAAACTTGATGTTGCATAGACGTGGCCAAAACACAACTTGTAACCTTTCCCCTTGAACCCTCCCCCTCTGTCCTGACTTTACTGTTACCATCCAGGGCACCAGTACCCTCGCAGTCCTTAGGCTCACACCCAGGAATCATCTCTGATTCCTCACTCTCTCTCACTCCCCAGTTGTAAGGTTGTGCCAAAGGTCTTTTGATTTCACCTTTGCATGCCCCCCCTTCTCTGCTCAGGCACTGTCACCACCTTTGGGACAAGACCTCATCATCTCACACCTGGACTACTGCAATCACCTGCTGGTGGTTCCAACTGCCTTCGGTCTCTCTCCACTCCAATCCATCCTCTATCTGGAGGCCAAAGTGATTTCCCTAAAATGCCAGTCCAATCATGTCACTGCCCCACCCCCCTGCTCAATAAACCTGAGTGGGTTCTACAAGGTCTCCAGGCTCAAATACAAAATGCTCTGTTTGGCCTTCAAAATCCCTCCTACCTTTCCAGGCTTCTTCTGTCTTACTTCCCCCACCACGTCCTCTTCAGTCCAATAACAGCGGCCTCCTGGCTGTTCTCTGGCCAAACGCTCCACTCTCACCTTCAGGCATTTCCTCTTGCTGTGCCTTATGCCTGGAATGCTCTCCCTTCCACCACTTCGACTACTGACCTCCCTGGCTTCCTTGAAGTCCCAACTAAAATCTCCCCTTCTACAAGAAGCCTTCCCAAGCTCTCCTTAATTCTAGTGCTCTCCCCCAGTTACTTCTTGCCTGTTTATCCAGTATCTAACTTTCTTTTGATATGTTTGCACGTTGTCTGCCTTACTAAAGGCAGGGAATGTCTTTTGCCTGTCTTTGTGTACCCACCACTCAGGATGGTGCCTGGCACATAGTAGGTGCTTAATAAATGTTGATTGATTTATCTCCATACTTCAAGTTTCTTGTGCCAAAGCGATCGTCCTAAAATATAGCAGCTCTGATCATGTCATCCCTTTTCCCAATAAATAAATCCTAGTGGCTCCCAGCTATAAAGCCCTCAGCTTGGCAGGGGAAGCTCTTCAGGAGTTGGCTACTTGCTACTTTCCAAAACAACTCTGAGGTTTTATTTCACACCCAGTAAACTGTCAAAGATGACAAAAGATGGGAATAGTTGGAGAGGCTGGAGGAAGACACGTCAGCACATAGTTGAGGGAGCCATTGTGGACAGGGATCTGGAATTATGCAAATGTAGTGGTGAAATGTCACATGCATCCTCCGATTCAAAGCGCCTGAGGGCAGGGCAGGTGTATATATACTCTAAGAAGGTGCCACTGATCAACGGAACGGCCCTTTCTACACCAAAAGATTTTTAGCAGCATTATTGGTAGCAGCAAAGAACTAGGAACTAAGTGTATGTCCATTGTCTGGAGAATGACTAAATAAACAGTGGTACATACATAAACTGTGTGGGCAGGTAGGTGCCTCAGTGGATGGAGTCAGGAGGGCTCGTCTTCTTGAGCTCAAATCTGGCCTCAGACACCAGCAGTGTGACCCTGGGCAAGTCACTTCACCCTGTCTGCCCCAGTTCATCAACTATATGCCAAAGCCCCACACGGCATCACAAAGAGTTGGAAACAACTGAGAAACGGTTCAACAACAGGAACGTAATGGAACATGAATTGTTGTGCTACAAGAAATGAACATGATGGATATTGACACAAAGTGAAATCAGCAGCCCCAAGAAAACCACAGACACAAATACGACATCATAAATGGAAAGGATCCTGGCACGCAGGGGCCAAATGCCAAGAGAACAGGCTTGGCCCCCAAGAAGGGATGGAGAAGAGGTCTCCCTCCCTATTCCTTTGTAGAGGTCAGGGTTCACAGGGCTGCAACATGGCATATGCTGTCACTTTTTTTTTTTTTTGATGTGTTAATAGACGCTGATTTTTTTCTTTCTCTTTATTTTAAACAATTCTCTGTCATATGAGGTGGCTCTCTGGGAAGAGGAATACAGGGAGAAACTTAGGGGATCACAGGAGCCTTGAGAGAATCAGATCAGACAACAGGTGTGTATGGAGCACTTCACAAACCTGAAAGTACTCTATAAACGTTAGTTCCATATATTATTGATCTGTGAGGCAGATACTATAGGAGATGATTATCCTCATCTTATTAATGGGGGAAACCGAGGGTCAGAAAGGTTGGCACATTTGTCCCTGGTCACACAGCCAGTAAGGGTCAGTACTGAGATTCAAACAAAGGTCCAGCTCTCCTGCTGGGCCCCGTTGCCTCTGAAGCACAAAAAAATTTAAAAAAGACAACAAGAGTCCACCAGGCCATGAAAACCCATTCCGGCAGCACAGGCCCAGGTCCTGCTTAAAATGCTAAACCAATGATGGCTAACATGTGACCTGAGAGTAAGTGGGAATTGGCAGCTTCTACTGTCCAGGAGGAAGAGAAGAAAGGAGTTAGCCAGAACAAAGTCCTGATGGAGAAAATGGAGCCCTGGAAGGCGCCTCCTCCCTACCTCACACGCTGTGCTCCACAGCCCTTTGCTGGCACAAATCCCGGCAGCTCCGGGCCCCGGAAGGCTCTCCTGCCTCATGGCCGTGGGAGCTTCCTTCAGGGCTCAGTTCAAATCCCACCCTTTGCAAGAAGCCTTTCCAGACCCTCCTGCATTCAGAGATGAGTTACCTCCATTGATCTTGTATATGTCTGTTTGTATGCATTTGTTTGCCTGCTGACTCCTCCATCAGACCTGGAGCTCCTGTCATTGGCCTTTCTTTGTAACCCCAGCACTTACTACAGTGCCTGGCATAAAGTGGGTGCTGTTAAAAAAGGCTCATTGACTCCAAGGCCCTCATGGGAATGACCCCAAGTCAGAGAATCAGTGTAGCCGTTCTTGAACATGAAAGTAACACCCTCCAAATCCAGCTACTATGCTCAGTAATACATGGCTCCCAGGGTCCTTTCCCTCCTTCAGGTTCTTGTAGAGCCTCAGCCAGACCTGTCACCAGGCACCCAGAGATACAACCTTCTGTTCTATATGTAAATCTGGACCCGTTAGACTGTAAGCTCTTAGACAACAGAGACTCTGTACTCCAGGGACTTCATCTGATGTTTTTTCTACCTGGCAGATGCTTGAAAAACGCTTCTGGGTGATGCTGACACAGAAACAAATGATCCCAAGTCTCTCCAACAGCACAGGGATGAGAGCTAGGATTAGCGACCAGTGTCCAAGAGGCCAGGCCCAGAAGGAACCTCGCACTGCAATAGGATTCCAGTGACGGCAGGAATATCTCAGGCCTAAACCCACACAGGCCTGGCTTGGGGACCCTGCATCAATCACTTTCCCTGTGAACTTCAATTTCCTGACTGACAAAATCAGAGAATTAGCACAAATGACTTCTAACTTCTCTTTTAGCTGTCAAATCCTGTGATTCTGGGAAACACTGTACCTTGAAAATTAAGAAAAACAATAACAGAAAAAGGAAAAAGCCCCCAAGAGCCTTTATTCCCCTCCACAGAGCAGAGCAGGGAAGAGCAGAACATTTAGCTTGCCTGATTTTCTGTTATTCATAGATCATGAAAAAAGCATATAATCATTTGTACCAAGACATACGATAGAGAAAAAAAAAGGCAGTGACTCTGCCTGGCAGCTAATGGTAGAACGGAGGGCTTTCTCTAGGGACACAGATCTTCAGGAAACGCACCACCACAGAATCCATTTCAACAAAGAAAAGAGGAATGCAGGGCTGGAACCTCTTTCCCATTTCAGCCACTAACCCAATCAAGCAGGAATGAAAATGGCAAGGTCAGGCCTGGTAGCCCACTCCCAAATAACAAAGTAATTCAATCAACAGCTCAAGTAATTATTGCCAAATCAAAACAGGAACTACCAACTGTGGCCAATAAAGTATAATTGTGATGAAATCTAACGGCAAAGTCTTCCCCTGAAGGCAGCTAACATTTCCCTACGACCTCATCAGGAGAGTGAAAATAGACCTTGACAAAGCAAAGACCTAACGAGTTTCAGAGCTTAAATATTTAGCAAACAGTTTTAGAAAACAAAGATATTGGTTTTAAATTGCACACTTCCAGTAGGATGCACAATATAATTAAAAAGACACTTGGACAAACAAATGACTAGAGAGACTAAATTAAGCTCATACTATGCTATCAAAATGGGCTTGGGCCTGATGTGATGGAAAAACTAAGGTTCAGAGACGACGCTCAGAAATAACAGACAGTACAAAGAGAGCTTGGCCTCTTTATGAGGGCTTAGAGCTCTGATTCCAAACCCCAAACTGAAGAGAAACAGTAAGTGAGCCAAATGCTGGCCTCCCAGCGAGGATCCCAGGCTTCTGGGCTCCTGGGATGTGGAGGGGCAAGAATGGGGCCAGGCATCCCGAATACACCCCCGGGAGCACCCCTGCTCCATCTGGCAGCTGTTCCCCACAACACACTCCTAGACTTTGGCTCCATCTGGACTCCATCTGAGGCCAAGTCTCCACTTCCAGACTTCAGGAATATCGTTTATAAGACAGTATCCTACAAGACTTCATCTGCCCATTCTGAATTGCCCTCTAAACTTCATTTAGGGTTTCTCCCCATTTGGAGGAAGGGCTCTAGTGCCTTCTAAGTCTCAGGATCACAAAAAGCCCAGTGCCGAGGCTAAGGGGAGGCCTTCTGACAGTCAAAGTATCCAAATCAATGGAGGGACCACTTGGAAAAAGGAATGAACTCCCTCCAGATGGTAACCTGGAACTCAGAGGTCATCTAGGCCAACCCCTTCCTTGGACAGTTGGAGAAACCGAGGCCCTAGGTTACACAGCTGGTAACTGGCAGAGCCTAATTCAAAATCTTATCAAACTGAATTAACAGTGGCCTCATGAAGACACTGCCCCAGCAAGGCTTCAAGCTATCATCAACGCCCCATATCCAAGAAGAAGCTTCAGAGAGATGCTTTGGCCTCTTCTCTTCTCTTCCTTTCCGCATCCAATAAGTGCCCCTCCTAGCCTCCCTGAGCCAATAGCTCCTCACCACTCAACTCATCTCCATTTTCCTCACTCTCTCAAGCCTATCTTTTGCTATGAGAGCAATATCCTTAAAATTTGGACCTAGCCCCCCGCCCAAGCCCTTTCAGAAGCTCCTTACTGTCTACAGAGCCCCAGCCAGAGCCACCGCCTGGCAGCCAAAGTTCTTTAAACCCTATGATCTTCCTATGACTCCCACCAAGCCAGTAGATGTCCTGCCATGTCGATCCTTCCTCACCTCCAAGGCCTAGCCCAGCAGGTTCCTGCTGGGAAGCCCTCCTTCCCCACCTCCTAGTGGCCTCCTTAGCTTCATTCATTTCCTTCTTCCAAAGGCCACTAAGGTACTGCCTTGGTGCAGCCAGGGACAAAGGCCAAAAGACTTCTGGAGGAGGAGGCCTTGGGGAAGAGAAGGCTGGGATTGGCAGGATATTCCCTCTTCTCCTAAGCCTGAATCTCATAGAACACACTATCCTAGGTGAAGGTGTAGCAATGTTTTCTCTCTTTTTTGCTCCTGGGGCATAGGGCACAGAAATATTCCTTGTATTTCTATCATCAGCCAGCCTGGTAGCCAAAGGCATGGTGCACAGGCAGCCAACCATAGAGCCAGGGAGACTGGGATTCAAGATGTGTCTCTGACACACCTTTCTGGCTGGGGGCTCTAGACAAGCTGCTTTACATCTCAAGGACCCCAGGTGATCGATGCTCTGACTAAAAGGAGCACAGAAGGTGAGGGAGGCCTCACCTGAAGAAATCCCAGGGCCCAGGCCTGCGGAGCACAGGAGCCTTAACAGGGTCATAATATCACAGGAAAGGTTGCCTCCTCCTCACCCAACATACAGGAGGCTCAGAGGTCACACAGACAGCAACTGGTAGAGTCAGAACTTGAACTCAGGCCTTTCGAATCCAGAGTTAGTGTTCCTTCCACTAGACTGCTTTGGCTGGGCAGTTATTGATTTCTTCTGGAGATGCCTGTTTTCAGGAAGGGCAGAGACAGTCCTAGAAGATGCCTGGGAACCTGTGTGCTATGGACACAGGACCATGCTCCCAGAGTTCTGCCCTTTGGGGCAGGTTACTTGGTGGAGCTCTCTGGGCCTCAGTGAGAGAAGGAGGAGATGAGGCAAAGGCAGTAGGTGGCGAAGCCAAGGTTTGAAGGCCAGGCTTCTTGCCCCAGGTTAGGACTTTTCCCATTGGGCCTCTCTTCTTCCATTCTGCTTCCCCACTAAGAACATAAGTAGGTCACTGGCTGGGATCCCACAGAGTACCGAGCAGGGTTTGGGCCATCAATCCCATGCTCAACAGATGGGGGGGGCGGCGGCTAATGGATTCCCAACACTGATCATTTTATGACGGGGCCTAAAGCCTTGTAAGAGAAGTCATTCACACAGTCATGAAATTCAACTGTTACCAGCTTGAAGTAGTTAATAATAACTAATGAAAGAAGCCAAATTAAACATGTTTTCACAATGGACAGTATAAGTATAAACATGGCACTAATGTATTTCCTCAATCACCAATATTCCTTTTTACCCTGATAATGCCTAGATTTGCCACGTGCCCTTGGAAGGTCACCAGGGTTATGTAATTATTACAATTGACACATCCAGGCCCTTAGGTACCTTCCCACAACAACTCTGCAATGTCAACAATACATGCCTTGTTAGCCTCTGTTTACAGGTATGTAAATCAAGGCTTGGCTAGCTTGGAAGCCTTGCCAACAGTTGAACAACCAGCTGTAGCTGAAGCTACAACTGAGCTTAGGCCCTGTCTGACTCTGAGGTTGCTATTTCTTTCCCTAGACCACAGTTAACAATTCCTCCTCTCTGGTTGTGTTTGACAGGCTTGTTGCAGAATACTAAGCCCTCTGGGAAGCAAGGGACTCACATCCATCTGCAAAAACACTGGTCTTCCTACATGTCCCAACTCAAACGGATGTGGGATCTCATGGGTGGGGCTGGCAGAGGGCACCCTGTCAACATGCAGACCACCCCCAATGCCTGACTGTGACGGCTGCCTCTCGTTCACGTCTTCCCGACAGGGTGCTCAGAAGCATCCTTAAGCTCTTCCCCCATTTGGCCACCTGCCTGGCATACCTTTCTGGGGCTAAAAGAGCTTAGGCTTTCAGAGTCCTATTGTGCTGCTCAGGGTTTGAGTGCAGGCCCAACCACACAAAGCACCAGCTTTCCAAGCACGAAATGAGCTGGAAACAGAGACTCCTCATCAAAAAGAAGGCTGGCCACTTTGTCCAAATCCCACCGATGAGGCTAACTACTCTGTGTGACCTTCCACAAGTTGGAAAAATGAGGGCGTGGGGCTATCTGAGGTCCTTCAAATTTGAGACTTGGGAGTCTATTCTCCCAGATATCCCAGGTGTCCTAAAATCCTGTTTTCACACAACACTTTGTATCCTTCCAACTGGAGAATGAAGCCCTCCCCCCAACTCTTTTCCGTGGGTAGCTGGTGGCTTCCATCTCCTGGGGGGAGAAAACACTAAAGGAAAGCAGAATCTAGGAGCTGTTAATGGTGAGGCACAAAGGCATATTATTGTTCCTTCCACTTTGGAAAGAGCCAACAGCAAAGGCCCCACAATTTCATTCTTTCTGCTATTAACAAAATGTCTTCCTCACTTATTTTTTTAAGCTGCTATTTGGGTGGGAGTATGTACGCATCGAGGAGACAGGCAAATTAGGAATGTGGGTGAAGATTCACAGAATTCTAAGGTTTTAAAGATTTTGATTTTTGGAAAAATTAAAATTAGTCCCATCCCAATGATCTGGGTTTTGGTGGCAGTGGTCAAACAGTACTGTGAAAACAACAAATTCAGCTTGCAGGTAGACTCCCGATAGGTCAGAAGGAAAGAAAAATGTCTAATTCTGTTTGACAGTTGTTCGGATGGAAGAGAGGCTAAGTGAAAAACCACGGAAGATCAAAAAAATTTGTGTTGTTTACAAGACTGTGGTCGGATACTTAAGAGCGTCTTCACTGGCTTCTAAGAAAGGCAAATTCAAAGGACAGTGCTAAATTCTACAACCATATGTAACCAGGAAAACATCTGCTTTGGTCCGACCTCATGACTGAACGCCTAGGAGGTATTTCTTCCCAGGGAATGAAACTCGGTCTCCATTGTTATTTACAGCCTTAGTTACTTGGGAAGGTGGGCCCAGAGTCACAGTTTGTCTGGAGCAGGCCTGCAACTGGCCTGCCTACCTTCAGGTCACTCCCCAAAGGGCCTTTCTTGGGGAAAATAAAAGATTAAAGAAAATCTGCATTTTGTAGGTGGCCAAGACCTGATAGCACGGCAGGCCGCTGGACTAGGAATGGCTGAATTCCCTCCTACCTGGGACTAGACAGGTCCATTCCCCTCACTCAGTTTTCTCAATTTTAGCATGAACTTTTAATGCTGGCCAATGGCCCAAGGATGGCCAGATGGCCCATGGATGCTGTTTCCCATATCAGGGAAACGCCTTGGGTTGCATGCGGAAAAACCTCACGTGACCAATAATCATACCCTTCCATTTAAACAGCGCCTTCCAGGACTCTGCACTGTAAGCACACCTTTAGTAAAATACCAAGTGTTATTATTGCCAGTCCCTCCAAAATCTTCCTCAAGGGGCTGGGGAGGTTTCTGAGGGATTCTTAAGTTGCTCGGTTGGTGTCTGGCTCCAGAGAGGGTGCCAGTAAAAAAATAAAATAAAATAAAACCAGGGAAGAGTCTAAGCAGGGGAATGGGAGCCCAGCTCCGAGCATGCCCAAGGAGCCTGGTCCAGGGCACTGCGGCTGCTGATAGCGGGTGTCAGAACCTTCCGCAGATCTGCAGCTTCCTCTGATGCCCCAGGAAGGGCCAATCCACAATGTGCCAACACCAGACCCGTAGCTACCTCGCGGTGGCTACGGAGGCTGGCAGTCACTCACGGACTGCGGATCACGGATCGGGGATCACGGATCGCGGATCACAGATTGCAGACCGCGGATCACAGATCGCAGCAGATCGCGGAGTAGAGAGTCTGGTGAGCAATTGCGGCAGTCCAACTTAGGGGACCGTGGGCTGACCTGCCTTGGCTTGCCCAAGTGGCTGCTCCAAAGACAATCTTTGGACGCGCGAACCCTCGGGCTCAAGGCTCTATGCTGGTGATTTCTTTTTTCCTATCCTCTGGAGCTGATAAAGGAGTCTAAATGGTAACAAAAGAGGAAGCCTAAATGGTAACAATGTTTGTCTCCTCTGCTAGCTCGCCGCCGCCGTGCCGCCACAGTGCCGCATTGCCGCAGCCACCAATGCAGTAGCGGGACTTGGCGTCCTGGGTTCTTCCAGCAGCCCCCCACCCCCTAGCCTGATGGCGAAGGAGGAGGGGAAAAATGGGTAGGCGGATCCTCAGGGATCTTCCACCGTACCCTATTTGGGTGGAAGAATGGAATAGGCCAGGTCTTACGGCAGAGACGGCAGGAAATCTGACCCTGGTATTGGGCTAGTCTGTCACTTACGTTAAGGTCACACTGGCTGCGGCGCGTGTGTAAACCCGCCCGGCTGGACCGCGCGTGTGTAAACTCACCCTGAGATGCACACCCTTTTCTGGAAGCAGCGGGGACAGCTGGTTGGGCTCATCTCTGCATCTCTCGCACTGACATCGGCTCCGCTGGGGTGCCAGTCCATCCATCACACCAGGACAGCGGCAGAGGCCATCGGCACTAGCGGAAACATGAACATAGCTGAGGAGGAAAGGGATGCCGGGGCCAGCTTCCCGGGCTAATTCGAATGGGGTGTGGACGCGCTTTGCCGCAGTGCCGCAGTGCCGCAGGCAGGCGCAGCAGACTGCAGCAACATAGCATCCGCCATGGCTCCCCTGGACACAGCTCCGGCTCGGGGCTGCCTGCCGGCCGCCAGCCACCTGCCTGGACAGCTCGACGGAGGGATGGACGAGGACCAAGAGGACCAGGATGAGCACGGGAGGCTGATGCGGCAGCACCGCAGCGGCTGAGACACTGGCCGGGCTGGCGAGGCGAGGCAAGGTCGGGGTCAGCCGTCTGCGGACCCCCGCCTGCCGCACAACGGGAACTGGTGGTCCTGCCGGACCTGGGGGAGGGGGGGCGCCGGTTGGCAGAGGGCAGTGCCCCTCCCCCCCGGGCGGAGGTGGCCCTGGTGGCGTGGGCAGGGTGGGCATGCCGCACTGCGGCACGGCCCCATTGCGCACCTAGCGCTGCCCATCCCGCATTGCGGCAAAGTCAAGGCCCAGATGCCTGGCATGGGGGTGGGGTGGGTGGGGTGGGGATCTGGACTGGGACCCACGACCTGGACAGAGCAGCCCCTGCAGCAGCCCTGCAGCCCCCAAGCGGGTCCTGCCAGCCTGGTCCCCCTGCAGCCCCAGCCAGCAGGAGAGGAGGGGCAGCCGGGGTTCCCCAACGGCCTGCCGGCGGAATAGCGGTCCGGGTTGGGTCCCTGTCTGGACCCTTGCCCAGCCCAGCCCAGCCCTGCCCAGCTCCGCTCTCTCTGCCCTGCCAGCCCGGCCCCTGCCCGGCTCCAGCCCTGGCCCCGGCCCCGGCCCCGGCCCCGGCCCCGCTGGTCGGCTCCAGCCACCGCCCGCTGCTGCAGCATCCGCGGCTCTGATCGCCTCCCGCCCGCTCCTCTGTCTGGCCCAGCCCTCTGCGGCGGAGGCTGCGGCTGGGCTGCGGCACTGACTGAGTGATGAAGCGGCGGGGGGCCGGCCCCGCTCGGCCCCACGGCGGTTGACCAGGCCGGGCCGCGGGCCGGGGCCGGGCCGGGGGTCGACTCGGGGTGGGTGGGGGGGCGCCTCGTGCCCCGCAGGGGGGGGCGGGGGCGCTTTTTCTCCCCCAGCGCGCGGCTCCGCGGCCCGCAGGGGAGGGGCGCGCAGTCGGGCGGGCGCGCGGGGCGGGGCGGGGCCGGGCGCGCGCAATGCGTCTGCTTGGAGGAGTGTGTCTGGGTGTGCGCGGGGCTTTTTTTTTCTTTCTTTCTTTTTTTTTCCTTTTTCCCTTTTCTGAGGGGGGTGGTGGAGAAGAGAGGGCGG
>CM053623.1:457272617-457359238 GCA_028646595.1 Phalanger gymnotis
GGGGGGGGGGGGGGGTGTGGAGGAGGCTGCGCGTGCGCGCTGGGCCTGCGAGGCGCTGTGTGTATGTGAGAGTCTGACGGGTTCAAAATGGCGGCGGCTGCTCCAGCGGCTCCTCCTGTGTGAGGGAAACAACACCCCTCCCGGCGGCGGCGGCGCAGCCCGAGCCCGGCCGTGCCGAGGCGAGCCGAGCCGAGGCGCGCCGAGCCGAGCCTCTCCGCGGACGCCGCCGCTGCCGCTGCCGCTGCGCAGCCCGAGCCGAGCAGGGCCGGGCCGCCCGCCGCCACAGCTCCGTGGAGCCGCCGGGCCGGGCCGGGCCGGGCCGCGTCCCTCCCTCCCTGCCCGCCGGCCCGCCTCCGTCCGGCATCCCGCCGCCCCCGGGAGGGCTCGGCCCCTCGGCCCGGCCCCCCCCACCCCCCGGCTCGGGCGCCGGGCAGGCGGGGAGGCCGGCAGGCCGGCAGGGGCCCGCCCGCTCGCGCCCGGCGGATGGGCCCCGGCTCGGGCTCCTGCCCCCGCCGCCCGCGCCCGAACCCCGCCGCCTGACGGCCCAGCGGCTCGCGGGCCGAGCCCTCCCGGGGGCCGCCGACTCCCGTCGCGGGCCCGGGCCCGGCTCGCCATCGTCGGGCAGCGGCCGAAGACGCCGGAGCCCCGATCGCTCGGACCCGGACTGAGCGGCGAGATCCCCGGTGAGACAACCCCCCCCCCCGCCTCCTTCCTCCCCCTTACCGTCCTGTCCGTCCGTCCGTCCGTCCGTCCAGCCGGCCCTGCCCTCCGGCCCCGGGAAGTTGGCGGCGGGGCCGAGCCGGACCCCCGTGCAAAGTTTGCATTTTCTCTTTCCCACCCGGAATCCTCGACTCGCTTCCCCCATAGGAGACCCGAGGAGCGAGGCTGGCGGCGGCGGCGGCGGCGGCGGCGGCTGCTCCTCTCCGGCCCGGCCTCCTCCAAAGCCGAGTCCTTCTTCGGACGCTGCCCCCTCTCCTGCCTTCGGGACACGGCCGGGAACGGGACGCTTGGCGGGGACGACGCGGCTCTGCCTGGCTGGGTCCCCAGGGTCCCGCCGGCGGGTCCAGAAGGATGGCTGGGAGCTGGGGGCGAAAAGAAGAAGAAAAAGAAGAAGAAAGGAAAAAAAAACACCCGTGTTACTACCTGCGGAAGCCATATTACGATCCACAAGTGTATTTCATTTAAACACTTTGTTAAGCCGAACTGACTGCTGTAGCCAGGGTCTTACTTAGTTTGTCTGGTTTTTATGAATGGTTCATTCGACTGTGCTATCCACAAATGTAGTCGTCACGGTGTATTTGTTAGCATCTCTCTTTTGTAGGGGCTGATGAAATGTCTGTCTCCACTTTGCGTCCTCTGCTTCTCACTTTTAGGGTTTTGTTGTGTTTTGAGGGGAAAGATGATTTAGGAAGGCTGAGCAGGTATTGAGTTACTGGAGGTGCTCTGGAGAAACTGTCTCCCCCCATTAAAACAACCACAACACCACCACCGATGCCATCACCCTAACTTCTCAATCTTTTGCTATGAAGTTAGTGTGTGTATATTGGTGTCTTTTTAGGCTCTCCTTAGAAGAAACCAGTTAAAACCACTGTTCGAATAAGGATTAGTTCAGTGTACACTTCACTGGTGGAGACCTCCAGAGATGAAAGTGGAGTTGAAAGTCCCATTCAGTCCTGGGATTTTATGCTGATGCTGACCTCAAGGGAAGAGCCTTGCTCATTTGGATTGCCCTGTGGGTAGAGGCAAGGGTTGTTCCATTTACTGAAGGAAGTGAAACAAACTCACTTGCCCAGGCCATAGACAACTTTGTGTTAGAACTAATTGTGCTCATTGCCTGGAACCCCTTGGGTAAAAACACAGAAGTCCAAAACCTTTGGGGAAAGAACCAGCTTTCTTGGTGGGGGTTTTTGGGCTTATCATGCCCCATGGTTACATGGTGTCCCCAAATAGGCTGTGGTGTATGAGAAAAGGACAAGCATAAGGATGAATTCTGATCCGGGATTATATTGTTATCCTCCTTTAGTGTTGCCTTCTGCTTCCTGAGGAGAAAGAAGACAGCTCAGGAGAGGTTTTCTTGACGGTCATCTCAACAGAAGAGCTCTGAGAGATGGAACCCGAGGAAGAAAGAATCCGTTATAGCCAGAGACTGGTCAGTGCTTTCCTTCTCTAACACAGCAGAATAGCCCCTCTTTGTTTCCAAACTCAGTGACTGGACAGCAGGTCCGGACTCTTAGGTGGCTTCTCTGTGAGGAAGAAAGGTGTTTTAAGGCTCTTTGGTCTGAAGACTGAATGGTCACAGTTTGACTGGACACTCATTCTGACAAGAAATAGAACACTTGACTTTTTTCTTAGGAAAATCATTATAAATAGCTAGACTTTTGGTAGATTATAGCTATGCCACCAGAACAGCTGTGAAGATTGCAGCTAAATAACTTACATGCAAATTTAAAAGCACTACTTTTGCTTGAGGAATGGGGTGGGGAAGGATAGTTCTGCATCCATTCTGTGACCTCTTAAAAGTTGTCTCCTGTGTGGTTATGAATAATGTTTATACTAATTAAGACATACAAGAAAACTACTGTTTAAACATTCATTATCAAATTGATAAATGGTTATTTGGTAAGTACAAGTCAATTTAAAAGGCATTTATCTAGAACCTATCTAGTCAAGATTCTGTGCCAGGCTCTGAAGAGACAGATAGTTAGGACACACAGACCCCGCTGTCAAGAAGTTGACCTCTCATAGGGAAAGATGCAGTCTTGCTCTGATGAATCTTGATTTAGAGAAAGGACTCTGTCTGCTGCTACATTTACATCTCTTCCTCCAGCATTTGCTTGGGGTTGTTAATGTGTCATTCTAGCAATGTTTAGGAAGGAACATCCTTAAATCTTTTGCATTCTTTATCTGTGTTAGAGAGGAAAATATAATCTACAAGGAACTTCCAGCTTTACTGGTGGATAAAAGATACCTTGAATTATTTTTAACAATTTTTTTTCAATTAACAAAAGACTATTTTTTCAATCCTGGGTTCTTCCTTCTCCCATACCCACTCCCATTGGGAAAAAAGAAAAACACAACCCTCGTAACAAATATTTATAGTTAAACAAAATGTGTTCCCAAGTTGATCATGTCTGAAAACTGTAGGTCTCAGTCTGCGTTCTTGAATCCATCACCAATCTGTGCAGAGGTGGGTAACAGCCTCTCTGCAATTGTAGCTTGTTACCGAGTTGATCAGAGTTCTGAAGTGTTTCAAAGTTGTCTTTACAGTGTTGCTATTGTATTGCTTGCTTCACTCTATATCAGTTCATGCAAGTTCATGAATTACTCTTTATCATCTGTTTTTGAAAGGCAAAACTACTAAGATGAATTTACAGGTGATTCATGCTATATGACTTCTGCTGTTGGAAATTGACCAATCTGAATAAATAGATGCCGCCGATCTTTTTAGTGAAGCTAAGGATACGTTCTGTCCAGTGTTGAGCTCAGTCCATGGAGATTATATTTCCTACAGAATCAGCATTAGTCAAGAAACTTGTATTGGTTGGTAGGTACTTTTTTCCAAGTAGAGTGGTATTGTTAGCCCAGTATAAATGTAATATCCTGCTTTATAGACTCATGGACGCTAGATCAAATCTAGAACTTCACAAACATTTTTTAAGTACCTGCAATGTGTGAACCATGGTGCTGGGATACAAGGACCAAAATGAAAAGCTCTCCTTGACTTAAGGAGATTATTTCCTGTCGGGGGGTGCAGCATGTACAAATAAGGAAATACCAAATGAATTGAGGGGGAAGCAAGCTCTTTACCAATTAGGGGGAATCCAAAAAAGCCTCTCATAGAGAGTCATCCTGGAAGGAAGGGTTGTGGGGAAGAAAAGTGAAGTATTCAAGGGAATTCCAGGGGCAAGAAGGCTTGGGGGAATGGCCTGGGAACAAGCTTGAGGCAGGAGATGGAGTATAAACTTTGGGGATGAAAGTTATAGAAGTTTTCCTTCCGTCCTTCAGTGACTTAAAAAGGAAAGTCCTTGTAAATAAACTGTGAGCATCTTTTGACCAATCTGTGATTTTTAAAGTTGATCAAAGTGTAGAATTCCTTATTTTGTGTGATCCTTACTGATCATGGAATATGAAAGGAAGGAAGTAGGTGTGACAGGTTTGCTTCATTTGACCAGTAAGGGTAAAGCTTTTGTGTGATCACTGTGTGATATGGCTTTTCTAAAAAAGGTTTTCATTCTATTGACATTTTTTTGTTTTACTTTCCTTTCCAAAAGTACTCCCCCCCCCCTTTTCCCATATCCCCTGAGCCACCCCTTGCAACAAAGAATAAAAAAAGGAAACACCAAAAAATCGGTTCAGTGAGATTAACCAACGCATCAGCTGACTCTGGCAGTATTCAAGACCCCTAGTTCCTCAGAAGAGAGGCAGGGGTGTTTTCTCCTTTCTTTTGGCAGACCAAGATTCATCCTTTAGAATTATATACTATTCACGTTGTAGTCAGAGGGTTACCATGTAATATGGGACTGTAATTCATATGTTCATTAACATTTTCCTGCAAAAAAATCATTTCAGGAATCGAGTGCCTATTTCTATAGCAAATATTTAGCATCTTCATTTGGAAAGGAATCTCTCTAGGTAGGTTCTGTTCCCTCTCTCTTCAGTGTCAGACTAGATAACTGATCCACAGCCTTTTTTATGGTGTTTGAAATATTCTTTTACCCACCTTTCTTTTTACTGTTGAAAACTTGCTAGTTAAAAAAAAAATACACATTCTGAGAGCTTGGTACCAGGTTGGGAGGAGCAGTGTGGTGGAAAGAGGGAGAGCTGGACTTGGAATTAGGAGAGATCCGGGGCCAGATCCTTCCTGTGAGGCTTCTTAGCTCTACGGTGACCCCAGAAAAGACACCTAAACACTCTGAGCCTCAGTTTTTCCCTCCGTAAAATGGAGCAAATAATACCTGTAACACTACCACAAGGTTATTGTAAGGACCAAATGAGATACTGTAAATACAGTGTCTGGAGAGTCCTGTGTAAATGTCAGCTATTGTTACTTATGCTGTTTATGGACGGCTCCAGCTGTGGCGAAAGAGCATAGACTATTTGGCAAAGCAGATTTTCACTTGTCTCTTTAGCTCTTAGATGAAGTAGGAACCATAATAATTAGAGAATAGTTTTGGTGGTCTCTTGGCTGAATTTATCATTGCTATAGATTGTGGCAAATGTTCCTTACCAAGAAGGGTTGTGTTTGCAATAGAATTTGTGAATACCAAACTTTTGAGTGCCTGTTTTTCTAGTGCCAGAGGCGAATTGACTGGTAAAGAAATAGACACAGATGAACAATGATTGTCTTTCCTTAAGCGAAGAAAAGTATCCATTTTTTGAATGGAATTATTTCCTTGCAGATTCTTACAACAAAGCATCATTTCTTAGTCAAGTGATCTGTTTTAGGGATCTTAGTGGAGGTGGTTTTTCTGCATTAAAGATGCCATGTATTTAGAAAATAGATTTTGTATTTACAGGGAGCTTATATTTACGGGTGAATGCTCTGATGAATTTGGCTAAGGAGGGATTGAGCAGCTTGACTCCTCTGGATTGAGGGAGAATGGCTCTCTTGAGTTCAGCTAAAGCATAGGCATAATTCCACAGTCTGAGATTCTACAAGGGAACTCTGCCTAAGAGTAATGGAAGCTTCTTAGGAACAAAATTCTAATGCTCAAAATGATTATATTGAGGAAGAAAAGGGAGGAGGTATTTCAAGAAATTGTGGTCATAGAAGGAACTGATGAAGCTGAGATTGTAAGGAGACTGGTCTGGAAGATGAAAGCATACAGAGGTAACTAAAGACAAGAGCCAGCCCGGAGCCCTGAGCTGAGGTTTAGGATAGGTACTCAAGGCAACAGGGGTGGGGGTGAGGGTAGGGGCTTACTTATCTATTTATTTAGTGTGGGGTTTTTTTTGTTTGTTTGTTTTTGGTGACAAGAAGAGGAGTTGGAAAGGAAAGCATGCTTGCAGTGGATGAGACACAGGCTTTGAGGGGCTGTTTAGTGCTTTGCCTGTTTTCTTCACCAAGAAGGATCAGAAAGGACGAGAAAGAAGTGTTTATCAGGGAATTGAGAGTTGGCAAATTAAGTGAGGAAATGGGCAGTGAACAAGCAAGGGAACGTGGCTGTGGTTGTGTTCCTACCAACTGGGCCCACATGAAAAAAGGGGCTCCTAGGAGGGAAGCAAGCCCTGCTGATCTCTGAGAGATTGAGGATAATGGCAAAGGAGTTCTCTCACTAGAGCTAGGGAAATGCCTGTTTCGAAAAGGGAAAGAAGTAGGTTTCCAAATGTGCCATCGATGCCTGGCAGGATTCTAGACCATTGTCGAAGGGGTGCTTTGATGAGTATAAGGAAGTGGTGGTCCTGGTGCTACATCAAGATGTCATATCAAGATGATGGGCTCCTTCAAAATAGTCTAACTTTGACTGGCCCCTTAGCTGGCAGCCTAGGGAAATGACTTAGATTTGGTACACTCAGATTTCAGCAAAGGCCTGAAAATGTGTCTCTCAACATCTGCATGCACAACATGGAGAGCTGGGGATTAAACAGTAGTACAGAAAGAAGGGGGCTTGGAGTTAGACCCAATGAGTGGTAGTTACCGGCAGGTTGGTCTACCTAGCAGGAGGTTGTTTTGTCTTTTCCATTTAATAAGCACTCATTAAGTATGCCCTGTGTACAAGGAACCATGCTTGTCTAGTCTAGAGGATTCAGACAGAAACGAAATAGCCTTTGCCTTCAGAGATCTCACCACCAAGTTGATAGGAGTAAAATTGCAATAGTTTCCTATTGCTTTTAGGATAAAATACAAACTACATAGCCGCATTTAAAAAGCCCTCCATGGTGACTCCCACCTACCTGATAGTCCGGTGTCTTTATTATTCCCCTTCATACTGTCTTTCTTCCAGCCTGACCTGCGGTTTCCCAGTTTGTGAAATTCTAGATCTAGCTTCCATGCCTTTATTTAAATGTACCCCTCGTCTGGCTGGCTTGTAGTCCCCTGTTGAGTACCCAGCCTTCTCCAAACTATAGCTCAAGTACCACTTCCAACAAGAGGCCTTCTTGGATCTCATTCCCTCATGTCTGCACCATCATGCTTTTCCTCTTCAAATTACTTTGTTTTTGCTTCCTTGTGTACATATCTCTCTCCCAGTAGAATATATGCTTCTTGAGGCCAGGAAGCATTTTGATTTTCTTACTCGTATGCCCAACATCTGGCACAGAGTAGATGCAGGCAACATATGTTTGTGCAATGCTGGTGGGAAAGAGCCCTGATGCCCGGGTTTGGCAGTGGAACAGGCTGCTTCTGGGGATCCTGACTGCTTCCATTTTGGTGATGCTTTTCCTCACAGTCACTCTGTGAGATGGGCAGCGCCAGTCTGGGTCTCAGCCTTCCTCAGAATTCTGGTAGAGAACTTACAGACACTTCCGACATGTCATTTCTTATATCTGGGCCCTTTTAGTTAGACCATCAATTACCTGCTTAAAGCAGGCACCTTGTGAGTCTCTTGATCTCTTTGTGTCTTTCCCAGTACCTTGTACATAAAAGGGGCTTAAAGAATATCAGTTGATTTGACTTGACCTGGATTTGATCTGCATGTTTAGAAAAGTGAAGTCTTCCTGCAGCACCACAGAGAGCCTCCTTCCTCTTCTCAAATAAGAAGAGTCCCCAACTCTAATTTAAAGGGCTTGAAGTGATTATTTGATGTCTTAGAGATAACTGATAAAACTGAGCAGCTGATGTCAGTATTTGATTGTGACTTGTATCATCTCCTTAGAGAGCTCTGTCCTCACCCTTAGGTGCAAAATTTTTATCAATGACTTAGATGAATATGCTTGGCTCATAGCTTGCTTACCAATGTTGTAGGTGACACCACACAAGAAGAGAGAACTCTGTTCATGACAGAATCGGGATCCAAAAAGGTCTTATAAGCTTGGACAGTTTGGAACGGGGACAATGACAAAATAAAATTTGAATGTAGAAGGATAAAAGTAAAGACTTATGGTTGGGTTAAGGGGGAAGAAAACCCAAGTGCACAAACCAGGATAGGAAAGATTAGTCTAATCAGTGGCTCATGTGAAAAAGGCTTGAGGGCGGTTTGTGGCCTGGAAGATCAGTAGGAGTCGCCTGTGTGACGTGTCAGCTAGAGATAGTGAGAGGTGCAGCAGGCTTTCTGTGCTCCTGTCTTGGTCCCATCATGTCAGGATCATTGGGCTCAGCTCTTCATATTACACTTTAGGAAGCTCAGTGAGGAGTTGGAGCGTGGGCAGAGGAGGTCACCCAGCATGGTAAGGAGCTTCAGAACCTTGCCACATGACTGTCCGTGACATAAACTGGGGTTTTTTTTGTCTGCAGAAAAAGCTTTTGGAGGACATGATAGCTGTCTTCTGATGATTTACCATGTGGAGGAAGGCTAAGGTTGGTGTGCCATGGTCCTCGAAGGCAGAACTAGGACGAGTAGGTGGTGTTACAGATCGTTAGATTCTGGCTCAATATGAGGGAGAACTTTTTAACTCTTCAGCTTTCGCAAAAGTGAAATGGGCTGCCTCAGTAGTGAGGTTACCAGGGCTCCCTTATTGCTATTGCTATACCCGGGGACTGTTCTTCAGTCTTCATTTGGTTTGACCTCTCTATTTACTTTAGCCTTGGCTTCCATGGCAAAATTCTCCTTCTCGGTCCCTGGTGCTGACTTATCACGCCCCATCCCTCCCATAAAGTGGGCTTTGTCCTGGGGCATCTTTGCTCTGCCCTCTCATAAAATCTCTCCATTATGAGCTTGTTCACTCTCATGGGTCAGTATCATCCCTGTGAAGGTGACTCCCAAATAGACACAGCAGGCCTCTATGAAGTTCCTCCTGCTTTTTAGCCCCACTTGGATGCCCCATGGAATTCTTACCATGTTCACAATGGAAGTCATTATCTTACCCTTGAAAGCGACACCTCTTTGTGACTTCTTTGCTTGTCATGGGATACCACCTTTCTTCCAGACATCCTAGGTAGAGTTGTTCTTTTTTCATCCCCTAAATCCAGTTATTTGCCTGGTATTAATTTCATTCTCCCTCCGACATCTGACTTTGACCTCCCTATATGTATGGCCACACAGGCCCTCATCCTCTCTGCCCTGGGTTATTGCAGTAATCTGCTAATTTTACTCTCTCTGCAATCCAGGTTCCACACAGCTACCAAATGGATATCTCTAAAGCACAGGACTGATGAGATCACTCCCCTGCTCTTGAAGCCTCAGTGACGCCCTTTTGGATCTAGCATAAAATAAACTTCATTAATCATCTAAAGCCATATACAGACTGGCTCCAATCTGTTTTGCCTGAATGATTTCATTACTCTATCAGGCCAAACTTTACTCCTTACACACTGTAGTCTAGCCAAACTGACCTACTTGCCATTCCCCATAAATTCCATCTCATCTCCATTTCCAATGCTTTTTCTGAGGCTATCCCCCAAGTTTGAAGCATCCTGCCTTATCGCCTCTGCCTCTTGGAATCCCTAGCTCAGTTCAAGGCCCTGTTCACATTCTACCTTCTATAGCAGGGGTTCTTAAACATTTTTGTGTCTTGGACCCCTTTGACAGTCTGAAGTCTATGGACCCTTTTTAGGATATAGGTGTGTGTATGTGTAAAGATTACAACTATATTGAAAAACTATAACCAAATATATTGAAATGTTTATCAAGTTATTTCTGTTTTTTTTTTAATATTTTTTCCCTTAATCACATGTCATCAAATTATTTTTAAGAAAAACAAACCTCATTCACCCCAGGCTGGGAATTGCTGTTCCACAGGAATCCCACTTGTTAGTGTTTTCCACCCCTTCCCCACTAATTACTTTGTATCTCATTTATGTATTTTGTATTTCTTTATCTTTGTACGTGTTTCCCCTCTTGTAGAATGTAATTTTTTTAATTAAGATTTTTTATTTTTAGTTTACAGCACTCAGTTCCACTGATTTTGAGTTCCAGATTTTCTTCTCCCCTCTCCTCCCTAAGACAGCATGGCATCTGATATATATTCTATGTATAACTTCACATTAAACTTATTTATACAATAGTCAGGTTGTAAAGAGGAATTATGACCAATGGAATGAATCAGGAGAAAGAAGAAACAAAACCAAAAAAAAAAAAGAGAAAAAAAAAAAGGAGAGAAAACAGTTTGCCTCAATCTACATTCAGACTCCATAGTTCTTTCTCTGGATGTAGATAGCTCTCTCCATCGTGAGTCCTTTGGAGTTGTCTTTGAACCTTGTATTGCTGAGAAGAGCCAAGTCTGTCAGGGTTAGTCATCAAAGAAACAATATATCCTGGTTCTGCTCCACTCACTCAGCATTATATCATGTAGGTCTTTCCAGGTTATTATGAAGTCTGTATCTTCCCCATTTCTTACAGCATAATAGTATTCCATTATCTTCATATGCCACAACTTGTTTAGCCATTCCCCAATTGATTGGCATCCCCTTGATTTCCAATTCTTTGCTACCACAAAAAGAGCTGCTATAAATATTTTTGTACATACAGGTCCCTTTTCCCACTTGATGTGTTCTCTGGGATACAACCCTAGAAGCAGTGTTGCTGGGTCAAAGAGTATGCACATTTTTTTTGGCCTTTGGGCATGGTTCCAAATTGCTGTCCAGAATGGCTGGGTCGTTCACAGCTCCACCAACAATGTAATGATGTTCCAGTTTTCCCACATTCTCTCCACCATTTATCATTTTCCTGTTTTGTCATGTTAGCCAATCTGACAGGAGAAATGTGGTACCTAAGAGTTGTTTTGATTTGCATTTCTCTAATCAATAGTGATTTGGAGCATTTTTTTTATATGCCTATAGAGATCCTTAATTTCTTCCTCTGAAAACTGCCTGTTCATATCCTTTGACCATTTCTCATTTGAGGAATGACTTGTATTCCTATAAATTTGGCTCAGTTCCCTGTATATTTTAGAGATGAGGCCTTTATCAGAGACACTGGTTGTAAAGATTTTCTCCCGATTTTGTGCTTCCCTCCTAATCTTGGTTGCATTGGCTTTTTTTATGCAAAAGGTTTTCAGTTTCACATAATCAAAATTATCTGTTTTGCATTTTGTAATGCTCTCTATCTCTCGTTGAGTCGTGAAGTCTTTTCTCTCCCATAAATCTGACAGGTAAACTATTCCTTGCTCTCCCAAATTGCTGGAATGTGAACTCTTTAAGGACAGAGACTTTTAATTTTTATGGCCAGTAGTACCTAACACAGTGCCCAGTACTGAGTGGTTTTTAAATAAACGCTCGTTGCGTTGAGGTTTAATTGAACTTGAAGTCTTCAGGGAGAGGCTAGATGATCCCTGAGGGATACAGTCAGCTTGGTTGCCTAAGCAGTCCTCAGTCTTAGGTAGTCTATTTCATCCTGCTGCATGCTGTAGTCTGGACGGCGGGCATTCTTCACCCACTTGGTTTGCTTTGTGGATAATTCCGCCAAACTCTTTTGAGTGATCTTAGATGCTGTGGTAGGCATGGCAGGATTCGGGGCTTGATGGAGTCAGCATGTGTTACTTGCCACCGTTATTTCCTCCTTGATTTGGACCCAAAAATTTAAGAAGGGAGCCAGAGTCAGACCCCTCATTTCTCACTAGTTTGAGATATCGCTGACTTTTCTACCATGTCCCTGCCTGTCAGAGACCTCCCCCTCCCCCCATTCAGCTGTAAGCTCCTTGAGGGCAGGGGTACTCTTTTTTTTTTTCTCTTCATATTTCTATCCCCAGCTCTTAGTTTAGTGACTGGCACATACTAGGAGCTTAATAAATATTTACTGGCTATTTGATTGAACTGGTACTAGACAGCCTCCAGGAGGATGGCAAACACCTTGGTCAAGTGTATTTCTCCCTATTTTATGCCACAAGAGGATTGCTTGACTGTTATCTCTGCTACATCTTTCAAGGAATTTTTTTAAGATTTTGCATGGAGAGGATCCCTTGTTAGAGGAAAACGTTCAAAGCAGCATCTTTCCCTATTGATTCCAGAGAAAGGGAGAAGTACTGACTGGACTTGGGATTTCATTGTTATAGAAAACTCCCAGATGAGGAAATTCCTCTACCATTTAGATTTGTTAGAGTTGCCAAAGACAGTGAGAGGTGAGGGGACCTGACCAGCTTCATGTGGCTCAAGCAGAGCTGGGACCCGTGTCTCCTGACTTTGAGGCCAGTTTTCTTTACATTACACCTTGCCACCTCTTAAGTCAAACATTTACAATTAATACACAGTCATCATAGTGGGCATTCTGTTTGTACCCTTCAGTCAACTATGGACCATAAAGATATGACCTGTTGTAGAATATAGTTTGTAAAAGTCCTGCCTCTTCCCTTTGTGCCCTCATCAAGGATGTTTGATGATATCTGAAGGGAGGTATGTTAGTGCTTGAGAAAATAGGTCACTAGTCATTTTTGAAAGATTATTTTCTTTTCAGTTATCAAGAATTTGTTTTTTCTTCCTCCTGCTCCTTTCCTCCCTCCTGGCACCTCCCCCCCAAAAAAAAAATCAAAGCAAACCCTTGTAACAGGTATACTCAAGAAAAACAAATTCCCACATTGGCCGTGTTCAAGAACATGTCTCGTTCTGTGTATTAATTCATTCCTTCTCGTTAGACGGTGAGCACATTTCTTCATGCTCAGTCCTTTCGATTCCTAGTTGATCATTGCATTGAGCAGAGTTATCAGTCTTTTAGAATTGTTTGTTTTTACAGCGTTATTGTTCTGGTATACATTATTCTCCTGATTCTGCTCACAGTCTGGCCTGTCGCTGGTACTCTGTTAATTGAAGTTGGATTGAAGTAAAGTACTCGTGAATCATGGCTTAGTTAATAAAAGATTTACTTAGCCCTAATTACAGGAAGCATATGCAGCAGAGTTACAGGGGCATTTGCTTCTATAGCTGTGGACCCCATATCTCTGTATGGAAACCTGTCTGACCAGCAGAGTTGGGTTGGTGGCTTCTCTGGTCTTCAGACATCTTAAGTTGAGGGGGCCTAGGCTCCATGTGGGTAGAACTTTTTAATGCCCTTAGGTGACCAGGGAGCTAGTCAGTCAGTAAGTGCCTACTATGTGCCAAACACTAGGCTAAGCACTGGGGATACAAGAAGAGGCAAAAGACAGTCTTTACCTACCTTCAAGGAGCTTACAATCTAAAGGGGGGAGACAACATGCAGAAAAACGTGTGCAAACAAGTTACATAGAGGTTAAGTTGGAAATAATAGAAGGAAGGCACTGGAGTTAAATGGGGTTGGGAAAGGCTTCCTATAGAAAATAGGGTTTTAGTTAGGACTTAAAGGAAGGTCAGTAGGCAGCAATGAGGAAGGAGAGCATCTCAGCCAGGGGAAATACTGGGAACCCAGAAATGGGAGTTTCTTGTTCGTGGGATAGCCAGAAAGCCAGTGTCACTGGATGGAAGAATGTATGGCAGGGAGTGAGGTGTAAGAAGCCTGGAAAGGGAGGAGGAGGCAGTGCTGAAAGGCTTGGAATGCCAAACAGAGCATTTTGTATTTGATCCCAGAAGCAATAGGGAGCCCCTGGAGTTGATTGAGGGGGTGGGGGGTCATGGGGGTATGACATGATCAGAGAGGGGTTTTGGTGGCTAAGTAGAGGATAGATTGGAATGGGGAGAAACTCGAGGGAGGCAGAGCCACCAGAAGGCTAAGGGGATGAGGCCCACACCAGAGTGGAAACAGCATCAGGGGAGAGAACGGGGTGTATCTGAGAGATAGTGCAGACGTGAGAGTGACAGGCCTTAGGATATGACTGAGTGAGAATGAGAAGTCCGAGGGACTCCTGGGTTGGGAGCCTGAGGGACCGGGAAGATGGTATTGCCTTTTACAGTAATAGGGAAGGGAAGGGAAAGGGAGATAATGAGATGTGTTTTGGATGTGTTGAGTTTAAGATGTCTACTGGACATTCAGTTTGAGATATCCAAAGGATAGTTGGGGATGAGACTGGAAGTCAGCAGAGGTTAAGTCAGGATAGGTAGATTTGAGAATGATCAGTATAGAGAGGGTCATTAAATCCATAGGAGCTGATACAAATCACCAGATCACCAAGTGAAGTAGTCTAGAGGGAAAAGAGAAGAGGGCCCAGGACACCCCTGAGGGACACCTGCAGGAACAGCTGGATGAAGATCCAGCAAAAGAGACTAAGAAGGAGCAGTCAGAGAGGTGGGAGGAGAATTGGGGGGGGGCTCCTGAAAAACTAGTGAGAAGAGAGTCTCAAGGAGGAGAGGGGCATTGGTGATATCTGAGGCCAAGGAGAGTGAGAAATGAGAGAAGAGACCACTGGATTGGACCGCTAAGGGATCATCCGGCACTTTGGAGAGAGCAATTTCAGTGGAATAATGAGGCTGAAAGTCATGTCAGGGGTTAAGAAAAGAGTGAAAGGAGAGGAAGGGGAGGCACCTATCCCAGACAGCCTTTGAAAGGAGTTTGGCTGCAAAGGACAGTCGAGACATAGAACATAGTTACCTGGGATGGAAGGCTCACATGAGTTTTTTGACATTTGGTGAAGACATGGGCATGTTTGTAGGTAACAAGGAAGGAGCAATAGGCAGAGACTGAAAATAAGTGAAAGATGGGGATGACAGAGGGGGCAAGCTGCTGGAGGGGGTGGGCTGGTATGAGGTCACCTGAGCAGGTGGAGGAGCTTGCCTTGGCAGGAGTCAGGCCACCTCATCACGTGAGGAGCAAAGGAGGAGAGAGGGGCAGAAGCCTTCTGAATGATGGGAGATGAGGAGGAGGGAACTCATGAGGAATGGCCTTGAATTATTCTGTAAAATAGGAGGCAAGGTTCTAGCCAGAGGCTACCAGGAAGCTGTTCCAAGGGAAGTAGGGGCCAATTGGTTTCTTGTGATGGGAGGTAAAATTAATCAGGAGGTGGGGGTAGGGGGCAAACAGGAGAGGCATGGGAGAAACCTGTGTTGTGGGAAACCCTGGTATGGAGTAGTCTTTCCACTAGGTTTCTCTGAAACTATCTTTTTCTTCATTTCCTACAGCATAATAATATTCCATTTATTCATGTGCCATAACTTGTCATCCATTCCCTAATCTATGGGTATCTCCCTGGTTTTGCCATCACAAAAAGCTGCCTTAAATATTTTTGGACATAATGCAAACTTTTCTTTCTTTTTAGATCTCTTTGGGTTATGGGCCTATAGGCCTGGTATTTCTAGGTCAAAGAGTATGCCTAATTTAGAAACTTTGTGAGCATAGCTCCAAGTTTTTGCCAGTCATTCTTAAGACTCAGATTAAGAGATTTACTAAAGGATAAAAATGGATGGCATACTAGTCTTAGGACATATACCAGTTATGTTTTTTTGCTTCAGATGGTTATGCTTTACACACAGTCTGTTGTTCTCAGAAGTACCTGTCAGACCTTTTCTTTGTGTTTTGAACCAGGAAATTGAAGCTTTTTGCAGTCAGTCAACAACCATATTGTATTTTAAGCATTTCCCGTGTTCCAGGCATGGGGTTACGAAGGAAGGCAAAAATAGTCCCATCCCTTACGGAATTCACATTCCAGTACAGGAGACAACAACTAGGGACAAGTAATAGCTCTGTACAGTGTTGCAAGTTAACCTCAGAGGAGAAGGCTGTAGTGGCTTGGAGGCCTGGAAAGGCCTCTTGCTGAAGGCAGAATTTGAGCTGAGTCTTGAGGGAGGCCAAGGAACAGATGAAGTGGGAAAGCATTCCAGACTTGGCATAGCCATTCCAGGGGCATAGAAGTGGGGGAGAATGGCTTGTACAAGGAAGAAATGCAAATAGGCCAGGGCAGAGGATTGTAGAGTATCTGGAGGAGAAGGAGTTGGAGGAATGAGCCAGCTTGTGAAGGAACTTAGATGGCAGAACGCTTTCTGGTTGATTCTGGAGGGAGTGAAGGAGTCACTGGAGTTTATTGAGTTGGTGTCAGACTTGTGCCTTAGAAAAATCACTGTGTCAGTTAAGTGGAGGATTGCAGTGGCAAGAGACTTGAGGTAAGAAGCCAATTAGAGAAGGATATTGGTCTTAGAGATGAGGATCTGAACTAAGGTGGTAGCTCTTGTGAGTAAAGAGAGTAGGATATACACAAGGGATGTTGGGGAGGTGAAAACAAGATTTGGCAACTGATTAGTTACATGGGATGAGTGAGAATGAAGATTACAGTTTGATACTGAGGTTGTGGGCATGGGCAACGTGTAGGATTACTGGTGGTGTCCTTGACAACAATTGTGAAGTTCAAAAGAGTGGCAGGTTTGGCAGGGGGAAGATTAGTTTATTTTGGAAATACTGAATTTGAGATGACTACTGGACATTCACTTTAATATGCTTAAAAAGCAGTTGGTAATGTGAGATTAGGCAGCTAGGTGCACAAAGCAAATAGAGTACTGGGCCTGGAGTCAGAAAGACTCATCTCCCTGAGTTCAAAAGCTCTATGACCCTGGGCAAGTCATTTGACCCTGTTGGCCTCAGTTTCTTCATCTGTAAAATGATCTGGAGAAGGAAACGGCAAGCCACTCTAGCATCTTTGCCAAGAAAACCCCAAATGAGGTCATGAAGGGTCCAATGTGGCTGAAGTGACTCAATAATAACATCATGGCACTGGAGTTCAGGAGAGAGACTGGCTCTGGGAATCGTCTGCATAGAGATAATGATTGAAGTCATGGGAACAGATATGGTCACTAAGTGAGATTATTGAGAACAAGAGGAGGGCCCAGTGTAGCGCCTAGTTAATGGGTATAGATAGCATCAGATAGATGTTCTCCAACCCTTCTTTGGTGTGACCTTGTGATTGTAACTGGAGATGTCTGAAATCCTCCCCTTCCTCGGCAGCCCCACTCTGCAGGGCAGTGACTGATTTCCTGGGAATCATTTTTGTGTAGTGCTTTGATCCTCCCAACCACTCTGGGAGGTAAGTGTTATCCCCATCTGATAGATGAGGGAATGGAGGCAGAGGTGAAGTGACTTACCTAGGATCACTTGGATTTGAACGCCGGTCCTTCTGATATGAGGTCCAGTGCTCCATCTACTGTGGTGAACTGCCTTTAGGATGTAGGCATAGAATGTTCAGAGTTATTAAATCATGGGGCTCTTAAAACATGCCACTCATAGGCCTTTTTCCCCTGGGATTAAAATTTTCTTAGCTAGACAAATAACAGAGATTTCTTTGAGAACCCAAGTTCATAGGAACCTAGCAACAAGCATTTGTGTTTTTTTAATAATTAATTTTTAGTTTTCAATATTCACTTCCGTAAGATTTTGAGGTTTAAATTTTCTCCCCCTCGTTCCTCTTCTCCCTCCCCAAGACAGTGTGCAATCTCATATAGACTCTACATATGCATTCATGTTAAACATATTTTCACATTAATCATGATGTAAAGAGGATTAGAACCAATGGGAGGAACCACAAGAAAGAAAAAGAGAACAAATATATGCTTCCATCTGCATTCAGGCTCCAGATTTCTTTCTCTGGATGTGGATAGCATTTTCCATCATGATTCCTTTTTTTTTTTTTTTAATAAATAAATAAATTTGTAGTTTTGGTCTACAGCATTCAGTTCCTCAAGTTTTTGAGTTTCAGATTTTCTCCCCCTCCCTCTCCTCTGCCCTCCCCGCAAGACAGCATGCAATCTGATATAGGCTTTACATACACCTTCACACTAAACATTTTCACAATAGTCAAGTTGCAAAGAACTACAACCAATGGAATGAACCACGAGAAAAGAAACAACACAGAAAAACAAAACAAAAAAAAAGAGAGAGAGCAAATAGTTTGCTTCAATCTTCATTCAGACTGTAATTATTTCTCTGGATGTGAATCGATTTTTCTATCATGAGTCTTTTGGAGTTGTCTTAGAACCTTGCGTTGCTGAGAAGAGCCAAGTCTATCAAAATCAATCATCACACACTGTGGCTGTTTCTGTGGACAATATTCTCCTGGTTCTGCTCACCTCACTCAGCATCAGTTCGTGTAAGTCTTTCCAGGTTTTTCTGAAGTCTGCCTGCTCATCATTTCATATGGCACAGTAATATTACATTATGTACCACAAGCCATTCTGCAGTTGATGGACATCCCCTCAATTTCCAGCTCTTTGCCACCAGAAAAAGAGCTGCCCTAAATATTTTTGTACGCATGGGTCCTTCTTCCTTTTTTATGATCTCTTTGGGATACAGCCCTGGAAGTCAAAGGGTATGGACAGTTTTATAGCCCTTTGGGCATAGTTCCAAATTGCTCTCCAGAACGGTTGGATCAGTTCACCACTCCACCAACAATGCATTAGTGTTCCAATTTTCCTACATCTTCTCCAACATTTATCATTTTCCTGTTTTGTCATGTTAGCCAATCTGACAAGAGAAATGTGGTGCCTCAGAGTTGTTTTGATTTGCATTTCTCTAAACAATAGTGATTTAGCATTTTTTACGTATAAATATATATACATATATAATATACACATACTATATAACATATATAATATATATTTTTGTATATAAAATAATATATAACATATGTAAATAGATTATTTAGATAGCTTTAATTTCTTCCTCAGAAAACTGCCTGTTCATGTCCTTTGATCAGTTGATCAGTTGGGGAATGACTTGTATTCTTAGAAATTCAACTCAGTTCTCTAGATATTTTTAGAAACGAGGCCTTTATCAGAGACATTGGCTGAAAAAATTGTTTCCAGCTTCTTGCTTGCAACAAGCATTTATTAAGCTCCTGCTGTGTGCCAGGATCTCTGCTAGGTGATAGGGGATTTACAGAACAAATCCCTGCCTTTGAAGTAGCATGTAATCTTTTAGGGAGAAATAACATATACTTGTATAAGCAGATACAGAGTAGATGCAAAGTAATCTAGGCAACTAGTGACCCAGGCAGGTCAGGAGCCGCTTCCTGGAAGAAATGGCCCTTGAAGCGAATTTCCAAGTAAACTGGCTACAGTGAGATAGAGAGGAGGAGGCGCAAGGAAAGCCTGGTCAAAGCAAGGAGACCAGTATGGCTGGGACCTAGGTTGTTGTGTTTGTCCTTGTTTTCGAAGAGGACCATGACATCAGGGAATGATGCCATGACTCAAAGTTGACTTTGATTTGAGTGAGTGAGGGCTGTGCAAGGACACCATCCTCACTTTCTCCTCTAGAGCCATCTGGGTCCACTGGTTTGAAATTCACCAGGATGACTGGAGATGGCCCAGCACGCAATGGGAGACCCTGGCCCTTTTAGGATAAGGCCTTTTCAGGTTCTCACTTTGAGCAAGGTGACACCCATTCATTGAATAGACCTCTTTAAGAAGTTAATCAAGGGGTGGCCCCTTTAATCAAAACTGAAAAAAAAAAATCAAACCGGGAGGGGAAGACCCTCAAGTTCCTGGCCAAAAGAGAAATAGTTACTATTTAGTATTTACATTCACTCCGTGCTAGGAGGGCAGAGACATATTGTCCAGTCTATGAGCTCCAGAGTCTAGGTCCCAGCCAAGGTACATTTTGATGTCTGGGACCTAGAGTGTGTAAAGAAAAGTGAGGTCTGATAAATCTGAAGGTCAGACCCCGATTGTAAAGGATTTTAGATGCCAGACAGAAGAGCTTGCCTTTTTTACAAGAGGCAGGCAAGGTAGTGACAAAGTCCAATCTTTGGCAACTGTAGATCAAAGAAGAGAGAGAATTGGATGTAAGCACAGCAGTTCAGACTGGAGGTGCAAGTGGGGAGGGAGAGAAGGGGCTGCGTGCGGAATTAAGGAAGTAAAACAGATCGGAATTTTCAGCTAATTGGTTATAAGGAGTGAGGAAGAAGGAAGAATCGAGGATGACTCCTGGGTTTCAAAAATGGGTGATAAGAATCCTTAACAAATAGAGGAGGTAGGAGAAATGGTGAGTGAGGAGTCTGTTGGAAACATGTTGACTTTGAGATGCTTATGGGTCATCTAGTTGGACATGGCAGCATCAGAGCTGGAAGGCATCTGGGCCTCCTTCTAGTTCCTGGGAACTGAGGCCCAGCAGAGTGAACTTACTGACCTGCCCAAGATCACAGGTAGAAGGTGGCAGAGCCGGCATCCAGGTCCTTTGTTCCTAATCCAGCAGTGACATATAGCTAGATTTCATAAGAAGCTTCTGAGATCGCTGTGGGGGGATGGAAGGAGAGAGACATGGAGGGAGGGAGGACACACTTAGGATCAAAATAGGAGATGAATCCGTAGAAACTTCTAAGATCCCTGTGAGAGAGAGAGAGAGAGAGAGAGAGAGAGAGAGAGAGAGAGGGGGGGGTGGGGGGGTAACTGGAGAAGAGGGCCTTGGACCAGTGTGGGGGTGTGGGGGGATCTACTCACACATAGGGATGGGACAGCAAAGACTGCCAGAGCAGCCAAGCAGATGATAGGAGAATCTGGAGAGAGTGGTCATGGAAACCCTGGGGGGAGAGAGTGGTCGTCAGTGTCAGATGTTGATAAAAGGTCACGAAGGATGGGGATTAAAAAAATGCCATTGGATTTGGCAAAAGAGATAGTAGACAGTAGAAATTTAATGCTGCAAAGTTGTAATGACCAAGTGTGTCCCCAAAGAATAGAGAGGAAAAAGCATTTCTTCTCTCCTCCTTTGCAGAGGTGATTAGAGGCAGTGGATGTAGAACAGTGCCTATATTGTCAGACCTTTTGATACATTGATGAGGTTTGTTGAATTGCATGTTCCCCCACCCCCCATAAAGAATTATTCTCTTGGAAAATGCAGATGATCAAAAAACAAAAGGTGTCAGTAGATTTTTTAAAAAGAATTATTCAGTAACCTTAAAAGAAAGCAGTGCCAGTTAAAAGATGAGGTTGAAAGCCAGATTGCAAGTACAAGGAAGCAGTTTATACAGAGAGCTTTTTCTAGGAGTTTGATTGTGAAATGGAGGAGATCTAGAGCATGGTCTTTTGAAGGTATAATAGGATCAAGGAAGGGGGTTTTAAGAATGGAGCGGCCTGGAAAGAACCGGTGGATAGGAAGAGCTGAAAATGGAGAGAGAAAAGAGAAAATTGAAAGGGACGAAAGGCGCTCTCCAGATCCCCTGGAGGGCTGCCCTTTCCTCTCAGCGTGGACCAGCAAGGGAGGAACAGTGGAGGAGTGGCTTTGCTTTGTGGACTGTTTTTTTCCAGAGAAGTATAAGGTGAGGTGACAAAGGAGCTGTGGGGGATCATGTAGGTGGCTCCATGAGGAGGAAGGCTTGATGGAAGCTTAAGAATCTTCTGCTCTACTCCTCCTCAAATTGCAGATCTGAGAATCTGTGAGACCTAGGTTTTAAAGTCGAGAGAGACCTGAAAGGCCACCTAGGCCAACTCCCTCACTCCCTCCATTTTGCACATGTATAAACAGGCCTACAGAGCTTAATCAGCTTGCCCAAGAGACCCAGGCAGAGACCGAGGTGGGATTTGGACACCAGTCCTTTGACTCCCAAGCATCTCACCCCTGTGCCAAATTGAGGAAAGTACAAATTGACTGATTTGACATTCTCTGCATTTAATCAGAGGTGTGTCAAACGTGAGGCCCACTACACTCCAGGGTTTGGAACCAGATTAACATGTATCAGGAAATAGTTTACAAAAAAAAGAAAAATAGAATAAACCATGGATAATCATACATTTTAAAACTAAGCCAGTTTATTGCCTGCAGGGATCCTTATGTTGTCAGGTGTAGTGACTTCCATTTCCATTTGTGTTTGGTACCACTGCTTGGTATCATCTCCTGAGCTCCTTAGTCTTTTGTGTTTTTCTTAGCAAATCTGTTAGAAATTCAGTTCCACTAGTATTTGAATGGGCAGCTTCTTCTGTGCAAGGAAAGCAGTGGTGGTGGCGGTGGAGGAGGAGGAGGAGAAGGTGGAGGTGGTAGAGGGCAAGACCCTTTCTCTGGAATTCGAATGGAGGCACTCCTAATTACAGCGGATGCCAGAGGGGCTATGCTTTGCAGTATGTCAGGTAATTGTTTCCAGCAGCGTCGATTTAGCCCTTACTGTGTTGGGGCATGCGGGATGCCTGCCCACTGGGCACTTTCATCAGACAGGGAATCACGCCCCTGTGGACAGAGTCTTAGGCTAGCCCGGCGGGATGGGAAGGAAGCTGGCCAAAGTGCTCTAGGACGTTTTGGGGAACCTTTGAATAGTTAGAACCTAGAAAATGTATTTATAGAGTAACCAAGTACTTTCTGCCTGTTATTTCACTATAGCCCTGAGGTGGGCCTATCATAGACCAATGTTATCTCATTTTCTAAGTGACAGAACCAAAGGTTCTCCAGCTGCTAAGAGGTCCAGTTCTCTTTGCAGCCCCCAAAGCACGCTCAATGGGGCCTGTGTTCCCACCCCCTCCAGCAGCAGCCAAGCAGGAAGGCAACCTCCTTCAGAGCAGGCAGGGACAGCTTTATTATTGTATTATTGTATTTATTATTGTATTTATTTATTTATTATTGTATTATTATAAGCTATGTTATTAGCAGGGGCAGAGAAAGAGAGCCAGGAAAGGACTACAGCTGGCGTGTTCAGGAGGGACAGACAAAGGGGGAAAGGAGGGCTGGCAAATACAGGCTCAGATGCTTGTCCTTGTAAAGAGAACACAAGGGCATTTTCTCTGTTTGTTCTGATCTCTTCTGCCTTTCCTGTAGTGCAAGGGCACATCTTGTGGTTCTCTCAAGAAAAGTTTGGAATCAAAGTGAGAACTTTAGGTCCTCTCAAAAAAAGTTTGGAATCAAACTGAGAACTTTACCCATCAAAAAAACCCAAGTGAGACACAGTAAGTATAGAATTGAAGAGAGATTTTAAATGACTCACAGGGCTCTTAGATAGCTCTGGCCATGAAGTGAGCCCCTTGCAGACAATGGCCCACACCAGGAACTCAAGAGGCTCTCTTTCTCTGCCCCTGCTAATAACATGGGCCTCCCTTAAAACAGTCACAGTAGGATTCCGAGCTCTTTTCACTCAGGCCAGGGCCTGCCTAGAATCTTCTTTTGATATGTCGACATATCCACCAGTGGTGGCTGAGGGGGATTGGTGTTGTGAGGCAGATGTGCATGAAGAGGCTTCTGGGGCTGTGGGCTGCACTAGGAACCACCATTGGGATTCCCTACTACACTGACAGGCACGATACCAGACATTTACTGAAAGAGGAGCTTCTTCCTTTTGGAGGAGCTGGAGAATTTCCCAACCAAGTGCTGAGTGCGTAAAGGAATGAACGAATGAGCATTTATCGAGTGTTTGTTGTGTGCAAAGCAGTGAAGGACCAAACATATACAATCTTTGTCCTAAATTACAAGAGAACTTAGATGAAAATTTACTTATATTTTCCATTTTTTTCTCAGAGGGTTTAAATATAACTGCCTTATGAAGTACATACCTCTTGTCCTTTGCCTTGTTAGTGAATCTGCATTAATTTCGATGAGTTATTTTAATGTACCCATTTGCATTTAGGCAAAGGTAGGGATAGCTTCCCCCACTTTTCTGGTTGATGTAAATGAGAGGTGCCTGAAAGCTCAGGGGGAGAGTTTTAGAGCCAGAATACAGTAATAAGTGTAAATGGCCAGATCGCGATCTCGGTTCCTTGTCTTCTCAGGGCGCTTTTCTGAAGCCCCATCTTCTAGTGCCTGTCAAAGTACAGGCTCTAAAATTCTGTGAAAAAAATGTGCCATCTCTAAGCTCTGGTTTTGACATTTTTCAAAAAAAAACACATTGGGCGGAAGGTAGGCCTGGGTAGCTATGAAGATATATAAAATATAGCCTTAAAGTTGGGAGAGAACCCACTAAAGAGAGATGAAGGAGTCAAAGATTTTCTTTTCACAAATCCCCAAGAAATGGAGCCCAAAGACTACCTGGCTTTTTTCTCCAGGTACTTCAGCACTGAGCTTAGTGGGAAGAATTTGAGACTTGAAAGCCCAGATACCCAGGCTTGAATCCTGCGTCAAAAACTTGGGGGCAGTGATAGCCTAGGGCAATCCCTTAACCTCTCAAAGTCTCAGTTATAAATGGGCATGATATAAAGCTCTAACTACTTTTGGAAGTGCCTTACATGCTTTATTGTTTGTTTTTTGGCGGGGCAGGGCATTTGGAGTTAAGTGACTTGTCCAAGGTCACACAGCTGGTTCATGTGTCGAGTGTCTGAGGCTGGATTTGAACTCAGGGCCAGTGCTCTACTTGCTGCGCCACCTAGCTGCCCCACCTTACATACTTTAAAATGGAGTTATTCTTGTTAGAAGGTGAGAGGATCGAGCCCCTTTGGGTGCTGAGGACTCCTTTACTATATATAACTGGAAGCTAGTGCTGCCAGCTGTTCGAAGCCATCACCTGAAATCATCACGTCCTGCTAGCGATGCCTCCCTCGTGCATTTGAGCTTAGCAGGGCGCCACCCGGTCCATAAAACCTTTCCTTATTCTCACTCCTCTGGGCCCCTCTCAGATTGTCCCAGAGCACTTTGCATCTGTCCTTCACCTGTAGTCACACCCTCGGTGTTCTCAAGGGTATCTGGGATAGGCTTCGTTGCGGCCCGTTGAAATAGAAGGTCCTTGAGAGCAAAGACGGCATCGTTTTAAAGCCATCGTTTTTGGCCAGGACCTTGAGCCCAGTGCTGGGCTTGACTGATCAGAAAAAGCAGTAGTATAATGTGCGCGGCCTGTCAGTGAACATCCTTGGGGAAAAAGGAAGTGCTCTGCACACAGCATCACATTTAGTTTTCTCCTGCTCCAGTCAGTGGGAGGATTGCAGGTTGAGTGCCAAAGTTTCACTGTGGGTTTTTCCTTCATTGTGAAACAAACAGCAGGCTAATGGGTGGAGCAGCTCCTTGCCAGTGCCTCGGCTTTCGCTGAGGGGTGCGGAGAAAAGTAGGAAAAGCAAGTGAAGATCTAGCGCTCGGAAGCCCTTTTGAAGCCAGTTGATTTTATAAAAGGCGTATTCCAAAGATATTTTGGGTCTAGGATAAAGATGTTCTTCCTCTTTGAGAACAATACCGAGCCATTCTCTTTTACCTGCCATAGAATCCCTCATATCTTGCAAGATTTGGCTCAGACCTCACCTTCTGCCCAGAGCCCTTCTTGATTTCTGTCTGTCTCCTGACTGCTAATGGCTCCCCCCTCCCTAAACTGCCTAGGGTTTCCTTTGTGTATAGGCTGGATTACTTTAATAATATTCATGTTTTCTCCTCCACTAGATCATCTTCTGCAGGACAGAAACTTTCAGTTCTGCCTTTCCCTTCCCAGCGCCTGGCACATCCACAGTAGGTGCCCCATAAATGTTCATTGACTGACAAATTGAGCAGCGCAAAGTAGAGGATGTGATTTAGAGTTGTTGTTCAGTCATCTTTAGTCATGGCTGACTCTTCATGACCCTGTTTGGAGTCCTCTTGACAAAGGTACTGGAGTGGTTTTGCATTTCCTTCTCCGGCTCATTTTACAGATGAGGAAATTGAAGCACACAGAGTCACACAGCTAGGAAGTATCTGAGGCCAGATTGGAACTGAGGAAGATCAGCCTTCCTGACCCCAGGCCTGGGCACCGTACTCACTGGAGTGCCCCCACATTTAGGGTACAAGCTGCTGTGAAAATTGTAAGGGAAATCCTATTGTTATGTTCCTGCTCCCTGAGCCAGCTGGGCCGCTTAGGGCGTAGAGCGCTAGAGCTGGAGTCAGGAAAACCTGAGTTGGAATCCTGCCTCAGATGCTTACTGGCTGCGTGTGTTACCTGGGCCAGTAAATCACTTTACCCTCTCTGCCTCAGTTTCCCCACGTGTGAAACGGGAACGATAATAACAGTAGCTGTCACTGGGAGGATCAAAGAAGATGACGTGTGTAAAGCACCTTGTTGACTTGAAGTGCCATAGAAATGGTAGCTGTTCCTGTTGATCTGAGCTCCTTCTGTTTCCTGAATCCTGGCTCATTTTAATTCTACAAGGTCTAGCCCAGGAAAGGATCAGAGATCCTAAAAGTGGTCTGGTGATCTCATTTTCATTGACAGCAGCCAGTTCTTTATTTGGGTATTTTGAGGTCCTAAAACATAAATGATTGTTCTCCATGTTTTTCCAAGCAACTGACTGAGCCCTTTTACCAGCTTTTCTTTGAAATGATTTTTTTTTCTTGGCTGTAGAGAAGGGACCAGGATTGTGCACCACTTTGGAATATATCATGTACTTTGATATAGTACTGATTGATTCAGCTCGTGCCTGGCATCTTTGTAGTTTTCATGGTTCGTTTGGTCTTTTTTAATCTATAGTCCCTAAAATGTAACTTCCCTTTCAAGTTTAAACCTCTCGGATATATCCTTATAGGTTAGAACTCACTAATTTGGAAAACCTATCAGGAAAACTAGTCTTTGAAGTAATGCCAAATTTAAGAGAAGTGTAATTATCCTGGGAAATCCAGTGACGTTCTCTGAGAAGATACTGAAGTTAAACCTTCTTAAGCTGATGAAAAGAAGGTCACTAATTAACTTGGAAGCTGTACTTATTGCAATAAAGGCCTATAGAGTTGTTTTTCTTATTTAGAATGATGAAGTATTCCATAGTGACGTATGGAGATTGAAACATTCTTTGTAAAAATTCAAAAGTAGATTCTGAACTTAAAAGCTGAATGAAACAAACATATACAAAATAGACCCAAGAGGATTGTACATCAAACTGAGTTTATATTATGTATATCTTGCTTTCCTTTTTAGTAAAATAAATTCAGCATGTAACTTTCAAAGCTATCTTATTTCTCTCTGCTTCCTTCTGTTTGGAAGAGATACCATGTAGGCCTACTAGGTAAGAGTTCTAAAAACTTGAATATGAATCTTAACTCTCTGTGGGACCACAGGAGAGCCACTTTCTAACTCTGAGTTTGCTTCCTCCTCTGTAAACTGGTGGGTAATGATGCCTGGGCCACAAGATAGTTGTGGATTGGGATGAAATATTCTTATACTTGGAAAATCTTAAAGTGCCGTATAAAGGTCAGCTGTTCCTCTTACAGAGGGTGCAAAAGAGAGACCCTTGTCCCTTGGTACTTCTGGTTTAATCTTGGTTTTATTATACTCTAAGATGTCTATCTTTAGTTACATACACCAAGGGATAAGGTGTCAAAAAGTTCTCAAGACACCCTTGAACAAAAATTTTAACTTAATTTTCAAAATAAGTATATCATGTTCAAACACTCTTGTGAGGAGAAAAAAAAATGCTGCAAAATCAGATTTTGGTTGAGTGGTTGGATCTTGAAAAAGATTGGGAAATTCTGCTATAGATACAATACGAAAGGCAGATTTTCCTGTGCATATAACATAGGTATAACATAGGAGACATTTGAAGCCTTCATTGAAGGATTGGTTTTACCATCTTTGACATCACCGAATCACTGAAGCATAAGATATTTGCATAGAATACTTGAAGGGAAGTGTATTTTTGGTACATTGTAAGAAAAAATTCACGGCAATTTAACCGTCTCAAAAGGGAGTGTTGGTGGGGGTAGGAGGTGTCCATCACTGAAGGCCGATATCTTAGGAGAGGCGTCAGCAAAGCCCACCATTGTGGCCAGACCGGATTAAAATGTCATTGGGAGATGTTAAGCAAAGTAAATAAAACTACAGTGAACCTAGACGATAACAATCGGTGATTTCTCAGTCCGTGCGCCTCCAGCAGGGATCCATTTCCAGGTGAGGTCGGCGCCTTCTCTAGTATGAATTAGTCTAGATGCTCTCTGACATTCTTCCCAAGTCTGAAATCCCGGGATTTGTTGGATTTCTGGCTGTAAAGGGTGGAGAAAACAAGAAGTGCTAGTAAAAGTATAAGTGTCTGTTGAAGAGCAAAAGGGGGGGGGCAGCTAGGTGGCGCAGTGAGTCAGGAGGACCTGAGTTCAAATTCAGCCTCAGACACTTGACACATGTACCACCTGTGTGACTTTGGGCAAGTCACTTAACCCCAATTGCCCTGCCAAAAACAAACAAAAAAAAAAGCAAAAGAAAAAATGAGATGGCTGTCCAGGCTGCATCTGGGCCCTGCCGCTGGAAGCGTTCATCATGTGACAGTACCGTGTAGTTGATAGAGTGCTGGCCTCGGGATAAGCACAGCTCCCTCTGACTGGTGCCTCAGTTTCCTTGTCTACAGAGTTAGGCTAGCCCAACGGGAAGACCAGCATTTTCTGCCCTTTGTCCCCAAGGTCACAGGGTCTTGTGGGAAGCACAAAACATTGGAGACCATGGCCCACACGGAGAAGAGCAAGTAGAAAATTGTTCTGATTGTCATTGTGCCGCAGGACCGGGATGTCTGCCTTGGGGTCACAGCTTTGGGGCAGGTTTCTTCCCTTCTCTGGGCCTCAGCTGCCTCATCTGTAAAGTGAGAGAATGGGATCACGTGATTGGTCAATCAGCATATATTAAGCACCTACTGTAAAATGAGGCCCAAGACAGTTCCTGCTCCACTGGAGCTTCCAGTGTAATGGGGAAAATTACATGCAAACAGATACACCAACAAGCTGTGGAAGGATCAGTAGAGAATAATGAGTTGAGGGAAGGGGCTTCCTGTGCAAGATGGGACCTGAAGGAAGCCAGGGGAGCCAGGAAGTGGCATTGAGGAGAGTGCTCCAAATCTCAGGTTTGTCTTATGAGTTCTGAGATTGAAACTCGGGTACCGAGTTGTTTTCTTGTAATTTTCTGCTTTTCTTTTAAAGCTAACTGTACAGAAAAAGCTGACGGTTCAGTGACTCGTCCTTTTCGTCATCCCCTGAGACTAGCATGAGTACGGAGCGCAGGTTTAACGAGTTAGGATGTCCACGGTCATGTTCAGACTAGATAGGTTCCCCCCATATTTGGGGACCGAGAGAATTTGTTAGCCTGAAGTTCAAGCTGTCACTTGAAGCTCAGGGCCACTGGGAAGGGGTTCATTGTTGCCATGGTGATGCATGCCCAAGACAGGCTTCCATTGGCTCTTGGGCTGCAGGCACGTTGTCTTCATGCCTCCTGGCTGTTGCTGGTACTTAGGGTTGGAAAGGGAGGCTTGAAGAGCTGCATGATGTCGCCTGGTCTCTGTAAATCAGGAGCTCCTCTCCTATCCATTGGTACAGGCAAGTTCTTTCTTGCTCCTCTAATTGTTTATGATGTCACCTTTATGTCTAAATCATGCACCCGTTTGGAATTTATCTCGGTGTACACCTAGTTTCTGTCAGAACCTTTTTCCAATTTTCCCAACAGTGATTGTCAAATAATAAGTTCTCACCCCAAAACCGTTATCTTTGAGTTTATCAAACACTAGGTTATTGTACTGACATTTGCTGCATCTGTTTATTGTTTACCTAACCTGTTCCATTGGCCAATCTCTATTTCTTACCCAGTACCATATTGTCTTTCTTACAGGTTTATAGCGTAGGTTGTGATCTGGTAATTAATATTTATCTAATTATTCAGCTGTATCTTATTTGTATAAATAGTGTTTTATAATTGTGTTCATTTGTTCAATTGTGTTCAATTACATTTCCTTGGCAGGTAGACTCTCAAATATTTTATATCATCTGTAGTTATTTTAAGTGAAATTTCTCTTTCTGTCTCTTTCTGCTAGGTTTTGTTGGTAATGTGAAGAAATGCAGATGATTTATATGGGTTTGTTTTATATCTTGCAACTTTGCTAAAATTGTTAATTGTTCCAGTTAAGTTTTTTTTAACTGACTCTCTAGGGTTCTCTCAGTAAACCGTGTCATCTGCAAGTTTTTCCTCTTTGCTTATGCTTATTCCTTCAATTTCTTTTTTTTTTTCTCTTATTGCTGTAATTAGCATTTCTTTTTTTTTTTTTTTTGGGTGGAGGAAAGCAGGGCAGTGGGTCTGAGGTCACATTTGACCTCAGGTCCTCCTGAGGCCACACCACCTAGCTGCCCCTATAATTAGCATTCTAGTACACTTGTTGTCTTTGTTATGTCCGACTCTCCCTGACCCCATTTGGGATTTTCTTGGCAGAGACACTAGAGTGGTTCACCAAATGTTCTCCATCTCATTTTACCAATGAAGAAGTTGAGGCAAACAAAGTTAAACGACTTGCTCAGGATCACACAGCTAATAAGTGTCTGAGGCTAGATTTGAACTCAGGACGATGATTCTGCCTGACTTTAAGTCTGGTGCTCTACCCACTGCACCACCTAGTCACCCATCCAACATGAAATAGGAATGGGGATAATGAACATCCTTACTTCACACCTGATATTAGAAAGGCTTCTTGCTTTTCCCCCTTGCTCTTAGTTTTGGATAGATGCTACATACCATTTTAAGGAAAGCTTTTATTCTTATGCATTTTGATGTTTTTAACAGCAGTCAGTGTTCTATTTTTGTCAAAAGCTTTTTTTCTGCATCTGTTTAAATAATTATATGATTTTTTTGTTATTAGTATGGTCAGTTATAATTATAGTTTTCCTAATGTTGAATTAAACCCTGCATTCCTGGTATAAATCTAACCTGATGATAGTATATGATCTTTGTGATATATTGTAGCAGTCGCCTTGCTAATATTTTATTTAAAAATTTTGCATCAGTATTCGTTAGGGAACTTGGTCTCTAATTTTCTTTCTCTTTTTTGACTTTCCCTAGCTTAGCTATCAAAACCGTTTTTGTGTCATAGAAGGAATTTGGTAGGATCTTTTCTTTACCAATTTTTAAATTACAATTAATTGTTCTTTAAATGTTTGGCGTGTTTACTTATTTTTAAGGTATAGTTGATAGTCCGTGAATAGCACGGACCGCTGTTAGGTTGCAAAATAGGATAGAGATTTTAACAGTTTTTACCACCAAATCATAACTAATTAGAATAGGATTGCAAACATCCAGGCTTGTGTATTTTATTAGATTGCTTTCATCTGTCTAGATCCTACCAAGGCTGCCTACTGCCTGTAATGTCCAGTTGAAGTGGTAAAGACCCCTCATGGTTTGTTAAATGCTGTAAAGCACCCCGCAAGATCAGTTTGTGTTCTCCGTCCTAAGTCCTCATTAGATTCAGTTCAGATGAACACTTACAGATCGTGAATGGAGAAGAACATTCAGAATTCATGGCAGTTCACACAAAAGGGAAAAATTACAAATAATTAATTTTACTCAGTTCATTCACCTGGCTGATAAGCTGGGAGGAGAACTCACTTAATAGTCTTCTAACAATCCAGAGGTTTTCTACAAAACCACCAGTCTCCGGCATATATTGGCCTCGTGAATCTAATTAGTCACTAGAAGAGAAGTTCTCTGAGAACAAGGACATTTTTTTGTCTTCACATCCTTTGGTACCTAGCACACAGTAGGTGCCTAAAATGCTAACTGAATGAATGAATATAAAATATATTTTCTCTACCACCTCCTTCTATTGAGGGGTGAACAATAAAAATTTGCATTTTAAAGTTGAAAAAGCAGTAAGAGCCTTGTAGGGTGGACCATGCCAACATCACCATCCTCCTTTTACAGATCAGGAAACTGAGGGTTAGAGAAGTGAACTGCTCGCCAGGGGCCACAGCTGGTAAGCGTCAGTGTCGAAATTCGCTTATGGGCGTTGGTGTTCTCGCTGCGGCAGAGCACACATCACAGCACACGCTGCCAGCTGTCCGCCTTGAGAATTGCTGTCGGTGTCCAGTGACAGGCCACCGCAGCGCATTCTTTCTTGGATTTGAAGTCTCCATTTGGGAAGCACAAGTTGCCCAGTGAGACTGTGCTGACGCGCTCCCGCTCCTGTTTGCTGAAGCATTTCTATATTTGGACTCTCATCTAACCAGTTGACCTTACTTGCTCTGGGGATGCTTGGTGTCCTCTTAACCTGGCACCAGCATTGTCTACATCCCAAACAGCAGAGTACTTTGATGTTGGCCCTGAACTAGATGGTTGGGGGTCTCTCTGCAGAGGCCTAAACAATGTTCATTAACAAAATCATGCAAACTTCTTTAAGGGTAATTTCGGAAGAGAGAACTAGCAAAACAAGCTTTACTGGGCTTTACTGGTCATCAGTTATATTTCCTTGGTAATTATTCTGAGCATGAGTTTTATCCTAGGGGCAGGGAAGAGTAAGGTCCTTGGGTAGATTCCGATCCAGTTGATGAGAATGGTAAATATTTACAGAGAAATTTAGAAACAAACATAAATCAACAGAATCCAAACTGTAGTAACTGCAGTCTGGTCACAGCAGTGGGGTGATTGGAACTAGGTGAGGTTAAACAGAAATGTTCCCTCTCATTCGATCAATAAGAATTTCTTCAGTGCATCTGGTGCCTCAGTAACTGTGCTGGGCACGGAGGATTTGGTTTTAGACCGATCTTGCAGTTTCATTGGTATAGGCCGTTGCTCAGTCATTTTTAGTCATGTCCAACTCTTCGTGACCCCATTTGGGATTTGGAGTTTTTTGGCAGAAATACTGAAGTGGTTCACCATGTCCATCTCCAGCTCATCTTACAGATGAGGAAACTGAGGCATACTGGAGTAAGTGACTTGCTCAGGGTCACACTGCTAGGAAGTATCTGAGGCCAGATTTGAACTCGGGTCCTCCTGACTCCAGGCCCAGCTCCATCCACTCTGTCACCTAACTTCCCTCATGTCCACATGCCAAGTTCAAATCAGGACAAAAGTGTACAGAGCCTTTCTGCTAACCCATTTTTTGGAAGCAGTTATTTAGAATGATAGACTAGTGACTGATATATTGTCATGTTGGATTCATAGAATTTCTGAAGAAGTTACAGTTCTTTCACAAAAGAAGAGTTGGAAGGGCCATGTTGTCTAGTTCAGAGCAAGAATCTCCTCTCTAACACACTTAAGAGAATATTCAGCCTCTCCTCAAAGACTGCTACTAATGAGGAATCCATTACTTCTCAGGAAACTCTAGCTTGCAGCACTTTGACAAAGTCTACCTTTCTTTAACTTCTACCCGTCACTCCTCCTTGGGCTGTCTGCAGCCGGACGAAACAAATAGCGAATCGAATACTTCTATGTCATGGCCGGCCCTTGGGCTTCCTGAAGACTACTGTCGTGTCTCCCCCTCCCAAGTTTTCTTTTCTGTAGGCTAATCAATCACAGTTTTTCAACTGCTTCTCAAATGGTAATGCTTCCAGACCTCTTCCCATCCTTTTTGTCCCCTCTCTGGGTACACTGTAATTTCTGAAGGTCTCACATGTATAGCTTAGACCGAATGGTTTGCCTTCTCAATGGGGGAAGAAGGGAGAGAATTTGGAACTCAGAGTTTTAAAAATGAATGTTAAAAATTGTTTTTACATGTAACTGGGGAAAAATAATTAAATATAAAATGTAATTTGTGAAGATCCTCACTAAGACATGATGCCTAGAACTGAACGCAGTAGTCTGACCAGGGCAGGATATAATACAGCCATCACCTTCCTCATTTTGGACATAGGATCTCTCTCCACCTTCTTACTCTTCAAACTTTCTTGATATAAATGACTCCCAAATCTGTATCTCTAGCCACGTTTCCAGTGACCTCTTGGACATCTCTACCTGGGAAGGAAGGTGTGCCAGGTCCTTTGCTAAGAATGGGTGTCTTGAAAGCTTGGCAAGCTCAATACTGGTTAAACCTGCCCCGCCTTGGTTTCCCTGGATGTTATCTTTTGTCTTTGTGTATTCTTTCTCATTTCATATTCAGTGTTACTCTGACCTTAGGAAAGCCATTTCTCTAACATCTCTTGAATCTATCTTTCCCCCTTTTGGGCCGTGGGAATGTCTCTGTGCCTTTACTCACAGATTTGTGAATTTCAGAGTTGGAAAAGCCCTGTAGTCCTACCCATCACCTGACAAAGAGAGTCTCTAGTGTCCTGTGCCCAACAAGTGTTCATCAAGGCTTTCTTTGGCCATTGCAGTGAGGGGAACCCCTCTGCCTCCTGAGGTACCCCATTCCACTTGGGGATCCCTCTGCAGGAATGATTTCTCCAATAGCAAGGCTATACTTGCCTTTTAACTTTTACTCATTCTTCCTAATCTTGCCCTTTTTGGCCAAACAGACTAAACCTAATCCTTCTTTCAAATATTTGAAGACAGCTGTTGTGTCCCTGAGTCATTTCATCTCCAAGTTAAATATCCATTTGCCTGGTTTCCCATAGTTCTAACTTTGGTGTTAACTTGGACTCTTCTTCCTCATCTTCCCTTCATTAAGCTACTAAGGCTTGCTTGTTCCTCCAGTGATACGTCTCACATCTGTCTCCTCTTGCCTGCACTGCCATCACCGTTGTTCTTGCTCTCCTTACTCTTCTTTCTTGGCATCTATATCAGAATTATTGTAGGAGCCTCTTCCTTCATCTTCCCATCTTGCCTCCATTCTTCATTCAAGCCGTCTTTTATGCTTCTACCAAAATAGCTGGGATTTTATTCATCAGGTTATATGAGGTGGTCCAGTCACTCCTGCCCTTAAGCTCTTTAGTGGCTCCTTGCCCCAGCCAACCACTCCAGTGTTTATTTGATGCCAAAGAAAAAAAGAAAATTCCCCCTCAAGAAGCTTATCCACCAGTAGGTGAGATAGTATGTACCTAGCTAATGGTATTGAGCAGGGCTGCTCAACCTTAGGTTTTTATTGAGACAATAGACAACATATTTCGATTTGCCATTTTAGTGAGAGCTCTGCGATAGCTCGGTTTACTAAAACATTTATGTAAATTTCTATGCTCGTAGGCAGGACGTATTTTGGACAGCCCTGTATATACATATGAAGTAATTTTGGAGGGGAATGCACTAGCAGTGGGGCAGCTCAAGAAAAGTCTCCTGAACTTTGAAGGAAACTCAGAATTTTAACAGGCAGATAGGGAGCTAGTGCCCAAAGCCAAGAGATGGGTGGTAGAGTGTCATCCATAGGAGGAGAAATGAAAAGGCCTCTTTGATTGGACATGGTGAGATTGGAGTCAGTTGTAAAGGGAGAGGAGGCCAAGGGGTGAGTGACATGGGCTATTCTGTGCTTTCACATGTTACCTTGGGCAGCTGAGCCAGAGGGTGGATTGGAGAAGAGGCCTTCACCATAGTTTCATGAGAGTCGAGGTCCTGAAATAGAGAAGCACCTAGGACCGAAGCTCTTCCTGTCTATGTTGACATCTCTCCAGCTCCTCTGCCAGGGTCACCCAGCCAGGAGACAGACTCCAAGGTTCAAGTCGTGCTGTCTTTTGTGAGGTGTGAGAAGAGAAAAAGAAGCATATTGGAGAGATGCTGGGGAGGAAATGAGGCTTGGCAATGATTTGAGATAGTGAAGTGGTTACCCCAGTGTTGCAAGCCTGGGAGATTAGAATGAGACCAGATTCAATTGGAGATGAGATTGTAATGAGTGTAGAGTTAGGAAGAGCTATGACTTTGGAGAGAAAGATGAGTTTCATTTTGGGTATATTGAGTTGGAGGTATCTATGAGACATCCTCTTAGAAGAAGTCGAGTAGGCAGTTAGTAATGTGGGAATGGAGGTCACAAGAAACTAGGTCTGGGTTTGTAGACAGTTAAGCCTATAGGAGATGATGAGGTCACCAGGGGAAAGAGGGCCCAGTACAAAGCATTGGGGTTCATTCCTAGCTGGAAGGAGTGATATAGCTGATGGGCCAAAGGAGGAAACTGAGGCATGGTCAAGAAGGTAGGAGGAAAACCAGAGAGAGCTAGAGGGTCCCCAAAACCCAGAGAGGATAGAGTGTCCTCTAAGGAAAATGGCAATCAACAGTGTTAAGTGTCGCACCAAGGTTAAGTGGGATGAGGATTTTTTTAAAGCCCTTCAGCTTTGATGATTTAGAGATCGTTCATTAGTAATTGCAGTTTTCATTTCTCTGATGAGTCCAGAAGCCAGATTGCAGAGTTTTGGAAGTGAGAAGAGAGGAAGTAGAGGAAATGATTTTTTTTTTCTAGAAGCTTCATCATAAATGGTCCCTAGGATTTTGGTTTTTCAGTCAGTCAGCATTTATTAAGCTCCTGCTATGTGCCCCGGCACTGTGCTAAGCACTGGAAATACAGAAAGAGGTGAAAGATAGTCCCTGCCCTCAAAGAGCTTACAATCTAATGGAGGAGACGACAAGCAAATATGTGTGTGTAAATCAAGTTATGTGCAGGATAAATAGGAATTAATTAAAAGAGGGAAGGTGCCAGAAGAAAGAGGGGATGGGGAAGGCTTCCTGTAGAAGGTGAGATTTTAATTGGAACTTAAAGGAACCCAGTAGGTAGAGATGAGGAAGGAGAGCCTTCCCTGTATGGCGGACAGCCAGGAGGAAGCCAAGAGATGGAGCTTCCTAGGAGCAGCCAGGAAGCTGGTATCACTGGATTGAAGAGCATCTTTTAAAATTTTTCTTTTTTATTTTGTTTTTTAGGTCCAGGAGATTTTGGTTTGTATGTAGCCAGTGAATGGAGTAAGAGGGAAGATTAGGGAGAAAATAATTGTGGGGAACAATTTGCTGGAGGTATGGGATCAAGGGCACATGGAGAAGAGGCCTTAGCCTTGGGAAACAAGCAGGGGACCATTTCTTCATCAGAGGCTATGGAGCATGGATGGCAGAGGATCTCAAGAGGGGCTTAGGAGTACCTCTATCAAGCAGGTGTCCCTGGCAGTCTCAGCAGAATATGAAGCCAGGTCTTCAGTAGTGGAGGCAGGCTTTTGAGGCCTAAAGGGGACAGGAGAAGAGGTGGGACAGCCCAAGTCAGGGGATGTGACAAGGAATGCCATAGGGAGGCCTTGCTTGCAACCTCCCAAGCGGAGTTCAGATTTTCCTCTGCCTAGCATTCAAGGCTGCTTTTTTTTTTCTTTCTTTGCTTCTTTTTTTTTCATAAATAATATTTTATTTTTTCTAATTGCATATAGTTTTCAACAGTCATCTTTTATAAGATTTTGAGTTACAAATGTTTTCTCCCTCCATCCCTCCCATTCCCCCTCCCCAAGATGGTAAGCAATCTGATACAGGTTATACATGTACAATCATGTAAACATATTTCCACAAAAGAAGAAACAGAACAAAAGGGAAAAGCCACAAAAAAACCCCAAAAAGTGATTGTAGCATGTTTCAGTTTGCATTCAGACCTCATAGTTCTCTCTCTGGCTGTGGACAGCATTTTCCATCATGAGTCCTTTGGAATTGTCCAGGATCCTTGTGTTGCTGAGAAGAGCTAAGTCTATGAAAGTTAGTCATCACACAGTGTTGCTGTTACTGTGTATGATGTTCTCCTGGTTCTGCTCACTTCACTCAGCATCAGTTCATGTAAGTCTTTCCAGGTTTTTTTAAAATCCACTTGCTCATCGTTTCTTACAGCACAATGGTATTCTATTACATTCCTATACCACAACTTGTTCAGCCATTCCCCAGTGGATGGGCATCCCCTCAATTTCCAGTTCTTTGCCACCACAAAAAGAGCTGCTATAAATATTTTTGTCCATGTGGGTCCTTTTCCCTTTTTATGATCTCTTTGGAAAACAGACCTAGTAGTAGCATTGCTAGATCAGAGGGTATGAACAGTTTTATACCCTTTGTGCATAGTTCCAAATTGCTATCCAGAACAGTTGGATCAATTCACAACTCCACTAACAATGCACTGGTATTCCAGTTTTCCCACATCTCCAACATTTATCATTTTCCTTTTCTGTCATATTAGCCAATCAAATAAGTGTAAGGTGGTACCTCAGAGTTGTTTTAATTTGCATTTCCCTAAACAATAGTGATTTAGAGCATTTTTTCATATGACTATAGATAGCTTTAATTTCTTGACCATTTATCAATTGGGGAATGACTTGTATTCTTATAAATTTGACTCATTTCTCTAAATATTTGAGAAACGAGGACTTTATTAGAGACACTTGCTGTAAAGATTGTTTCTCAGCTTTCTGCTTTCCTTCTAATTTTGGTTGCATTGGTTTTGTTTGAGCAAAAATCTTTCAATTTAATGTAACCAAAATTATCCATTTTTCATTTCATAATGTCCTCTATCTCTTGTTTGGCTACAAATTCTTCCCTTCTCTATAGATCTGACAGGTAAACTATTCCTTGCTCTCCTAATTTGCTTATGGTATCACCCTTTATGTCTAAATCCTGTACCCATTTTGACGTTATCTTGGTATATGGTGTAAAATGTTGGTCTGTGCCCAGTTTCTGCCATACTATTTTTCAGTTTTCCCAGCAGTTTTTGTCAAATAGTGAGTTCTTATCCCAGAAGCTAGAGTTTAAATAGAATACTATGGTCATTTATTCCAGCGTCTTCTGTACCTAACCTATTCCACTGATCCACCACTCTGTCTCTTGGCCAGTACCAGATTGCTGCTTTATAACACAGTTCCAGATCTGATATGGCCAGGCCACTGAAGGCTGCTTCTTGCTTGGCCCTACCCTGCCTTTCCTGCTTTATCATCTCTGACTGGTAGAATAGTCTCTATTTAAAAGTAGACCGTTGTTCCTCTCCCCCTCATGCACCCCAACACACAAGTGTGTGCTCAGCCTCTGTTTCTGAAGGCACAGGGTAAGCACTGAAGCAGTGATTGTTGCCTTGTATTGGTTCTGACTGTTTCCCCTTCATTATAATGTCGTCATCCTTGAAAACTCAACTCAAATGCTTCTTTTCCGGGAAGTTTCCTGCATGGCGATGACTGAGACCTGACTACCTGAAGTCATTTTGCATAGTAACTCTGATGTACTCGCAGCGGAAATGTATGGTTTCTGTCTTATTCCCCTATTGAATTTTAAGCACTTTGATAATAAGCTGGTGTAAACTTTGTCAACCTCACTTTTCCCTATTTCCTCACCCGTTACTCTGTACTCACTAGGCACTTAATAAAAGTTTGATATTAGGCATCTCTTAGTACAGTCTAAAATAGCACTGCCGTATCGCAATCATTTCCATCTTAGAATCCAGTAAATTTCCCTCCTCCCCCGTCTTTTTCATGCACGTTTTTGGCCAGCTCCTTCACCCAAGCTGTGTTTGTACAGTTGATTTAAAAAAACAAAAACAAATATCGGACTTCACATTAATCCCCTCTCTCCTCTCTAATTCATCTCTACACAAGTGGCTCCTAGGTGACCCTCAGACACGGGTCTTGCCGTGGTAGTCCTGCTTGGCTATCTTCAGTGACTCAGCGCTGCCTCTAGGGCAGAGCTCCAGCTTGTCTTTCTGCGTGATTTCCTTTGGCATGTTTTACCTTCCAGCCGACTCGCCATTCTTCAAACTCCACACTCCTTCTTCTACCGCTCTTCTCACGTGGACAGAAAACCATTCCTGATTGTCCTAGCTACTGAATGTTCTTTCCATCTTCAAATGATCTCGTGTTTGATATTGTTTAGCCATTTCAGTCGTGTCTGACTCTGCGACCCCACTGGGGTTTTCTTGACAAAGACACTGGACTGGTTTGCCATTTCCTTCTCCAGCTTATTTTACAGTTGAGGAAACTGAGGCAAACAGGGCGAAGTGACTTGCCCAGGGTCACAGAACTAGGAAGTGTCTGAGCCAGATTTGAATTCAGGTCTTCCTGATTCCAGGCTCAACCTTCTTTCATGGTGGAAAATCAGATAAAAAACTAATTACTACATTGAAAAAGTCTGAAAAAATGGACAATGTAGCCCACCCTTGAAGGAGTGAAATGGGAGGGTCTTACTTTTGCTCGTTTTATCATTGTTCTTTCCATATAGGGTTTTCTTGGCTCTGCTTCATTCTTCATCAGTTCACATAGATCTTTTCATGCTCCTCTATTCATTATAGTCATGGTTTCTTATAGCCCGATAACTCTCTTACATACGTGGACCACGATTTATTTAGCTATTCCCCAGTCAGTGGACGTCTGCTTTGTTTCCAGTTCTTTGCTGCTACGAAGATTGCTGGCTTAAATGTTTTGAAATAGAAGGGACGAATCTCCTTGGCTTGATAGAGTTATAGGATAATTCTATCCAACTTTAAAGAACAATTATTAGCAGTCCTATATAAGTTATTCTCAGAAATTGAGAAAGTACTCTACCAAATTCTTTTCATGAGACAAATACAGCCCTGATTCCTAAACCAGGGAAGGATAAAACAGAGGAAGTCTGTATACCCATAGAACAAAAACCAATTACAAACTAATATGGCAATAAGAAAGAATGTTCCAAGTCACCAGCAAGAGAAACAGAAATTAAAACACTTGTGAGGTTTTTCCTTCTGCCCTGCACATTGACAGTGATGACAGTGTTGAAGGGGTTGTGGGAAGGTACAAATCAATACAACCATCATGGAAAGCACTTTGTAATTATGCAAATAAAATGACTAAAATGTGTATACTCTTTGATCCAGACATTACATTTCTAGGCATCTACCCCGAGGAGGTCGTTGATGAGAAGAAAATCTCTGTATGCAACAAAATATTTAAAACAGCACTTTTTGCAATAGTGAAAAGATCTTAACACAAACATGAATATATTGGTTCCTTCAGGGTAGTCACTTTTCAAAAGCTGTCTTAGTCATCCCAGTGGTGTTGCCATTGGTATAAAACATTTGGGGGAATTTCTGCTTTTTTGAATCATCTTTGAATATTCATTTGAACATACTAACTTACAACACCTCCTTTCCCCCAGCCCGCTTCCACAACACATTGAGAAGGAAAAGATCAACCCTTCAGACGTGTATAGTCAGACAAACATTGTCCATATACAAATATGCATGTCTTATTCTGCACTTATAATCTGTCACCTCTGGCTCAGGAGGTGGATGTTTGATCATTGGTCTTCCAGACCACTGCCTTGATCAGTTCTTAATTCTTTGAAATTATTTGTCTTTAAAATACTGTTGTTACTGTATAAATTCTTCTCCCGGTTCTATTCACTTCACTCTTCATTATCTCATAAAAGTCTTCTCAGGTTTCTCCTGTCCCCTTTGTTATCTTATAGCACAGTAGGATTCACTCATTCTCCAATTGTCGGGCAAACTGCTAGTTTCCAGTTCTTTGCTACCAAAAAAAAGCTGCTAGAACTATTTTTGTACATATGAGTCCTTTTCTTCTTTCTCTGATCTCTTTGAGGTTGAAGCCTAGTACTGGTTTTTGCAAAGATTATGCACCATTTAGTAACTTTGGGGCTTAGTTCCACATTGGTTTCAAGAATGGCTGGAGCCCTAACTTAGTACATTCTCTCTGATTATCTCCAGTTTATCTTGTTTGTATATAGTTGTTTGCTTGCTGTCTCCCCCATTAGAATGTGACCTGCTTGACAGCAGAGACTCTTTCTTTCCTTCCTTTATATTCTCAGTACTTAGTAACATGCCTGGCACATAGTAGGTGCTTAATAAATGCCTGTCGATTTGACCATACATCACTTTACTCCTTTTATTTAGCTCAGTGGTCTTAAACTTTTTTTGAACACACATTCCATCAATTTTTTAGACATACTTACCTATGCATGTGTATCGATATATATTTTATAGATACACTGTTGTACTAATTATATTTTGTACATGATAAAACATTCAGAAATTAAAATGTTGAGATAATTATATAATAACATTATTACATAAAATAGATTATAAATAATACATACATAAATATATAATATGCATATGAATAAACATAAATAAATAAAACTACAGAAATAAAGATAATTATATAAAATAAACCATTTAAAATAATTTTTATTTTATTAATACAAAAACCTTTTTTGTTCTTATTAAACATTTTCAGTACTTTCTAAGTCAGCGATGCAATTAAATATGCTTCTTTTTTTTTTTTTTAATCTTGGTTTACCACTTCATGATAAAGCAATTGAAAAGAATCTGTAGGGATGGAGGTAGTGTGTGGAAGTCAAGTTCCAGATCTAAAGTATGGCTGTTCTGGAGAGGAGCGAGGCAGCCACCAGGCAGGCAGTTGCCTGCTTAAGAAGGCCCTGACCTTACAGGGGGTAGATGAGCATCTTGATTTGTATCCATGTTGTCCAGTGGGTTGAGGGAGGGCATGCCTGGTTGCAGATCAGAGCCCCGAGAACCGTGCTCTCCTCTCTTGCTGGACTAACTCCTCCTTCTGCTCCCTCTCCTTTGGTCACTGCTCTGCCTACCTCAGCCTTCTCAGGTGCCTGTGGGAAGGTGGGGAAGATGAGTTGGGGTACAACGAGGAACTTGGCGATTGCTGCAGGGGTGACCGGGCCTACAAAGGGTTAGTCTGAGAGTGACTGCCCACTTGGGGTGGTAGCCGGTGCAGTCAGTACAGGGTGCAAGAAGGGGAGTACGAGCCACAGAGGTGGGCAGCCATTAAGGGAGCTGACAGCCATGTTGCTCTCCTTGGGTCTAATATATTTTTTTCCTGTATACCACACTCTACTTCGAAGATTACCACCAGTTTGAATGGTTGAGAGCTGGCCAGGCCTATGTTTCAGCTACTAAACTGCCTGGCAGATATTTGAACCTGTACTCAGGATTATACAGTTCTTGAAGCTTTTAATGAAAGGCTGACAAAGGATTTTTCATGAGTAACAGAAACATTATATTAAGTGTTATTGCTTGAAAATACTTGTAAATTCAGCTGTTGCCAGTGATAGACCTGCCATTAAAACCTTTGTTAGCCCTGGTCTACAAAAATTGCTATTCCTATAAACTTTGTGATCCTGTCTGTTAGTTCAAGAAGTTGGCATCAGCCCGATTCCAATTGTTGTCTTATTCTAGTAGTTAAGATATGCTCTCCTTTAAGGAAGGAATAAGTAGGTCTACATTAAGTAGGAGAATTAATGGATGATTGCTAGTTAGTAACAAGGCTGAGATAAGTCTCTATCACTATTGAAAAATACTGTTACCTTCTGGGGAAGAGAACCTACAAATTGAAGCTCCTAACAAGCGCCATCTCCTTGTTCTTACAGCGTGGCACCATGCGAAGGCGCTATGAAGATGATGGCATTTCTGATGATGAAATTGAAGGAAAAAGGACTTTTGACCTGGATGAAAAACTCCACACCAACAAATACAATGCTAGCTTTGTCACCTTTATGGAAGGAAAAGGTTGGTATTATTTTCTCTGTCCTCACTGGCTTATCAAAGCTCTGTCTACATAAACTTTATATCTTAGGCCCTAGCACAATGCTCTTTAGTCAGTCAACAGATACGTATTAAGTGCGTACTGTGAGCTAAGTACTGCACTAGACAGAGACAAAAATTAAAGCCCTTGCCCTCAGGGAACTTACAGTGTGTTTGGACAGAAAATGTCTGTGTGTGTGTTATTATTATTTATATTATTATTTATATTATACTATTATTTACAGCCAACGTTCTGAACCTGGAACATTGGAAAAATAATGACGTCTTCGACAAAAATAAGGAAGTTTAGATAATAGGTGTGGTCTAGAGGGTAGGGTAATGATAAGGTTAAGATGTCCCTGAGACATCTGGTCTGAATAGTCCAATGGACATTTTGTGATGCCTTGCTGGACCTTAGAAGAGAGGTGAGGAACATGTATCTGTAAATCTGGGAGCCAGCTGCATATAGGTGATGGGGCGCATATAGCCATGGGAGCTGAGAGCAGAGATAAGGCTCTAACAAAGGAGAGTCTCTTGAGAGGGAGTTGTCAGAATACCACACCAGTCAGTCAACAAGAATTTGTTTCTTTGAGTATTCGCTCTGTGTTAGGCACTGTGCTAATCACGGGGGATGCAGACAAAGGCAAAAAGAGTCTGGCCTTAGAGTGGCTCACCGTCTCATAGGGGAGAGGACACGAAAGTAACTTGGTCCATGCCAGGTGTAGACAGTAGGTAGAAGGTAATCTCGGGGGGGGGGGGGCTCTTGCAGCTGGGGAAGAGAAGGGTCATATGCTAAGAAAGACCTCTTCTAGAAGATGGAATTTGAGCTCTGCCTTAAAGGAAGCCAGGGGATCGAAGACACGGAAGTAAGGAAGGGATGGCATGGAGAGGGGAGATAGAATGCCGTTAAAGGAACAGCTCCCAAGCCGGCGTAGCTGGATTGTAGAGCGTGTGGAGGGACCCAAGTATAAGAAAGTCGGAAATGTCGGAAGGGGGCGGGTTAGGAGGAAACAGAGGACATGGAGCGTGATTTGGGAGAAGATGTGAAGCTGCTGGAGTTTGTTGAGAAAAAGAGGGTGGCACGGTCAGATCTGCTCTTTAGAAAAATCATTTTGGCCGCCGAATGGAGGACGGATTCAAAAGGGGAAAGACTCGCAGCAAGGTTTTGACACGCAAGCCTAGTGAAGACAGAGGTGAGCAGAAGTCTCTAAGGCTGCCGAGAGATCAAGAAGGATGAGGATTGAGAAGAAGCCGCTGGACTTGTCGATTAAAAGGTCATTGGTAGCCCTGGAGGGAGCAGTTGCGCTTGAGTGATGAGGCTGGGAACTGGCTTGCACAGGATTGAGAAGTAAGAAGACAGGCAGTGAAGTCAGTCATTATAACCAGCCATGTCTAGGTGTTTATGGTAATAATGAGGGAGAGTCTGGTATATTGGAAGACAAGGAAGGAACCAGTGGGTAGGGAATGATTGGAAAATAGTGACAAGATGACTGAGGAGCTGCTGATTTATGGCTGGGGTGGAGGTTGTATTAAAGGGTTGGCCTTGGGGGTTATTGGAGCCAGCTCATTATAGAGCCAAGAATAAAGGATTGAGGATGGGAGGGTGGCACCAAGGAGGTCCAGGTAGGTCAGGGAAGGTGCCTCCTAGCTGCAAATGACTTGGTGCATATAGTAGGTGTTTTACAAGTGTTTGTTGAGACAGGCCCTGTGTGGACAGTCTGAGAACTGTCCTTTGGTGCTTTCTCTGTGGTTGTGGGTCCCACAGTCAGGCATCCTCAAGGATATTAGTATCAGCTTTTCTTGGGGCAGCTGAAGAAGGAGCTTTTCCTGAAGGGCTCTTTTTCCTTGGATTGGATTAATAGTGCAATGAAAGCCCTTTTATATCCTCCTGACATAGTTCATCTCTGAGGCTCTTCATGTGCCACTCAGCTTTGCTCTTTGACAAATAGTTAGAGGGAGGGGGTGAAATAGTATTTATTATAATGGACAAAATTAATGGTATTTTATTTATATTGAGGACAGGGTAGAGAGTAGTCAGTTAGGGACAGTTGTGCCATCACCAAATCTTTGCACAAATTATGTTTTGAAAATTGAGTTTTGAATTTCTGGGTGAAACTTGGGTCTTTCTAATGCTTGTTTTCCTTTGGTGACAGATTTTAATGTAGAATATATCCAGCGGGGTGGCTTGAGAGACCCTCTGATTTTCAAGAATTCTGATGGACTTGGAATAAAGTAAGTGGGCTGGCAGAACGGATGGACATGTTGAGAAATGTCGGTCTTGTGCTCCTGGGGGCAGCTAAGTCTACTAATAACTCTGAGTAGAGAATCAGATAGGTGATCAAAGAGCAGAGAGGAGCCTTGTCAAACTTCCATTTAAAGATGGGGGTATCTGCCTGCGGGAGGTGGATCATGGAGCCCCCCTGGCTTGGGCCTTTCTTTGTTCCTTTTGCCCTTACTCTGGTGTTTATCTCCTAGGATGCCAGACCCGGACTTCACTGTGAATGATGTGAAAATGTGTGTGGGTAAGTGACTGTCTGGGCTTCTAGGTCTGTGTAGCTAGGGCTTGGGGTGGACACTTGGAGAAGCTGAACAGTCACAGATCAGACGAGTCAGTAAGGAGGTCTCCAAGCATCTTGCCTTGGCAATTGGTACACACTCGAGCCGGGCATTTGAGCCCATTTTCTCTTGAGCCCATTTTGTTCCTGTCACTCTGTCATCTTCCAGAACAACTTATTAGAGAAGGAGGGTAACTATTTCAGATGTTGGATTTTAGCCAAGGAATTATTCCTAACCAGATTAGAGCTTTTCAGTACATTCCTTTTAAAATGGAAGCGAATTGTCACTATCTCCTGTGGCCACTGTCTAGGCTCTGACTTTCCTCCCTATCTGCAGAATGGGGATCCCTTCTCACTTCTGCCTCTTGGAATCCTGAGCTTCCTTCCAGCCTGAGCTCACGTGCTAATTCCCATCGAAGACTTTCTTGTTGGTCTCCCAGCCCCACTCAGATTGCTCCATACTTTCATTCACTTATGTATAAACATAGTATTTCCCACAAAAGAATCTAAGTACCTTCAGAGCAGACACTGGGGTGGTTTTGCCTCCCTATGTTGGGCCATCCCAAGAATATTTCCCTAGAAAGTAGGGAGGCATGCCTCCCTACTAATGATAGCCAACCGTATACTACCTCAATGTTCAGGGTTTTTTAAAAGTCTTGCTAAACCTATCCTAGTCAGTTCTTCAGAGGGTGATCATTGATTCATCAAACACTTAAGGGTCTGCTCTGTGTTTACGATCCAAGATGACCCAGAAGCATTCATTGCAAATTTAATTCCGTTCACCAAGGCCAGAAAGTAGGCTAGTCACCTTTCACAAATATTTTCAGAAAGAGTTGATGATAAAAGCAGTTTCTGCTTATCCCTTATTTAACCAGAAATTTCAAATTTGCCAGAATTGGCTATGACAGTTCCTCTAGCATTCTCCCTTAGAGAATTCTGCTACGTTTGCTGTGTCTAGATGGGCTTGACCTTTTTTCTTTAGAGATGATCAGCTGCAGAGCCTTCTTCTGGCCACCAGAGGGTCCTTTCCAGTGCTCCACCTGGTTGTCTGTTTTGTAGACCACAGAGGGGTGACTTGGTGCACACTATGCCACCCTCCTCCTTAGGGCTTAGGGTCTTCCCCCGTGCTCCCCTATCCACAGTCAGTCCTGCAGGGCTGCACACCTACAGACATAGCATTTGCCCCTTGGTCACTGTCCCTTCAGTCTCTAATTGGTCCCCAGGCCTGACCCAGCCACTGCCCTGGCACATTAAGATGTACTGTGCCTCCCCTGCCTTTCTTGGCCCATCGAGAATCCCCATTGAGGATACTTTCCTAAGTTTATTGAATTTATTAGTGTTCATCTATTTCGCTTTATCTTTACCCCCTTGCCCGGCCCCTCAGAGATCTGCTTGCTGTGCTGGTAGGAGCATCTCCTTGAAAACTCCATAACGTAGTTGCCTCAACACCATGGCCTGTGAGGGGTTGGGGAGTGGGGCTTTTTCCGCAGATGAAACTTAATAGAGAAGTGATAGAGTCCACATAGCTGTCTGGTGAGAGATTCAGTGGGTGACTGCACAGTTTTTGAGCACTCACTGTCAGACTGCCAGGACTATTAATGATGGTCAGAATGCTCTGTGCAAAACGGAGTCGTGGCCATAATTGTATCTGTTCTCACCACACGCCCTTAGGGTCGTCCGTTCGTTCCCTCCTCTCAATCCCTAATGGAGTCCTCCAGCTATCACCCCAAGAATACCGGGTATTTCCCTAGAAAGCAGGGAGCCATGCCGCCCTATTAATGATAGCTAACCATATACTACCTCAATGTTCAAGGATCTTAAATGCATATTAAATTGATATATAATCAGTATTTCCAGATTTTTAGTGGTACTCATTTTTGCTAACATACAGGAAATTTAACTTTTTCCTTTAACATAAGTTTATATTAGTAATTAGTTTATATTTTATTTATACTTGAATTCTACTCTAACAACCATACCGTAGTCATGTTGTCTGGTCCCCATGGATATTGTCTGTCTTTTCTCTTTAAGTTCCATGCCACGTCACTCCCTGAATGCTATTTCGGCCACGAAATCTTTCCTGATTCCTAGAGGCAGACGTAGGTTCCGTGCCTCTTTTCTCTCTGTCTCTCCTCTAGCTCGCTCGTTTTGGCTCTTTCTCACTCTCACTCCTGAGAACTTTGTTTATATCATTCCTGCGGCAGTTAACAGTTTGCTTTCTCTCTTCTACTAGATGATTAGTTCATTGAGGGTGCTCTCCTTGTCTAATTCATCTTTGGGTCTTCAAGAATAGTTGTAGTTGTAGTTTCCGTTTCTATATAATAAATAGTTTAAGATTTGCAAAGTGCATTATAGACATCTCATTTGATCCTTACAACATGCCCGACTTAGGAACTGCTGTTACTGCCATTTTAGAGATGAGAAAACTGAGGCTCAGAAAGTTACCTCGTATATTAAGAATGCCTAACAAATATGGGTTTGTCGAATTAGTTGTACATTGTAAACTTTTATTGGTTGAATTGGAAAAGAGATTATAATGAAAGGTAGAACAGATGGAGCTTGCTTTTCATTTTACCCCAAGTACGAGTTCTGCAAGCTGGGAATCGGGACTGATTTCTCATGGTGAAGTCATTGGACTCTCACCTAATCAATCACACGGTTAGAGGGCACTGGGCTACTTGGTAACTCTGTCACACCTCTCCCTCCCTTTGGTTGCCTTTAAAGGAGTTGGCAAGGATTATTCACATAACGTTTAGTAGACTAGAAAGGAGATTTGGTGTATTATCACATGACAGATTATAGTGGTTCCTTAGCACACACACAAAAAATAAGCTTTTCACGACAGGGAGCCGTCGAATGGTGGATGTCATGGATGTGAACACCCAGAAGGGCATCGAAATGACTATGGCCCAGTGGACCCGCTATTATGAGACTCCAGAGGAAGAGCGTGAGAAACTCTATAATGTCATCAGCCTGGAATTCAGCCACACCAGATTGGAGAACATGGTGCAGAGGCCTACCACGGTAATTTTTTAACCTAACTCTTTCCCTTCCAACAAGTGGCATTAGTAAGAAGGTTGTTCGTTTTTGCAAAATTGATAGCTTTTCCACGAGTGTGCTGCAAAGGACAGAAAGCTTTACCTGGAGATGAAAGCCTTGGGAGCTGGCACCTCTGCCCAAGACAAGGGCACCCGTCCGCACTGAGGCTACCACAGGCCTCGGAAATGGAAGGGTGTTCCCCTTGAGTTCATCCTGTAGTCGAGGAAGTTTTCTTAAAAACTCGGCTTCTTTGGCTCTCAGTTAAGGGGCCAGCTGCTCAAAAAGAAAGCAGTTGAAAAGACAGGGAAGGCCTGGCGAGAAAAGCTGGGTTTAACTAGGACTTGCTCAGAGCTGACGACCAACGGCTCCCAGAAAGACACTGGAGAGGGTTATTTCCTAGAGGAGATCAGATTCCGTTTTGACTGCGCTTCTTCATTTGGGCCCAGAATTTCTTTTTTTATTTTGTGGACGTTGAAGTAAAACTGAGTTGAGGCACAGACTCCACCTTGAAGTGGTACCGCTCGGAGAGCTTGTCACTTTTAAATCCGATTCCACATCACATCACATGATTCTCTTATCTCCCTTCAAATTACTCATACTTTCTGTCGTGTAAAATAATAATTGTTCACCCAGTTATCAGCACATTTAAGAAACGTAAGCATATTTGCATGTTCCAACCCTGTGCAATCCTGTCAAACTCTCACTTTTGCAGAGGTGTCGGGGAGGCTGATGTCATCTTCTCCCATCTTTCCTTTGGCGCAGACAGAGTTGCCAAGGTACTTTGTGGGCTTCTGGTGATACTAGAGCAATGTCCAAAGCATGGAGCTTAGTTTTTGTTTGTCTTTTTAATTGGGTCATCCTCGATCCAGGAGAAAGGGTCGCTAGGAGTAAGAGTTGGTAGCAGAGAACCCAGATGCCACCACTTTAAGAGATACGTTACCCAGAAATCGAGGTTGTAGAATTGAAAAATCAGAAACTTGACTCCCAGGGGCAATGTTCCTGAAGGTATCATTTCAATCTGCTCTTTGTTGGCCTTTGGCTTTTCCCTTGCTCTTGGGGCAGGACATTGAACTGCAGGAGGTATGGAAACATTCCCACATTTGTAATGGAAGTCATTGGGGAAATCATTTATAGCTAACACAGGCATCTCTCCAGTAGTTCCCAGACTTCGCATTTTTCTAAGACAATTGTGAAAGCTCACTGGGGCTTAAAGGAGAACTGGCAGTGCCACATGTTGACTAGCCCAGGAAGAGAGCTGGAATTTTCTTGGATGGGTCACGGGCCCCACGCGTTGTGACGTGGTGACATGGCTCATGAAGTCTAAACCCAGAAATGTGTTCTCTTTCCTAGCGCCTTCCAGGGCAGTGAAATCTGAGTGCCTGTTGTACTGGGAGTTTCAGAAAGTGGCTGTGGAGTCCCTGACTCACAGATTTTCAAGGTTGGAAGGAACTACAGAGGCCATATAGTCCATCTCCAACCTAAGAAAGATGTTTCTAGACAATACATGTGACAAAAAGTCATTCAGCCTTTGTTTGAAAAGACCCAAAAGCGTAGAGGAGCAAGGGAGGTCCACTGTTGTGGGACAGAGCTCCTTCTTTTTCTGGTTCTCTTCCAGTTGGTATGACTGAAAACGGCAAAAAAAAAAAGAGAGAGAGAGAGAGAAAATTAAGTTGTATTAATGTGGGGAATTATAATACAACTTTCTAATTGTTAATGGCTGGAAATTGCTATTAATTGAACCACCTCCCCCAAAAGTCAGAGGTCCCAGATGAAAGAAGTTGTTTGTTGACCTGCCCATGTTAGTCTCACACACCCCTTATTATGAGGTGCCTAGTTTAACTTCCAGAAATAGTTCCTTCTAATTATTTACCCCAGAAAAAAGTATAAACCTGTGGTGTCAATCCTCCCTCCCCTCCAGTGATAGGAAATGAAGAGACCGGAAAAGGAAGGAATGACACGTTGCTATAGAGAGAAGTAACAGTGTTGTCTGGTCATTTCCATGGAATAGCGTTGAAGATGCCACTCTCCCCTGCTTCTTCAGGGCCTTACAATTGCAGTTCAGAGAGCATCCAGTAAAGCGTTCTAGGGTTTGATGCAAATAAGGAATTACCAAAGAAGAGAAACTGGGTTTTGAGGAAAAAAGAATTGGGGGGATAATGTAATACCTTACCCACAGTGGGTTCTCAGTAAATGCCATTGGCTCCCTGAAACAGAAATTATTTTATCCATAACAATAAAATACAGAAGCACAGAATTTAAGAAATGAGTGGGACCTCAGCAGGCATCTATTCTAACATCCAGCCAGCAGCCATCCAGTTTTTCCTTGGAATCCTGAAATGACGGGGGACTCACTGTCTCCTGAGCCCATCCGTTTCATTTTTTGGACAGTTCTCATTATCAGGAAGTTTTTCATAACATTGTCTCAGTTAGCTTCAGTGCTTCTGGATCTGCCGTTTAGGACCAAGTAGAATGAAGGCCAGTACTGCCTGTTCCCAGGTTAGCTTTTCAAACACTCGAAGACGTGTCCTTGAATCTTCTCTTCCTCATAGTAAACAGCCATGCTCCTTCCACTGATCCTTACATGGTGGGGACCCAAGACCCTTCCCAGTGTCATTTGCCTATATGTTCTCCAGCTTATCAATGGCCTGTGTGAGCTGGGGCCCCCAGATACGCATGTAGGGCCCAGGCTACTTGAGACCAGGATAGAGACAGGGACACTGTCCCTTCTCCTGTGTCACCCACGCCCTTCTCCTGTAAGCTTTGCCTCTCTTAATGCAGCTTTCTTCTATCACTTCTCATAGTTTAGTCATTGACCTTGTAGTTCAGTGAGACTCACACCACTCTCTTCAGACAATCTGCTATCTTGCGAAGGTTGGGTTGGTTTTTATTTTTTCCAGCCCAAGTGGCAGACTTTCTTTTCATCCCTGTTGAACTTAATCTTTGTGGATTCGGCCCAGTGTTCTGACCATCCACAGAGTTAGCTGTCCCTTCCAAGTGGGCAAATTTGATAAACTTTTATCCAAGTCACTGACAAAAAAGCAACATAGCCCAGGGCCAAATGATTCCTTGGAGACTTGCTGCCATGTTCACCCCAAACTCCTAGGATCTGGCCATTCCATCCAGTTGTGCCATCATCGAGTCCACCTCTTTCTCACTAGAAAAGCACAAGGTACTTTTTAAACATACCTAGGTAAACTGTGTCTAGAGCATTCAATGATCTGTCAAAATAGGAAACCAGGTGTGGAAGGCCTGTCCTTGGTAAGTCCCGCTGGCTCCTTGGGATTATCACGACCTTTTCTAGGTGACCACTAACCAGCTCTTTAAGGTTATGGGCCTCGAATTTTGCAGGAATTAAAGTCAGACTCATTGCCTGCAGTTTGTAGACAGATGCCAAACACTTTCCTTTTTGCAAAGTGAGAACAGTGTTGTTTTTCCTTCTCTAGTCCTGCAGTGACTGTCCTGTTCTTCGTGACCTTAAGAATATCCTTGACAGTGTCTTCCGCATGTGTGCTTTGACAGTGTGCTTCTGCATGTCCGTCTGATTCTCTGGGGTTGGTCTGTTGGGATATCCCCCCATATGCACAGAGATGGTACCTGGCAGTATAATGGGTCATACAGTTGGTACGTACCACACCGTACCATTTGTCTCCAACCCTACGCCATCAGATCTAGTGTTCTGTGCAGCACAAAATTGTGAAACCATTTAATACGCTTCTGTCCAGTCAGGTGTGTTTTCAGACTCAGGTTAGTGATGGGCTGGATTCGTAGGCCTTGTGTGAAGATTCAGTCTGTGCTGTTCCATCTTAGCAACCTAGCATGCCTAGCAGGTATGTGTCTATTTAGGGAGGGCTACAGTACAAATGTGATTACATTTGAAAACTCAGGTATTTTCCAGTCTTTTTCAGGATAAAAGTATATTCCTAATATAGCAAATATCATTCTAATAAAAATCTCTATGTGACAAAATGATTCCTAAAGCCCAGCAGATAACAAGATAAAATAAATTGGAAGGGCCTGTGGAGCTTAAGTAGGATTTGATATTATTAACTTAATTATTTAATACTTTATTTTTTTAAACATTTTTGCATTTGTTTCCTTGTTTGATATCATCAGCGTCCCTCTGGACCTGACTGGGCCTGCCATTTCACTGGAGTCGGATTTCGCTAGAACAGATTTTTTTCAGAAAACCTATTCAGATCAAAAACTACTTGGCAGTTTCTAGTCTTAGAGAGTTGGCTGGGGACACCGATAGGTTAAGTGACATGGTCATGGCCACACAGTCAGTATGTGTCATAGGCAGGCCTTGGACCCAGGGAGCTCTCTGCCTGACTCTGAGGCTAGCCTGCTCATTCTTATACCAGGCTCTTTTTACTCCCATTTGTACAGATGAAGACCTTGAAGCCCGGAGAAATTTGGATTTGGCCAACCCGACACACTTAGCTTGTGGCAGAGATAGAACTGGCCCCATTTTTTCATTTTATGCTGAATTTATACTGTGAAACTTCAGCTGTCTGTTCGGTATTTTGAATTTTACCTTTGGGTTTGTCTGAACAGCTCTCAGTGACCTTGACCATTAGGCTTTCCTGTGCTTTTTACCTCAGCCAAGCCCTTGGCTCCCTTCACAGCTGTGCCAAGCACACACACTCTGCAGAGCTGTTTTTTGTGTTTTCAAAGCAAAAGGGTATCATATAATAGGAGAAAAGAGTGGCCTACAAAGTTTTCGCATCCCTTCCTAGAAGGTTTTGTTTCAGTCCTTGGTGTTTGTGATCATGATGATGGAAGGATTCGTCTTTATTAGCATTTAATAGTTGGTACTTTGGTACTTGCTGATTGACCTCAATTAAAACAAAGTACCATTTTACTTATTTGCGTCTGTAGTGATGAAGTTTTGGGTTAAGGGTATTATCAGTGGGTTGAGAGAATCCCTATTTCCTTTGGCCTCAACTCCAGATCTGACATTCACTAGCTTCGTGGCCACAGGCAAGTCCCTTAGTCTCTCTCTAAACTACTGCTTCCATCCCAGCATTGTTGGGAGGAAAGGGTGAAAATCAGTGTGAACATTAACCCTAAGTTTCCCTGCTTCTCCTAGGTGGACTTTATTGATTGGGTAGACAACATGTGGCCAAGGCACTTGAAAGAAAGCCAGACAGAGTCCACCAATGCCATCCTGGAGATGCAGTACCCCAAAGTGCAGAAGTAAGTGAAACAACATCCCCCAGATTATGTTGATTGGAGGTGGAACAAGATAAGCAAAAAAGAATTCCATTATATGGGGAAAGGAAGATTTAAAATTTCAAGGAATATCTAATCTAAAAATATGTAGATAAGAAAGATCTCTGTCTAGCAGTTGAGTCACATACAGACTCAGCTTTCTCCCCACTGAAAATGAGAACATGGAGTGACAAGGATGGACATAAATGTTGAGGGGGAAAAGAAACCTAGGGATACAGGGATCCCAAACCAAAGTTTCCAGGGCAAGGCCGCCTGGAATGAATTCACAGACCTAAGCGTTCTTTAAGTCAAAGAGACAAAGATTTATTACAAGCTTTACAGTGGGCACAGGTTCTTAGGGAACCTACAACCATACAAGACTACAGGGGAAAAGTTTAAGTACAAGATTTAGGAGTGAAACCTGTCAATTAGGTGTTTTGGGGTGGGATTAGGGAGTGGTTAAGGTGTGGTTAAGGAATGGTTGGTTCGTAAAGGAACATGCACATTTAGTATCTACTGTGCAGGTGTATTATCCAGAGTTCCCTAAGAAATAACCCAAAGAGGGGATTATTAGAGGTGTAGTTTTTACTGTGAAATGTCACTGAGTTCACTATCGGTTGGGGCTAAAGGGAAATCTCTATATTTTTTCATCTGGTGTCTCGTTAGACAAAATACTATGTCTGGGATACATGTTAGAAAGGTCAGTAAATAGTAAATATGGTTATGACTCAGTGTACTAAGGAAGAAGCAGAGGTAAGTTGAGACATGCTGCCCTTTAGCTAGAGAGAGACTGCCTGAGAGAGAATATGTTTTGAGAACTGGATGTGTTTTGGAATTGGGATTCTGATACAGGCACCCAAGCAGAGGCTATTAGAATTAGGGTCCAAGCACAAGCACCCCATCATGAAGAAGAGGATGGTGTTATCATCGGAAACTCCTCCAGCGGTTGTGATCAAGGATGTCGGGGCAGGGACTAAACTGAGGAAAGGAAGTCAGTAATCAATAAACATTTATTAAGCATCTGCTGTATGCTGAGCTCTAGAAAGTCAGACAGAAAGGTCACAGTCCCCGTCAAGAAGCTTGTGTTCTGTTGAGAGAAATATTGTGTACGTGTGCGCGTGCGTGTGTGTGAGTGTGTACTCAAAGTAAATACAAGGCAATTGGGGAAGGGGGAGAGGAGGCAGGAGCCCCCAGGAACAACTGCTCCTTACATGGGTGTAAAGGCTTTCTTATTCCCCCCCACAGCAAAACTCCTTTGGGAATTTTTATGTTCTGGAGTCCTATAGGTTTAATTTTTCTGTTAGAACTTTGTAGGACAGTTGAAACTCTCAAAAGGAGGATCACAGGATTTCCTCAATGTTTTCCAGGATCCACCCCCCTTTCATACATTGACCCATGTCCAAGCTTACTAATCTTTTCCTGATGCTTGGGTTTTTCTTATCTGCTTGTTGAACTGAAAATTCAAACTTCTCTTTGGAAAATTAGGTTGTAAGTGTATGCTCTTCATCCAGATGGAGACTCTGGTGCCTTCAGCCTACATGCTTTATAGAAGATGCCTTTGGCAAAGTTTAATGACATTTTGGCTTTATGAGATGTTACATCTTTTATTGTCCTGATTTGTCTCCTCCTTTGGGGCCAGGTACTGTCTCATGAGCGTCCGGGGCTGCTACACAGACTTTCACGTGGACTTCGGTGGCACCTCTGTGTGGTACCACATACACCAAGGGGGAAAGGTACAGTGCCATCTATGGCAAGATCTTTGTGTTGGGATTCAAGGTTAAGGATTGTATCAGTTAGTCTGAATGCTGGCACATTTGAGTCATTCTAGAAAATAAATGCATATAGCATAACTGTTTTGGTGGAGAGAGTGCTATCATAAGAATCTTTGGCTAGAGTTTGGTGAGGACTGGAATTCCTTTAGGCAGCAGCACACACAAAGTTACCCACCTTGGAAGGGTTCTAGAGCCCCTGCTTTGCTGGGGTGTTCTCCACCCCAAGCCAAGGAAGACGGAAGGCCAAAGACTGTGGATGAGAGAGCAAGTTTTTCTTGTACAGCGAGATTCCTTAGTAGCATCTGCAAGGAAATTTCCAAACCATTCTGGGTGGAGACATGATGAAATAGGAGAATACACAGTTGTGTCTGTTGCCATAATTCAGCTAACATTGAACACCCGCTTTGTGCAAGGTGAGAGTCCAGGTGGCAGAGTGGGCAAGGTGCCAGACTCAAGTCAGCAAAGCCTAGATTCAAGTCCTGCCTGTACATTCTGAGCCAGTCCTTAACCTCTTTGTACCCCAGTGCTTGTGCTCTCACTTGCTCTTGTGAGCTTGCTCTCTGGCTCTCCCTTTCCCCCTCCCCCTTCCCTCTCTCTCTTTCTCTCTCTTCCCCCCTTCCTCTCTCTTCCCCCCTGCCTCTCTCCCTCCCTCTTCTCTCCCCTTTATCTCTCTTCCCTCCCTTCCTCTCTCCCTCCCTCCTCTCTCCCCTCTCTTTCTCTTCTCTCTCTCTCTTTCTCAGGGTTAAGTGACTTGCCTAGGGTCACACAGCTAGTAAGTATCTGAGGCTGGATTTGAATTCAAATCCTTGTGACTCCAGGACTGGTGCTCTGTTCATTGCACGACCTAGCTACCCCACTCCTCAGCTCTCTTAAGACTCTAAGTTATTGAGAAAAAGAGTGTGTTAAGCATTGGGGCAGAGAGATAAATGGGAGTCTCTACCCTCAAGGAACCTCTCTTACACTGTGAGCTAAAAGCAATTGATAAATGCAATAAATTTATATTCAGATTCACCTCTGGACTGTAGAGACATCCATTTGAAATTTGATCCAGTCTGCTGTTCTTTTGTCCATTTTTCAAAGATTGGCAATCACCCACAGTGATCCTAGGGCCTGGCATCTTCCTGTGGCATAGCATGCTGATTAAGACAAGCGAAGGGGAGAGGCCGGGGACCTGAGTCCAGATCCCTTCTCTGGTGCCCCCTCCCAAGGGAACACTGGCCAAGTCACTTCACCTCCTGGTCTTCAGTTTGCCTGTCTGTAAAATGAGGGGGTTTGATTAATAGCCTTGGAGGGCCCTTCCAGCTCTAGCTCTCAGGTCCAGTCGTGCGATTGAAGACCTATGACTTCATTCTGTCTTCTGCTAGAAGTGAAGTAGAGGGTGCCATGCACGGGTCTGGCAGGAAAGAGCAGTCTTGGGTTGAAAAGCCGCATGTTTTAAAATTAAGGTCTTGAGCCCAAGCTACCATTACTTCATATAGGGAGTTAGTCTATCGAGGATCCTATCAATGACCGTTCACAGACTGAAGTTTTTCCCTCCCAGGTCTTCTGGCTCATACCACCCACGGCCCAAAACCTGGAACTGTATGAGAATTGGCTGCTGTCGGGGAAACAGGGAGACATCTTCCTGGGTGACCGTGTGTCAGAATGCCAGCGCATCGAGCTCAAGCAGGGATACACTTTTGTCATCCCCTCAGGTAAGCAGAGAAGATAAAGCCGCCCTTGCCTTCCCTTGAACCCAGAGATCGCTGAGGCAATGTTGACTGTGCACAAGCATGTGACGTAGGTAGTGAGGCTCCTGAACGTGGATGGACTTCCACTGACACACTACATTCAACACGTTCCCACGAGTGGTTATTTAGCTTCATCGCCCTGTCCCTAAGCCTTCTTGACCTTGTTTGTGTTGTGTACAAAATGAATTCTTTCTTCTGTTCTCTTTTAACTGCATGGCAGTAGTCAGTGTATCTAATGTTAATTTGGTTTTGCCCTCTTGATTATGCATCCTTCCTTTTAAATCTTCCCATGTTTCTTTTAATTCTTCATATTTATTGTTTCCTATGGTGCAGTAATTATATTTCATTAGCATATCATAATTCATTTTTAAGTGGTTCTCATTTTATTTTTTTTGGTCTTAAAAACTCCACCTTCTCTCCCTCTTTCCATTGAAAAAAGAAAGGAAAAGCAAAAAACACTCGTAATAACTGTACATTGTCAAGCAAAACAAATTCCCAGCTTCCTTAGCTGTGCCCCCAAACTAGAAGTCACAGTCTGTCACCTCTGTCAGGAGGCGAGTCCGTGTTTCATCCTGAATCCTCTGAAATCGTAGTTGTTCATGGTGTCGACCGTAGTCCTGAAGACTTTCAGAGGTGCTTGTCTTTATGACGTTGTTACTGTATAAATTGTTCTCCTGCTCGTACCATTTTACTCTGCGTTGATTCCTACGAGTCTTCCTAGGTTTCTCTGAAACTATGCCCGTCATCCTGTCTTAGAGCACAGTTAGATTCCACTAGATACATTTACCATTCCCCATTCTATGAGCATCCGATTTACTTCCAGTCTTTTTGCACAGCTGTGTCTGTCTTTCCTGCTAGTAATCTCCTTAGGGCAGACAGCCAGTAACGAGCCCACTGGGCCAAGGGGTGTGGAAATGCTCATCATTTTTACTCTGGAATTCTAGAGAGCCGGGGTTTAAGGCCTTAGAGTATAAGCCTGTCATAAAGCACAAAGTAAGCACTTAATAAATGTTTTTCCATTCCTTCACTCCCAATATGACTTGATAAGTATATTAGAGAATTAGAAAACAAATTGATGCTTGAAGTTTGAAGCAGGAACTTTTTGCAAACCAGAGGAAGAAGACTTTCTGGAGGAGGCAGTCCTTTAATCGGGCTTTAAAACATGGGCAGAGGTGGTTCAGGGGAAGATGGGCTGGGGAAGGGCCTCGTAGTCTGCAGAAACCGCCTGAAGAGGTTCGTCAAGGCGGAAGAGCCTCATGTGGATGTGTGTAGGAGGCTTAGCCTTTCCATCTGGCTGGTTTGTGGATTGTGTGAGGAGAGATGGGGCAGATGGGGCTCTGGCTTCAGGTAGTGGAGTCTGGACTGGACTCAGGATAGGCCCTCGGGAGCCTGGGAAGCCTTTTGAGCAGAGGAGTGACTTGGCCAGGTCTTTTTGGACAGAAAGATTCTTCAGGAAGCATGTGACAGGCATTTCGTGGGGAGAGAAAGGAGGGCAAGGAAGGGACAAACCTCGAAGGGAGCTGTTGAAGGTTTCCAGGCAGGTGGTCATGAGTTCTGAGCTTGGGTATTGGCAAAGTTTGGGCCAGGTGTTCAAGACATTTCCATGGTATTGGCCCTCCTGAGCAAGGTAGTTGGAGGGAGTGGGGATTGGAGAAGGGTGGTTCTCTTTTTCTACCACTCCTCCAAAGAAGTGGTGAAAATGGAGCAGGACTCGCCCAGGAGGAAGGCCAGAGGATCACAGTGAAGAGGATCAGGCTAGAATTGGGGGGAGAGCTTGTCACTTCTTCTCCAAGAGAATCCTTCTCTAACTTGAGACATTGTTGGTTCTCCTACCTCTTTAGGCTGGATTCATGCAGTGTACACCCCCACAGACACATTAGTGTTTGGGGGCAACTTTTTGCACAGTTTTAACATCCCCATGCAGCTCAAAATCTACAACATTGAAGATCGGACACGGGTAAGTAGCAGTGACTAAAGATTTGTGAACCTTTTACTCTCAGGTCTTTAGTTTGTATTTTAGCACCTCGGAAAAAGCAAAGAAGTTAAGCTTTTTAGCCACACCCATGTGTCCTTGCTGTTTTCTGAGGTCCTGGGTTTCTCATCCCTTACTAGCAGTGAACGGCTAGGAATCTTTGGGCCGCTTTTAGACCATTTTCTTTTCCTGTGAATCTTTCATTTTTATATATGCTGGTAAACAGTATTTGAATTTTTAAAAAGATATCTTTGTTGTTCTAATAGTTTGACCCAGTAGGGTTTGACATCCTTGCATTTGTGTGCCTGTTGTCTTCATTAACCACGTCACGGGTTCCATACCTCTTAATCCAGTTATCTCCATTTGTATCACATTCACTGACAAATTTGTGCTGACATTAAGACACAAACCCAAATAAATGGAATGCTAAAACTGAATAGGCAGACCTTGGGTTCAGCCTGAACACAGAAACGAAATCATTGCGTTCTTGAAGCACCGATGTTGTTGCGGAATATCCTGTTCCTTGTAGGATTCAGACATAATAGGAAGTGCCGTATTGGATGAATTCAAGTTGCAAATGTTCTTAAAGTTAAGTGGCAGTAATCCAGTTAAGTCATGATGAAAGAAATTACAAAAAGTAAAAATGTGGAGGTGAAGCTGTGGAGGACAGTGATTGGCAATAGAAACAGTGTAGTTTATTTCATAGTAGAAATGAAGTTAGATCATAATTCCCTTTCTTTCTCTGGGCCTCAGTTTACCCCTCTTTAAAGTGAGGAGTTGGACTAGATGACCTAAGGTCCTTTCTAGCTCTAATTTGGACCCTGTGATCCTATAACCAAAGGCCCAAACCAGGGTAGATTTCTTCTCTGTGTTTCCTTTCTATCAAGGCTCCAGTAATTTGTAGCTTCCTGGATTGCAAATTGGCTGACAGAGAGGAGTCACTTCTCCATCTTTCTGTGGCGTTGCAGTTGAGAGGAAAGCAGATTTTTCCTTACAGTACCTAAAGCCAAGAACCTCCTTTGAGTCTTGGAAGTTTTCAAGTATACTTTCTAATTGACTGAACAGGTTCATGAGCATTGGTCCAATCCTAGAATCTATAAACAAAAATCCCTGTCCAACACCCTGCCACACTGGACCATCTCTGCATAACCAGTCGACTCCTCCCAGCACAGCCAAGGCAGAACTATTTCTGTTCTCCAGATCATCCTTTGTGGACCAGGAGTGAGCAAAGTGTGCTCATCTGCTCCTTAGGTACCTATAGAGTAACCGGCAGCTCTTTGAGGACCGTCCCCATCTGGCTTTTGTCTTCTAGTCCCCTGTGCCTTGTCCTTAGTGGGTACTTCACAGTGGCTTGAATGGATGTGAATCTACTTTGTGAAGCTTATGAGAAAGCAGCTAACTCTACATAAAAGTTCTTTGAAAAGGAGAAAATGTAATTGAAATGCCTAGCCTGTGTCCAGAAGCCGCTGCCTGGGTAGCTCAGGCATTAAGGCTCTTCTAGGCACGACTCCATTTCTCACTCCACTGGAGTTGAGGCTGCGATCCTTGGAAGTCACTAACCGGAGAAGAGGAGTTGTTCTTCCTTTATAGGTCACCAATTTCCATGCAGTTTTGTCACTGCTGTTCGGTCTGGTGTTTTACAGTGACAGTGAAACACTGTGATGGGGCAGGTCAATCCTAAATCATTCTCTTGAGCACCAGCTTAAAAACTTGAATGTTGAATGCTCATGTCCTCTCCTTTCTTCCTATATTACCCACATTCCTAAGACCCCTCAAACAAAGTCCAAGAATTAATGGATTTTGGAAACTATCACTTTAACCAGTAGAGAAAGACAAACCTCCCTTCCTGATTCCTGTTCATTCCTGTCTTTTTACCAAAGCTAAAGGCATGTGATCTAAAAGGGAAGGGATAGGATCTGGGAAGGCTCTTAGCCTCAGAGCAGTAAAGTAAACGGCACTTTAGAGCATGACTTTCCTCTGAGGGCTGCACAGTCCTGGGTTGATCCCTCTTTGTCCAGGGATCACCTCAACTGCCTGGAAAAGGCTGCCCGGCTCCTTGCTTTACCTGTGCTTACAGAGTTCTCCATTCAACCCAGAAGGAGATTTGGAAATTCTTGGGATGTCTAGATTCAAAACAGCTTCTCCAATATGTGGTTGAATTCTCTATTGCACAGGACAGCAGGAAGCAGTCTCAGTGGGGTACAGGTCCTCACACAGCCGGTGGCTTCCCTTCACAGATGGCATGCACGCTCCTCATTCTGGTTACTGGTCGGATTCTTTAGTTAGAGCAGGCCAGTCTTCTTGGGGAGCCAGGGAGAAAGCCATGGTTGATTACAGCCAGAGATCACTGGTGTTTGTGCACATACAGGTAGCTTGTTACAGGCAGAGATCCACATCTGACACGACAAGTTGGCCCTGCCCTATCACCCTTTTCTGCTTCAAGGTTCAGTGCCATTCAACACCTGGCGCCTACTACCCTAAGGCGCCTACTACCCTAAGCACCTACTGTGTGCAGGGTACCATGGCCAGGCTCAGGACTTTCACGTCATCCAAACAGATCCCTGCCCCTCAAGAAGCTTACATGCCAGTTCTCAAAGAACAGATCTTATCCTGAGGATTCTCTTCTCTTAAGGGATTGGGTCCCAGAACAATTTTCTGAATTGGATAGCTGTCTTTGTCTAATAGATTTGTCCTATATTCCAAATGCAGAAAATTTTTTATTAGATTTCTTTTTTTAATTCTCCACTTGACTAAGTCAGGAATTAACAGCCTATTTCCCTTATGAGTTCTGAGTTGCCTTTCTGAGCACCAGGTTTCTGTGGTGATAGTTTTCTCAATAAGGCTGACTTCCCTAGGATGATGAAGCCACATCTTCCGTGGGATCGTAGAATTTAGCTGGAAGGTGGTTAGTCCACCTAGGCCAAACCTTTCATTTTTTTCAGGGGAGAAAAGTGATGGAACCATGGCTAATTACATTACTCAGAATGATTGGTTTCTTTGGAATTGAAGTATCGGTTTATTCTGCTTATTGCCCCGTCTCCATGTAGGTCCCAAATAAGTTCCGTTATCCATTCTACTATGAGATGTGTTGGTACGTGTTGGAGCGTTATGTCTACTGCATCACCAACCGCTCCCACCTGACCAAGGATTTCCAGAAAGAATCCCTCAGCATGGGTGAGTACTTGACTCGACTCTCTCTTCTCCATTCTTTGAAACCAAATCATTTCCTCCTCTTGTAGTCTTTAGGGAGTAGTGGGAATTCAGAAGACTCCGCTTCCTGGAGTTGTATTTCTGGCCTGATTCCTATGAGCACCAGAATGCGTCCTGTGGTAAGGAGGATGGCCCCCCTCTGCTCCTTCCATTGTGGGCTCTCAGGAGCACTTCCAGGCTGTCCAGAGTAGCTGCGCACACTTCTTTGTCCTGGCTTGCTGTCCTGGAGGCTTCATCGCTCAGCCTCAGCCTTATTAGAAAGGTGGGGGGTGGGGCCTGTTTTGTTCCCTGTGGATGTTTTCGTAGATGAATGTTGAGTCTGGTCTGTTCCATTGCCTAAAGAATGCACTTGCTAGACTCTTCGGTGTCTCAAAAGAAAGAGAAATCAACACTGTAATATCCAAAGGACCTTTTTTTTTTCCTGTGGAATTTCCACCCTACAGGCATGTTGTCTTGGCATTTTCCTACGTTTTTGGGGAATTCCCTGTGCATGCAGGTGGCCTGCCACTCTGCAGCCTGTCATCTCATTTCTCAGGATGCTGAAAACTTTCAAGGCTTCTCCAAGGTCCCAAGGCCTGTCCGTGCCAGGGGCAGGACTTGCACTCAGGACACCTCATCTCTGCCACCCTATCTTGTAGTGTCTACACAATTCCTTACAAAGCATCCATCCCTCTTCAAAATTCTTCACTTCCTTCTGACATCCAAGAGCTTCCATGTCCTGTTATAGAATTCATATACCAAATCTGGGTTATTTCTTTTAGTCTTTGGCTCATCCTTTTTCTCAGGTTTCACAACTACGGATCAGTTATTTATTACCAAAAGAGTTAGCTTTCCTCAGATTTTCCTGCCTCGTACTTACGGGCAGCGACCGTCCCACTGATCGTATTTGCACCCCCAACACCTGACATGCTTCCTGGTACAAAGTAGGTGCTTAATAACTGCTTCTAGGCACACAGGCAGCTTTGGCATCACTCACTGCCACTAGCAAGGCTCAGCGGTGGTCATGGGTGGTACTGGTAGCCCTGAGTGGCAAGAGGAAAGCAGAAGGAGCCATGGAGAAGAGAAAAGCAGATCTGGGAGCATGAGCGGGGCAAGGGAAAAGCAAATAAATTTCTGTGTAGTGGGGTGTGCTAGAATTTTACCAGAAATCCTCTTCATTTCCTTGGGAACTTTTATTTGCTGTAGAGAAACATTTCCTCAGCGTCCTACCTAGAAGTGAGTTTTCAGACTGTGAAAAGTAGGACAGAAATGACTGATAGAGGGCTATGACAAGAGAAGGAGCTGCCAGCAGCCTTCCAGGAACTGTTTACTGGCACCAGACAAAATGCATCCCAAGGACTGCTGAAGACCTTGGGCCGTCAGTGATAGCCTGGAGAAGTGGGCATGATGCCGCAGGCCCACAGGGCAACCAAGAATTCCAGCGTTTCCGATTGAAGAAGGGGAATTCTTCACGTTATGGACCAGTGAGCTTTACTTGGTGACAGAGGGAGCAGTCTATGAGCATTTCAAAAGAGAGTTCTCTGGTAATCATTAAGAGCCAGTATATGTTAATCGGGAAAAAGATTCCAAATTATGTTTTTTATTTTTGATCAGGTTTATAAAACCAGGAGATCGAGGCAGTGGAATATGCATCGAAAACAGCATTCCTGGATTTGTAACAAGGCATTTGACAATTTTGTCATTGCAGTCCCTTGGGCAGCGTAGAGAGACACAGGCTGTTGAATGAATCCCAAAGGGTTATGGTTAATGGACATCCAAGTCTGGAAGGTTCTCTTTCATGAAGGGTCCAAGACGAAATTTAATAGGGGCAATTGTAAAATCTCAATCTCGTGACATTGATTTTCAAACTCGGTGAAAGCTAGCAAACAATCATTTGATGCTCACCACAATGCTGGGGGAAGGGGGTACTCTTTATTATCCCTATTTTACGGGTGAGGAAACTGAGGCAAATAGAGGATAAGTGATTTGTCCAGGGTCACTCAGCTAATGGGTGAAACTAGATTTTCACTCAGATCTCCCCAGCTCCAGGACTGGTGCTCCACCCACTGCATCCAGCCCCACTTGCAGCAGTTTGCGTGGAAAAGATCAGGTGATTTTGAGCAGAGTGTAGTTCACTGCAAGTTGACGCAGCCACAAGGCCACCGGAGGCTCCCTGACGCTCCTTCTGCCTGGCGAGAGGCTCGTTGAGTGCGCCTTGGCCAGCGAGAAGGCCGGCCGTGGTGAGCAGAGCCTGAAAGCTGCACCTTGCCGGACTCAGAGCTTGTAGGGGGAGCACAGTAGCTCTCTACAGGTGGGGGAGGGGGTTAGAATTGGCTTTTTGGTTTATTTGGCCCCAGAGGCAGAACTACGAACCCCCAGTGGAAGCTAAAAGCATTTCTGGGAGACAGAAGGTCCACAGGCTGCCATGGAGAGGCGCTTAGTGCTTTCTTTTCCTTGTTCATGGAGGTCAGTCAGTCAGCAAGTATTTATTAAGCACCTACTGTGTGCAAGGCATTGGGAATCAAAGTACAAAAACGGAAATAATTCCTGCTCACAACAAACAGACACCCTGATACATATAAGAGTATCTACAGTATAAAGTGAGTGAATATGAGCACATCATGTATGACCTATGTGAAATGGTTTTCCCTCCAGGGGAGGGGAACAGTGAATTTGGAACTCCGGATTTTAAAAAAATGAATTTTAAAATTTGTTTTTACATGTAAACGGGAAAAAATAAAAAATTATTCAGAAAAATATGTGCATATATATATAATAAGACACATGTATCACAGTGCTATATTATACACACATTTTATTATGTATATGTACACATACACAGTAACTTTATAAGTTGACAAATAATTACTCCTAAACCGTCTTGTATTTTAATGTTATGCATATAATATATGTGTATTACGCATATTATATACGTGTATGTGTGTGTGTAGTGTCCAAAAGTCTTAGTGTGGTTTTAAACCTTAGTAGTTTGAAATAATGTTTGATGCTTCAGCTTTCTTCTTCCTAAGACTTCAGCTGTTTATGTCCTGTAGCCACTTACCAATTGCAGAATGGCCCTTATTCTTCTAAATTTGAACCGGTTCCCTATGTATCTTAAAAATTAGAGCTTTATTACCTTGAGACTGCAGTGTGGCTTTGGACTAAGACTTGTATGTATTTATTAACTTATAATAAAATGCACAAATCGACCAGTAAAACTGCAAACTTTTAAATTAATTTTATGTTACTAAACATGGATGTGTCATATAGAATAAATACAAGCTTGTGTGAGAAGGAGGGAGGGCACAAGCATATGTAGGTCTGAGGATCAGGAAAGGTTTCACACTGAAAGCGGTGCCCGGGCTACACCCTAGAGGAAGAGAGGGACCCTCTGAGGTGGAGGTGACGAGGTACGCTGTAGGCATGGGGGACACTGGCGAAAGTCACAGAGATGGTAGAGAGAGGATGAGGCTCAGAGAGAAGGCCAGTTTGTCTGTTACAGAATATAGTACACAGACAGGGTGGCAGCAAGCCACAAAAGGCTTTAAAAAAGTAAGCAGTTTACATTTTGTGCTAGAGGCAATAAGAAGCCACTAGAGTTGGTTGAGTAGTAGAGTCCCATGGTCAGAGCTGAGCCTCAGGGCAGGGGTCGGGTGAAAGAAGGGGAGCCTCGAGGCTGGGACACCAGTGGGGAAGCCCTTGGTCTGGGGAGAAGTGATGAGAGACACTATTAGGGTGTTAGCTGTGTGCATGAAGAGAAGGAAGTGGAGGTGAGAAATGGGAGAGTAGACATGGAGAGATTGGTCTGCTGATTGGATTCACACAGTAAAGGGAGCGTCAGGGGTCAAAGACAATGCCAGGATTACAATGGAAGGGAGACTGGTGCCATCAACAGAAGCAGGCAAGTTGAGAAGAGGATTCAGATTTAGAGAGAAAGATGGTGAGTCGAGTTTTAGATGGGTCAAGTCTAAGATCTCTCCCAGACATAGTGTTTGAAATGTCCAATAAATAATAGGGGCTTTGGGACCGAAGTTTGGGGGAGAGACTTGGGCCGGCTATGCCAATCTGAGAGTCGTCTTCACAGAGGTGGTGGTTGGCCCTCTCTGTGGGAGCTGATCATCGTCATATCTTACTGTTACGAAGAAAGAGATTAGAGGAAGGGAAACAAAGAAGGACCAGACAGAACTTTGGATGGATCTCCATGGTTGGGGGAGAGGCTGTGGATTACAAGCCAGCAGAGGAGACCGAGAAGCAGCAGTTAGATAGGTTGAAGGCAAACCCAGAGAGGCAAGTATGTCTGAGAAGAAGGGCCACAGATGCCGCCGATAGGTTGATAAGGAATAGATCACCAGAAAGTTTGGGATGGCTCCTGTGGGAAAAGAGACAGGGAATTAGGGAAGAATCAAATGATTGAGTTGCTGCTGAGAGAGCTTAGTTGAGGTTGGATAAATGAATTTATAATGTAAATGTCCAGCACAGCGAGACTTTCCCAGGTTCATTCACTGGCTTGTCACGTACAGAAGGAAGCTGAAGTTTGGACAAAGAAGGGTAGCAGCAGTACAGAGGTTCAAAAGCTGAGGACAACAGAGACCTGAAATGGCTATCAGGTTCAGTTTGGAGAGGAGCAAAAGTGAAGTCAAAACAGAAGTAAATGGTCTGAGAAAGTACTGGGGGCTGAAGGGAAGGGTGAAGATTAGGTTTAGGAGGAGAAGCCCAGGGTGAGGCAGAAGGCCAGGAGGGCAGTGGTCTGGTATGGATACAGTTGAGTTCCCACTGAAGGTGGTGGAACCCTTGTAGTGGCCTGATCCAGCATGGGATCCTCCCTGTGTGGGGCTGAGGGGCGTGAAGGAAGAGGAAATGGGGAGGGAGGGAGGTCTCCCTCACCCAGAGGCCCAAGAAGTGTTTGTTCAGGACAGGATGCAGCACATTCCTGCTCAGGTCCAGGGTTGTAGCAGACCTTGGCGTCCCTTCCAAGCCATATGCCCTGGAATTCTGAAAAGAGAGATTCAGCTTTAATATAAACCGACCTACCGAACTCACTTTGTCTCAAAATGCAAGCCTTTAGGCCATCATAACCTCAGTGTCTCTCCCATGTTAACTTTTACATGGGATCCCCTAAAGCACTATCTTGTGTTCTTATTCTGTTTTCTTCTCTGCTTCTGCAGATTTGGAGTTAAACGGTTTAGAGTCTGGAAGCGTAGACGAGGAGGCTTCAGAGAAGGAGCCGAGGCGCCTGAGCAGCCGACGCTCCGTCCTCACCAGCCCCGTGGCCAACGGAGTCAATGTGGATTACGATGGGCTGGGCAAGACCTGTAGGAACCTGCCAGGGCTGAAGAGAACCTTGTCGGTGGACTCATCTTCAGAATCCGGCCGGAGCTCCCACAACGGTCAAGTGTGGGATCCTCAGTGTAGCCCCCGGAAGGACAAGCAGATTCACCTAACTCATTTTGAGCTAGAAGGTCTCCGGTGCCTTGTGGATAAGCTAGAGTCACTGCCATTACATAAGAAATGTGTCCCAACGGGGATCGAAGACGAAGACGCTCTCATTGCTGATGTCAAGGTGAGGCCCCTGTTCCGCACGGGACGACAGGCCGAGCGGACCAACGTCCGAGGAAGGGCCAGTGGTGGTGCCTGGCTTCTGGGCCGGAGGAGAAGTGAAAGAGGAGGGGGGAGGAGAGTGATGGGAGGTATGGTATAGGGGCATCTTGCAGAGTTTTGAGAGCTTCTAGGTTTCTCTTGATACTGTTATTTGTAGCATCTTTCTATGGATTCCTGACCCGTGCCATCTTGTACAAGTACTTTTAGACCTTGTTGATGTGGTATCAGAGTACCAGGCAGACTTTGGTGAGATTTAAGCAAGGCTTAGTCTGTCTATCCCTGCTTCATCAACCTTGGTCAACAAAAAGATTGCATGCTCAGTAAAGGAAGTTTTTATTTGAAATCTGTTAGATTTCATTTCAAAGAAGCCATTTGAAAAACAGTAGCCATTAAGAGAAATAGATTGGATTTCAGGTTAAAGTTAAAAAGTTACTCCTTTTCCTAGAAACTGTGACAGGTTTATCACTAAAAAGTAGACTCTGCTGATATAATTTAGCTGTCGAGAATTTTATCAAGAAGTAAAGGGCTATACTAGACTTAAGCCATATGTGTGGCACCTGTGACCGCTGAGTGTGCTCTTCTAGCAAACAGAGAAAGGTAACAGAAGTGTCCAGATTGTCACTTGGAACTTTAGCCAAGCCTAGCCTGAGCCGGCAGGCCTCTCTCCCTGGTGAGTTATTGCTGTTTAGAGCGCTGTCTGTCTTGGGATCAGACAGTGCTTATGTCACACTTGAAAACCAGAAAGGGATAACTTTTGCTGCTCTTCATTAACCTTAGACTCTTCTCACACGGATAAAAGGACTTCGGGCCCTTTCTGGAGACTCAGATTTAAGCTACCCTAATAAAACAGGCCCTCATTCATCCTGCGAAACATTTCTAGAACCTTTGTTTCATTCCTTTGTAAAAGTGTCTGTTCACCTCCCTACCTCCTGAGTCCTTTGGATTCTCTGAAGGACTCTTGACATCTTCTTTAGCCAATTGAAAGGGCTTGTTCTACATTTTCTTGGGTTGCCACGAAGAACAAATCTCGCTTGATTACTTCTAACCTTACCTATTCTTAAACTTGAGTATCTGTTGATATTTTCCAGTGGACAAGGTTATAGTAAATTATAACCCATCTTAATACAGTAGCAAGGTTCCTTACATGGTATATTTGGTATACTCTTCTATATCTGGAATCCTTTGGCCTATTACACATGTCCTCATTTACATCTATCTCCCAAAAAAAGGAAAATTTCCCAGGAATATATGAGTAATCTGAAACTCAGTCTTTTTTTAAAAAATTTTTTTAGTAAATACTTTCATTATATGAACATCAAAGGCCAAAGAAATTTTTAAAAGTTATTCCAGAAGAAAATACGAAGACATGAATAACTACAAAGGAAACGAAATCTTTAGGGATTCATTTCCAGTTTCTAATAAGTGTGGTAAATGTCCTGTAGATCTTTTCAACTTGTGTAAGAACTTATAAGAAATAGTTTCGGATTGAACTAAAGCAGGGTGGATTAAATTTTCCTACTTAGTACTCTTCCATCTACCATTTCGGATTCACTTTTCTTTTGGCCATCTACATGCAGCTAAGAGGCCTCCTTTCTTCTGCCGTCTCAGGGAGGATACTTCCCAGCTCAGGGATGGCATCTGTCTCCCTCCGTTGAAGACTAGATTGTAATTTCATTTCATAACCAATGGGTGAAATTGAGGAGAAGGTAGAAGACAAGCTGAGCGGCCAGAGAAAGAAGCATGGGAGAAGTTGAGGTCAGAAGGGCAAGGTCCTCATTTCAGGAGGGGAAGCATGTGGACATGTAGAAGGGCTTGGGGATCAGAAGGGGCCCCAGTGCCTTGCTGTTGGTGAGCACCTTCCTCGCGTCACCTGTAAGCTAGGTCAGCTCAGCATCAGAGAGGTGAGGAATGCAGAATGTTATCCTGACATGGGATAAGAGCCTCCAGAATTCCACACAGCTTGAGTTGTGGGAGGATTCATTTGAGGTTAGTTCCTAGTTTCATTACTATACCCGACTGAACCATCTTTTACCAAGATTCTAAACCTGCTTACTGTTCATTGTGTTCATCACTTCTTGAGGCACCCACCAAGCCACCCAACACTTACTAAGCACTGACCATGTACCAGGCACAGGCTAAGTCGTGGGGATCCAAAGAAAGGCACAAGCAACCCAGGCTCTCAAAGGATTCCCATCAAAGTGAGAGCACACAGCACAGAAACACCTGAGTCCACAGAAGATCTATGCCAGCTAAATTGGAGGCAGTCTTAGAGGGAAGGCCCTGGCATTGAGAGGGGCCAGGAAAGGGGAGATTTGAACTGAGACTGGCAGGAATCCAGGGGGTGGAGATGAGGAGGAAGAACATTCCAGGCAAAAGGACACAGTCAGAAGATGGAGTGTCTTGTTTAAGGACCAGCAGGGAGGCCAGAGTCACTGGGAGAGTAAGAAGGAAGAAGTCTGGTGGGGTGGGAACAGCCCAGGTGGTGAAGAGCTTTCAGAGCCAAACAGGATTTTATATTTGATACCGGCCAGAATAGGGAGCCATTAGAATTGAATGAATAGGGGAATCACACGGTCAGACCTAAACCTTAGGAAGTCAGAACATTCTCATGGTGGGTCACTGTATAATTTGAAGGCGTTTCGTCCGTGCAGTAATCATATCATGGAGTTGGGAGGGAGGAGGGTTCTGGAGGCAAAGGAGAAAACTTAGGCCCAGAGAGGAGCATCGACTCGCCTTAGGACCCACAGCTAGCTAGTGTCTCAAAGGCGATCCCTCGTCCTATGTTCTCAGCCCAGCTGTGCTGGCTAAGACATGACCACGTCGGCTTCTGCTGACAGTGTGGACATTGTGTGTGCCCAGGTAACCTTGAGAGTGTTCTTCAAACTTCTTTGTAAAATTTCTCAATTCCTGTCTCACAGGCCCTTTGGGTCTGGCTACTATTAGGTTTCTTAACTCTTAGATTCTGTAGATTCAAATAAACTTTTCTTGCACAGTCACTGCCCTCCCTTAGAATGTTAAAGAGATCTATTGAAATAAATTATGAGCAAAGGAAAACCAATTTTATAATCTTCTGGAAGAAGAGAATGGTTCATGACATATTTTGTTGGGTTTTGTTTTATTTTTTAAAGTCAGTAAAATCCCTCGAGTGGTTCATCAGCATGGTCACATATCATCATTGCTAGTCCCTGAAAAGCTAGTGTTGAGACCTACCATAAAATCTCTCTGGGCCTCAGTTTCCTCATCTGCCAAGTAAGGAAGTAGGACCACTTGATCTCAAAGGCCCCTTCCGGCTCTAAATCATGACTACGTATTCTTTTACCTAATACACCCAAAGGGGTTAAGAGTCATAGAAGCAAAATAAGGTTAGGTTGAGATCCAAGGTAGGCCACGCAGAGATGTGTGACCATGGTTCACAAAAAGCCAGGAAAGGGCATCCTAGGAAATCAGCAGGGGATCTGCTGCCTCTCAGTGTAGGAAGGGTGGAAGGCTGATGAAGAATTCCCAGGTGCTGGTTTCTGTCACGTGGCAAACACAGGTGTCAGAAGATCAGGGCTTAAAATGGTGGGGAGTACAGGGTAGGAAGTGGGGGAGCCCTTTGAAGGGCACTGAGAATTAGGGGCTCCTCAGTGACAATTGTGCCCCAATGTCCAGATGTGGCTCTTACTGGGTGTCAGGTTCCCACTAGCATTTAAATTGAACAGAGGGATGAAAATGTTATTTATGTTTGACAACTCAAAGGCTGCAGAAGAAGTGTCAGATCCTATGGAACAGACCTAGTGCCCGGTTGGAGCTTCTGCTCTGCCCCCCTCTTGGCATTGGGGACTTCACTACAGTCCCTGAAAGGTCACACATGGAGATGCGGGGGAGTGGGGGCAGGGGCAAGGTTTATGTTCTGGGCAAATGAGACATGGCCTAGCACACAGCAGAGGCTTAATGAATGCTTGTTTCCTTCCTTCCTTTCTTCCTTCCTTTTGATTCTGAGACCTGCTGCCTACCTGACTTTCTTTTTCTGGACCTTAAGTTTCCTCCTCTATAAGCGGGAGCTCAGACCAGATCCACCTTTAAATCTAGGTTCTGGTGAAACCCAGGGTGAACACACGGGACCAGTTCAACCATTCCTACAAAGCAGAACAGGCAAATTACAGTGTATTATTCCATTTATCAGGAATTCCTTCCCCATGAGCCAGCCTCTAAGTACAGCCAGACTTCACTAATTCATTGGCAGTAACTTGAGGTGGTACTCATCCCGAATGGCCATGAGGCCTCCTGAATTGTACACGTGCCATGGACATCTTGGGGGTGGAGGAGAAGGCTACTCTGGTACTCGGGTGCTTTGGTCTTTGGGAAATTAGGATGTTGTGTATGTCATTGTGCTTGCTGCCCATTGATTTGGGCCTTTACTTTCATCTATGAATGATCAGAATCGTGGAAGGGGCCTTGGGGATCTGCTTGTCAGAGCCTCTCCGTTGATTGATGGGGAGGGAGGAGCTGGGATTGGAACCCAGGTCCTTCTAACCCACTGTTTTCACTTTGTCTGTTCTAATTAATTTGCGACAGTATTTTTCCATCCATCTTGTATTTGAGGTTAGTGAGAAGGCAGAAATAGACGTGACTCCTCGAGGAGTTTCCCTCTCCCTGTGCCCTGCCAGGCTCTGCCTCCAAGAGCACTTCTGCTTGCTCGGACTTGTACTTTTGTTCAGAGTACATTTTGAAAGTTGTGCTTTCGTGGGCCCTCAAGATCAGTTAAAGGCTCCCAAGTGACTTCGATGTTTAAAAGTAGGCTTGTGTCTCCTTTGTAACCTGAAGCGTTCGGACTAGATGACCTCCAGGGTTTTTGCCGCTCTGTGTCTATTGTCCTGTGATCCTATAAAAATATTTGAAGTATAAACTGAGAAGAACTCTTTAAATCTTGGGGCCTTATGATCTGTACAGCAGAGAGGCTTAGGACAGCAATAGGAAGAACAGAAGAAGCTGGTGGCTCTGCCATGCCCAAGTGTTCTACCTTAGTAAACAGCTTGGGAAATTAGTCTCTTCAAAGGGCTGCCCCTATCACGGATAGCTCATGGGCCCCTGAGAACACTCCCTTCCCCTGTGCACATACATATACGCACGCGCCATAGAATTGTACTCCTTTCAACAGTATCTTTGGAGATAACCAGATCTCTGTTGTAGGCAGCTTTAGAAGTGCATTTAGTACTTTTTGAAGCAAACATTTAATTATTCAAGAATCTGTTGCCTTAGTATGATGCCTGGCACATAGTGGGTCCTTAATAAAGCTCCTCATATGAGGGCACCAATCCACTGGGAATCACAGAGAATCAGATTAGCATTTCAGTCTCCACTTTTCAAGAGTAACAAAATAAACATTAAAGCTTTGACTTGGGCCTCGGCAGCAGGGGTAGTGGGGCATCTTCTGCCATCCAAGTACCTGATGGCTGGAGTGTGGGCTTCCCCAAGGGACTGTGGGAACAGAGAGACTGTCAGCTTTGGGGCACAGGGAGAAATGTGTCGTATGGTTACAGGAAAAGGTTAAGTTGGAGAAATGAGATTGGATGAGGGAAGAAAGACCCTCGGACAGAGACGTGGTGGAGAGACTTTTGAGGGTGACAGCCGTGACTCTCTTAAGGTCATCGAGTTTCCTCGCTGTGATAGAAACGAGAAAACCATGATTTGTTAGGAAGAGTGAGCCTAGAATCCTAGAACGCTTGAGTTGGAAGGGACCAAAGGAATCGATTGTAGACGTCATTATTTTCTAGCACAAAGGTGTGCACTTTAGGTGATCCGCCCCAGAACGGGCACTGAAGCCTGGATGCTTCAGGAAGAACAAACACTGGTTGTCTCTGGCTAGGATTCTGGCTTGAGGTCAGAAGGGCTGGGGCTAGCCCTGAGTGCAAGAAGAAGGGAGGCCAGATCAGCACAAACGGGCCCAGTTCAAAGTATTTTAAGACCGTTTATCGTGTCACTTGGTAGGGGGTGAGGCGCAGCAGGAGGGCAAGTGAGCAAGCAGCGGCTCCAGCAGCATGGGGTGACATGGTAGAGAAGCGGGTGGGCGAGCGCGTGGGACAAGGACAAATGTGAGGCAGGGTTGTACACACGCCGCAGAATGGGTTAAAGCCTTGTCCTTTCTCCGGCGCCTTGAAAGGCTGCCACATCGAGCCCTCCAGGGGCTGGCCCAGGGTTCTCCTATTGCAGTGGTGGTGGGAGGGAGCCGCTGGGGTTGGTGGAGGAGTTTGTCTCCTAGGCCAGGAGTTTCGGCCAATCACAGAGCAGAGAGTGGTAGGAGAACACGCCCCCTCCCAGCTCTGCAGCAGAAGGCCCGGGCCCTCCTGCCTTTGCTGCTCTCCCCACCGGCAGCCCTCCTTCCCCTCTCTATCTTTTTCTCTCTCTTCTTTCCTCCTGCCTCTTTTTTCTTTCTCTCTTTCCTTTCTTCCCATCTCTTTCCCCTTTCTCTCCAATTCTATTCTCTCCTCCTCTTTCTCTCTGCCCCTCCCCGGCTCTGTCCCTGTCTCTCTCTTTCTCTCCCCCTGCCCCTACTCCCCATCTCTCTCTCTCTCTCTCTCCCTCTCTCCACTTCTGTCTCTCCCCCTCTTGCCTGTCTCACTCCCCTTTTCCCAGTTTCCCTCCTCCCCTCTTTCTCTTCTCTCTCCCTCTCCTCTCTCTCTCTCTCTCTCTCTCTCCCCCCCTCTGCCATCTTCCGTTGCAAAGCATTTCTGGGAGCTGCATGTGAGTGACGCAGTAGCATTGTTCACAGGCACAGGAAGCCGTGACTGGGCTGCGCTGAAGGGCTGGAGAGGAGCACACCCGCCTGCCTGCTGCTCCTCCGGGGGCTTTGGAGCAGGCTTTCCGTAGCCCAGGGGCTTTGGGGACATCTGCACTTGTGCAGTACGTTCGAAATTTCAGAGATAGAAAATCCACATAGCTCAGGACAACTTCCAGCGCAAACAATCAAACAAAGGCTGGAGAAACTTGAACCAAGAGTCGCTGCGGCTCCGGAGGGACGAGAACCCCAAGGTCAAGGCAGTCGGTGAAGCTTTTCAGGTTTGGGGGGGGGCGGCTGGAACTGGGGCCTTTGTTTGGGGAGGGGGAAGGACAGTGCTGGGGCCCCTGCCTTGCGCCATCCATGGTGCCTTTGCTCTGTGGGAAGTGCTGTGGGAGAGTCCTGGCTTTTCTCCTGCCTGCCCTGCTGCACCCACCACCCTGAGGGCCTTTGCTGATTCACTGCTGGCCTCCTTCCCCTCCCTTTTTTTTTTCCCAGGGAAAATGCTTTGGTTCGAAGGTTTCCCACACTGTCTGGGGCTTTGGGGGTACGTCAGCCTGTCTGTCTTTAATGAGTGAAGGGTGTTGGCTGCTTTGTACAGTCCTTCCCTGAAGGGCCTCAGCTAGAGCCTGCCCACAGCTTCAGAGGGAATCAGGGTGTGGGGGCTTGTGGGAATGGCCCCTTTGAAAGACCAGACCTTGGAAGGAAATCTGCCCACACATATCACCCTCATCCCTCCCTCTACACCCTCCCTTGGAGAACAGTTGGTCAGGTTCCCCTCCGTCCCCTTAACCTAAATGCAGATCTCAGAGTGAGCAAGCGCAGTCTGTTTTGTTCAGAGTGGAAAGTCCCTGTTTGTGGACAGCTCGGTTCTGCTCCGGCAGAGGAAATGGGCAGCCGCCTGTGCAGAAGGTCTCCAGAGGGAGGCGAGGCTGGGCGGGGAGCGGCGGGGGAGGGGAAGCTCACCTCACTCCCAAGCCACATTTTAAATGGATCTTAATTTTTCACCCTGGGGAGATTAAGAGCCTAGTCCTGAGCCTTGTCCCACGTGGCACCTACATCCCGCCTCCTCACCCCTACACTGTGTGGTGGTAACAGGAGGCTCCAGAATATGATGCCATAGCAACACAAAGTAAATAAAACACGTCCGCAAATGGAGTCAGTTTGGGGGAGGGTAAGGAGCATCTGGAGACTTGGCCTGGGAAATATTTGTTGGGAGCTTCCTGAGTAAGGGGTTATGCCAGGCGCCAGTTCTGGGGGCTTTGGGGCCTGGGGTAGCTAGAGCTGAGAGATCGTCCTTGCTTCAGGAAATCTAGAGAGTGATTCTTAAAGGTTCCAGGAGAGAGGCCACTGGCTAACGTGGTCTGTACAGCCATGGGAGGGAAGAAGGGTGCTGCCTTTCTTGAATGTTCAGTTGCTGCCTTTATGAGGTCTTCTTTCACCTGCTGGATGGGCTTGGTCGCAAGGTTTTTATATCTGAGTATCGATGCAGTATTTGTTCCAAAGGTCTGAAAACATGGCACATGTAAATCTGTCCTAGATCAGTTATAATAACATTGCCTCCTAAATTATTTACCCCTGGACTGGTGCAGGGCGGAGGGGAACACATGATGATTTGGGCCTCCTTTGTTCTTTTTAAATATTGTCTGTATTCTGACCTTGAGAGCAGTGGTTCTTAAAGCTGGGGGTCCAGGGACCCTAAGAGCCCCCAAGAACCTTTCAGGGGTCCACAAGGTCAAATGCTAATAACTACTAAGGTATTTCTGATTCTATTACGGTAAATATCAGTAGAGAGAAACCACATTAAAGCTTTTGGGCAGTGGGGGGCATCCTCAATAATTCTCAAGAGTGTAGAGGTCTCCTGAGATCCTCGAGGGTTAGCACCCTAAAGAGTCACGATACTGTTGTTGGTGATATGTCGTTCTTGTGTGTCATTGTGGTCATTGGCAGCCGCCCCCACCCTAGCAAAGGGAGGCCACGATTGGCCGTAAAGGAGGGGTGGGAGGATATCAGGGAGCGCCTTCCCTTAGAGGAAGCCGATTGTCGATAGATAACTGGCTCCACGGTGTTTCATTCCTGGGTCAATGGAGTTGACCTGTGGAAGGAGCAGGGAGGCAGAGAGCCCAGTGTCTGCCTGCGCACTGCGTTAGACTGTGTTTTAATGATGACGCCACTGCCTCTGGTTTTCTTCTTCTGTGGTCAGCACCTAAATAGAGGGTAAGGAAATGCCAGTGGAGTGAGGAGTCCCACCCTCACCCTTCTGGCCCTCGAGGCTTCCTGCGTGGAGCCTTGGCCCTCGTTCATGCTGCTCTGCTTTTCTCTCCTCTTTTCTCACAGATACTGCTAGAGGAGCTTGCCCATAGTGATCCCAAGTTAGCCCTCACTGGAGTCCCCATAGTACAGTGGCCCAAAAGGGACAAGGTAAGAGATTCTGTTCAACTTGGGGCTTTTCCTGGGAGGCAGCAAGGAACTCTCCTGGCCGGGGGCCAGAGCTGTTGCCTGACAACCTGTCCCAGTTCTGCTCAGGTTCTATGGCCAGGTTAGTCAGCCTTTACCAGGGCTGCTTCCCCAAGGACACTCCCATGCCAGGGTGCTTAAACTCTGGCCCTGGTGTGCTCAGTGAGTCCATCAAACCTTTCGCAGGGTGCTTTGGTTTTTCACAGAGTGGGTGAGGCACGTGACGAAGACCTAAATCCTGCCGTTTTAAATTGGCTTTTTTTTTTGGTGGTGGTGGTGGTGGTGGTGGTGATGGTCATAAGGTCACTGTCACTTAAGATCTTCCTTAATTTTTTGGCTTAGTGAAAAAGAAAGAAAGCAGGCATGTGCTTTTGGTTGGCAGAGGCACACAGTACTTTACTAAAATCCTCTTTTCCCGTCTGATCATAAGCCTGGAACAGGATGTGTTTGAAGTGAGGGTCCTTGTGCTCCTCACTGTGACCCTGGAAATAAAGCTGACATGCACATCCTGACACCAGAGTGTGACAGGCCTACTGCCCCCGATGTGCCAATACTGAACACGAAGACGCCTGAGCTCCCTGGTAAACTTAAGCAGCTTGGGGTCCAATGGGTAGAGCGCTAAGCCTGGAGTCAGGAGAGATCCGAGTTCAGATCTGGCCTTAGATATTTATTAGCTGTGTGACCCTGGGCAAGTCAGTTTCCTCACTTGTAAAATGAGATTCTGATCGCACCTACCTTCCACAGTTATAAGGATCAAATGAGATGTTTTTTGTAGGGTAAACATGCTTAGCACACTGTTAAGCATACAGTATGTGCTATATAAATTCCTATTTAGTCAGTCACTTTGGGTTATTATATCCATGCTATATGTAAGAGTCTTATTTTAGGAAGAGTAGAGAGTTGAGGAAGTTGAATATGGCTTCTGCCCTTAAAAAAAGCTAACAGAATTAATACAAACATGTACATGTATGCACGTGTATGCCCATCACAACCCATCAAACCTTGGTTCACCGCCATCCTCCTGCCCTGCTTTCAGCTAGCCCCACCTGTCCCATGTCTTACTTCTGGAAACTGATCAACAGTGATTTCGTCTGCCCCGCCATCAGCACCAACTCTCTGTGTTAGAGGGTGCCTGGCACATGTTAAGGGCTTAAATGTGAAGTATTCTGGGTATGGAAGGGAGTAGGACAGTCCCAGCCTTTAAGGTTGCAGTGTACTTCGCATTCATGATCTCCATCGGATCCCCACAACCCTGTGTGAGGTAGGTACTTTATGCTATCCTCAGTTTACAGAGGAAGAAACTGAAGCAGAGAGAGTTTGTGACTTAAGGGGCAAAGTCATGCCCAAGTCACACAGCTTGCATATGTCGGGGGAAGGGCTTGACCTCAGGTCTCCCTGACACCAGGTCTAGGACTGCAGTAGATGAGGTTAGCTTTGAAAAGCTTACAGAAGGTGAATCTCAGAGTTTTAAAGGCTAACAAGGAGGCAGTTTGGTGTAGAAAAAAGATCTGAGAAAGTGTCTCCCTGGTTTATCTTCCCTGAGGAAAGCTCCTGGATCCAGCTGACCTCCCCATATTCTCTTTCCAGCTTAAATTCCCCACACGGCCCAAGGTGCGGGTTCCCACCATTCCTATCACAAAGCCTCACACCATGAAACCTGCTCCTCGACTGACCCCAGTAAGACCCGCTGCCTCGCCCATTGTCTCAGGAGCCCGGCGGCGGCGAGTTCGATGCCGGAAATGCAAGGCCTGTGTTCAAGGCGAGTGTGGTGTGTGCCACTACTGCAGGGACATGAAGAAGTTCGGGGGGCCTGGTCGCATGAAGCAGTCGTGTGTCCTTCGCCAATGTCTGGCAGTGAGTGTTCCACTTTGCTCTGGGGGAGGGACTGTCTGAGTCCCCAGGGTGGGTTGCAGAGGAGATGGAGCCCAGGATGCTTTGTCCCTTTTCAGCAATCTCTGCCAAGGGATAGAAGCCAAAAGAGAAGGCATTTGGGGTCGACTTCTCACTCTCATCCCCTCTTCACCCCATTCTTGCCCAGGGGGTCTGTGCAGATCAGAAAGGGATATCATTGACTCAGGCTTTCACTGGACATTGAGCTGCTGCCACCCCCCCAGTCTTGTGACTCTCTCACATCTTCCTTTTGACCTCCCCTGACCTTTCTTGCCCTCTGCAGACTGGTCTTTGGGGCCTTGAGGAAGCTAAGTAACTGCAAGCCTGCACTCTCCCTGATTTCTGTCTTCGCTTCTCTCTTAGCCCCGACTACCTCATTCGGTCACTTGTTCTCTCTGTGGAGAGGTGGATCAGAATGAGGAAACCCAGGACTTTGAGAAGAAGCTCATGGAATGTTGTATCTGCAATGAGATCGTTCATCCTGGCTGCCTGCAGGTGAGAAAACCCTCACTCCTTGAAAATGGGCAAAGCAGAGGAATGAGGGGCACCTTTCAGTGGAGGTCATTGGTGTACTGGTGGAGACTAGAGAAAATCTGGAATCACTTCCTATGTTCATTGCACACCATCGCCATGGGTGCTGTGACAGCCTTCCAGGCTCTTGTTGTCTATATCCTATTGGGTCTTCGGCCATTCAGTCGTATGCCCTAGAGACTGAGGTCAACTCCAAGGTAGCTGTTTCCCCTCTTGGAATGGTGTTCCTAGTCAGAAAACGAGGACCTGGGAACAGTGATACCCCACGTCTAATGTTGAGATAAAATGGGCGCAGGAAACTAGGGAGCCAGAATGGGACCTAACCCTTGAGTGTCCTAAGGCAGAGAACCTCGGGGGTGGGAGGGACCTCCAAAGCACTAGTCCTCGTCCCCATCCTGTCCCCCCACCCCACCCCCGTCAGTACCTAAACAGGAATCTCCTCTCTAATGATCTCTGCAAGCAGTCACCTAGCGTCTCCTCGAAGATGTCCAGTGAAGGAGGCTCCGTGTCCAGACAAGCCTTTTCACTTTTGAACATTTCTAAAGGTTCCCCAGCTGTGTCTGACTCCTTATCTTCTACCCATTGCTCCTAGTTCTGCCTTCTGTAGCCAATAAAATAAGCATAACTCCTCTTCCTCAGGCTAGACCTTCAGGTACATAAAATCCCACTAAGTCTTGTCTCTTCCAAGGTAAATATCCCCGATCAGTCTTTATATCTAGTCTTCAAATCCTCTCGCCATCTTGGGTGACCAACCAACAGTGCTGTCCAGCTTGTTGGTGCCCTTCCTAAATGATATCACCCAGAATTGAATAGAACGTTCCAGTTGTGGTCCAATCATACCCACAAGAGGAGAGCCGCGTTGGAAAAGGCCGAGATTGAAAGTGGGTCCAAGCCTTCCGTGTGTCCTCCAACCCCTTGAGCAGATTAAAAAACAACCAGCAATTGATGGTGGCCACATCTCCTGTAGAAAGCTCAGGGCTCATTTAACTGCATCCTCACTAGTGTCTAGAACTTTCTTGGCTCGGCAAAAGTGAGAACGTCTTTCTCACAGCATTTACCAGAATATTGATTTTGTGAGGTCGCTCCCAGCCTTGTGATGATTGGAAAAGAGGCAGGGGTAAAGGATGGGGATTGACCCCTGCCCGTGTTTGCAGATGGATGGAGAAGGACTACTCAATGATGAGCTGCCCAATTGCTGGGAGTGCCCAAAGTGCTACCAGGAGGACACCTCGGAGAAGGTGCAGGTGAGTGGCCCAGACCCTCCCATGCACAGAGTGTTACAGAGCAGTTCCTGCACACATGCTTCTCTTTAAACTTACATTCCGACGGTTGTACCATCGTACACCCTCATTCGAATGCTTTTCTGCAGCTGGGCTTGTTCTGGAATTAGAAGGAACATGGTCAGAGCAGGAGCTACGGTGTCAGGTTATCTGAGGAATCCAAAGGTGCCTACAAAGGGGAGGGGTCAGATACGGTTGGGGCACAGCCTTCAAGAGTGAAAGCTCATTCCGTTTGGTGGATGGTGGCCGGCTAGGGTGTAGCCTTGAACTTCCAGTCTAGTGAGTTCCCGTTTTGGCCATCTCCCCTCTTAGCGTGGCCTCTATAGAACACTCCCAAGGTAGGTGAGCTCCGCCGTTTTCCAGAGGCTGCTGTTTCTCCAGGGGCAGCTGTGCCGTGACCCAGAAGATCTGGGCAGCCAGGCCTGAAAGGGCCAGGAAGATAAATGTCTTCCCTGAGAGCTTGGGTCTGCCCCACTGGCCCCACAGTATGGACGCGAAGATGGAACAGGGCTAAGTTAGGAGGCATTGAGGTCAAACCTAAATCATTTAACTGTTAGCAACCTTTATCGGGCTGTCTTTTAATCTCGCCTTCTCACTCTTTGTTCTAAGTGCATGTGACGAAGATGGGCCCTCGCCTCTGACTGCCTTGGCATTGAGGCTGGGAGGAGAGACCCTAAAGATGGTCTGAGGAGCTGGGTTTTTTCCATGTTGGAAAGTTGTGATTTTAGTGTGAGCATTCATCACAATTCTGTGTGACAGTAGTCCAGGAAAAGCCAGAGTTCTTGAGAAGCTATGGTAGGCGGATTTACTCTGGGAATCTTTGGACCTCAGAGCCTGGCCCATCTCTCCCGGGCTCAGGCTTTTGAGTATGCCTGACCAAGCCTCGCTACTCGGGTTTTAACCCTGAGCAAAGTTCCATCTAATAGCAAGCTCACTATCACTGCTGGGGGGCCGCATGCAGTGTCTGCTGTTTTGGAGCCCTTGGAGCCTGAGGAGGTAAACATCAGGCAAATTTGGGCTTGAGGTGGACAGGTGCTGCGTCAGCATGGGAGTCTCCCTACGGCCTCTGATGTGAACAGAGTTGGCCTTGGCCTGGGGAGGAGGGGCAGGCAGCAGCCTCTCACTAGAACCAAGAGTACTTATCTTAGGGACCCAGAGAATCTTTCGTAGGCTCATCTTAAGGCCACACGATACAAGTTTGGAAGGAGCAGACACTAATCGCCTTTTCTCGGGCCTGTTTTGCAGAAACGTAAAATGGATGACAGCGATGAAGACGTGGTCCAAGCCAAAGTCCTGCGGCCTCTGAGGAGCTGTGACGAGCCACTCACGCCACCCCCTCACTCACCCACGGCCATGCTACAGCTCATCCATGACCCGGTGTCCCCTCGAGGCATGGTGACCCGGTCCTCCCCAGGAGCTGGTCCAAGTGACCACCACGGCGCCAGCCGCGATGAGCGCTTCAAACGGCGGCAGCTGCTGCGGCTTCAGGCCACAGAGCGAACGATGATGCGAGAAAAGGAGAACAATCCTAGTGGCAAGAAGGAGCTCTCCGAAGTAGAGAAGGCCAAAATTCGGGGGTCCTACCTCACAGTCACACTGCAGAGGCCCACCAAAGAGCTGCACGGAACATCCATTGTGCCCAAGCTGCAGGCCATCACAGCCTCCTCCGCTAACCTCCGCCATTCTCCTCGGGTGCTGGTACAGCACTGCCCCACTCGCACTCCCCAGCGGGGGGACGAAGAGGGCCTGGCCGGAGAGGATGAGGACGAGGATGAGGACGAGGAGGAAGAGGACAGTGCAGAGGAGGGCGGGGCAGCCAGACTGAACGGCCGGGGCGGCTGGGCGCAGGACGGGGACGAGAGCTGGATGCAGCGGGAGGTCTGGATGTCTGTCTTCCGCTACCTCAGCCGCAGAGAACTTTGTGAATGTATGCGGGTGTGCAAGACGTGGTATAAATGGTGAGCATGGAAGAAGAGGGTCCAGAGAGCAGGTACCGCCCGTGGGATGGGGTCGAGGGAGAGTTCTCTCTCCCTTTGCCTCTCCTTGGCTTTCTGGTTTCTAGCTCAAGCCTCTCGGTCTTGTTGGGAAGGACGATCCCATCAGAAAACTGGTTTCTCAGGGCCAGGCACAGAAGAGGTTAGCCTGGTCTGGTTCCTGCTGGCAGCTGGTCTTAACAGCAGTATAGCTCCTTGGGTCTTTGGGTTGTGAGAGGAGGGAGAAAGGACTCAGCCTGCCTGTGGCCTTTTGCCTTTCTCCCCTCTGCTTCCTCTGTCACAGTCCTCTTTTTGTTGGGAATAGAAGTCTGAGTCAAGGGACAGGTTTGTAGAATTTCTGTTAAGGCTGCAGTGCCTCATAGCTGGAAACCTCCCTTCACCGACACCAACTTTGACAGATTAGCTCCAGTCAGTATTCACATTTTCTTAATTCATAGGCTCTTTGCAGGAAAACATGTGTGTCTATCTTCTCTGAGAAACTTAAATTGAATCTCATGCCGCCTCATCTTCAGCAGGCTTTCCATTTCACGTTTGGTAATTCCTAGGTGGGAACGTCAGTCTTGCGTTGTGCTGCCGGGCCGCCATTTCTTTCTGTCCAGATCAGGCAGGTTCTTTGGTTTTCTGGTAACGCCGTAGTTCCTGTGAACCAAGGTCGTCCAAATGAAGATTCTGTTCTTTTTTAATGATCTGAACATAATAATTAGATGAGTCTAAAGGCAAAATGATGAAGAATCAAAGAAACTTCCTTCTTATTCCCACGAGATAAAGCATGATCTCTTGGTAAACTGGTACTGATTTCTGTTCCCCACCCTCAGTAACCTGTCTTTGGTTCTCAGACATTCATTGCCTGCCTCTTTGCCAAGCTCCATTAGGCAGAAGAGAAAGCTGTTTTGTTATCCCTCTGTATATCCCCCTAGGGACCACTCATGCCACACCTGCTCCACAGTCTCCCCGTTGCTGCCCCCAGCTCAGCTTGGAGGCCAAGCCCAGACTGGGTGGGGCCCCCAGCCTACTGGAGTCCTCTGGGCCCCTCCCTACAGAGGGAGTGAGCAGAGGCGACCTTGTGCAGTGGCAGTGGCCATGACAGCAGCGGTGGCTTGGGGCAGGCCTGCCCTCGTAAATGCATGAGTAGTGAGGAGCACCTCAGAAGGTTGAAGTGACAGCCCCAGAAGGACTCAGGAGAAGTTTTCAAATAAATGCTTCCCCTCAATATGCAGAGGAGGAAAGCTTTCCTTTACAGAAAACTGAAAAAAAATCAGCTCCTTTGATTTCACTGTGCACGTGGCTGGCCAGTTTCTCCCACCCCTCAGAGTGGACAAAGGAGCAGAGGGAGTGGGCATCCTAGGAAACGGAACCCTTTGCTGCATTACCCGCATGAAAAGAGGCCTTCCTGACTGACCCCCCAAAGCCCCTTGGGGCCAGCAGGCTGCTGCCTGACATCCCAGGTCAGGAGTCTGTGGCAGAGAGAACTTTTCATGGCAGCATGGCGGTGAGAGGCACAGCAGGACGCGTGTTCTTTGGAGGGCAGCAGGGGCTAACAGTTTGGGGTTGGTCATCTCCACCTTTTCCAGGTGCTGTGACAAGAGACTCTGGACGAAGATTGATTTGAGCAGGTGCAAGGCCATCGTCCCCCAGGCTTTGAGTGGCATCATCAAGAGGCAGCCCATCAGCCTGGACCTCAGTTGGACCAACATCTCCAAAAAGCAGCTCACCTGGCTTGTCAACAGGCTTCCTGGTGAGCAGCCTGGGGTGGGGCAGTGATAGTTTCTGGTCACAGCCCTCCAGCGTGAGGCGGAGCAGTGGAGAGAGAAACCGAAGCCTCTCCTTCATTATCTTCTTGCTCTGGGAGAGATCTCCACTGTCACTTCCTGTTTCTGAGGCCTCTCCCTAAGCAGGCATCCAGCTGAGAGCTGGGGCCTAGCCCTGCACAGATGGGCCCTACAGGAGAAACCTCACACTGAAAGACACCTTTGTCTCTCATAGGCCTGAAAGATCTCCTCCTAGCAGGCTGCTCCTGGTCCGCGGTCTCTGCTCTCAGCACCTCCAGCTGCCCCCTTCTCAGGACCCTGGACCTTCGGTGGGCCGTAGGAATCAAGGACCCTCAGATTCGAGACTTGCTGACCCCGCCGACTGATAAGCCTGGTAGGCTTTGATCTTCTTGGGCTTCCAGCCCTATGACCCCTAGGAAGGAGGCAGTGACCATCAGTCAGGATGCTGGCAAGGCCCAGATTTAACAGGGATGAGCATTCAAGCAGGACAGCCTGAAGCCTGTGGACCCTTCTCAGAATCATGTGTTTAAATGTTTAAAATATGTAAGATTACTGAGGAAACCAGCTGTCACAATGTTTTTAAAACAAGTTCTTGGGCCCCAGATTCAGATCCTCTCCATTGAAAGGGCCTCTTGGCCTACATCTGCACAGCATCACACACTGGTGTGTGTGATGAGCTCAGAGATGGGTCAGATTTAAGTCCTCACAAGTAATCATTTGTATACAAATAAAGCATGTTTTGAGGGTCTTGTTGGGACAGAAGATAGCAGAGGACATTCTGGGAAGGCTTTCTGCTGGAGGTGTAGGATGCAGCACGCTTGGGGTGGGGTGTGGGGTGGATGTTGGGCACACCCTGGTAACGGTGCATATGAGGAGACAGAGACCTTGTGGTTGTGGCCCAGCATATTCCCAGGGCCCAGGGCTCCAGCTCCTCTCCACTGGAACCTGCTGGCATCGAGAGAGAAACAGGAGGGGAGTCCACAGTTAAAGTTTCTGAGTCCCTCGTATTTCCACAGGTCAGGACAATCGCAGCAAGCTCCGGAACATGACTGATTTTCGGCTGGCCGGCCTGGACATCACTGACGCCACCCTCCGCCTCATCATCCGCCACATGCCGCTTCTGTCTCGACTCGACCTCAGTCACTGCAGCCACCTTACAGATCAGTCCTCCAATCTGCTAACAGCTGTAGGCTCTTCCACACGCAACTCCCTCACAGAAATCAATATGGCAGGTATGGCTTTTGGGTCCAGTCGGCCAGGGGTTGCCCCTTTCTCGAGCACCCGCAGAGCTGGTGGCCATGCTTAGGGCTCATAGGCCAGTGTTCCTAGCTGGGCGTTTGTTGGGAGGGAGCAGGGGAGAACAAATTATGGAGGCAGCCTCGGCTCAGCTCACAGCTGCTGTGGGGGGCAGGGCTGCCTTCATAGCCTCTCTTTGTCCGTAGGTTGCAATAAGTTGACAGACCAGTCCCTGTTGTATCTACGGCGCATCTCTAACGTCACCTTGATTGACCTTCGAGGCTGCAAGCAGATCACCCGGAAGGCCTGTGAGCATTTCATCTCAGACCTGTCCATCAACAGCCTCTACTGCCTCTCTGATGAGAAGTTGATCCAGAAAATCAGCTAAAGCCCGCTCAGCCCCAGACTGAACAGGAAACAGAAACCCCCCCCCTCCCACTCCCCACTGTGGAGAGCTGCTCCCCCCATTCTGCACAGGCTTTGAGGCCGGCCTCCCACTCCCTCTGCTCTCCATCCCTGTCCCGCTTCCAGCACAGTAGGAGAGGGGCAGAGAGGCCGTTCCTGCTGCATGGTCCCACTCTGACCGAGCACAGGGATGACCCACCTGCTCCCTTCTGTCCTTCTTTCCCTTCCTCATTCCTTCCCTCCCTCTGTTGAAAAAGGGATAGGAAAAAAATCACGGGAGGTGCTGTTGAGGTGCTCACTTGGAGACCAAGCTCACAGTTGGGGGTGCCGTGCCAACTTAATCA
>CM053623.1:457359338-457393547 GCA_028646595.1 Phalanger gymnotis
GCTGCCGCCCTGTGGACATGCCAGGGCTGCCTCTGTCGAGAGCCCAGAGCAGCCATGTTGGGGCTGGGGGTGGCGGGGAGGACTCCTGGGCCCAGCTCCAACCACACTGTCCCCTTGCTGAAGCCCCTCTCCTCTTATTCCTCTCTTCCCCCAAGATGCTTTTTTCTCTTTTTCTGAAGAGGGCTTTCCCGGGGTGTGTGTGCTTGGAGGGAGCGTGTGGCTTCCATAGCGCTGGGGGGGTGGGGGGGGGTGGGCGGGGGGGGGGGGGGGGTTGGGGATCAGGACCAGGCCGGGTCCCTGCTCTTCCAACGGCCATCGAGGGTCTTGTCTTTGTGTATAGTCTGGTGACTCAATCCTTGTTCTTCAGCTTAGAGAAATACTGCGCTTCGGCTCTCCCCCTGTACAGCCGCTGGGTACCTGCCCTCAGCCTGGCCCCCCAGACCAGGGGCAGGGAGGAAGGGGGTGGTCTGCATGTGCCTGTTTGTGTAGGCTTTGGGGAGGGCTGGGCTTAGTGTGTGCTCCCTCCCTGCTGCAGCCCGTCAGCTGCCCCCCATTCTTTTGCATTGAGCAGGCCGGTCCAAAGATCCTCTCTAGGGCAGCAGAGAGCTTTTTGCACTTTAAAAAGAAAGAAAAATGGTGATTTCTTTTTGGGTCAATGTGGAAGTGAGAGGAGGTGCCCACAGCAGCTGCCTGTGGCAAGAGCTTAGAAATGTTATACGCAAATTTGCACTCTGCTCCCCAATCTGTAAGGATGTTGATAGCACAACCTTCTCCCCTCTTCTTTCCCGCCTACCCTTCAGTTCCCTTTCCAGACCCCAGGCCCTGCACGGGGAAGGGACAAGGAGCCCGGCCCAGCAGCCCAAGCCAGATGCCAACTGCTCCCTTGCTCTTTCCAAAGCACTAGTGGGCAGAGGGGACTCCCATGGTGGCCACTTACCCCAGCTTTGACTCCTGGCCTGGACTGAAATCTCCAGAAAGAATTGAGTCTGGGGAGGAAGTGGGTAGGAGGTGGCAGCGTGGGATGCGTCTGTTCTGGCAAATGTGCTAATGATCCAGGCTGCACCTGACAGGTGGCTTGCTCCCTTCAGCCCTGCCCCCCAGGCCCCAGCCCCCCAGTCTGGGGCTCAACACAGAGGGAATGTCAGGGACTTGATTCCAGAGTGCCTCCGGAGGGAAACTTCTCTGTAAAGAGCCCTGGGTATTGAGCAAAAACCTTTATGCTTAATATTATTATTGCTAATGACCTATAATTGGAAGCTTCCTGCCTTTTTTGGTTGCTCCTGTGGAAAATACTGAAAAGAAGACTTACTGTTTGTTTGCTTTTTGCCTTTTTTGTAAAAGGGGAGGTGGAGAGACCCCTTCGCAGCAGGGATTGTGCCGGGAGAGTGCCTCTGACTTTGGGACATTTTAACCTGAAGAGAAATTTCCAAGCCAATTGGAGAGTTTTCATTTTCAGCTTGGAAAAATGGAAGCATTTTTCCCGTGCACATAAATGGGAGGACATGAGCCACAGCAGCCGGACCCAGCTTCCCCCTGCTGGGGTTTGCTTTCATTTTGGAGGAGAAGGGGGGGGGCAGTGGCTTTTAGAGGGGACAAGGTTGCTCCCTTCAGTGCCAGTGGTGGCAGTTCTTGAGTTCCTGCATTGGGGCTGGGGAGGCAAAAGAGGAGCTTCAGTTGCAATACTTGCAGCCTGCTCCTAGACACAACCTCCCAGAGAAGTCCGCGGCTCCAGAGTGCAGGGAGAGGCTCCCGGCCTCCTGCCTCCACCTTTCTGAGCACGGGGGTGAAAACCACAAAGGAAAGGAAGAAAAATTCTCTATATATATATACATATATATATATAATATAAAATCACTTGGTGATTAAAAATAACTGCTCCATAAATAAAACTCCTAAAGTCACTATGTTTAAAGGGTTTGGTTGTGCTTTTGTTTCCCGGAGAAATATTGTAAATATCTATTTTTTGTTGCTGATTTAGAGTCAATCTCCGATGTTGTGCTAAAAATTTAAATTAAATGTAAGCATTAAAGGGGATAAGAAGACAGTCTTTGGCATCTCCATTAACACCTTGGGGTTTTGAGGGCAGGGCAGGGGAGGAAGGAGAGCCGTCAGCTGGGTCTGGCCTCGTTTCTTCCAAGTCCTCCACCCCCGATTTTAGAGAAGAGCAAGGCCATTTTGCTCTGGATATTATAGGGATGGGAAATATTTGTGTAATAAATTTTAAGATGGAAAGAACTCTAATGGGACATTTTTATTTAGGTAAGGGTTCTTGGAGGGTAGAGGGTACTTGGGGCTTTTTTGTTTGTTTGTTTGGGGAATTGAATAAAAAACCAGTTTTTAAAATTCTGCCTGTCATGGTGTATGCATGTGTGTGTCAGGGAGAGGAGAGAATGTGGCTGCTGGGTAGGGGAAGAAGGTAAGTCGGCCTGCCATGCTGGGACCTAGATAGGGCCCGAGCATCCGCTTGCGGCCACACCCATCTTCCCAGGCCTTCCAACTGCTCCCTGACCATCCCTGACCAAGGCAAGGTCAGACCTGGAGTGAGCCAGAAGTTGGGAACTTGGAGGGCACTGGCATTGTGCGAGAGGTGCTTGAGAGAGTACCCAGGTGTCCCTGATTGTTTGGCATTACCCACCAGCTTCTGAGCCACCGAATCCTGGGTCTCTCCAGGGTTAATCTATTCCAAAATACTCTAGTTCTAGAATCCTAGAAAGGAGTTCTCAAAATAAGTGGTAGACACCCAAGGACTTATATCCAGATGAGGAAACTGAGGCATGAAAGGCATTTTGCTCAGGTTTTCCTTGAGGGCTACTATGCTCAGTGGAGCTGTAATGTGGTGGCTACATTGGAATGTTGAGAAAGAAATGAGACAAAGTGGGGAGCTAAGGAGTGTCAGGGTGGGGCTCCGGAGGGAATGATTCTGGGCAAATTAGGAAGCCCAAGTAGAATCTCCCCGGAGGAAGGGAAGATCCCGGGGCTCCTTCGAAGGCCTCTGGCTAGGGTTCACCACTGTCTTTCTGTGTCATGGTGATGACCGGTTTTGTTCAGCAGAACCGCTGGGCATCTCCTGCAGGACTGGCTTCCCTGACCGCTGCCTGTCCCAAGGGAGGAAGGGGTGAAAATGCTGTCTTGAGGGAGTCAGATGTTGGAGACCGCTGCCTGCCTTACCCAGGGGAAGTGTGATTCCCCAATTTGAGGGGAAAGCAACCAGTCTAACATAGCTGGTTCTAGTAGGAGCAGGGATGGGGGAGGGGGAGGAGGAGAGGCAGGTTCTCCTCCCTCCTGCCTCCGGGACCAGGGCCAGAAGGAAACATCTGCTCCAGGTGCCCGCCCAGGCCCGGCCAGCCGCAGCGAAGCGGAGCCAAGCCCGCCCGCCTGCACCAGCTCTGCTGACGTCAGCCTCCCCCTCCACACGCTGCAGCAAGAGCCGCAGCCACAGCCGCAACGCCTAGCGGCCCCCACCCTGGCAGGAAGCTGGGGGCAGCCGAGTGAGGTCCGCCCCCACGGCGAGCATTGCAGCTGCCCCCCTCCCTGCAGGGACATCTGGAGGCGGGCTAGGAGGCCCCCCTCCCCCACTTCTTCCAGGGTGATCTCTGCAAACTGGTCACAAGCTAGAGAGAGAAGTAAAGGAGATGGAAGCAGGAAGGAAAGAGGGGGCGGTGGGGGTGGGGGAGAGAAAACCAAGCAAGCCAATCAAATATTTACGGGGCCCCTTGGGACACCTACCTCCGCTGACACCCACAGACAGCGTCTAGAGACTGGGAGGGGACCTGGCCTCCAGAAGGTTTGGGGGGGCACAAAGCTTTGAGTATGGGCTGAAAACCCCTACTTGTGTGGGTGGGGTGGTGGGAAGCAGGGAACAACTTGTTCATGGTCTTCAAGGAGCTAGAGGGGGCCAAGTCACTCTACCTGGCCCCCAGAGGGCAGAACTGATAGCTACTGGTAGGACAGTGGGCTGCAGCAGAGGTCAGATGTCCATCAGCTCCCAGGTGGGGCCAGAACTGCAGCCAGGACATCTGACCCCAAAGGCAGCTCACTCCCTACGGTCACTGGCCAGGGAGGCAGGCAAGAGTGTGGCCTGGGGCGGGGGAGGGGGGAGGTTCTGACCTTCTCCATGGTCTCAGGACCAGTTGAGCCAGATGGAGAGAGGCTTGTCACCAGATCAGACCAGCTCTGGGGGGGGCCCAGGGGAGGGTACTCCTTGTGTCCCAGCCTCAAAACGGTGGTGGGCAGCCCTGAACTACCTCCCGGCGCCTGCACACTCAGCAGTTGTTGGAGTGCTTTGAGCCTGGCTGTTGGCAGATGGAGTTGTGAGGGCGCTTGATTGGGGGCTCCTTGCTCTTTGTCCCGTACAGCCGTGCCCGTTGGCCACCTGCTAACCGGACACCTAACAGATAGGGCGATTGTTCCTAGTATAACTCTGGCTGGGAAATCTCGAGGTCTCCTGTAACTGGTTCACTTTGTGTTATATCTAAATGTCTCCCACTGCCCCCGTTGAAGCCAGATCTTCTGACCATATTGGGGGGGGGGGGCTGGGGTAGGGGGTTGCCACCTCTCCCCCTGGAGAGATGCCCATGGCACCTTGTTAAGAGGAGCATCTGCCAGGGGCTGAGGCCTTCCCTAAGATGGTTAGCTACCTGTTGTCATAGGAGCCACCCCTTTGTGCCCATCTACCAAAGAGACAAATAGCTTTTTGCCTGTTTGCTGTTTTTTCTGCGTTCTGTGGGTGGGAGAAGCTTCTGCCTCTGCAGTCTCTACCTGCTAGAACCTGGCGATGGCTGCCTTGGAATGAGAGCAGAGGGAAATCACACGTGCTCACCCACAGCCACCTGAGCACGAGTCAGAGACACAAGTACTCTGCCAACCTGAAAGATGGCAGCAGCCCCAGCAATGGTGGCATTTTTGCAGAAACATGGGGCAAAACCAGACGTGAGGGAAAATAGAAAGCACACTCATTTCCTGACATCTGAATGGACTAAGGAGGTAGAAATACCCCAAAGCCCTGGTGTCCTGATGGTAGAAAGCTCCCAACGGCTTCTCACTTCCTCCAACCCTCTCCACAGGGGCTCCTCCAAACCTTCCCATCCCTCCTCAAACGGTCCATGGCTCCCCTCCCCCCCTACTCCCTCTACTGTGAGCCTTGCCTCATGTTTTATGGGAAGAACTCAAGGCCATCCGTGTTCTGGGGGCTCCCTCCTGCCCCCCACCCCATCACTCTGATGCCTTTTCTCCCTCTCTCCTTTCACTTCTGTCTCCGATGATGAAGTGGCCTTACTCCTTACCAAGGCTACCGTCTACTTGCCCAAGCAATCCCACGTCCTACAGCAGATTGCTCCCCTCTGTCACCCTTGCTGTATCACTTCAATCTCCCCCTGACCCCTGGCTTTCTCCCTACTGCCTACACACATGCTGGTGTCTCCCCCGACCTCAAAAAACCCCTCGCTTGATTCTTCCCTCCCCTGTAACTGTTGTCCTACATTGCTTCTGCCCTTTGTAGCTAAATCCCTAAGCAGGAAAGCATTTATTAAGCAGCTACCACGTGCCAGACACTGCTAAGCACCTTATAAACATCTTATTTGAACCCCGCAACAACCCTGGTATTATCATTGCCATCTATACAGCTAAGGACACTGAGGCACAGCGGTGTGGTCACTAGCATCAAGTCTTCCTCACTCCGGGTCCTTGCCACCCCACGTAGCCGGGAGGCCGCGTACAGATTAAGTGGCTCCAGGCGACGCCCCCTCAACCTCCTCGACTCCCTGCCCCCTCCCTAGCATCACCATCCAACCCAAAGTTGCTAACCTCTTCGCTGCCCAGTCTAATGGCCTTTTCTCCGCTGCCCACCATCGGACCTCTCCGCACACCTTGACACTGCTGCTCACCCGCTTCTGGATCGCGCTCTTTTCACTAAGTTTTCCCGACACCCCTCTCTCCTGGCTTCCCTCCTGCCTGCCTGACCGCTCCATCTCAGCCTCCTTTGCCAGCCTTTGGACTAAGGCTCACGTCCTACCTGTGAGTGTGCCACGGTGCTCTGTCCCGGGCCCTCTTCTCTTCTCCCTCCATTCTACTTCACTGGCGGGGGGCGGGTCTCATCAACCCCCATGGATTTAATAACCGTCTTCTATGCTGATGGCTCTCGCATCTACTCGTGCAACCCTAACCCCTCGGCTGACCTCTAGTTTTGCATCTCTAGCCGCCTACTCGTCATCTCAAAGCCGACACGTCTAGACCCAGACCCTTTCCCTGCCTTCCGAACTTCCCAGTTACTTTGACAGTACTGCGTTCTCCCCAGCCCTCCGGCTTCAAGCCCTCGATGCCTCACACTCTCTCACGTACCGCCCTCCCTTCCCGCGTCCAATGCGGGTTTCAAAGACCCATCGATTTCACCTTCACCCCGTTCCTCGGACACGCCTCCTTTTCTCCTCTGACACTGCCACCCCAGCTGCAAGGCCTCATCTCCCGACGCCTGGACTACGGTGATGACCAGTTGCTGGGTCCTCTTGCCTCCAGGCTTTCCGGCTCCACTCAGAGCTCCAGTCACTTTCCTAGAAGTGTAAGTGTCACCTCAGCCCACCTGCTCCACCCCTGCTCAAGGGACTTGGGTGGCTCCAAGTCCTTCCTCATCTCCCCCACCTCTCACTGCAAGCCCTCGGATGTCGGGACACCGATTACCTCGTGATTCTCCGAGCAAGCCCCCACCTTCCTAGCTCCTGGCGTTTTCCCTGGCTGCCCCCCACGCTTGGGATGCCCCTCCTCCTTATCTCTGCCTCCTGACTTCCTTCCCGTCCCAGAGAAAATCCCGCCTCCTACAGGAAGCCTTTCCCGATCCTCCTCCAGCGCTCGGACCTTCTCGAAGTCAGGAAGCTTGGAGTTCAAATCCAGCGTCCGACACAGTAGCTGTATGACGTCATTTCACCTCTGCCTCAGTCTCCTCAAATGTAAAATGAGAGTAATGACAGCATATACTCTCAGGGTCGTTGTGAGGGTCAAATGAGAGAATGCGTTCAGCCCAGTGCCTGGCACACAGTAGGCACTCTGTAAACGTTAGCTGTCGTTCAGTCATTTCAGTCATGTCCCACTCTTCATGGCCCCATTTGGGGGCTTTCTTGGCCAAGACACTGGAGCGTTTGCCATTTCTTTCTCCGATTCATTTGACAGATAAGGAAACTGAGGCAAACAGGGCGAAGCGACTTGCCCAGGGTCACACAGCCAGTAAATGTCTGAGGCCGGATTTGAACCCAGGAGGATGAGTCTTCCTGAGCCCAGGCTCCCCTTGGTGCTGCCTCAAATGCTAATGTTGCTTTTGTTTGTAGGAGAGAAATGCCCGTCCCATAGATGATTTACATTGGACAATGAGTACCTTCTTACTTCTGACCTTGGGAAAATCTAGATACGAGCCAAAACTTAAGCACGAGAAAGAGAACCTAACCCTCCCCTTTGAGGGCGGGCTCTGCCCTGGACTGAATGCGGTTGGTTTGTGCATAGCAGAAAGGTTCCTTAGTGGAGAAGGGAGTGGGTATGGCGGTAATTTCCGCATGTTAAATGAGACGCCTCGATCACCCCTTGGGTTAGCTCAAGGTCCAGAGTTACCAAGTCAGAGGCCTCCTCTAGACGACTTCCCACAGCTCTCAGCGGGATCTGGCTTCATCCAAAGGAGAGAATTAGCTACGTGGCCAAGCCATGGCTAGAAGGGAGGAGCATAAGAGGCGGGCCTGTGAATTATGTCAGCCGTGGAAGCCTAGTGGTCAAAGAGGGATCGTGGATTCAACAGCTACAAAAAAGGTTTCCCTTCTAGGGGAGTCCGAGCCCTCAGACAGTCTCTGGGGACTTAAAGAGGTAGGTAGTCCCTACAATGTCAGAGCCACCGCCAAGGTTTTCTTTACCCTCTGAATCCTTGGCATCTGTTGCACATTCTGTGAGTGGAATAGAAGAAAGCTGACCTACCCCTTGGGCATTTATTACATTGAGACTTGTGTAGGAGCTGGGATCCTCGTTACCCGCATCTGGAGAAAGAGAGGGTAGCCTGGCACCCTAACCCAAACCTCTACTTCTCTCTCTCTGGGCTAGTTCACTCACCTGCAGCCTTGTCTCACCCTGCTGGGTCTGGCCATGCGGTTGGAACACATGGCCACTGCTCACTCACTCAGCATCCAAGGGGTAACCCTGGTATGGAGGAGATCCATTCCTACTATTCCCCATTATAGCCCCTCAGGCTTCCCCACCAACACTGCTTTCCATTTAGAGAAAATGGGTCATGATTATGCCATTGACGGTTAAACTTGAAAGAAATCCTAAAGGATAAGGCAAAAGCAAGATTTATTCATTAGAAAGCAAAAGCAAGAATGATCATTAATCAATTAGTCAAACCATATTAAGGATGAAATCATCTCTACTCGTAGGGAACTTCCATTCCATTGGGGGGAAACAGCAAAAATGCATAAAATCCATCCAGCATAAGTATCAAGTTAATAAATACAAGGTTAGTACAAGGGAGTCTAGGAGCGAGGACACTGGAAAGATTGCACCCAAAAGATGGCGTCTGTGCTATGATGTAAAGGAAGAGAGGGAAGTGATGGGGAAAGTCATCTTGTGGGCTTGCAAGAGAGATGGTGGCTCATGGGGGGCAGACAGAGGAAAGGTCAGTGTGGTCAGGTTACAAAGCGTAGGAAGGAGACTAATGTCAAATGAGGCTGAAAAGGTTGGATCCAGATTAGATGGAGCAGTTATCTAGTGCTTACTGTCTACATCATGGAGAGCTTTAAACCAAACACAGAGGCATTTATACTTTATCCTCAAGGCCAAAGATCATATAATTGAGGTAGTCGAATGGTTTCCTGTGCTTAAAGAAAATTATTTTGGCAACAATATGTAAGATGGCTTTGAGTGGAGGAGAGACCAGAAGCAGAGAGGCTAATTTAGAGGCTGTTGTGATAATCTAGGCAAGAAGTGATAAGGGCCTGAGCTAAGGTGGGATCTGTGTGACTGAAGAGAATGGATTGGATGAGAAAGATGTGAAAGTAGAAATATCGATGTGGCAATTTCTGGGATAGGTGTAATTGAGGGTGGGTGGGGAGACAAGTATAATGCTGAGGTTATAAACAAGACACTAGAAGGATGTTGGTGCCTTCAACAGAAATTGGGATGTTTGGAAGAGGGGAAATATAATCATAACATTTACTCAACAGAAGGCAAACATCACAGCCCACTCCTAATGCATTCTCCCATTAATGTGTTCTTGTAGCACACAGCTACCTTTCACAGAGTGCTGAGAAAGTGTTACACTCTTTTAGTAACATCAAGCTGGGGGGCATAACCATGAGCCATTCATATGTTTCAGAACTTCACTTCGAAGGGCAAAATTACTATGAACCTTCCTCATCACACGTGAGCCTAATGTAGTTACCCCTAGAGTTATATGGATCACCAGTTATCTCTTCAACAGCATCCAATCAATTTAATACCTCCTCAATATCATTGATACCAGTGACTAGCGTTCCATAATCATTTAACCAATTAATATCAATTAGCTTTTTTTTAAACAAAAGGAAGATTTACTGAGAAGATAAAGCTATAACGCAAGTAGAAACATTTCCCTCAACAACAGCCAGATTAACAGTCTCTTCTGTAATGCCTCAGCTGCTGGGGAAAGTTGTCTCAAATCCAAAGTTAGTACAAAGCATTCACCCCAACACAAGTTTATTTCTAAACAAGGCTTAGCCCCAGGCGAGTGGATCCCAATGGACTGTCTTGGATCTGCTGACAAACTGCTGTCAAGCTGGTCACCCCAGGCTTCACTCCTGCCCTGGTGTGGCTGGCTAAAGACTCAGGCATCCTTCAAAACTCCACTCCAGTGGCCCTTCCTACAGATGCTATGCCTCCTGCCAAATCACTTTGCATTTACTTCTACGTATATTGTGTATACACTTTTACATAGAGACAAAGTACTATTATGTGTTCATGTGGTTTTTCCCCAATAGAATATAAACTCCTTAAAGTGGAGCATTTTCATCCTTGGCTTGGCACATGGTAGGCACTTAATGAATGCTTATCTATTGACAGATTGCTAGATGATCTCTGAGATCCGATTCTAAATCTGTAATCCTAAATTGTCCCCTTCTCCGGGCCTTAGTTTCCCCATGTGTAAAAATGAGGGGACTGATCTAGATATCTCCAAAGAAGCTTCCAAATTTCAGATCTGAAATACTGCAATTCAAAATGGAGAGCCAGAAATTCTCTTCCCTCATCCCAAGAAAGCTTGTAAAGTCTCAAATAAAGGACTCAGTGACCTTGGAATTTAGCATTTTACATATCATCCTTCCTTATTTGATTAGTTTTTGCTGATACTAAGTTTAGAATTTTACAAATAAAATAAAATAAAGGATAGATTCGCTGTACATACACTTCAGCAAAAATAACCCCCTAGGGAAAGGTTACAGGATGTCCTCTGAATTCACGCCTGACTAATTTACTGAAACTGTTTGAAGGGAATAAAAAAAGTCCTTGGATAAAGAGGACCTTCGCGCTGGAGTCTGGCGAGGCTTTCACAAAGCCTTTAGCGAGATTTGGGCAGCCAAAGATGAATGACTAGTCTGAGTCACTGTAATCCACAGTGGGCCATGCATGAGCTACTGAGGTAGTGATAGGGACAAAGGGTGGGGATAACAGGGTCCTCTCCCATCTGGCTCCTGCCTTCCAAACACAGGCCTTCTCACCTCCCCCCGACACTCCTCCTGAGCCTGACTTAGAGACAATACCATCCAGAGAAATGTCCAGCTGGGCAGTTACCGCTCATCTCTTCCAGAGAATCATGATACAAGCTAAGAGAGGAAGGAGGGTCAGTCTGCTTATACCTAAAACAGCCATTCTGCAACTCTTCTGTGCCAGGACCTCTCTACACACTTAAAAATTACCGAGGAGCTCAAAGAACATTTGTTTATGTGGGTTGTATTTGTCAATATTCACCATATTTGAAATTAAACCCGATAGTTTTATATGTTAGTTGACTGGTTCATTTTACAATAATGACAATAAGCTCATTGCATATTGCATATTTTCTTAAAAATAACCTTTTCCAAAACAAAATAAGATCTAATGAGAAGAGTGGCCTCGTTTTGCAGGCTTTTATGCAAATCTCTCTATCTGGCTCAAGAGAAGACACCTGGATTCTCCTGTCTGCTTGCTTCAGCATTCGATCAACAGATCGAATTACGCCTTTTAGGCTGAAGTATATGAAGAAACTCCAGCCTCACAGACATACCTGGCTGAAAAAAGGAGGAGTGTTTTAATCAGCTAATAGTGTCTTAGTATCGTGATGAAAATAGTTCTGGCTTCACAGATCCCATGAAAGGGTCTCAGGGACCCCCTAAATGGCTGCTGGAGACCTTCCCCCAGGGGTCCACACGTCACACTTTGAGAACCTTAAATATCCTCTTTAAATGTCTTCTCCCTTGGAAATATACTCTATCAACGTCTTCTTGGAAATCCTAGCCAACCTTTTGGAGCACAGGCTCTGGAACCTTTCACCCAACTCCCACTCACCAGACTCCCACAGCCAGGTGGGGGCCTCAGAGGGCAGCTAATACTCCTTCCCTCGGGTTCTGCCAGGAGGTGATTGGTTAGAACTATCTATAGCTCATAAGCCCCTCTCTGGTATGCTTTCTCATTGATTATCCATCGATGACAAGCAGCCAGTCAGCAATCAGCTTTTAGAAACAGGTATTTACTAAGGTGTGATAAAAAAAAAAATAGTTGGTACAAAATACTTTCCCCAAAAGCCTGGAACAAATGCTCCCAGAAGTAGGGACCAATCGATCCCTTGGGCCCCACTCTTCCATGTTCGAGCCAGATCGGAATGCCGCCTCCTTCAGGAAGCCAGGGAGTTTGGGAATGACTTTTCCACCAAGACCTCACAAGCTGCTTCTGCACCAGTCTGACCATCTCTGAGGACAGTCGTGGTGGGACGAAGGAGAAGGTCATGGAAAACAAGCAAACTCAGGAACTGAGAGGACAGGATTTGAGTGAACATCGCTGTGTTTGCTGAGATATGAGGGCAGGACTGAGGAGGACAGAAAGACTGTAAGTGAGGCACTAAACTCATTGAAGGATGGAGGGCGCGTCCCAGAGGGCAGTGGACCACCATGATGAGAATTCTGATGGGGTGGTACATGTGGTATGCGTGAACCTCAAAGAAGGAAAGTTTCTGAGGGATGGAAGTGGGGAGAGAACCTGGAAGTGGCGATGGGGAGCAATAGCATCTCAGCTCCCCCTTCTCAATCATCGAGTCAGGGCAATGAGTGAAAGTGCAGCCGGTGCTGGCAAGGGAGGCCAAGGGTCACCCATCAAGAGGGAGCTGAGTGTCAGGGAGAGCCAGAAGATGGAAGGAGTGGGAAAGAAGATTTAAGATTTAAGTTTGTTACCTATGGAGCATGTATTATGGAAAGCACAGCAGAAAGGGTGGCCAGCTTTAGAGTGACATGGGAATAAGGGCAGAGGTGGGAGAGGGGATGGGAATAAGGGAGGGGCAGCTGGGGATAGAGAATGGGTTTTGTATAATGGCAGCCTGGAGTTCGAGGTCACTGGGATGGGAGGGACATGACCCAGTGGGACCAGTGGGGGGAGCTGATGGAATAGCATTCCTCTCCTCTACCTACAGGCGAGCCAGGCCAGGAGATAGATTGAGAGAAGAGGAAGGACTGGTGTGTCTGTTCCCTGCAGGTAGTGGAAGAGGCCTACCCAGGGGTCTGCTCTCAGTCAGGCAATAAACATTTGTTAAGCACCTACTATGTGCCAGGCCTCGTGCTAAGCGCTGGGATTCAAAAAGAGGCAAAGCAGAGTTCCTGCCCTCAAGGAGCTCACGCTGTAATGAGGAACACAACAAGCAAACAAATACCGACCAAAAAACGCTACATCGGAGGAGACTTAGAAAGAGCAATCATGTCAGGAGAAGGAAGCAGAGTGGTATCTCGAGAACCTGCAAAGAAGAGAGTATCGAGGCCAGGGTGATCAGTGGTGTCAAAGGCTGCGGAGAAGTCTAGCACTGAATAAGTAAAGAGGTTTAGTTAGTCATTTTAATTCTATTGATTCAACCTGCCCAGGAGCATTTCTCTTTATTTCTGCAAGTGCTTTATAGTTGGATTCATTACAATCCTTGGGTAGATCTTGGAAGATACGTGTTCAAATATTATACAACTTTTTGTAGTTATTTTGAATGGAATTTCTCTTTTTAGCCCTTTCTGCTTGGTTTTGTTGGTTGTATTATTTTAAGTAATTTTTCGTTGGCCCTCTACAATTCTTGAAGTACCCCATCATATAATCTACAAAAAGAAATACTTGTTTCCTCCTTACCCATGCTTATTCTCTCAATTTCTTTTAATGGTCATCCTTGTTTTACTCTTGGTCTTATCAGAAAGACTTCTAAGTTTTCTCCATTACATAAAATGTTTGCTCTTGGATTTTGATAAATATTATTTACTATATTCAGGAAAAGCCCGCTTATTCCCCTGGGGCTTACTGGCTAGGCTGGTAGCAACATCTGGGCCAGAATCCTAGGTCCAAGGTTCCTATGGCTTGGGGTCCCAGACCAAAGGCTCCACTCCCTGCACCCAGAACTGAAAAAGACAAACAAAATAGCCCATGTCTCAGGGCCACAGGACATTAAGGGTAGATTACGGGGCCCTTGAGCCCTTTGTTCACCCTGCTATGAATACTTCCCCTAGATATTACAGGAAAGAAAGATTCTTGGTGTCAGAGAGGTAGGTTTAAAGACGCAATTCTGGCTACACAGCCAGTGGAAGGAGACTGCTCCCAACCAAGTGGGCAGCCAGCTCAGAATGTCTCCCCGTGCACCGGGTCCGTTCCCCCTCCATTTTTAAGAAGTCTAGGCATGCACCAAGCTCCTAGTACACAAACAAGTATAGTCAAGCAAAATAAATTTTCCCATCGACTGTATCCAAGAAAAAAAAAGGTCAGTTTGCACTCTGAGTTCCCCAGAGGGGCAAGCTTCATCATAATCTTCTGCAATCTTGGTTGCCCATGACCTTGATCAGAAATTTTCGGCTTCCCTGCCCCTCTTCTCTTTCTCTCACCCAGGGCCCAATCTCAGGTTCTTCTTCTTCTTCTTAAATCTCTCTTCAAAATCCACCCTCCTTGGTTAAAGTTTGTTTTGCTTAGGACCGCTCCCTTCCTTAATCTGTCCTTCCGCTCTCATTCCTCCCTCCCTTCTCTCTTTTCCATATCTCCCTGTTGAGTGAAATGCATTTCTGCACCCAACTCTCTGTGTGTATATCATTCCCTCCTTTGACCAGTTCAGATGAGTGAGGTTTAATTGTCTCCCACTCTCCCCTACCTTTTCCCCCTTAGTTGTATAGATTTCCACTTGCACTTCTTATACAAGACATTTTCCCCATTCCTCCTCTACCCTTCTTCCTCTTACTCATCTTCCCTCCCTTTCCATTCTAAGACAATTAAAACAAAAGAATTCCTCCCAGACCTTTGGTCTAATTAGACTTCCTCTATGATCCCTGATGATGATATGGTTCAGAGAGGACATGTGTATTATCTTCCTTTAGTCCCTTATGATTGATTGCTCATGTCAACTTTTTTATGTTTCTCTTGACTTTTGTGTTTACACTTCAAAGTTTCCATGAAGACCTAGTATTTTCATCAGCAGTACTTGAAAATCTTCTGTTTCATTAAAGGTCCTTTATTCCCCTGGGGGATTTTTACTCAGCTTTTCTGGGTACATTACTCTTGGCTGTAAGCTAGATCTTTTGCCTTCTAGAATATCATATTCCAATCTCTCCTTTTATTTACCTTGTTGTCTAGTAAATCTTGTGTGAGGCCTACTGTGGCAACTTGTTTATTTGAATTCATTCCTTCTGGATGCTTCCACCATTCTTTCTTTGATCTGGAAACCCTGGATATTGACCATGCTGCTCTCGGGAGTTTTCATTTTCCGGGTAGTTCTTTTCTTCGGGACGTAACTAGTGGATTTTTTTCTATTTCTAATTTGCCCTTTGGTTCTAAGATATCTGGCAAGTTTTCTTTTAAGATTTTTTGAAACATATTGTCTAGGCTTTTTTTCCTTTTTTGGTCATGGCTCTCAGACAGTCCAATAATGCTTCTCTCTCCCTGGTCTGTTTTCCAGGTTAGTTGTTTCTGCTATGAGACTCTTTATGCTATCTTCTTTTTCTTTTTAAACTTTGTTTTAATATTTCTTGTCCTTCATGGCGCTATTATCTTCTCTTTGGTCCATTCTAATTTTCAGGGAATTGGTTGCTTAAGAAAGGCTTAGTACCCTTTATGCCAAGCTATTCATTTTCTTTCTAATTCTTTCTCCCATAGTTTTCATTTCTTTTCCAATTCTCTCCTCATTCTAATTTCATTTATTTAAAAACAAAACATGTTAACTCTTTTTATTTCCTATTTCATGTCTTCCAGAGCTTCTAGTTGAACTTGTGGCCAAACTGTGTTTTTCTTTGGGGCTTTTTTGGGAGATGGTTTTGGAGTCAATTTTTTCCCCTGAGTTTGTAGTTTGTTTGAATGTTCCATTAACCCTAAATGCACTTTTTATGGTCGGATTCTCTTTTTGCTTGCTTATTCTTCTTGACTTCAGACTTCATGTTAGGGCTGGATACCACCCTTTTGGAGGAGATGTTTGGATTAAGCCTGTGTTCTCTTTGGTCTTGCTGCTGCTTTCTTGGGAGTACTGTCCTATTTCAGAATTTCAGTGATACCTCAGGATGAGGACTTGAAAGTTTTCAGTGCTCTCAGTGTCGTCTGATCCAGGGCAAAGTCTGATCGCTGCCCTCCTGTCTAAGCCCTATAAGTTCTCGACCTGGGTCTGTGTCTGAGCAACATGCCTGCAGGCTTGACCCAGCTGCAGTTCCAATAGACTGCTTTTTAACACAGCCACTATCAACAACTGGAAATCTCTTCTGACTCAGAGTACCTGAACTGAGGTCTGGGGTTCCTGCCCTAGATATTCCATTGTAGGCTTCAGACTGGTCTAGTGGGTGGAACTAAGAGCCTGCCCCTGTCTTTGGGTCAGAGATACACAACACAGCTGGTGGCTTCTGAACTTCCAGTCTCTACATTGGAATGCTCCAGGTTCCTGGTTAGGCCTCACCCTCAGTGCCAAAAGACTTCTCTGTCTCCCAACGAGACTTAGGCCAGGGAAAAAGACTCCTTGTGAATTTTCATTGGAATTCTTGATCAGAACTTGGTCTGGGTTGTTTTCTAGATCTGTGTAGAGGAGGTATGGGTGAGAACTCAGCTCCACTTCTTCCTGCTACTCTGACATCTTGGCTCCACCTCCTGATTCTATTTTCCCTTTGTCCTCTGGTTTTCAGAATTCAAGCAGTTTTCATTTATACTTCCTTGAAATATAGTATCCAGACTTTTTTTTGATTGTGTTTTTTTAGATAACTGGATCATTCTTAAATTCTCTCTTTTGGACCTGATTTCTAGCTCAGTCTTTTTTTTTGATATTATGCTCTTAGATTATCCTCTGTTTTTATAATCTTTTGGCTTTCTTTTAATATTTCTTGTTGTCATGCTTTCTCTCTCATCCATTCTAATTTTCAGGACAGCCAGTTCTTGGGCTTGAGGGTTTTGCTTTTGCCATTCTTTGTCTCATTTAATTTCTTCCAGCTACTACTGTAGTCCAGGGCAATTTTTTCTTGGGGGCTTTACCAGGATTTGTTAGCCTACCTTATGGCCCACCTGCTGGGCATCTCCCAAAACAGCTATTTCCTTATGATTGTTGGGGTTTTCATTGGTTTGCTCATCTCATCCATCTCAGTATATAAAGTCAGGATCACACAAGATTTAGAAATTTCTATAGTAAAGAAGCGGAGGGGTTGGAATATGATATTCTGGAGGGAAAAGGAGCTAGGATTACAACCAAGAATAATCTACCCATCAAAACTGAGTATAATCCTTCAGGAGAAAAAAATGAATATTAAATGAAATAAAGGACTTCCAAGCATTCCTGATGAAAAGACCAGAGCTGAATTGAAAATCTGACATTCGAATAAAAGATTCAAGGAAGCATAAAGGTAAACACGAAAGAGTAATCGTAAGGGATGCAATAAAGTTACGCTGTTTACATTCCCATATAGGAAGATGATACGAATAACCCCTAATAACTTAACCATTATTAGGGCGGTTAGGAGGAGGAGTCTGCAAAGATAGAAGGCATGGGCTTGAGTCCATTGTGTTGGAACGCTCTTCCCACAAAAATGAAGGGGATAAAAAGAGGGATGTGCTGGGAGAAGGGAGAAGGGGGAAGGGGGAGGTAGAATGGGGCAAATCTTCTCATATAAAGGAGACTTGCTCTTCTCATATAAAGGAGACTTGCAAGGAAGAGCTTTTATAGTAAAGGGGAAAGCGTGGAGGGGGGTGGCAGGCAATGCTTGAGCTTCATTCTCATCAGAATTGGTTCAAAGAAGAAAGAATATATATACACAGTCAATCGGGTATAGAAACCTACCTTACCCAATAGAGTGATAGGAGGGGAAGGGATAAAAGATTTGGGGGGGGGGTAATAAAGGAGAAGGCAGATTGGGGGAAGCAAGTCAGGCTTTTGAGAAGGGACATGATTAAAAGAGAGAGAAAAAGATAAATAGAGGGACGTGGGATGAAGGAAATGCACCATTAGTGATTGTAACTGTGAACACGATTGGGATGAGCCTACCTGTAGAGCAAAAGTAGTTAGCAGAATGCATTGGAAACCAGAGTCCAACAATGCGTTGTTTACAAGAGACATACCTGGGACAGAAAGACAAGCACAGAGTTGAAGTGAAGGGCGAGAGCAGAGTCCATTAAGCTTCAGCTGAAGCGAAGAGGGCAGGGGTGGCAATCGTGAACTCAGACAAAGCAAAAGCAGACCTAACTGAACTAGGTACTCAGAGAAACTCTATTTTGCTAAAATTTGCTACCACAGACAATGAAGTAATATTTAAAATTGCACTACTAGTTTCTCTGATAAAGGTCGAATTTCTCAAATATAGAGAGAACTGGGTCAAATTTATAAGAGCCATAAATGGTCAAAGGATATGAGCAGGGAGTTTTCAGAAGAAATCAAAGCTGTTTATAGTCATGAAAAAAGTGTTCTAAGTCACTACTGGTTTTTGCTATTGTTGTTCAGGGGTTTCAGTTGTGCCCAACCCTTCGTGACCCCATTTGGGATTTTCTCGGCAGAGGTGCTGGAGCAATTTGCCATTTCCTTCTCCACCTCATTTGACAGATGAGGAAACTGAAGCCAACAGGGTTAGGTGACTTGCCCAGGGTCACACAGCTAGTAAGTATCTGAGGCTGGATTTGAATTTGTGTCTGTCTTCCAGACTCCAGGCCCATCCCTCTATCCACCGTGCCACCTCCCTGCCCCATCGATAAGAGAATGTCAAATTAAGACAACTCTGAGGTACCACCTCAGGAATGACAAATGTTAGAAGGGATGAGGGAAAATAGGTACTAATGCATTGTTGGTGAAGTTGTGAACTGATCCAAACATTCTGGAGAACAATTTGGAACTATGCCCCAAAGGCTATAAAAATGTGTATACCCTTTGATCCAGCAAAACCGCTACCAGGTATATCCCAAAGAGATCAAAGAAAAAGGAAAAGAACCCAAACGTACCAAAACATTTATAGCAACTCTTTTTCGTGGTGGCAAAGAACTAGAAATCCAGGGGATGCCCATCCATTGAGGAATGGCTGAACAAGTTGTGGTTTATGATGGTGATGCAATGCTATTGTGCTATAAGAAATGATGAGAGGGGAGTGGTTTCAGAAAAACATGGGGAAGCTTATATGAACATCATGATGCAAAGTGCAGTGAGCAGAACCAGAAGATCACTGTGCACAATAACAGCCATGTTGTAATGATGAGCAGCTGTGAAAGACTTGGCTACTCTGGTCAATAAAATGATCCAAGGCAATTCTGAAGGACTCATGATGGAAAAATGGTGTCTGTCCCCTACCAGAGAAAAAAAATGAAACTCATGAACCTTGAGGGCAAATTGAAGCATAATTTTCTCACTTTTTGGCTTATTTTGCAAAATGGTAAATAGAGAAATATGCTTTGCATGATATCACATGTATAACTGATATCATGTTGTTTGCCTTCTCAGTGGGTGAGGAGTGGTGGGAGGGTGGGAGAGAATCTGAAACTCAAAATTTAAAAAGAAAAGAAAGTTAAAAATAAAAAATAAAAAAATTAGTGTTTACTGGATTCAATTGGATTGAACTGTGCTAAAGGTTGTGTTGTTATTGTGTTTCTCCTTCATTTTCAAAGAGGACCATGACATCAGAGAGATGATGACATGACTCGCAGTTGACTTTGATTTGAGCAAGAGAGGGCTGTGCAAGGTCACCAGTCTCACCTTCTCCTCCAGAGCCATCTGGGTCAAGTGGCCAGATATTCCTCAGGATGACTTGAGATGGCCCAGGATGAGTAGTCCTTTTCACTTCTTACTTTGAGCGAGGTAATGCCCATTCAGTGAAGAGGCCTCTGTAAGAAGTTAGTCAAGGGATATAAAGAAAGTAAAACCATCTCCTGCCCTCAAGGAGTTTACATTGTTTACATTTTAATGGGAAAGAGACAATGTGCATATAACTAGGTATGTGTGAGTGTTGCAACAATTCAGCTAGCAGCTGCTGTGGGGGTGAAAGACCAACACAAGCCCAACAAGAAGGCTGCCAGCACAGGTTCTTTTGATCTGCTTTAAGGAAAGCAACGTTACGGGGTTAACAATCTTATTTCAAACCAACATACAAATATCATTTCACTTAGTTCAGGAGAAAAAGTCAGCACCCTGAACTTCAGAGCAAACACAAACAAATTACCAACATATGTTATAAACAGACCAAATACAATTCGTAGTTACCAAGAAACCATCAACATCTGGGTTGACAAGCCGGGAGGATCTTAGAGCGGCTGCCTGGAGTCCCGCACCAACACTCCTCCGGGAGTGAAAGCCTCAAGCAAATAGCTCTGTTCTCTCTTTTTATACACTCTTTGGCTGTCATCGAACATCATCTGAACCACCAGAACTTAGGCTCCTACTATTGGCTCTGGTCTTAGCAACTTCCCTTAGAACCCTGAGGGTTTCATGTCCACATAGACTTAGCACCTAGTATGTAGGGGTTTGGGCCTGGGGCTTTGTACCCAGTAAGGCTCAATCAAAGACACTTAATTAATTTATCATTCTAAAACAGTAAAAAAGTTCCAACTTAATTGATATTACTGTGAGATATATGCAGAGTTAGTACCTCCCCACCCCCAACACACACACACACACACACACACACACACACACACACACACAGTGTGGCCTGGGCAAAGCCCTTAACAACTCTCTGACTATACACATAGAGAAGTTCCAGACCTGCATTGGTAGAGAGAGTTCACTCCCTTTAGAGTTCCCCATACCAAGGAGATCACAGGTCCAATCCTCATCCCTATCCAACATCTGGCCCATGGACCTGAAAAAATAGATCTAATTTCTCGATTTATTCAGTGTACATCACCCATTTGGCTCAGAAAGGCCCAGCCATGTGGCCCCACCCACTGTTGTCTCGATGCTAACCCCGGGCACCGTGTTAGCTAGCTGGCCTGGATGGATGAGTAAATATAATGGAAGCTGAATATAATTAATTAATTAATTTTCTAATTCAGTGCCTTTTGCTTGCTCTTGTATGGGCTTCTGACCCAGGTTCCCCTGGGATGCCGATTGGAGAGAGAGCTGCTCTCAATTCATTCCTTCCCTGCTCCCGACCCAGGACTCTGTCCTGAATTTGGCCTCATTAGAGGTGCTCTTGGTCATTCTGCATGTACAGTGATATTTCAAAAGGTAGAGGGGTTGAATTGTTAAGGTGTAATTTTTTTTAAATGAATTTTTTCAATGAATAAAAATCTATTTACTTTCCTTCCTGCCTCCTCCCTCCTGTTAAGAAAAGAAAAATACAGCCCTTGTAACCAATATTTGTTGTCTGACATATTAAAATATGAGCTGTCTCGACTCCAAGAAAAACAGGAGATTAATTCACCGAAAACTCTAAATATAGCATTACTTTGTAGCTTCCCCGAGTCATCATAGAATCCTATAGCCCAATTATTGGAAGGAGCCTCAGCACCATCCAGTCCAACCCTTCCCTGTAAAGGAATTGCCAATTTAACGGGACCCCCCCCCCAAGCAGTTGTTGAACCTCTGCTTGAAGACATCCAAGAAAGCGGAACCCACTGCCCTACCACACCCCCAGGCAGCCCTGGAGAAGAATGACTCACCCAGAAGCCAGGATGAACCTTGACATGCACTTAGTGGGGCCAAAGGGGACTGAGCTAACACATCACAAACTGCCTCCTGGACACGGGGACTTAGCAGATACCACATGAGTGCCGTAACCACTCTGTAACTCAGGTGCCTCATCTGCGAAATGGGTGTAATAGGGTCGCCTCCCCAGATCACTGTGCAGCTCCAATGAGACTGTTTGTACAAAGTGATCTGCAAAGCTCTGAGCTCTGTGGAAATGGGCACTATCGGTATTTTACGAGTGTTACGTATGTCCGTGTGACATAGAACCCGCTGTCTCTGAAGAACCAAAGATGCGCGGCCTGGGGGGGGGGGGGGGGGGGGGGGGGGACGGAAGCGGGCTAGAACGCGCTGAAGAACAGGAGTAAAGGTGAACACCCAAGGACTGAATGGCAGAGGGAGAGGATAGGCTGGTCACCTGAGTAGAGGCGGGGAGGACGAGTCTCCTAGAACTCGTCACTCATTCCCTCAAGATTTTGAGAGAAACAGAGGACCATCTCCAGCACGCAGAGGGCTCCCCTTGCGGTGAACTGCGGGAAGACGCGGGCAGATGTGGACCGGCTGCGATCTCCACAACCGGAGGGAAATCCCAGATTGACAAGCTCACAGGTTTTATTATTATTATATCCAGATGTCCCAAAGACATCTCAAACTCCGTGTGTCCAGAATCGAACTCGTCCTCTTCCCCCAAATCCCAGCCTTCCTCCTAACCTGGCTGTTTCTGCCAGAGGCACCACCTTCTCCAGTGATCCAGATGTGTGACCCAGGAGTCCTCGGAGACTCTTCCCTCCCAACCCCCAGGCCTGAGGAGCAGTCCATGGGTTTTATTGGTTTTTGCCTTGACCTCCTTCACGCCTATTCCCTTCCCCTACTCACACAGATACTACCCTGGTTCAGACCCTCACTGTCTCTTAACTAAGCCACTGCAAAAGTCTCTTAATTTGTCTCCCTGCCTCCAGTCTCTCCCTTCTCCAACCCATGCAGCCGCCATGTTGATATTTCTAAAGCTCAGATCTGACTGTGGAGTTTCCTGAGTCAAGAAGCTTCAGGGGCTGCCTCTGTGGAAAGAATATGAGCTTCTTTGTCTGACACTGAAAGCCCATCACAGTTTGGCCCCACCTTATCTTTCCAGGAGTCTTTCATGTTATTCCCTTTCACACACTCTTCTTTCCAGCCCAAGTGGCCTGTTTCCCCAGCCCCCACATTGCACCTCCTGCCTTGCACAGTTCCCCTGCCTTGCCTAGGATGCTTTCCTTTCTCGAGTTTGCAGGCTGGAATCTATAGTTCTGTTCAAGGTTCAGCTCAAATGCTACCACTGCCAGGAGGCCTTCCCTGATTCCTTCCAGGGGTTATTTCATCCTTCTAAAGTTACTTTGTGTTTACCTTGTATTTATTTTTTTTAATTTATCTGTGTTCACATGACTCCCTCTCTCCTCCAGTAGAATGAAAGGCCCTCAAGGGCAGGCAGCCTAGAGCAACACCTGACAGGTGCTTAATAAATGTTTGCTGGACTGACCTGAAATGAATTATATTTACTTGACAGCTGTAAGAACCCAGGTTTCACTGCCCTCATATTGGAAAATGCAGGGTCAGCTCCCCACCTTGATGAGGCACTGGAGGTGATCTTTAGTGGAGGGGGAATCCTTCCTCTGCCCTTCAGAAATGTCCCATTTTCTCGTGGCTCACTCAAACATCACAGCTCCCAAGAAGTCTTCCTTAGCTATCCACATTCCGAGAGAGAACTGTGCAGTCTGAATGCACATCAAAGCAGACTATTTTCTTTTTTTGTTCATTTTTTCTTTCTCATGGCTTTTCTGTTGTGTTCTGATTCTTCTTTCATGACATGACTAATGTGGAAATGTTTAATATGATTGTACATGTATGACCTATATCAGATTGCATGCCATCTTGGGGAGGGGAGAGAGGAGGGAGGGGGGAAGGAGAAAAGAAATTGGAGCTCAAAATCTCATAAAAGTGAATGTTGAAAGCTTAAAAAAAAAAGCCTTCCTTCCTGGCCCCAGGTAGAAGCCACTTCTTCTCTAAGTCCCCTAGTGGTTAGGACAGTGCCTGGTACACAATAGGTGCTTAATAAATGTTGATTGATTGATTCTCTAGGGCACTTTGTACCTTTTTAATGGATTTCCATTATGAGACCCAGCAGAATCGTGAGCACAGAACTTTGGACTCAGAGGATTTGTGTTTGAATCCTGACTCTGACAGCAATTGTGTGACTCTGGGAAAATTGCTTCCTCCCTCTCTCTCTCTGGGCCTCAGTTTATCCATCCGTAAAAGAAAGAGCTGGACTCCCTGAATTCTCAGGTCCCTTCCAGCTCTAACTTCAATGACCCTACACTGTCTGTGTAGCTCATCTTATGTCCTAACATTTGTATAACCCTGAGGTTTCTCCCAAGGAATTGGTCAGTTACAGTTCGTTCGCAGGAGGGACCAGGACAGGCTGTGAGCTCTCGCCATGAGCCAACTGGATTTTCTACCATCTTCCCCCCAAAGAGTTTATAAATGAGTTGACATTCTGAACTGGCATGGCCTTTCCAAGTCTCTTAGCTTAGCGAGGAGATCAAGCCCTCACTAGCTGAGTATTTTCTGGTCTTTTGGGGTTCTCTTCCTTTTTGCATTGGATTTATTTAACTTAAATTATTTTTTCAATTAGCAAGCATTTATTTTCTCTCCTCCACCTGCCTTCTTTCCTCTCATTAAAGAAAAAAAAGGGGAAAACAAAACCCTCGCATCAAATAGGCACAGTCAAGCAAAAACCAATTGAGCACGTCAGTTCTGAATACATCGCCTCTGTTTTAGGAGAGGACAGGATATATTGTCCTAGGTTCCCTGGCATTGTAGTTGGTCATGGCATCAATCAGAGGTGTTTGTCTTTATATTTGTCTTATTATCACACATATCATTCTGGTTCTGCATCAACGTCCATACAAGTCCTTCTCTGCAAGTGTTCCTTTCATCATTTCTTACGACACAAGAAGATTCCATCATATTAATATACCATTGTGTGTTCAGCCATTTCCCCAACTGATGGACAACCCTTCAGTGTCCAGTTCTATTTTTGTACACACAGGTCCTTGTCTTCTTTCTTCAATCACACTGAGGGTATAAGCCTAGTAGCAGCATTACTGGGTCAAAGGGTAGGCACAGTGGAGAAACTTTTCGGGCATAGTTTCAAATTGCTTCCTGGAAGAGCTAGACCAATTCATGGTTCCACTGAGAGGGCCTTGAGGTGCCTCACTCCCTTCCTTCAAGCAGCCCAGGCAATCTATTTACATTGCTTAAATTTCCTTAGGAAATGGTGTAAGTCTGTGTACATATCTGTTCTTTTTAGTCATTCCCTATTCTCAACCTCAATGGCTTATTTAAATAGGTCATTGGGAATTAACTCTTCTAATTTGATGTTTTTTAACTTTGCTCTAACATGTCTGGCCCCTGGACTCCTCCACGTCATCTATTAGGATCCCTTAAACTAACCCTTCCTGATCCCTGGTCTCACCCTGACCATGCCAGCTTCATTTCTTCCATCCACACTTCAAATTCCACTAGACCTTGGCTCATAAATGCCCCCATCCTAGGAGCCCAAACTTCATCTTCTTGGCTAGTTTAGGGCCCTGGGCCCCACCTGATACTTCTCCCCTACCCTCCTCTAGAGTAGGCAAATTTCTGCTTGTAGCAACAATTGGGCTAACAGCCGCTGTAGGGATGTAAGACCCAACAAGACCAACAACAAAGATGCTGCTGGCACGGGTTCTTTGATCTGCTTTACTAAGGAAAGTCATGTTAAGGGGTTAACAATCTTGCTTTAATCGCACATACAAATATAACTCACGTAGTTCAGGAGGGAAAGCCAGCACCCTGAACTTCAGAGCAAATCCAAACAAATTACAAACATACATTATCAACAGACCAAAACACAATTCATAGTTAACAAGAAACCATCAACATCTGGGGTCATGGGCTGGGAGGCTCTCAGAGCAGCTGCCCAGAGCCCCACGCCACTCTTCCAGTGACTAAGAGCCCCAAACAAACATCTCTTTTCTCTCTATTTATACAGTCATTAAACATCACCAGATGCACTAGAACATCACCTGATTGACCAGAACTTAGGCATGTACCATTTGCTCTGGTTTTAGCAACTCCCTTTAGGACCCTGAGGGCCTCACACCCACATTGGCTTAGCACCTAGTAATTAGGGGTTTGGGCTTGGGGCTTTGTACCTAGTAAGGCTCAATCGAAGACACAATCTATTTAGCATTCTAAAACAGTAAAAAAAAAAAAGTCCCACCTTAATTAGCAATATACTGCTCTAAACTTACCATTGTATGTCATCAGTTAAGTCACTTCTACATGAATGACAAGCTGGGATTGATTCAGGAAGGCAGGTATCATTGGTAACCATCCTTTCCTGTCTGATATTTGGGGCTCACTCTGTTTCATGGCTCTGATGCTCTTTTCCAGGGTACTAATGGTATAGAAATGGGAGGCTTCTGTGTGGTCTCCACATGCTTGGTCTCTTTTCATTTCTTACTCCTCAGCCATATTTTCCAATATATTTTGTGCCATCCTCACATACATCTGCCTTTGCATTGAAGTCACTGAGTATGAACATATATGTTAATTTGGAGGCTATTAGCAAGTTCCTTGTGGAATTTCTTCACCTCCTCCTCCATAACAGATCATTGGTACCTAAGTTACAAGCATATTCCTAGTGTTGTGTTTTGTTTTGTTTTGTTTTTTTGCGAGTACTTATCCTGAGCGCTGCACCATGACATGATCAAGTGGCCCATGAAATGATATCTCTTGTTATCTCTGAACACACAATCAGGCCAATTCTGCCATCTCCTCTATTTGCCTTTCCAAGGAGAACCAGTGAACCATCCTGCCATTAAATCAACACTTCCTTTATTCTCTTTTTGTTTATAGAGAATGTCAATATTGATATGACTCACTCATGACAAGGACCCCCAAATAGAATACTGACAGCTAGATTCCTTTTTAGAGGGTCTGAAAACTGCGGGATTCTGCCGCCCTTTCTACTCCTCTACCAACATCACTGCAGAAATACAAGAGGGTAGCATGGGACTAAGGGCTATTTTGTATTTTCCTTGGTTTCATGGGATGCCATGGTCAAAGATTCCTCACCAAGTAGCCAGTCTCTCTACTTTCAGAATCTGCTTCTTAGAAAGTAGACTCATTGGGAACTCACAATTTATTTTTTTCATAGTAATAAAAAATTCCATTTACTCCCCACCAAAGAAAATAGATGCAATTGTCATCAGGACCATATTTGTAGCCTTTCCTGCATGGAGGAACCTGCCTGTGCTCTACCAACATAGCCGCAGAGAATGCAGGGTCCCATGAGGCATGAGAGCAGGAAATTGTGCAGCTGATGCCGCTGTAGCCAAGAGTGAAGTGACTTAACCAGTGACATACCAGAGCAGGTATTTGCCTACTCCAGAGGAGGGTCAGAGAGAAGTATCAGGTGGGGCCCAGGGCTCTAAACTAGCCAAGAAGAATGACGGGGAGCAGTATGAGTCACAGTCAAGTGGAGTTTGAGGGGCAGATGGAATAACTGAAGCTGGCATGGTCAGGGTGAAACCAGGGGTCAGAGAAATGTGAGTTTAAGGGACCCTAACAAATAAGGTGAGATGAATCCAAGGGCCCAGGCCAGGGTGTGTCAGGGGTGGGGGAGGAGTGCTGGCCAAGCTAGATCAGGGTGAGGTGGAAATCTTGGATGCATGGCAGGGGGCCAGGGGTGGGGAGAGATGGGGGGGAGTTAAGGCTCCTAACAGTGGGCTGCAGTGAGATCAAGGAGCCAGGGCAGTGGGTCTCCGGAGTTATCTCATGATGGCACCCAGGTGGAGGGTCTTTGGGATTAGAGGACAGGGTGGAGAGGGGGAACATCTCAGGGACCTGGTTGAGGGGAGAGCAGTGAGAAAAATTCCATCACCAAAAGCTCCTTTAAACCAACATTTTTATTAAAACCTAGTGTCCATTAAGGCTACAGGCTAGAAGCTACAGTGCCAGACGACCCCACTGCCCTCTGGCTGGTGAAGTCCTACGTCATGTTCCTCTAATCCCTGTGATTTAGAACTCCCACTGATTAAGCAGAAGCCTCCCCCAAAATTGTTATCCCACCTCAGGTTAGCCCTACTCCTCTCCAGTTTTCAGCCTCTTTGCCCTCCTTCCACTCTGCCCTCCATTCTACCACGCTCTTGTCTGTACTGACCCAGTTTGTTCTCACACAGCAGACTTTCCTGACAAATGCCCAAACGAACCTTCTCATAAAATTCATTCCCTAAGAACAGCAGAAAGAATGACTCGATGATCAGCAGAAAGCCCCACTGTGAAGCCTCCTTCTGCCATCATCACTTAGCAACCACTCTTCCTTTCAATTCACGGCTGCCATTCAGAGGAGCCAGGCAGCTCCTCGCTGTCATTATTTCTGGTCCCCCCGCCATCATATTTCAGCCTTTCTCAAGGAACCTGGGAGCTGGCTCTGGCCAACCAATTCCCTCCTACTTCAATTTCAGTGTCCCCCCCCAATCTCCCTCAAACACCTTGGGGACCCAGCCCCTCAGGCTCCATACCTTGCCAGGCCTCCATCTCCACTTAAGCTCCAGAGGAGGGGATCTACCTTGGATCTTAGCCTCCTTGTCTGAAGGTCCTGATCCTTAAAATTTCCTTGTCCTACAACAAGCTAGTTTCTTTGGACCTTTCTGTCTCCCTTCTCCCAACCTTGCCTACCTTCTAACCACTGTGTCTCCTGACATCTCCATCTATCCACATCATTCTAGTACCATCACTGTGTTCTGGCTTCATTTCCTCTCTTTGTTGCCTTAACTCCACAAGTTATCAGTTCAGCAAGGTGCTATTCCCTACGTTTGAATTCCTTGATCCCAGGCCTTCTATGGGTCCATGTCCTCAACCCTGAAGCATCCCTACTACCCACCCCAGCCCTCTCTAGTCAGTCAGTCAACAAGCATTTGCTATGTGTGAGGCTCTATGCTAAGTGCTGGCCACAGGGGAAAAAAACAAAACAAAACCAGAAACCAAAACAAAAGACAGTCCCTGCTCTTGAGGAAATAACACTCTAATGGCAGAGACAACATGCACAAATAAGCCATATCACACAGGATAAATTGGAGATAATCTGGCAGAGAAGGCACTGACATTAAGAAGGACCAGGAAAGGCAGGATTTTAGCTGAGACTGAAGGATGCCAGAGAAGCCACAAGATAGGCATGAGGAAGGAGAGAGCTCCAGAAATAGCGAATGGCTATTGGAAATGCTCAGAGCTGGGACACGGAGTATTATGTGCCAGGAGAGCCTGGAGGCCGGTGTCACTGGACTGAAAAATACGTGTAGGGGAGTGAGGGATAAGACGACTGGAAACACAGGAAAGCCCAGGGGTAGGGAACCTGAGGCCTCAAGGCCACTTGTGGCCCTCTAGGTCCTCAAGTGAGGAGGCCCTTTGACGGAATCCAGACTTCACAGAACAAATCCCCTTAATAAAAAGATTTGTTCTGTATTTGTTCAGTCAAAAGGCGGCACCCAAGGACCTAGAAAGCCACGTGTGGCCTCAAGGCTGCTAGGTTATGAATGGTTTTAAAAGCCCATCGGAGAATTTGATTTGATCCTTGAGGGTAGAGAAAGTGAGCCAGGGAGGTGGCACAGTCAGATCTGTGCTCGAGGAAGATCGGCAGAGCGGAAGGTAGATGGAAGCAAAGAGAATCTCCACACAAGCAGACCAACCTGCAGCCCATGAGGTGCAGATGGCCTGGATCAGAGCGGTGCCAGAGGAAACAAGAAGGTCTAGAGGAAAGGTGTCACAAAGGCAAAATCCAGGGCTGGGGGACTCGGGGGACAGCGGGACCCTCGGCAGTAATGAGGAAGTCCAGAAGAAGGCGGGGCTTGAGGGGAAAGATCATGAGTTCAGTTTTTTTTAATTAAATTTATTTTTGTTACATTTCAATTCTACTGTCTCTCTTCTTCCCCAGACCACCATTTGACACAGATATATAGATATATAGCATACTATATACATGAACATACGTAAAACCATACTATGCACACCTCTATAGTCCTTTCTCTGGAGGTGTGTGGCATCTCACTTCATGGGTCCTATGTAGCTGATCTGAGAGAATTCATGTACTCAGAATAACTTGGTTGTTCACAATTATTCTTCTCACAACATTGCTGCTACTGTATACAAAGTTCTCTTGGTTCTGCTCACTTCACTTTTCATTATTTCATGCAAGTCTTTCCATGTTTTTCTAAAGCCAACCAGCTCATCATTTCTTACAGTGCAGTAGTGTTCCCTCACAATCATATACCATGACTTGTTCAGCCATTCCCCAACTGATGGGCATCCCCTCAATTTCCAGTTCTTTGCCAAACAAAGAAAGTTGCCATCAACACTGTAGAATACCTAGGTCCTTTTCTTTTTCCCCTGATCACCTTGGGAGACAGACCTAAAAGTGGTATTGTTGGGTCAAAGGGTATACATAATTTTACGACTCTAAGTGTAATCCCAGATGACTCTCAAAATGGTTGGATCAGTTCACAGTTCTGTGCTAATTTTTCAACATCTACTCCAACATTTGTTATTTTCCTCTTCTATCATTTTAGCCAATCTGATACGTATGTGATGATATTTCAAAGTTGTTCTAATTTGCATTTCTTTAATCAATAATGATTCAGAACATTTTCATATGACTATAGGTGGTTTTGATTTCTTCACAGAAAAACTGCACATTCATATCCTTTGACTATCAACTGGGGAATGACTCATATACTTACAAATCTGACAAAGTTCTCTATATATTTGAGATATGAGATCTTTATCCAAGAAACTGTTTATAAAATTTCCCCCCAATTTTCTTCTTTCCTTCTGATCTTGACTACATTGGTTTTATTTGTGCAAAACCTTTTTAATTTAATGTAATCAAAATTATTTATTTTATACCTCACGATTCTCTTTATCTCTTTTATTATATTATGTTATATATTATTATCTCATGTTTATTCTTTTTATTATATTTTATTTATTATTTATTATTATTTATTTTATTATATTTATTATATATTATATTTTTATTCTTGTTTATCCTAAATTCTTATCTATAAGTCTGATAGGTAATATATTCCATGTTCTTTTAATTTTCTTATGATATCTTCTTTTATATCTTGGTCATGTATCCATTTTGACCTTATTTTGGCAAATGGTGTAAGATTTTGGCCTACAGTCAATTTCTTCCGGACTGCTTTCCAGCTTTCCCAATAATTTTTATCAAATAGTGAATTCTTATCCCAAAAGCTTAAATTTTTACATTTGTCAAACACAAGGTACTACCATCATTTATTGCTGTGTATTGTATGTCTATTCTGCTCCGCTGATCCACCTTTCTATTTCTTAGCCAGTACCAGATAAGTTTTGAGTTCAGTTTTGAACTTGCTAAGTTTAAGATAGACAGACAGTTTGACACACTCAACAGACAGTTAGAAATGGGAGCCTGGAAATTAGGAGAGAAGTTAGAATTGGATAAATAGATATTAGAATTCTTTACATACAAATGATAAATGAATCCATGGGAGCTGATGAGATCCCCAAGTGAAGTAATATAGAGGGAGAGGAGAAGAGGGCCCAGGACAGAGCCCTGGGGGACATTCATGGTTAGAAGGTGAGCCCTGGAGGAAGATCTAGCAAAGGAGGCTGAGAAGGAGCAGTCGGGGAGGTAGGAGGAGAACCAGGAGAGAGTAATGTCCCAAAAACCTAGGGAAAAAGTTATCACGGAGAAGAGAGTGAATCAGCAGGATCAAAGGCTACAGAGAGGTCAAGAAGGATGAGGACCAAGAAGAGGCCACTGGATTTGGTGATTAAGAGGTCACTGGAATGGAGAAAACAGATGCTGCTGAAAACCAAATGGCCAACTAGGCCCACCCCAAATTCACATTCTCCAATCTCAACGAGGCTCTCTCCCTGGCACATAGAAAGCCTTCTCCTCCTCTCTGATGGACTTTGATGGAGTGGTCTTTGGAGGAATGTGGAGAACAGGAGAAGTTCTCAGGGATTGGCAAGGGCAAATGCTGGCCCCATCTTAAAGAATAGATGAGTTGTAGAATCTACCGCCAAGAGGCTAATGAACTCGACCTTGGTTCAGTATTCCTGAAAATAGAAAACAGAGGTATTCCCAGAGAACGGGGCGACTTCATAAAAAATGGATCAGGTTGGCCTGTCCTCCTTTCCTTCTCTGGCCAGGCTCCCAGCCTAATATAAGGTGAATGCTTGAATGCTGCAGATTTTAGGGAAGCACTGAACAGTCTCTTATGTGATTCTTAAAGCGCTATGTGTTAGATGATAATTCCATTGGATGGATTCATAACTGGCTAAGGGGTAAGAACCAAAAAGCTTTAACAGTTTGATGTCAACTCAGTGGTCTCTGGTGTCGTATAGAAGCGTCTGTCCTTGGCTCTGGGCCATTTAACATTTGATCGACAAGTCTGACAAAGGTGTGCATCAGGCCTGCACGACCTGAAGACAGCGGCGCTTATGGCCCTCAGGCCGCTTGCAGCATGCCAAAGGATTTTGGGCAGCCGGGAAAAACGTAGAGGAAAACATCCTTTGTACGTAGAGTAAATCCTCTGGCACGCCACAAGTGCACGAGGTCTGTAAGCTGACCACGGGCCTGGCATAGAGGAGGTGCTTATCAGTTCTGCAGACAAGCCCATTTTGGATGACACACAAGGTTCTAGCAAGATCTTGGTGTTCTGGGTGTGGTTGCTTAGTTATGTGTGACTCTTTGGGACCCCGTTTGGGGTTTTCTTGGCAAAGATACTGGAGCGGTTTGTCATTTCCTACTTCAGCTCGTTTTACAGATGAGGACCTGAGGCAAACAGGGTTAAGTGACTTTTCCAGGGTCACACAGCTAATAAGCATCTGATAATAACTGTCAAATAAGATTTGAACTCAGAAAGATGAGTGTTCCTGACTTCAGGGCCCGTGCTCTATCCACTGTGCCACCTAGCTGCCCTCAGCATTCTAGAGCACTGGGCAAAATCTATTATGGTGAAATTAAATAGGTTCAGAATATCAATTTAAAAAATACAAGATGTTGAAGGTGTAATTAAGACACCTGTCTATCTGAAAAGGATCTGGGTATTTACACACACGTTAATGTGACCTCCAAAATCTGGGCCTCCCCGTTCCTTAGTCTCGTCCATTCCCACGTACTCCTTTACTCCACCTCCCCTACACACAGGGGCAGGCACACCTTTACTCTTTATAGATCCAAGAGGCAGTGTGGTCCAGTAGGAAGAGTGCTGGATTTGGCATCAGACACCTGGGTCCAAATGATAGCTCTGCTGCTTACTGCCTGGGTGACCTTGGCTGAGTCAACTAACTTTTGTGGACCTCAGGTCCTTATCAGCCAAACTCGGAGGTTGGGAGAGACCTGAAGGTCTTTCTAGCTCGAAATTGATGATCCTCTCACCCCCATGTTCCATTCCTTTTATCAAGAATTCTGAAATTCTTTGATCCAACTCTCACCTCTCATCATCCCACATCAACCTGTTCCTTACTCTTCCCAAACCTACCTGCCGCCATGCCTGCTCAGGATCCCCTTTCTTCCCTTCCCAATCCCGACTCCAACCAGCTCCACATTCCACCATCTTCTCTCTCCCGCTTGTCCTGCCATCCTGTCACATCTCATGCTTTGCCTCCTCCCCTCGACTCATGAGGGCCTGAATGGAATTAGAAGACAGCGCCCAGGGGGCAAAGCCAAGGTGGCTGCTGGAAAGCAGGGACTTGCTTAAGCTCTCCCCCAAATCCCTCCAAACACCTGTAAAAATGGCTCTGAACAAATTCTAGAGCTGCAGAACCCACAAAATAGCAGAGGGAAACAGGTATCCAGCCCAGGAGAGCCTAGATGGTTGCCAGGAAGGGTCTATCGCATGGTGCTGAGGGCAGAGGGCAGCCCAGTGTGGGCCGTGCAGGGACAGACCAGACCTGGAATCAGCCAGCAGGAATAGGCCTTGGGGCCATGGAACACTGAGCTGTGGCAGTTACCAGACTTCTCAACGCACAAACACCAAAGAGCAGGTTAGGGGGAAACTGTGGGATCGAGTTCAGAGCGGTCCAGCTGCCAGTTCTGGGGGTGGAGGAGTTGGTGCAGCGGTGGAAGTAGCAGCGGCAGAAAGTTCCTGAGGCTGCTTCCAGAGCTCCAATGTCAGCTGTTTCCCCAGTCCCTGGCTCACATGGTGGGAGGAATCTAGCAGCTGATCACAGCAGGAGTGCAAGGAGCACTTTGTGAGCACAAAGGCTGATTCTCTTGCTGTGCCCTGCTTGGATCTGGATTGCGGTCCTCACTGCAGTTCTTGGGGGAGGAGGAACACTGCTGTGACAGAGCCTGTGGTGACAGTGGCGTAGAAGTAGCTCTGAAAACAGCAGTACTTGGACCCTAAAGCTTGAGACAAAGGACTCTCTGCTCTACAAGCAGTCATACCCTGACAAAAAGCTCAAGGGTCAAGTAGTTGGCTGGGAACATGAACAGGCAGAAAAATGAACTCAGACTCAGACTTAGACTCAAACTCAAACTCTAGATTCCTTTTTTGGTTACAAAGGAGATCAAAACATACAGCCAGAAGAAGTCCACAAAGTCAAAGAGCCTACATCAGAAGCCTCCAAGAAAAATATGAATTGGGCTCAGGCCATGGAAGAGCTCAAAAAGGATTTGGAAAAGCAAGTAAGAGAAGTAGAGGAACAATTGGGAAGAGAAATGAGAGTAATGCAAGAAAACCATGAAAAACAAGTCAATGACTTGCTAAAGGAGACCCCAAAAATACTGAAGAAAATAACACCTCAAAGAATAGACTAACTCAAAT
>CM053623.1:457403705-457449995 GCA_028646595.1 Phalanger gymnotis
TGGACGAGCCTACGTGGGCGGGGCCAGGGCTCTGAAGAAGAGGTGTTCCGGGGGCGGGGCTTGCCTGAAGAGGGAGCTGGGGGGTGGGACCAAGGCACTGTAGGGGGCGCTGCGGGGCAGGGCGCCATGGGGGGGGCGAAGGGCCGGGGCGGGGTTTAGCCTGCAGCGGGCGATGCGAGTCAGACCTATCTCTGTCGGTAGGGGGCGCAACTCCGGCTCTGCGCGCCCCCGGCCCGCCACTGCCGTCCCGGCGCGGACGCCGCGGACCCCGCCGGCAGGGGGCGCGGCGGCGCCCAGCGGGGGGCCGCGGCGGCGCACGACCTCGGCCGGCAGGGGGCGCAGCTCCTCCTCGGTGCGCTCCTTGCTCTTGGCGCGGGCCGGCCCCCCCCCCCAGTCGCCGCCCCCCCTCGCCCCGTGGCTGCTGCGGCGGCCGGGCCTGACTGGCGGCTGGTGCTCGGCTGCGCAGGCGGGGCCCGGGGCCGGAGCCGGAGCGAGGCCGGGGCAGCAGACGGGGCCGCGGCGGGGCCGGAGCGGGAGCCGAAGGAGGCGGAGCAGCGGGCGCGGGCGTCATGGGGCGGCGCCGCCGCGTGTAGGCCGGGGCCGGGGCCGAGGCCGGGGCCGGGGAGGCCGGGCCGGGCCGCGGCGGGCGGAGGGCCTCGCCGTGCGGGGCGCGGAGGTCCACGAGCGCCAGGGCGGCGGCGGCCAAGGCGGCGAAGGGGGCTACAAGATGGCGGACCTGGAGGCCGTGCTGGCCGACGTGAGCTACCTGATGGCCATGGAGAAGAGCAAGGCCACGCCGGCCGCGCGGGCCAGCAAGAAGATCCTGCTGCCCGAGCCCAGGTGAGAGGCCCGGGCCCGGGCGCGCCCCGAAGCCCCCCCCACCCCCGGAACCCCTCCGTGCCCGAAACCCGCCAGAGATCTGCCCTGAGATACCCCCCTGAGACTGACCCTGCCCCAGATCCACCCCCCCTGAGACTGGCCCTGAAACTGACCCTGCCTGAAACCCACCCAGAAACTGACCCTCCCCCAAACCCACCCAGTCTGAGACTGACCCTGAACCTGATCCTCCCCGAAACCCACTGAAACTGACCTTGCCTGAAACTGACCCTGCAAACCCTCCCTACACAAAACCAACTCAGAAACCAACCCTGAAACTGACCCTGAAACTTCCACAGCCTGAAACTGAGCCTAACCTTAATTCCAGCCCCTAAGCTTAAGACTGACCCCTACCCTAAACTTGGGACAGCCCTCAGATCTCTCCCTCTCTCCATCCCTGATTGTCACCGTGAGCACCCCAGTGGCCTCAGCCCCCAGTCTTGTTTCCTTCCCCTTGCCCTCCTCTGCCCTTTCTTCTTCATGCCGGCCACCCCTTCCACCACCCTGTACTGTCCATTCTGCGCTGCCCACAGTGTATTGCCAGTCCATGCTGGCTTTCAGGCATCATCCTTTGCTCCTCACACCTCCCCTGTGTCCACTTCAAACTTATTGCCTAGCAACCCTCACCCATTCTCAGCTCTTTATTTCACTCCATACACTCACCTAACCCCCCACCCGCCCTTACAATCTGCTCTTTATCTCTCATCCCCTCCCACGCAGTCTAACCCCGACACTCCCCCCCATGCTTACTCTCTCTGCTCGTCACCGTTTTTTCTCTTCCTCTACTATAACTGTTTGATTTCTCCTTCTTAGACCCCTCTCTTTAACCAACTCTCTACTCTTTTACTATCAGTAATAAGCATTTATTAAGAACTTACTCAGTGTTAGGCACTATGATAAACATTGGTGATACAAAGACAAAAATAAAACCAGTTCCTGCCCTCAAGGGGCGTCCCTTCTAATCAGGAGAGTTTTCTGTTGGCCTGGTCTGCACCCTGTCTTCCTATGCTTCTCCTGCCCTCCTCAGTCATACCAACTCAGGTCATTGACTAGGACTTTCTCCTAATTCCTGCTTCTACTTTCCCCACTAACCTTTGGTCAGAGATGGAATTTCAACCAGTACCTGTACTGAAGGATGACATTAAGGAGAGAAGGCACAGGTTTAGTGGCCTCCCCAAGGTATTTTCCACCGTACCTTTGGAGTTAGGTTTGAGGAGGCTCTGTCTGTCTTTCAACCAGAGGTAAAAGCCCAAGAAAGGGGAATCTTTAGGGGATGGGGGTGAGGGCCCAGATGGGATGAGGGGATGGGATGTGGCCAATGTAAACATGATGGTTGTCTCGGGCCCCAGACTGCTGGAGGGAGAAACCCTTGCACTTGGGTGCCAGGAGGGAGTGTATAAATGCATTAGTGTGGACCTAAATGCCATCTGTTTGTTACACTTGGGAGAAACACCCATGACGTCAGGACTTCCCATATACCTCCTCTGGTCCGGCTACCCAGGGGTACCTGGAAGGACACAAGGCCTGCCTCGCTCTCCCTCCTGGGCCATGTTTACAATAGGACAGCTATCACCTGATAATTCCATGTAGCAGCTGGGACACAGGTACCTGAGGGGTGATGGGTCTCTGCTGTCGTTTGTAAACTGAGAGCTTGGCCTGGCCCTTTGAGAGCACATCCCAGGGTTCTCTGGAGGGGGGTGTCCTGTGTGCGTATGGCTTGTGCCTGGGTCAGGATTCTGAGGCATGAGCTCACTCTGGGTGTGACTGTGTTTTCCCTGGACCCTTGAGCAGGCTGGCTGGATCAAAGCAAGAATCGTGGGTGCCTGAGTCGGCCGGTGCTGAGCAGTGAGCCCCCGAGGCTGGCCTGTGGTGCCCGTCATCGTGCTGGGGGTGCGCTCTCCTCTGCTCTCAGGGCATCTCCACTCACTGGGTTTCAGATTGACTGAGCGTGAGGGACAGGAGAGGGGAATTTGCCTGCCGCTCATAAAGGCCCTTCCTTGGGGGCCCCTTTCTTTTCTGATTCTGGCTATCAGATTTCTCAAAACAGGAACTGGGGCTTACTGTGAGCACGGGGCTGCCCAGGGAGCAAGGACAAGATGGGGCCCAGCAAGTTCAGAAATTGCCACGCTGGGGAAGGAGGAAGCTGGGGACCTGTAGCTGTGTTGAGTTGGGGAGCCCTCGACATGTGGAGCTCTCCGAGTGGGGATCCCAGGGGACCCAGAATGCACTGAGATCTGACCAGATGCTGCTCAGGTGTCAGGAGCCTGAGGGGCTGCTCGCTCCCCTTTCTGGCTTACCTTTTCTGGGATGGGAATAAGCAAGGCCTCCTGTTGTGGGAGAGCCTGGCTCTCGTCACCTGTGTGGCCTTGGGCAAGTCATTTCCCTTAACTGTGTCTCAGCTTCCTCCTCTGTGAAATGAGCTGGGGCTTGATGGCCCCGGGTCCCGTCTAGCTTTAAAGCCATGCTCCTGTTAATGTCTCCATTGAGATGATTGAGACTCAGGGCATGTGGGGCGATGAGGCCAAGGCCACTGCTTCCCCTCCCTGGGCTTCCTCATTGGTACAAGGAGAGGCTGGCCTGGAGGATCTTTGAGACCCGGTCCTGCCCTGGGTCTGGGATCCTGGGACAGTAACAACTTCTGGATATTTCTTCTGTGCCTCTCATCTCATCTCATCCCTAAAACAACCATGTGAGAGAGACAGGCTAGTACTTTTGGAAATGCTTATCGATAGCCTTGCGCCTGTTTTACAAATGAGAAAAACTAAGGCTCAGGGGAGCAAAGCCCCTCCCAGGAGCATGCGGGTAGTGGCAGAGCTCCAGTCTCCTGCTCTTCCAGGGTTCAAGGCCCTTTCCATCAGATTCTCTGGCCCCCCAGGGCCTGTGTAGCTGGCAGGCGGGGTTGTGTCCCCCATCCTGACAGTGAAGCTGGCTGTCCTCCTTTCTTCCCCTGGATGGGACAGCTTGCCCTGGGATCCCAGATCTCTGGGCCTGCCCTGAAACAGGGGTGTGAGTGATGGAATCCTTTGCCGCCTCTTGGCATGGGTAGTTGTTGTTGTGTTTGTCTTTCATTCTTGAAGAGGACTGTGACATCAGGGAGATGATGACATGACTTTGATTTGAGTGAGGGAGGGCAGTGCAAGGTCACCAGCCTCACTTTCTCCTCCAGAGCCATCTGGGTCCAGTGGCCTGATGTTCAACAGGACGACTGGAGATGACCCAGGATGCATTGAGAGACCTTGGCCCTTTCAGGCTAAGGCCTTTTCAGGTTCTCACTTTGAGTGAGGTAATGCCCATTCAGTGAATAGGCCTGTTTAAGAAGCCAAGCTGCATTCTCCCTGGTAGCTCCTTAGGCTCACACCTATGTACTAGGCAGGTACCAAGTGCTAGAGACATGGGCAGAAAGGCGGCTGGAGGAGGAGGGGTCATGGATCCAGAGAGGTGCCTTCTGGAGGCAGAGGGAAAGGCCACAGATAGGAGGTCTGCTCTCCATCCATTACTGTCTGATGGGGCCAAGGGAGTAGCTCAGATCGGAGCAGCCTGGCATCCCAGGGGTCTGGCAGAGGGTCCTGTCTGCACCTGTCCCAGACTCTGGTGACCCAGCCAGCAGCTCCTCCTCTTCCTCAGGATCCTCAGCTTTCCCATTCTTGTCAGCAACCCCCTTAATTAGACCCCCCCCCCAGCTCTGGGGCTGAGGAGCCCTTGGGCTGCTGCCCCCTTCCGTTCCCTGCTGATGTTGGTTGGGACATTGTTCATGCCATTGGCCACGACGGGCAGAAGTCAGGGCCTTCTGTGGCCTTCCTTCGTCTTGGGTACTTCCTGATCTCTCCTCCCATTTATTTCCTTCTTGCTGACCTTTTCTGTATTTCCTGTCCCTCTCTTCCCTCAATTGCTTCTCTCCTGTTAACTCTTCACTGCCTCCCAAACTAATGCCTCTCTCCATTTTGGGGGAGGGGTCCCTTTGCCCCTGCTGGGGCATTTCCCAGCTTCACCCTCACCTCAGGCTCCTTCAGCAGAAGCCCAGATGTTTCCAGTCATCGCTTCTTCCCTGCCTGAGTCAGGAGCTCCTGGAACCTCCCCCAGGAGGTTCTCCTTCCCACTGGGGGTGGCACTGGCGGGCCATGAAGCCCTGTGGGAGTCCACTTGGCCGCTGGATGGGGGCTTTTCATAGCCCATAATTCTAGGAAGTTGGTGTCATGGCTCTGCCCCTTCAGGGAGTCGAGGGTCCCTGGTTGGCTCCTGGGCTTCCAGGCCTGGCTGAAATCCTGGTCAGTTAGTGAACATTTATTAAATGCCTCCTGTGTACCAGGCACTTTGCTAGGCTCTGGGGTATGGAGACTAGGGAGAGTGCCTAGACTTGGGACTTTCCACATCAGGTTTGATAACCTTCTCTGCTGCTGCACAGAGAGGCTGAGCCACTTGTCCGGGGTCACCCAGCCAACATGTCCTGGGAAAAATGTGAACAGAAGCCCTTCAGTGCCCATTAGGCCACCCTGCCTCTTGGTGCACCCAGAGCTGTACCCCAAACAAAAGCTGGGTGTTTGTCCCCACCAAACCTCACTGACAGGGCAGCTGGCCTCATTTGCCTCCCTCGTGATCTCCACAATGTGTTCTGTATCTGAGCTTTCATCTCTCCCCTGGACTCCTACCACAGCCTCTCCTCCGTCTCCTCTCTCCACCTGATGGCCCGAGTGCCAAAGACCCCAGTGGCAGCAAATGTAGGCTCCTCTGTTTGCCAGCCTGGCCTGTTCAACCTTCTACATCTTATGCTTTTGCCTTCCCTACATCTTTCCTCCACACCTTTGCACCCCACACCTAGCGTGCTCTCCCTTCAAGGCTGTTATCTTTTACCAGCCCTTGTCCTGTAGCTGTTGGTGCCTTCTCTTCCTAAGCATGACTTTGAGTCTATATATGTGTGTGTATATTTATGTTTGTGCTGTCTTCCACATGAGAATATGGGCTCCCTGAGAGCAGGAACTCTCTTTCATTTTGGCTTTGTGGCCGCAATGCTTGGTGCATGGAAGCACTTAATAAATGCTAGTTGGTTGGTTGAAGGAGGCTTGGAGGCCTGAGAGTTAGAGGAGAAGAGAGAGGGGATTCTCTCATGAAGGCAGCACAGGGAACGATGGGGCATGGAGGGCCCCGTTTGACTGGGAAGGAGAGGAGCGTGGGAAGAGGCTGCACAGGCAGGTGGGGGCCTGCTGGTTGTGAAGGGCATTGTGTTTGGTCTAGAAGTACTAGGGAGCCCCGGGCACTGAATGAGGGACACACCTGATGTGGTCAGAGCTGTGCTTCACTTGACTGAGGGCCTGTACTGGGGAAGGTTCCAGCAGGCATCGCCTGGGAGGAGGTACTGCATCCCCACAGCAGACGGGGTTCCCAGGGCAGTGGGGAGCAGCTGGCACATCATCAGAGTCTTGCTTTCAAGACGTTGATTGGAACAGGAATTGCAAGACAGAGAAGGGAGAGGGCAGAGAAACAGAGGAGGGAGAGAGACAATGAGTGGAGAGAGGGAGAGAGGGAGAAACAGACAGGAGAGAGAAGAGACACAGAGGCAGAAGGGGGGAGGGTATGAGAGGGACAGAGAAGGGAGAGAGACAGGGACAGAGATGGAGAGGGCAGAGAAACAGAGGAGGGAGAGAGGGAGAAACAGAGGAGAGAGAAGAGACACAGACAGAAGGGGGAGGGGACAAGAGGGACAGAGAAGGGAGAGAGACAGAGACAGAAAGGGAAGGGGACGAGACAGACAGAGAAGGAGGGAGCAGAGGAGAGCAAGTGCTACTTTGGTGTGACAAGCTGGGCTCCACGTGAGGGGTCGGAGGCCCCAGAGAGAAGGGAAGGGGTGGGTGGGGGCAATGGAAACAGCCTTGGACCAGGGTTCAGATCCCTGTGGTGCTGTGCCTCAGTTTCCCTCCCAGGAGTCTTTTAGGCCTCTCATCTGTCTCTAAGGAGGCTGGGTTGGGTGACCTGTATCAGTCCCTTTTCACTCTCTCTTTCAGGCTCTTTTTCCTTTTCTGTAAAACCAGGGCTTTGACTGGATGGCTTCTGGGAGGCTTTTGGCAGCCTCCTCTCATTTTCTGCTTCCTTGTCTCTAGATCTCTCAGGTCCCTTTGGCTCTCAGCCTCAGTTTCTGTATTTGTAAACTGAGGCCAGACCAGCTGGCTCTCCAGGCCTCATCTGGAAGAGGAGAGGTTTAAAGTGGGCGACCTTGAGCCTCCTCTCAGCCAGTGCTTCCCCATGGTTGACTCTGGGTGGCTGAGCAGGGAGACAGTTCTGGAGGCAGAGGCTGCAGGTGGAGTGGGTATGGCTCTTGGCGGAGCCAGGGCAGGCCTCCAGGCCCCACTATGCTCTGGATGGGGAGGACACCAGCCCCACTGTGCCCTGGTATCTCGGTCTGTAGCCAGGGAGAGGGCTGCCTTTCCTTCACTGTCCAGATAGATGGGCTACATTTGTGTGTTACCATTCCTCTATTTTCAGCCCACGCTGCCCAAATGTGAGATGAATGGGGTGCAGGTGAATTCTGAAGCCCTGATAATGGCACCTGTCCGGCTTTGATGCCTGAGGGTCTTTCACATAGTAAGGAATCGCCTCTTTCCACAAGTGGAGTTTTCTCACGTGAAAGTCCTAGTGCAGCCTGGACCCAGGAAGCACAGCTCTCCGGGAGGGGCGTAGATTTGGAGGGACATCTGGAAAATGAGATGCTTGGATGAGGTGGTCCCCAAGGCCCCTTTTGCTTCAAATCCCATCATCTCCAAAATAGGGATGACCGGCCTCCAGGGTGCTTGGGAGGCCTTAGAGTAGCGTAGGGTCATCCTGAAGAAGGGGACAGAACAAGACAGTCTTCCTGGGGTCTCAGGGATCGTCTGACTGAGGCTCTCTGCAGGACTGGGCCCATTCTCCCTCCTTCCACTTCCTGCCCAGCTGAGGAAGGCCCCTTGGGGATTCCTTCAGGGCCTCTTCAGTGCCTTGGGGCAGCAGATCATCGAGGAATATTAATAAGAGGCCCCAGAAGATGTGGCACTGCTGAGGAGGCAGTGCCCAGGAGCTCCCCAGCCTCCCACAAAGGAGCGCTTCCCAGGAGGGACCCCAGATGAAGGCAGCAGCTGTGAAGCTCCTTGGCCTTTTCTCCAGCTCTTCAGGCAGAATCCCTTGAGGTAGAGAGTCACCCCGGATGGAAGAGGCCTGAAGGAGACTCAGGGAGCCTGGCCTGGGGGCTTCTGGGAGCCGGCTGCCCCCCAGCCCAGTGGGCATCAGAGCCAGGCACCATGGCACCCTGGGGCTTGCTGCATGTACTGAACTGCAGTCTTCGGGAGGGGAATGGCAAATCATGAATTTGGATTCCTGAGCCCAAAGCTGAGAAGAAAGTCTGTTTGCTGCACTTTTATGCCTCAGCCAGCTCTTATCCTTCTAGGTCAAATGGCAGGGCCAGATGGCCAGAAACAATTAGGACCCCCCCCCCTTTATTTTCAGTTCTGAATTTTGTCCCTCCCCCTCCCCCACATCGAGAAAGAAAAGACAATTACAAATATGTATAATCACGCAAAACAAATTCCTACATTATCCATATCAAAAAAAAAAAAAAAGGAAAAGAAAGCATGTGTCCCTCTGTCATCTGAGTCCATCTCAACTCTCATCGGGAGGTGGGTGGCATGTTCCGTCCTGAGTCCTTCGGGATTGTGGTAGGTCCTGGTGTTGATCAGTTACTAGGCCTTTCAGAGCTCTGTGGGGTGTTGTAGACATTATCCTGGTTCTGCTCACTGCACCTTGTATCAGTTCATACACGTCGTTCCATGTTTTTTCTGAATGCCTCCCCCTCATCGTTTCTCGTAGCACAATTGTCACCTGTCCTAGTCTTGGACCACAGGTTGTTTAGCCATTCCCCGATTGGTGAGCATCGCCTCAGTTTCTGATTTTTTGCCACCACAAAAAGAGCTGCCATAGATAGTGTTGTACATGTGGGTTCTTTTCCTTTTCTTTGATCTCTGGGATATGGCCCTGGTAGTGTATTGCTGGGACAAAGGGTGTGCGCGGTTTAATGGCTTTTTGGCCTTGGTTCCAAATGTCGTTCCAGAATGGCTGGAGTCATTCACAGCGCCACCAACAGTGCATCAGTGCACCTGCTTTCCTATAGCTTCTCCAACATCTGTCGTGCTCCCTGTTTGTCACCTTAGCCGATCTGATGGGTGTGAGGTGGTTGCTCAGAATTGTTCTCATGTGCATTTCTCTAACTATCAGTGATTTAAAACAGTAGTATCAGACTCATAGAATCCGATCCCTACTGTGGCATATTGACTTAGAAAACCAAATCATATTATCTATGTAGTATATTTTTATTTCATTGTTAAGTGTTCCCCAGTTATGTTTTAATCTGTTTCCTGCCTCACTCAAGAGTTTTGCTTATATGGCCATTGGGCTGCAAGTTTGACACCTCTGATTTAGAGCATTTTTTTAATATAGCTATTGATTGTTGGCTTTCTTCTTCTGAAAACTATTTGTGTCCTTGGATCATTTATCAATTAGAGAGTGACCCTTTTTCTTGAAAATTTGACTCGGTTCCTTTTACATCTTAGAAATGAAACCTTTTTCAGAGAAACTTGCTGTAAAGTTGTTTTTTTCCCCTCCGTTTCCTGCTTTTCTTCTATTTTAGCTGCATTGGTTTTCTTTGTATAAAAACTTTTCAATTTTGTGTAATCAAAATGATCTATTTTACCTCCTTTGAACCTCTTTCTTGAACCCTTTTCATAGATATAACAGGCAATCTCTTACACACTCCTCTGATTTACTTATATCACTGTTTATGTCTAAATCATGCATCCATTTGGAGCTTATCTTGATAAATGGTGGGAAAGGCTGGTCTATATAGTTTCTCTCAGACTGCTGCCCAGTTTTCCCAATAGTTTTTGTCAAATAGTGAGTTCTTGCTTGAGTGGCTGGGTTCTTTGAGTTTATCAGACACCAGGCTACTGTGCTCATTTGATTCTGGGTCACCTGACCCATTCCATTGGTCAACTTCTCCATTTCTACTGAAGCAGACTGTTTTGATGACTACTAGGCCGCAGTATAGTTTGAGATCTGGTGATGTGAGGCCTCCTTCCTTCCCATTTTAAAAAAGTTGGCTCATTTATTCTTGACCATTTGTGCTTCAGATGAATTTTATAATTTTTTTTCTAGCTCTGTAAAGTAATCCTTTGGCAGTTTGGTTGGTGTGGCATTGAATAAGTAAATTAATTTATGCAGTGTCATTTTTATTATGTTGGCTTGGCCTATTCACGAGCAATGATTTTTTCTCCAGTTACTTTGGATCTGTCTTTATTTGTGTGAAAAGTGCTTTGTAATTGTGTTCATCTTGTTCCTGTGTGTGTCTTGGCAGGTAGACCCCCAAATCTTTTGTGCCATCTGCAGTTATTTTAAATGGAATTTCTCTATCTCTTCCTGTTGGGTTTTGTTGGTAATGTGCAGAAATGCTGATGATTGATGTGGGTTTATTTTATATATCCTGCAATTTTACCAAAGTTGCTGATTGTTTCAATCATTTTTTAGTTGACTCTCTAGGGTTCTCTAAGTGAACCATCATATCATTTGCAAAAAGCAATAGGTTTGTTTTTTCCTCTGCTAATGCTCGTTCCCTCCATTTTTTTTTCTTGTCTTATTGCTATAGATAGCATTTCTAGGACAGTTTTGAATAGTAATGGGGATAATGGAGATCCTTGCTTCACCCCTGATCTTACTGGGAAGGCTTCTAGCTTACTGGGGCCCCTTCTCAGTTGCCAGACCCTGAAGCCCTAAGCCCTATGGCCACCTGCTTCTGTAGTAGGAAGGCCTTCTTTTCCTCTTTGAGACAGGGGACAGGAAGTGCTTGTTCTTCCTCTCCCTTCCCTCCCCTCCAACCCACAATGGTTCCCCACCCCACTCCTCCCCCAGTCACTTCAACCACACACTGGGCTGGGGAGGGAGGAAGTAGACTTTTCCCATCCAGGGCAGCGTTGTAAGCTCTGGGTGGTTCTTTCTGTGTCCTACAATACTGCCGGCAGGAAAGGTGCCTTGGGGATCATTTTGTGGAAGGGGAGATGTTTCACTCTGGGCTCTGGGGGGGGCTCCTGACCCTGCCTCGTCCAGTGGTGCAGGGGAAAAAAATGACAAAGGCCCCTTCACTTGCCTTTTGAGAAGTCCTGCCCCAGCCTGCATTGGAAGGCCACCTGCCTCCTCACTAGAGGTGGTGGTGGCCCTTCTGCTGACAGGGCTGATGGGAGTTTTAACCAAATTAGTCTTTTCTCAAGTTGCCAAAGGGCCCCAGCATGCTTGGGTGAGATGGCGATATGCCAGAATGCAGGTTAGACCGTGTGCTTTCTGGGGAATTTGTGGGGAAGGTCATTATTTCATAAATCTTCTCTCTGTTTCACTGGTTTCACACCTCCCCTCCCCAGTATTTTTTTTTCCTAATTTCATGTAAAACATTTTAAACATTTTTTTTAACTTTGAGTTCCACATTGTCTCTCTCCCTCCCTTCCTGCCTCTCTTTCCCCTTCCTTAAGAAGGCAGGCAGTTTGCTATAGATCGTACATGTCCCATCATGCAAAGTGTTTCCATTCTTCCTCCCCATGCGTGAGATGTCCTCATACCCCAGAAGGGTATGGCGAAACATGGGGAAGTATCTGAAGCTGGGGGATGGCGTAGGGAGGGCCCCAGAGAGCCTTTCTGGGCAGCTCAGGTCCCAGGAGCAGACAGAAGAACAGCTCGTGAATGTCTGAGAGAAATCGGCTTAGGGGCCACCTTTAAAATGCCGGGATTCCTTAGGACCACTTAATCCCACCCCCCACCCTAGTCCCTGCCCCCTGTGCTAAGAATTTAAGTGCCTACTGTGTGCCCCATACTGTTCTAGGTACTAAGGGCACAGAGGCAAAAATGTCCTTGCCCTCAAGGAGCTTATTTTCTATTCAAGGAGACAGTGTGGCTCAGTAGGCACCTACAGAGAAAGTAGCTGGCAGTGGGGGCTGAGTCTGGAAGGAAGTTCAGGATTCCCAGAGGCTGAGGTGAGGAGGGATTGTATCAGACCTGGGCTTGTCTGGGCTGAAGAGCGGAGTGAGGAAGGGACATCAGGGCTGGGCTGCAGGATGGGGGTGGGGCCGTGTGAGTGGGCACCCGGTGCAGGACAGAGGCCAGGCTGAACCCTAGTGCCTTGAAGGATGGGGGAGCCCCTGACACAGTCAGGAGAGCCCAGAAGAGCATAGCTTGGGGGAAGACTGGGAGCTTAGAGAGGCCTGTGGGACACCTCGTCTGACATGTCCAGTAGGGTGTCAGCACTCTGGGACTGCAGCTCAGGAGAGGGACTGGTGTTGGAAGCATTGAATCCGTGTGAATGGGTGCCGTCCCCAAGTGAGAAAGTGTGTAGAGAGGGGAAAGAGGAAGGCCCAGGACAGAGCCTTGGGAGATACCCACAGGCAGGCCAGGAAACTGAGAAGGAGCAGCAGTGTTGTGAAGGCCCAGAGAAGAGGGAGGCTTTGCAAAGCTAAATGAGGGAGGGGGGATATAGGCATGTGGGGGCTGGGCCTTAGGCTAGGCCTCATGTAGGCCACCTCTACCTTCTCTCAGGCCTTGTATGGCCAGGGCTCACAGCTCCTGTGGTTTCCAAGTCTGGAAGAGAAATTGAGCAGTCCAGATTCAACTACCTTTTATGAAGGCCCTGCTCTGGTACCTGTAAAGCTCTGTGCTGAGGCAAGGGGTAGAGAAGGATGAAAGGTCACTCCATCCCTGTCCTCAAGTAGCTTCTAGTCTCGTATTGTGGGATCAGGAATATACACGAATACAGGTGATATGTGCAGAACAGGATAAGGAACAAAATGCCCTGAGAAATCTGAGGAGGGAGAGACCGTGCTTGGCTGGAAGGCTCAAGAAAGGCTTCTGCGCAGAGGTGGAGGAGAGGGGAGTGTGGCCCACTGGGGAAAGAGAGTTTGTGACAGAGGAGAGGAAATCATTCCAAAGTTGCTCATTGAAAAAGTAATTTAAAAAAGAAAGAAAAAGCAAGAAAGGAGCTCGATTGTGAATGCCTTAATCAGATCGTCCAAGCAATTGACTGGATTTACTAAGGCAGAATTTATTAAGGAGGGATGGGTAGCGAAAGGACTGGAGATGGAAGGTGGAGTGGGTGGGGCTGGGCATGCCAACATACAGCATGAGGCAGTGAGGTGGAAGGAGACTGGTGGGGGGTGGGGCAGGGGAGGGCCAGGCTGGGAACAGACAGCCTCCCTGCTCCCCCACCCGTGGCCCTGCTCTGCTCTTACCCGCATTGCCTGGACTAGTCAGCTCTTCCCCCCGTATCTCACTCCTTTCCAGTCCATCCATCACATGACTGTCAAAATGTTATTCTTTTAAGCATTTTCTGCATTTCCCATGATAATACCTTCTTTCTCCCAGAGGGCTTTTTGTTGCTGTTGAGTCGTTCCAATCATGTCTAACTTTTCATGACCCCATTTGGGGTTTTCTTGGCAGAGATAGTGAAGTGGTTGCTACTTCCTTCTCCAGCTCATTTTACAGATGAGGAAACTGAGGCAGACAGGGTAAAGTGACTTGTCCAGGGTCACACAACCAGGAAGTATCTAAGTCCGGATTTGAACTGAAGTCCTCCTGACATCTTGCCTGGGCTCTATCCATTGCGCCATTTTAGGGAGCGTTCCACTCCCCTGAACCTCCACTTCTGTAAAGAACATGTCTTCTCATATTACCTGTGAAGAAGTTTATGTGTCTGATCCTGGAGGTCACACCAACCGTGACGTGTGTGGTTGGTAGGTCCTCAACTCCTCCTGAGGCGATGGGAGCTGGGATCCAAGGACAGGAAGGACTCTGTGGTCTCCTTGCCAACCCCCCTCCTGCGAGGTGGGCAAGAACGAGTGTCACCAGTGTGGGGGCTAGGGTTGGAGACCTTCTGGTTTCAGGGGTGAGGGCCAGGGCCCCCACCTTGGCACTGGCCATCAGAGGGCCTTTGTGCTCACCAGAACTTCTTCCTTCTGCTGCCTGTTGGGATCAGGATGGGGGTAGAGGAGGAGAAAAGGTCTGAGCTGGACTGTTAAGCTGTGACTCGCTGTGTCTGGGCTGCCAACATGGCAGCCTTGGGATGAGAACCCAGGCTCCACGCTTTCCTTCTCTCTCAGCCTGCCCCTCCCTATTGGCTGTAATCTCATGGGGTGGCACCATTTTCCAAGCTAAGGGTGGTCATTTGAGGGACCTCGGGAAGGTGTGGCCAAGAGCTTTCTAGTTCTGGTGTTGGGGTGGCCCAGGACTCCTCCCAGGTTTGTCCAGTGCAGCAGCTATCCCAGTTAAAAGAGTACAGCCATTCTAATTTGGTGCCAACACTGGTTGTGTCCAAGGAGCATGGCTCTTGCCCTCAAGGTGCTTACAGTTTAGTCTGATGTGGTTGATTCTTAGAAGGCAAAGGGCTTGGAGTTCTAGTCAGAGCCACCACAGGTAGAAACGGTCTCAGAGGAGCTTGGGATGGTGAGTGTAATGTTGGAGCTGTCCAAATGTGGAATGGTGAGGGCTTCAGCTTGCTTGGGGCTTGGGGTGTCCTGCTGAAATTCCATCTCTGAGGCTCTGGGGCCCAGGGTATCCTCAGGCCCTCAGACCTGCTCCTTAACTAACTGAAGGATGTCCAGCCGGCGGGGTCACCTCCCACCCTTCATCAGCTCCCCAAGGCCTGCTGCTCCTTCTTTCCTCCTGTGTCTTTTCTTCTCCATTCCTTACTTTCCATCCCCACTGGTCCCTGACTCATCTTCTGCCTCATGCCCAGTGGACTGCAATGATTGGATTCTCGGCCATCGTGTTCTTCCCTGACCAACGTCAGTGTTTACTGCTGTCCAGGACCTCCATAAAAGGGATTCACCTTAGCTTTTGGTACTTACTTCCCTCTACTTTCTGCGTGGCTCAACCCAACTCTTGACACCCTCCCCTCAAAATGGTCCCCTGCATCATCGTTGTGAAGGCCTCTGTGAGTCTCCTGTCCCCCAGAGTTCTCGAGCTGGGTGCCACTGCCAGGGAGTTTGGAATTTGCCTCTGCTCCCTGAGGGGCAGAAGCTGGGAGCACAGGCAGGAGCTTCCATTGGCCAGGCCCCCAGACGTTCTTGATCTGGGCTGTGTGCCTTGAACTCCCTTCCCCGGGCCAGCCAGGCCAGGGCTTTGCCCCCAGCAGTCACCCAGCCAGTCTGGGGAATGAACTGGCTCCAGACCCTTCACAGTGCCTTCTGCAAGAGACCCCAACTCCCCATCACCACCGCTACCAATGCCTTCCTCTCCAAAATGACCTTCCGTCAGCTCTGTATGTATCTAAATGTACTGAGCTGTTTCTATGTGGTCTCCCCCATGAGAATGCAAATTCCCCAGGGAAGCGACTGTGTTTTTGCCATTGTTTGTAGAACCCAGTGCCGTGTACATAGTAGATTTATTTGGAATTGCGTAAGAGCCGGGTTCTAATCCTCCGTCTAGCCCCTCTTAACTGGATCACCTTGGGCAACTTTCTAAACTTTTTACCTTAGCTTTCTTGCCCATAAAATGGAGCTAATAATATGTACGGTACCTACTTCAGGGTTGTCAGTCAGCAAGCATTTATTAAGCACCACTGTATGCCCGGTCTTGTGCCAAGCCCTGGAGATACAGAAAAAGGCAAAAGCACAGTCCCTGTTCTTGAGGTCATGTTCTCATGGGAGAGTGTTGTCAGTCAGCTGACATTATTCACCTCCTGAGTGCCAGGTGCTATGCCAAGGGCTAGTGATACAAAGAGAGGCAAAAACAGGGTGTAGTCTCCTGGAAAATTGTTTTGAGGATCAATGAACAACACACACAACACATCTGCCAGTCTTCCTGTACTGTTGTCGGGTCTATTCTCTCGTGGGCCTCAGAGGGGGCCTTTGGTGTATTTGGCTGTGCTAGGGTGGAGGGGGAGCTGATGCCCTTGCCCCTACCCAGCCGGCTGCCCAGCAGGCGGGCAGGGGGCTGCCAGCTGCCCCTTTATAGGCTGCTATCTCGATACCCTGTGTCCCGACAGCATCCGAAGCGTCATGCAGAAGTATCTCGAAGACCGAGGAGAGGTGACCTTTGAGAAGATTTTCTCTCAGAAGCTTGGTGAGTGAGGGTGTGTGGCAGGAGCGGGGGTGCTATTAGCTGGCTCTTGGTCCCTGCCCCCGCCCCAGTAGCCACAGTGGCTCTGTTGAGGCCTTGTGTCCTGTGGGCTCCAAGAGCAGCTGGGATTCTGTCTGCAGAGCCCAGCCTGGCCCAGGGAACCCTGCTGGGACAGGCCTTGGGGCTGCCTCTCCGCTGGAGGCTGGGAAGTTCCTCCTTTGGGGTTTTTGTTTTTCTGAGTTGCAGCTTCCCCTTGGCCAAGGCTGCAGATGTGCTAAGGCCCGTTGGTGGGACTGACAGGAAGGGGTGGGGCCCTTCCTGTGGAGGGGGCCCAGGCTGCTGGCTGCTGATGGCCGCTGCTGGCCAGCTGTTCTGCTTCTCCATTAGGCTCCCTGCTCCTGCTGCCTTGTCTCTGGCCTTTAAGGCCTGTCCCGTCATTGTGGGTAGGGGCCACGGATTGCTTGAGATCTGGAGGGCCTCCTCCCCCAGCACCCGAGACCTATCCCCAGACCTGATCCTCCCAGACAACTTTGACTGAATGTCTCCTTCCCTCCCTGCCACTCCCTGGGAACAGATGGAGTAGAGTCCAGGAGAACCAGCTGGCACCTGTGCCCCTTCCATGGTAGTGGGGTTCACCTCGACCTGATGTTATAGACAGTTGGGAGCCTCAAAAAAGGTCCCGTGGGTAGTGCTTGCCTTCCTTGAAGAGTCTGGTCAGCAGTGGCCAATGGACAGGAGGCAGAGGTCGGGACCAATGCCAGAGGTCAAAGAATCCTTGGCCCTGGCTATGCCTGGGCCAGCCTCCCTTGAGGCACGCTACTCAGGGAGAATGACTGTGCCCTCTGCCTCTGAGCCAGGGAAGCTGAAGTGAGCCCCAGTGAGGTGGCAGGGGGGTGGACAAGGGCAAGAGCCAAGGACCCGAGGCCACGTTCTGGCTGCCCGACCCTGGGCTTCAGTTCCCGTCTCAGTGAAATGAGAAGGCTGGCTCGGAGGCCCCTTAGGCCCCTTCCTTCACCCTCTATCCCTCATTCCCTTCCCAAGTGCTTGTGGCTGGCTTCGGGGGGCCCCCCAGCCTCCCCTTCCAGCCCACGGTGGCTGACAGAGAGGGCCACAAAGCTGGTTTCCAGGTGAAGGGACCCTCCAGCATGTCCATGGGATAGGGATAGGGAGTGGGAGTGGTAAGAACAGCGTGGATGGCTTCATGGGCTGGTACCAAGAATAGACTTGGGTCCGGCCCTGGTCTCCACAGGGGTCCTGTCTGTGGGCCTCGGTTTACTCATCTGAAAGTAGGAGAGTTCACCTAGAAGGCCTTCTCTGATCTATGACTCACACATACCCCCCATACCATACTTACCACAATATGGACATACCTCACATTCATACACACACACATTTTATATATATCGCACACATTACACACTCACCATACGCACACGCCTCACACATATACCATACACACTTGTGTACTGCACACGGTATACGCTCATACTCGCCATGCACACATACATACCTTACACTGTGCCCCTCCCCCCTGCCGCCATGCATACCGCCCTGACTCCCAGTAAGTGGAGAATCTCGCTCACCTGTGCCTTTGCTCACCTGTGCCTTTGCTCACCTGTACTCTCAGGCTACCTGCTCTTCAGAGACTTCTGCCTGAACCACACAGAGGAGGCCAAGCCGCTAGTGGAATTCTACGATGAGGTAGGTGGGAGCCTGGCTCCAGGGGACAGCCGCCTCCTCCTTTTTGCCAGGCCTTCGAGGTGGGAGGTGGGGTCCCTGCTGTGTCAGACGGTGCCTCCTGGACCTCTCGGAGGCAGACCTGCCCGCTGTGTTCATTCCACCCGGCAGAAAGCCTTCCCCACGATACACGGGAGGCTGGGCCACCGATGAGTTCAGACCCCAAAGGGCAATGTGGATATCGGTGTCAAAGAAGGTCACAGAGGGAATTTTGCGCGGGCTGATGTCGGGGCAGGGACCCCCTGTGACTCGGGGGGTTTGTTGGTCAGATTAAGAAATACGAGAAGTTAGACTCTGAGGAGGATCGCGCCGTCAAAAGCCGGGAGATCTTTGATTTGTACATCATGAAGGAGCTGCTGTCCTGCTCACATGTGAGTGCCCAGCCAGCCTCTTGGCCCTCAGCCCCGCGCTTGCAACGGCTCGGCGGGAGAAAGCCGACCCAGGATCTCTCCTCGCTGGAAAGGGCGGGCTCGAGCTGGGGGAAGGGAGGGGGCTGGGCCTCTCCCAGACTCTGAACTGACGGTCGCCCGTCTCCCTTTCTTAGCCTTTCTCAAAGAGTGCCACTGAGCACGTACAGAGTCGGCTCCTAAAGAAGCAGGTGCCCCCTGACCTGTTCCAGGTAGGTCCTGTATGTTCCCTCTCCCCTCCCCTGCTTGTCCATCGGTTTGGTTCATATCCTTTTACACAGTGTGGTTAGCGGTGGTCAGTCCCAGGCTGAGCCTTAGGTAGCCGCCACCCTGCCACACCCCAGCAAGTACCTTGGGTGGCCTTAAGGCCTGGGGCTGGATCCCATTGCTAGGCCCTAAGTCCTGGGGCCTTTTTCTTTAGCCATACATTGAGGAGATCTGCCAGAGGTTTCGGGATGATGTGTTCCAGAAATTCATTGAGAGGTAAGTTTGAAGGTGGAAAGGGGAGAAGACAGAGGGAGTGGTAGGAGTCTGGGAGAGGGCAGGAAGAGAAGGAGAGCCTGGGCAGCAGAGAGTGAGTGCCTGGGCCTCTGGAGGCTCTGGGGGTAGGCAACGTGGCTTCCTCTTGTCTGAGCTTTGCTAGCTCTGCCCAGGCACTTCTGTGGCTGGGAGGCTTGTATTCACGACAAGTTTGTCAGCCCTTCAGACCTTAGGAGGAAGCCGCGGCATCCAGCGCATCCTTTCTGGGCTGTCCTCGGGCCATAGTCATTGACAGGCCTGGGTTATATAAATGAGAATGAACAAAGGCAGCTGAATCCCTTCATCATTGCCCCCTCCCCAGGATGCCTCTAGGCAGGAGACACCCCAGAAAAGGGTCGGCCCCTACCTGTTGGCCATACCAACCAGGGCCCAGGAATCACGCCGGCCCTGCCACCCTGGCCCACCGTGTCTCCCTGCCGAGACGAGAGGCTGCCTTCTCTTGCAGGGAGGGCTGGATCCTTTTCTCCCCCGTGGGGGGCAGCGGGAGGCAGGCCAGGCCACCAGCTGGGCTCACTGTGGCCATGGCCGCCCTCTCTGTTTCAGTGAGAAGTTCACTCGTTTTTGCCAGTGGAAGAATGTGGAGCTTAACATCCATGTGAGTAGGTGCTGAGGGCCAGAAGCCTGTGGTCATGCGTGCCTCGCGGACCTTTTTCAGGGGTCATGGGATGCTAGCTCTAGAGCTGCGAGGGGTCAAGCCAGCCCCCTCATTTTACAGATGAGGGCACTGAGACCCAGAGAAAAGAAAGGGACTTGGCCAAGGTCAGACAGGTAGTTCTTGTCAGAGGCAGGATTAGAACTCATGTCTTCTGTCTCCAGAGCCATTGCCTGGAGCCCAGAGGCACCTATTGCTCTTGTCCTTCCATTGGGAGGAGACAGGGTTCTAGCCTGGCTCTGGGGGTCCCAGGAGAGCAAAGGGAAGAAAGAGACGCCAGACAGGATGTCGGGGGCATAGACCCCTTGGCCTCTGGGGTGCTGGCGCTTCAACCGGTGGGGGAGCACGGGGCCCCATGAGCTACGCTCACCGTGGCCCTGCTCCCCCATTCCGTCAGCTGACCATGAACGACTTCAGCGTGCACCGAATCATCGGCCGCGGTGGCTTCGGGGAGGTCTACGGCTGCCGGAAAGCTGACACGGGCAAGATGTAAGTGGCCCTGTCTTCAGACCGGTGTGCAGCTGGGAGAGGGAGAGTGGGGAGGTGCCTCTGGCTCTGGTCCAGCTTGACTGGTCCCCTCCTCCTCCCAGGTACGCCATGAAGTGTCTGGATAAGAAGCGCATCAAGATGAAGCAAGGGGAGACACTGGCCCTGAACGAGCGGATCATGCTGTCCCTTGTCAGCACTGGGGTGAGCCGGGCGCGGGCCGGGCCCTTCCCGGACCCCTTGGCTCCGGGCCGAGAGGCCGCCTCTCACCCTCTTCTCTGCCTCCCCAGGACTGCCCCTTCATTGTCTGCATGTCCTACGCGTTCCACACTCCAGACAAGCTCAGTTTTATCCTGGACCTCATGAATGGTGAGCCTTCCCTCCCAGGGCCTCCCCTTGGGCCTGGCCGCCTGGGCCCCAGGCTCCAGCCTCTCTGCGTTCTGGCCTTCCCTAGGCGGGGACCTGCACTATCATCTGTCCCAGCACGGAGTCTTCTCGGAGTCAGACATGCGCTTCTACGCCGCCGAGATCATCCTGGGCCTGGAGCACATGCACAGTCGATTCGTGGTCTACCGAGATTTAAAGGTGGGGGGGGCCCTTCCACCCCACACGCCCTCAGCCAGGCCAGCCCCTGAGCAGCATCTCGTGCCCCCTGCCAGGCTTCTGTGGTGCGATAACCAGAAAGTGGCAGGAGGGTCTGGTCCCCTAACCCCACTCCATGTGACCATGGCAGGCTCCCCTCCCTTCCTCCCCCTCCCTGTCCAAGCCAGCACTGTCCCTCTCGTCCTGGCTACCTCAGCCTGAGCTCCTGGTGCTCCTAAGCCTCTCCCCTGGCCCCCACCAACAACCTTGGCATGCGGGCATCAGCCCTGGCCCATGTTTCTCCCGGCACCCCAGCCCCCTTCTGGTTTCCTGCTGCCCAGCCCATCAAAAGTTATGTGTATGTCCCACCTATAGCCCGCTAACATACTGTTGGATGAGTTTGGTCATGTGCGCATCTCAGACCTGGGCCTGGCCTGTGACTTCTCCAAGAAGAAGCCTCACGCCAGTGTGTGAGTATGGGGCCCCCTCCACACCCCAGGCTCCACCCCCAGGCTGTGGCTGGGCCCCTCCTCCCCTCCCTCCAGCCCAACCTGGGCTCTCACACTGGGTCCTGTGTCCCCCCAGGGGCACCCATGGATACATGGCGCCCGAGGTCCTGCAGAAGGGGGTGGCCTATGACAGCAGTGCTGACTGGTTCTCTCTGGGCTGTATGCTCTTCAAACTATTGAGAGGGTAAGTGGTCAGTGAGGAAGAGGCCATGGTCCCCTGGGTCCTGCCCCTGCCCCCAACTGTACCATGGGACCTACGATCCTCCAGAGCAGTCTGGGAGCCAAGGGAGAAAAGCTGGGAGGAGTAGGCAAGGAGGGTGGCCTCCAGCTTCCCTGCCTCCATGCCCTGGGGCAAATGTGGCCTTGGGGTTCATAGGATCATTGACCCTGAGAACAGGAAGGGACCTTCAGGCCATGTGTGACCTGAGAATCCTCCTGGGTAGTCTGGGAGCCAGAGAGAACAACTAGGAGGAAGCAGCAGTGGGGATGGCCACCAGCCTCCTGCCTCTGTGTCCTGGGGCCCCCCAGCTGAGGCAGGGAGCAGATGTGGCCTTGGAGTTCATGGAAGGGACCCACCTGCTAGTTCTACAGATGGAGGAGCCCAGGCTCAAGGGCACGGTGACCAGGACAGTGCTAGGTTCAGGTCCTGGCTCTCTGTGGGAAAGGCCCAGGAATCTGTCACTTACTGGAGCTGCAGCTGCCTTTGGGAGACAGGGTTTGGGGGGCCTGCTGGCCTAGAGGATAGAGGGATGGACAGATGTGGGGAGGGTGCAGTAGCCTGCTAACCTGGGTGTGGCTGGCCACCTTCCCTGTCCAGGCACAGCCCCTTCCGCCAGCACAAGACCAAGGACAAGCATGAGATCGACCGCATGACGCTAACAATGGTGAGTGCAGGAAGGGTGGGCGAGAGGCTGTGCATCCCTGGGGGTGGCGAGTGGCCGTCTCTGTGACCCTCGAAGGAGTCTGAGCCCGGAGCCCCAACAGGGCGGCGGTGTCTCTCTGTGGGCCAGGCTGGGTCGCCGTGCCAGGCTCCAGGCTGAGCCCCTTCCCACTGTTCAGGCCACAGTCCTGTGGCCCCCAGTTGTCCTTGCTCTCCCATTCACCTGCCAAGGAAGATGGAAAGATGGCTGTTTGATTAGGGCCCTGAGGTTTGATTTCCCAGTGTTCCTGGTCACTTAGTCATAGCGCATTTACTGAGCATCTCCTGTGTGCCAGGGCCTGGTTTGGGCCCTGGGGACACAGAGAGACAACCTCTTCACACACATTAGTGCAGACAGAATAAGTGCCCAGTCATTTGGGGAAGGTTGGCCCCATAGAGACCTTCCTGGGGTCCTATGGGCCACAGCAGCTGAGCCAGGCCCTGGGGTATGCCCTGTACAGCTGTGCCTGGGCATCTTGCAAAGACACCGAAGGGATCATGGAGGCTGATCTGTTGAGGACCCCCTTGGCCTCCCGCCCCTCTTCCCTTGCAGGCTGTGGAACTGCCAGAGTCCTTTTCTCCAGAATTACGCTCCCTTCTGGAAGGGCTGCTTCAGAGGGATGTCAACCGGAGGCTGGGCTGCCTCGGTCGAGGGTAAGTGAGTGCGCTGGGCTTCCTCCGCTCTGCTTGGGCAGGGGCTGGCGCCTGGAGACAGAAGAGAGGCGTCAAAGGGGCAGAGTTCTAAAGGTCCTCCCGCCTCTTCCCCTAATTACCAATAGGGCCCAGGAGGTGAAGGAGGACCCTTTCTTTAAGAGTGTGGACTGGCAGATGGTTTTACTGCAGAAGGTAAAGGCTGGGGACGGGCAGGGGCTGGGGGTGGGCAGGGGCTGAGCACGCCAGCGAGAATGGCTGGGTGCCCCAGCCCACCCTGCACAGCCTGGTCTCCTTGTGACAGTACCCACCTCCCCTGATCCCACCACGAGGCGAAGTGAACGCTGCTGATGCCTTCGATATCGGCTCTTTTGATGAGGAGGACACAAAAGGAATCAAGGTATGAGATTGGCCCGGAGGCACCAAGCTCAGGGGCGCCCCAGCCGCTGCCTCCTTAGGGAGCCAGTGAACGTGCCCGTGTGGAGCCGCCGTGAGCCTGTGACGTGTGGTCTGCCCTTTGTCATGTAGCTGCTGGACAGCGACCAGGAGCTCTATCGAAACTTCCCCCTCACGATCTCCGAGCGGTGGCAGCAAGAAGTGGCCGAGACAGTCTTTGACACGGTGAACTCTGAGACTGACCGACTAGAGGCCCGGAAGAAAGCCAAGAACAAGCAGCTGGGCCACGAAGATGGTGAGTACCTGCCCCGCCCTAGGGCCCCCCAACCTGGGGAGACTGATCCAGGGGTACAGGCTCTGCCACCCCTCCCTCTCTCGCACCCTTAGATTATGCCCTTGGCAAAGACTGCATCGTGCACGGCTACATGTCCAAGATGGGCAACCCCTTCCTCACCCAGTGGCAGCGGCGTTACTTTTACCTGTTTCCCAATCGGCTCGAGTGGCGGGCCGAGGGCGAGGCACCGGTAAGAAAGGACGAGGGCTGGGCAGAGTCGGGCCGGTTGCAGTCCTCTGCGCCCCCCCTGCCCACCAGCCTCACCATCCCCTCTCTGGGGCCTCTGCAGCAGAGCCTTCTGACCATGGAGGAGATTCAGTCTGTGGAGGAGACCCAGATCAAAGAGAGGAAATGCATCCTGCTCAAGATCCGAGGCGGCAAACAATTCATCCTCCAGTGCGATGTGAGTCGGGGGAGGGGCTGGCATTGGACAGCCTGCCTGGGCTCGCTTGGCCTCCTGGCCTGCTTCTGAGCCCAAAGGAATGGGGGGGGGGGCAGTGCATCCCTGTGGCTCCACAGACCACGCAAAGCAGGATTCTGTGCTTTGGGCCCCTCTGGGGTTGGGCTTGGGACAAGAAGCTTGCGTGGGGGTCTCCCTGCCTTGGGCACCCTCGCTGACTCGGGTCGGGGTGGGGAGCAGAGCGACCCGGAGCTAGCTCAATGGAAGAAGGAGCTGCGGGACGCCTGCCGAGAAGCGCAGCAGCTGGTGCAGCGGGTCCCCAAGATGAAGAATAAGCCTCGATCGCCCGTGGTGGAGCTGAGCAAGATGCCACTGACGCAGCGGGGCAGTGCCAATGGCCTCTGACCCCTGCCCTGCCTGGCCACCTGCCCCTGCCCAACCTTTTATAAACCTCTAATTTATTTTGTGGAATTTTTATTATTTTTTTCCCGCCAAGCGGAAAAGGTTTTATTTTATAATTATTGTGATTTCCTGTGGCCCTGCCTGGCCCTGTCGAAGGGGTCTGCTTGTCCCCACACCTCCTCTTACCAAGGCCATCTGGTACCACTGCTCTGACTTCACCCCTGGGACCGTGAGGTGGCCATTTCTGTGTCTGTCTAGCAGGGACCAGGCAGGGTTTGATCTGGAGAAAGGCCTTACCCCCTTTCCTGGAGAGGGAGAAGACAGCCCAGCTCTCCCCCATCCCATCCCTCACGGACAGGCCTCTTCCTTTTCCTGTGGAGTGGACAAGGCCATGTGCTCTCAGATGCCACCTGGGCACCCCAGCAGACTGAGCCGTGCGTGTGCCCGCACTGCCCCAGCCATCACGTCCCCACAGTTGTATCTGCTAGGAGAGCTGGCAGGTCATGGTGCCCCCTAACTGTGCCACTCAGGGCTTCGGTCATGGGAGCTCGCAGGATCGGGGTCCTACCTGAAGCTCTCCACCACAGTGCCCTAATAGGACTGCTGCCTGAGTGCCCCCACAAAAGTCAGGGGATCTGCCTTTGTCCCCCTTCCCGTTTCCTTGCCCATGGGATTACCATGTGTCCTCTCCTGGCTTGCCACCTCTGCCAAGGGCATCAGCTTTTATGTGCCAGCTCCCCACTCTGGCACCATTCAGGAAGGCAGGCTCCGGCCTGAACTGGAGGAGCCATGTGGCTGAGCAAGATTAACCAGTCTCTGCCAAGCACTACTATGGTATCAACTTCCCCCTCCCCAGCTCCTGCCCTACTGACGCCTCCACCCTGCTTGGCAGGGGCCTTGGAAGCTTTCCCAGATTGTGCCAAATGGACTAGGCCTCATGCTCATCTTGGGGAGCAGGTCTCAGGCTTAGCCACACGTTTCACTGGTGAGCGCAGGTTTCTGACCAGGAAAAACCTGTCCTGACTGTCCCTCCTGCAGGATTTAGGATTGAGGCAACAAGAGCCCCCAGTGCCCAGTGGGGCCCATGGCCTTACCCGGGTTGGGGCAGGAGTTACTTTGTCACTGTCTCGCCAGGGGCTGGCAGTGCCCATGGCCCTGCCCTGGGTGCCCACCGCATGTTTCCCAGCCTCCCTCCTACCCATCCTGCCGCCGCCGCCCCCCCCCCCAGGGCTGGGTCTGTGTGTGATGCCCCTGCTGCCATTGCGCCTACCTCCCCACCCACCAACACTCCATGTGCGTTTCTTTGCCGATTTTTGAATGTGATTTTAAAGAGTGAAAAAAAAAGATTTGAGTTTTTATAAAAAAAAAATGATGCCTGTCTGCATGGCCTTTGTGACTTGTGTTTGTCTGATGTTCTCCTGACTGGGGCTGAGTGGGAAGCTCAGGAGCGACTCCTCTGTGGCACCCAGCGTGTCCTGGTGCTCGCGACGTCGAGGACCTGCTGCTGGGTGCCAGGCTGCGTATCGCCATTTCCCCCCAGGCTGCTCCGCATCCCTGGCCCGCTACCCACACCCAGAAGACTTCTTTTCCTTCATCTGCCCTTCACTCAGGAAGGAGACACCCAGAAAGTAGGGATCCAGTGACCATGGTGGCATGGTTGTAGGTTCTGGGTTCAAATCCTAGCTCCACAGGTGTAAGCTGGCTCCATGGGCAAGCGGCTTCACCTCTCTTGCCTCAGTTTGATCAGCTGTAAAATGTGTGACATGGTACCAGGAAAAGAGCCTAGGGTTTGGAGGCAGAGAACGACTTGGGTTGACTGCCTATGTGGCCTTGAGCAGACGTGTCCTGCGGCAGGTGAAAGATGAAATGACTGAGGAAGCGGGCTCGATGTTTCGAGTGTATCGATTTATTAAGCAATGCGTGCCAATTGCCCAACACCCAGGGACCAGACCTCTTCAGCTTGGGCCTGGACCCCTAGTCCAAGAAGAGGCAGACTTCTATACACTAAAAACAATCGAACGAGGCAAATTGATAGAAAACAATATAACATTAGGTTGCCTGATTTCTAATTGGAGGAAAAGTTAGGGACTTTCTGAGATGGGAAGCGGAGAGCAAACAGGTGCAGTTCCCTGAAATCAGAAAAAGAAGTGGTCCCCTCCCTGCAGTGTAAGTGAACAATCAAAGGAACATAGGACTGACTGATGGCTCAGGATAGGCCAGTTCGCAGATAAGACCTCGGGGTTGCCTGAAATGTCTAATCGTGAGAAAGCTCCCGGCATGGGTTTTTGCATCAGCCGGGTTTCTGGTCAGTGTAACCCAGGTCCTTGGTGAAGGGTTTCTAAGCAGCCGGTGGGGGTGGTCCAGCTTCCCAGCCACACGGGGCCAGGCTCTAACAGTCCCAAATTCCCAAGATTTCTCGAAGGACTGAATTTGGATTCGACCCATAGCTGACTAGAGAGGGGACTGAGCCGGCTTAAGAATTGAGTGGCCAGGTGGAGTCCCTGTGGTTAACTGACTTCCCACACTTGACCTCTTGCTGTCCTCACTCCCTCAATTCGCTCCTCCCCTCTCTATACATTATAAAATGAGTTGAACCAGATGATCTCTTAGGTACCTTTGAGCTCAAAATCATGGCCTCATAAAATCTTGGTGTCTGAACTCTGTTCCAGCCTGCCCTTAGGCCAGACCAGGAGGCAGAGTCATCTAATTTGTCCTAATTTAATAAGCCTAGCAAATGCTCTGTGTGCTGCCTAATTAGCATGGGAAGTCTGTCCCAGGCAGCTCTCACTCCTGCCCTTGGTGGTCAAGCGCCTCGCTTTTTGCACATGACACTGGTAATAAAGGCTGCCAGCCATCATTAAGGCCTACTCCCTGACCAGGGCCCTACAAGGCTGCCACAGGCTGCATCCTCAGGACCTAGAAGCCTGCCCCTGGCTGCCATGTTCAGTACAGGCTGGACCTTCTCTCAGAAGTGCTGAGGTTGGGTCCCTTGAGAGAGAATGAAGGCCCTGAGGGGACTTTCCCAGGCCTCTGTGGCTCTGCCAACCTCAAAGGACACCTGGTTGGGCAGTGTTCACACACAAGCTTTGAACTCAGGGATCATGAGACCCAGGGGAAATCCCCAGGCTGGAGCTTCCCTCCTCTTCCTCCCCCCAAGTGGCTTATTGGCCAGCTTCCTCATTGCTGAGCCCTACAGAGCCTTCTCCAGAGCCCTGGCCCTGCTTGCTTAGGAGACTGGCAACTCACTGAGGGCATGGATTATCACTCCATCCTCTTTCCCTACTTACCTAGCTGCTAGCTCCTGTGTGGTGGTCTTGGGTGTTTCTTGAGCTCTGAAGAATGGAGAGGTCCTTCCCCTGAGGTGGTTGTAAGTCCTGTCCTCAGAGATGGAGGGAGGGCCCTCTGCCCTTTCTCATCCCCCTCTTTCTTGCTTATGGCTCATGGCTTCATCCTACAAATGGTTACTAAGCATCTGCCATCTAACAGAGATGCAGCCCGTTCCACCGACCGCTGCCTGACCCACTGGCCAGTTCCCTTTCAGGAGTGCTCAGCTCTGCCCACAATCCTGCCTGCTGGAGGTCTCCCTTCCTCAATCCTCCATCCCTCCTGCCTGGCATGCTCTCTCCTCCCCTCCCCTTAATAGGAATCCCGGCTTCTTCCAAAGCTCAGGCACCAGGAACATTCTCTCCCATTTGAAATGACTTTGTCCTACTTTGCATATATTTTGAATTTGTTCACTTAGATACATGTTAAATCAGACTTTCTTGGCTACAATGTGTATCAGGTTTACTCAGATACATGATAAATCTTCCTTCTTGAAGGCAGGGACTGTTTCATTTCTGTTTATATATATGCTCAGTAACCAATGAGGTCATGGCACATGGTAGAGGCCTAATAAATGTTTGTTGAATCTGTAAAATGAGGAAAGTGAACCAGTCAGTCATGTGAGGGCATATGGAGCGTTTAGGGAGGAGGAGCCCCCCTGATGGGAGGGCTGCCGAGCCCTTCTTGGGGCTGCTCATCTACCTTTGGCGTCTACCTGGCACTTGACCCTCGCTTGGGGCTCCAAGAAGCTGCAGCATGTGTGGTGGCCACACCCCGATAAACTATCTCAGCAGATGGGCTAAACCAGGTTGAGGGTAACTGACAGTGAGTTGGGGGGGGAGGGGTGTCTGCCCCAAACATGTGAAGACCTCCCTGGTGGAGTGGGCAGAGGAAAGCAACTCGTTCCAGCAGCCATAAAGGCAGCTGAAGCAGATGCCGTGGAGCGCTCAGAGCTTGGCCAGACATCAGACGCCAAGGTCATCCACTGCCTCTGGGTCCATCTCCGGTCATCTTGACTTTTGTCCTGCCGCTGAACTTCAATGGTTCTGGAAGAGACAGTGAGGCTGGCGACTTCGTGCAACTCTTCCTCACTTAAATCCAATTCGTGTGCAGTCAAGACTCACCCCGCGATGTCAGCGGTCCTCTTTGAAAACGAAGGACAGACAACAGCGGCAGCAGCAATCAAGCACCTACTGTGTGCCAGGCACTGTGGTAAGTGCTTTGCAAAAGTACATTAGTGCACTAATGCAGGGCCCGTGGAGCTGTGAACTAACAGTTCTGGAAAACAGTTTGGAGCTATGTCCAAAAAAGCTATTAAACCTTTGACGTAGCACCATCATGTAGAACCTAAGCTCCTTGAGGGCAGAGACCATCAAACTTTTTCATCGTATTCCCACTACACAGGTAGGTGCCTAATAATTACTTGTTCATTGTTTGGTAGATATCAGGGTAAGCCAACTTGAAAGGGGTCAAGAAATGAGTGGGAGGTAAGGGAGTGGAGTAGAGGGAGGGAATATAAACCAGTCAGAGTTTTCCAAGGATGGCACGAAACAACCATCCCAATTCCCACATACACCGATGAATCAATTCCTCAGAGCATGGTCTCTTCTTAGGCTTTTTTTTTTGGAGGGGGGAAGGCAGGGCAATTGAGATTAAGTGACTTGCCCAAGGTCACACAGTTAGTAAGTGTATCAAGTGTCTGAGGTCAAATTTGAACTCAGGTCCTCCTGATTCCAGGGCCGATGCTCTACTCACTGCGCCACCTAGCTGTCCCTCCCCTTAGGCTTCTAAAGTTAACTCTAAGGTGTTGGCGGAGGAGCAGGGTGTCTTTTGGCTGTAATCGCAACCCCCCACCAGTGTGCTTCCCCCCCTTGACTCTCAGTTGACATAAAGTAGTTAGTCAGATATAATTAACTTTTTTTAAAAAAGGTATTTACCGTTATGGTATAGTTGGTATAAAACCTTCCTCATCCCTCAAAGTAAATGCCACACTCTCTCACCAGCTCATACAAAGCTGAGGGGAAAGTGGGCTCAGGATTCAGAAGCACATTTGGTAAAAGGGCAATCCATACCTCCTAGAAGTCATGTTTGCTTTGAGTAGGGGGTAGTTTTTTTGGTTTTCGATCTTTGAGTTTTTTTCCTGCTGGGCTCTTTACCAAGCTTGAATCTCCATCCAATCTGTCCTTTTTCTCCCAGGGCAGACTCTGCTGTCAGCTATAGATGCTGATAGGAAAACAGGAAGTCCAGCATTGTCCAGACCCTCAAAGCTCCCAAGATCCTTCTTCAGCCAAAGTGGGAGGAAGGGAGGCTGAGGAAAGCCCCCCAAGGACTTCCTTGTCAGAGGTTTCTCTAGAATGCTCCCTGCTTCCTCACCACTCAGTGGAATTCCCAATTCTAACTCCATGGGTATATATAAGTCCAGAGACAGTGATGGAGCCTTAAATTAAGCTGAGCAAACTTCCCTTCATACCTAGTCAACTACTGAGATGTTTCTCATTCAATAACTACATTGGGTCATGGTGACTCCTAGCATATCACACAGGAAAGGGTGGGGAAGAATCCAACCATCGCTTTAGGGAGTAGCAGGAGGGAAGGAAGACGAGAGCTGGATTGAGAGGACTGAAAGGAACACGTTTGTGAGAGAAGAGCTGGAAGCTGCTTGGGAGGAGGACCTGCATCATTTTTGTCTTTGCCTTTTATACCCATCACTGAGCACATGGTCACGCACAGGGTCACACACAGGCCCCTCATACATAGGAACACAGATTTGGAGCCAGAGGTGACCTGAAATATCCCTTAGTCATAGGCTCTTAGGTTTAGGACTGGAAGAAAACTTGGAGGTCACCCAGCCTAACCTCATTTCACAAATGACAAAACTGAAATGATAACAAAAGAGAGAAACAAGCATTTATTAAGCACCTACTATGTGCCAGGCACTTCACAATTATCTCATCTGATCCTCACAACTTTGTGAGATAGGTACTATGATTATCCCCATTTTACAGTTGAGGAAATTGAGGCAAACAGAGGCTGTGACTTGGCCAGGGTCACACAGTAATCTGAGGCTGAATTTGAACTCAGGTCTTCCTGACTCCAGGCCCAGCGTTCTATCCACTGTGGCACCACCTAGCGGCTTCCAAGATAACACAAATTACTGAGGCAAGATTAGAACCCAGAATCTTCTCATGCTAAGTCCAGCCACCTTTCCACTATCCCACATTTCCTGTAGTCGAACCTCTTCATTTTGCAGGTTTCAGAGTGATTCGAAGAGGTGGTGACTTGCCACTGCCACAGAGTGTCAGAGGTCAGATTCAAACATGGGCCCCCAACTCCCAGTCCCACACTCTTTCAATCATCCAAGAAGCATTGATTAAGCGCCTACTGTGGGCTAGACACTGGGGATCAAAGACAAAAGTGAACTGGAGCTGTCTGTCCTCTCTTAGCTTCCATTCGATGGCAGAGAGACCATATAGACAAGTAAGTCTATAAAAAACCAGTACAAGGTACTTTGTGCCCAGCTGCCTCCCCAAGCAAGGCTCCTGCTCCCAGCCACCCCCAGGTTTTAGGTTCCAAAGCTCAGGTTGTGTGAGGTGGCTGAGTCCCTTTCAGGCCCACTCAGGAGGTATTTACTATGTGATTGTGGAACCTAACTGCTGCCTTCATGCAGAAGGACTAGATCTATCCCCAGGCTCTGGCTGACCTAGAACTTGTTTACAGAAGATGCAAATTTCAGTTCCCTCTAAGAGAGAGCCTCTCACAAGGAGGACTGTCCAAAGTTGAAGAGGGAGGGGAGAAGTTTGGCCATGAACAGGAAGAAGAATCCTTTGGGGTGTGTGTGTGCATGCACACACGTGCACATGAGTGCACACGAGTGCACACATGGACTTGCTGCGTCTTGCAACCCCACACACACACTCCCACATCACAGGCCCCTTTGTACCTTCAGGGCCCTGCACCCAGTGTGAGTTCAGGAAGATTTTGCTGACAGCTGAGAGAGATTCCTGGGGAGCACAGCAGCAAGTCTTCAGGAGTCTCCCCTCCCCTGGAGGGTCCTGTGGTAGGAGAAGGGGTACCTTTTGGTTAGGAGTAGGACTAGATGACCCCCCCCCACTCTACTCTCCTGACCCTCCCAATCTAGCCTTGTTTAGCCCCTCCATCTAGGGCGTTGTGGGTGGGGAAAGTGAGCAGCCTGAAAACAGCGTGCCCTAATCAATCACCCAGTCATTGGCTCACAGACAGAGAGGTGACAGGGACTCCTTTGTTTATAGATGAGACAACTGAGTCTTGGAACCAGAATTTGAATCCAAGTCTTCTCCCAATCATGTACCAGGAATCAGAAATATGGAGGAAAAAGGAAACATTCCTTCCCTGGAAAGCTTACATTCCATCGGAGAAACCAGCACATCTATGTAAGATATATGTGAAATCAATTCAAGGTAATTTGTGGGGAGGCACTAAGGGCTCTGGAGGAGGGGGAAAATCAGGACAAGCCTCATGGAAGAGGTGGCAGGAGCTGAGCCTTGAAGGATAACAGGGATTCCAACAGGCTGTGGAGCTCGGAGGAGTGCATTCCGGGCATGGGGGACGGCCAGCGTAAAGGCCATGTACAGACTAGCCAAGGAGCTCAGAGAAGGCTGGTCTGACTGGATGGTGGAGTGTGGAAGGAGGAATGAGGGCTGAGGCTGGAGAGGTGGGATGGGACCTGTTTGTGATGGGCTTTGAATGGCCCACAGGAGAAAGCCAGGGCTGTCCCCACCATGAGCCTGTGGAAGGACCAGCCTCCTCCAGGCTGCCCTTTGTGTCATCCCCAGCTAGGAGAGACTTCTGTCCTCAGACTGCTCAGGCCTCTGTCTACCCTCTGCTGTGCACCTAAGCATCTTCCTCGTTTGCATCAGGTCTGAAACTCCCCAGGGCAAGGACAATGTCGTTTTTCATCTTTGCAGCCCAGGGCCTAGTTAGTATAGAGCAGGTGATGAATTGAATCAAGGCAAGGCCCAAGGCCCTTCTGACTGTGACCCAAGGGCCATGTGCTAGGCTTGGTCAGGCAGCCTGACTCTGGTCCTTGGATCCTGGGGGCATATACCTGGAACTGGAGGTCACCAAGCCCAATCCCCTTATTCGGCAGATGAGGAAACTGAGGCTGAGAGGGGGGAGTGGCATGCCCAGGGTGACAGAGCTGTCAAAGTCGAGCAGGATTTCTCCTCAAGGAGGAGACCAGGCCCCTGTCTTGGAAGCCAGGACTGACGCTGGGCCCAGGTTCCGGTGCGGGCTGCTCGCAGGCACTGATTTCGACAATCTCCTTCCTCTTGGGCTGAGCGGCAAAGGGCCTTCTTTGCAAAAACGGTCTTTCTGTGGCCTCCGTGCTCAGCTCTTACGTTCACCCTCCATCTCCCAAAAACCATGGCCCAGCCCGTGCAGAGGATACTTCCGATGTCCGGGGCTTCCACCCCAGCCCGAGCTCCGCCCCCGGCCCCACCCCAGCAGCCCCGGGTCCTTGCTCAGTCGCTGTCCACCTCCTGGGTCCTCGCCCCAGCCGTGGCCCAGGCCCAGGCTGAGGACGCTTCTGGGACTCTAAGGCATCTCTGGGGGGAGGGAAGCGAGGGTCCCCTGGGCTCCAGCTCCAGGCTGGCCCTTCTCAGAGGCAGCTGGGCGCTAGGCGCTGGGCGGGGCCGGGCACAGCCACACGGCCCTAGCCCTTGCTTCTCCTCTCCCAGATCTGGGAGACCAGGAGAAGGCTAATGCCGCCGCCTGCTGGAGGCAGGCGGGGGTACAGCGCAGCGAGTAACCCCTCAATCTTCCGGCTCCCCGAGAGCCCCGACCCAGTCCTGGCGCCGGCTGCCTCCAAGGACTCCCGGGGCGGCGCTCTTCGGCCGGCTTTGGGTTCCTGGGTGGGACGGGAGCAGACTCTGGTGGACTGACCCCCAAGCCAGGGGACTTGGGGAGCCCCGCTTCTCTCCTTCCCCCATCCCGCACCCCATACTTCCCCCAGCGAAGGCCCGAAGGCTAGACTGACAGTCGGGGGAACCCGGGGCAGAGCTCTCCCCCCGGCGGCAGACAGGGGCAGGACGAGGGGGAGGGGGGCCCGGGGGCCCCCGCCCCTTCCCGCCTCCCTTCGGCCCCTCCCCCTCCTCCCTCCTTCCCTGCGCCCGCCCTGACAGCCACCGCCGCGTTGTCTCTGCGGGGCCGCTGCGGCTGCGGGGGCCGGGGGGTGGGGGGCTGAGGGGCCGCTGCGGCTGCGGGGCCTGGGGGCTGCGGAGCTGCCGTCCAGGGTCGGGGTCAGGGTCAGGGCCGCCCAGCCGCGCCCCCGCCCCGTCTGGCTCCGCCCGCCCGCCCACCCGGCGGCCCCGCCGGGGATGCGGCGGAGGCGGCGGCGGAGGCGGAGGCCGTGGCTCTGAGGCCGAGCATGGCCGGCCCCGGCCCGACCTACCCTCTCCACCGGCTCGTCTGGGCCAACCGGCACCGGGAGCTGGAGGCCGCGCTGCACAGCCGCCAGGTGAGGGAGGCCCGCCGGGCCCTGACCGCCCCCTCCAGCCCAGGGTGCCCCCGACCCTCAGCCCAGCGCCCCTGGCTCCCCCACCACCGATCTCGCCCACCTGTGCTTCCGGCCCCCCACCCCGGCTCCAGGAATCCGTGGTTCACCCCACCCCACCCCTCCTCCCAGCCCGCTGACAACTGGACCCAAAGGTCTGGCCGGAGACGCCAGGGCAAGGCTCTGGAGCCCGTCTTCAAACTTTCCATCCCTGGGGCCGGCCACCTGCAGGCCCCTCTACCCTCGGTCCCCCTCAGCACCACAAAGCTCCTCCTCTTGGTCCTCAGAGCCCAGCTCGTCATCCCATCCCTCCCCATTCCAGGTCCGGCTTTGGTACCAGGCTACCCTGTACCCTCCCCCTCTCTGCAGCCAGCCAGGCTCCATGATTACTAGGTTAGGCTTTTGACTTCCTCTGCTGGGCTTGCTGGCCCCACTGTGCTATCCCCCCTGTCCCCCTCCCCCCCGCTCTGCCAGCCTCTCGCTGGGCATCCTCCTTCCCAAGGCACTGCCTCCCTCTCTGCAGCACGACATCGAGTTAGTAGATCCTCGGGGTCGCACCCCTCTGGAGCTAGCCGTGTCCCTGGGGAACTTGGAGTCAGTCCGAGTACTGCTCCGACACAATGCCAACGTGGGCAAGGAGAACCGCCAGGGCTGGGCAGGTACCTGATGGGGAAGCCACTTAGGAAGGGTGAGGGGGGGGCTAGGCAGCCATGTGCCCCAAGTGGCCTTCCCAGCCTGACCCAGCTGACCTCTCCAATTCTCACCATCCCCAGCCCCCCACCCCCAGCCAAGTGAGGCAGTGGGTTGGCCTTGGAGTCATAAAGGTGTGGGTTTGTATTCTTAGATGCTTGCTAGCTGTGTTCCTGGATGAGTGACTTGACCTCTCTGGGTCTCAGATTCCTCAGCTGTAAAATGAGGGCGTTGGGCATGATCTCTGAGGTCCCTTCCAGCTCTGAAACCATGATCTTGTGAATACTGGCCTGATAGTCAGTAGACCCAGCTTCTCACCCTGCTCTTCCACCCAGTTACCTTCTGGCATTAGACAAGCCACTTCCCCTCCCCTAGGCCTGCTTTGTCCTCTAAGATGAAGAAATTAAACCAGGTGCTTTGAGGGTCCTTGCAGTTTGGCAATTCTGGCAATCATTGTCCCCCTCAGGGACTTTCTCCTTCCCACTGTCTGTCCCTTGAGACCTTCAAGGCACAGCTCAGATTCCAATGACGTTTTTTCCTTCCTCATAGCCCCCCTCTCCCCTCCCTGGCCCTTCCTGTCTCTCCACAGCCCTTGTCACATCCAGCCTAGGAGCTTTCACTCAGGACATCAGCAATGGATGGTTGGGTGGCTGGGAAGGCCACGGGCAGCATGGGCCAGATGAGGGTGGGGATGGTGCTTTGGGGGGAGGCGGCAGATGCCCAGGTGATGGGCCTGCCATGTAGTCCTTCAGGAGGCTGTCAGTACTGGGGATCCTGAGATAGTCCAGCTGGTGTTGCAATACCGGGATTACCAACGGGCCACCCAGAGGTTGGCAGGCATCCCTGAACTCCTCAATAAACTTTGCCAGGTACAGGGGTGCAAGCTGGATAGATGTGGGGGAGTTGGGCTGGAGGGGAGTGTGTATGCCTGGGGTGCTATTGCAAGCATGGACAGTAACAACTTTTCTCATAGCAGCAATCCTGAGAGGGAGGCCAGGCAAGGCTCATTTCCCCATTTTACAGATGAGGAAACTGAGGTTCAGAGAAAAGTTAAGTCCCCTAAAGCCACAGAGTTTGTAGGTGTCTGGTCCCGATCGGACTCTTCTCTGAGAGCAGGTTTTGCTGGGAGAAGAGAGAGATCATTAATTACACATACATACATGCATGCATACATGCCTGCACCCCCATTTCTATAGGCTCAAGAGTTTACAAAGCACTTTCCTTATAGCCCTGTGCACCCCATAGTGCAAAGATTGTTTTCCCATTTTATATCTGGGGACCCTGAGGCCCATAGAAATTGCCCTTTGCTCAAAGTATATGAAGTAGGATGGGGACCTGGGTCGCTCCTGACCTCAAGCTTGTCCTGCTGTACCCCACTGCTCCACAGGATGAGAAGGGGCTGGATACTTCCTGGATGGGGCAAAGTGGAGAACCATGGAGTGGAAGGGTGGGACAGCTTGGTGGGAGGGGGTCGGGGTCTTCTGCTGCTTCCCCGTTTTCTGCTGGGGCCGGCTCTGGACTCTGGAGCAGGGGCCGGGAAGTCACCTCCCCTGAGCCGCCCTGGCCTGCCTCCCAGCCTCAGGGAATCAAAGCCTAACAGGCGGGTGCCTTCTGTCTATCCCAGGCACCTGATTTCTATGTAGAGATGAAGTGGGAATTCACCAGCTGGGGTAAGTGGAGACTGGGGGAGGGGGGCCCTGAGTTGGGAGCAGGAATCTCCTCCCCAAAGCACATGTGCCACTTGCCAAGCTGGCCCCTCTCCAGTCCCTGACCCCATGCCCACAGTGCCCCTCGTATCAAAGATGTGCCCAAGTGACGTATACCGTGTGTGGAAGCGTGGCCAGAGCCTGCGTGTGGACACCACCCTCCTGGGCTTCGAGCATATGACTTGGCAGCGGGGCCGGCGGAGCTATATCTTCAAGGGCCAGGGTGAGAGAAAAGGGGAGACTGAGGTAGACAATTCAGACCTGGTATCTGGTCCCAGGATGGACTGGGCTCCCTTCCCCCACCCTCTCATCTTGGAGCCTAGGCTAGGATCACAGGCTGGGGTCACTAACTCAAGCTCCCTCCAGAGGCCGGCGCCCTGATGATGGAAGTGGACCATGACCAGCAGGTGGTACGCACGGAGACCCTGGCACTGGCCCTGCACGAGCCTGAGGCCCTGCTGGCGGCCATGCAGCCTAGTGAGGAGCACGTGGCGAGCCGGCTCACGTCGCCCATCGTGTCCACTCACCTGGATACCCGAAATGTTGCCTTTGAGAGGTCAGCCCAAAACTAGGAGAGAGGGGAGGAGGGAGGGGCTCCTGGGCCATTGGGGAGTGCCCAGCTAAGCTGGCTGCGGGCAATGGTGTCAGGAGGCCTGGCTTTGACATGAACCAGGTGACCCTGGCTGAGGGACTTTACTTTTCTCTGCCTCAGCTGCCTCATCAGTAAAATGAGGATTAAAATCCCCCCCAAAACCAAAAAACTTTGCCTTGCCTAACTTACAGGGTTGTGAATTTTTCTAACGAGAAAGTGCTATAAAAAAGTGACTTAAAAAAAAAAAAAGATTGGTGAGATAAAAGGGATAACTGGAAAGTAGAGGGGTTGAGCAAAGGGGCCCCTCCATTCTCTTCCATCTCTCAGTGTTCAACCCTCCACTTTACATGCCAGGGCCTCAGTTTCCCCATCTATAAAAACCAGAGGATATATGATGGCCCTGAGGTTGCTTCCAGCTCTAGGTGTCCCATCTTGGGATGGCGTAGAGCTGGCCAGGGCTGGTGGAGGGCAAGCAAAGGGGCAGCAGTGTTCCCTGGCCCGCTCCATGGCCCCTTCTGCCAGCAGAGTCTAGCTTCTGCCCTTGTAGCTATCTACGGCTGAGGCCCAGGAGAGAGGGGTGGGTGCTTAGGGATGGGCATGCTCCTGGCCTCCTACATTCTGGCCTAAATTCATTTCTCCATAGATTATCTTCTAGTATTGTAAGCGATGAGCTCAAGGATAGCCCAAACAAGCTGGGGTAGCCTGGAAACCTCACCTATAACATTGTTTCTATTGGAAAGTGGAAAGGAGAATGAAGTGGAGGAAGAATGGATTTGAGGGTCTGGGGAGAGAATCTCCACTGAAATATTTTGGTCTCTTACAGGAACAAATGCGGGATCTGGGGCTGGCGGTCAGAGAAGCTGGAAGTTGTCAGCGGCTATGAGGCCAAGGCAGGGAGTGGAGAGAGGCATGGGGGTGGGGACATATCTAACCAGAGAGGAGCCCCAGGGGTGGGGGGATGGGGGCAGATCTGGCCAGAGCCCTGCTCTTTGACTCTGACCCTCCCCACCACCCTAATCCCTGAGCTGACACCAGGCAGCCTCATGCCAGTGCTGTTGCTGATACCCAATGTGACCCTGGGGTGACTGTGGCCTTCCTGAAGTAAAATTCCTGGCCCCATCTTCCTGTCAGGGCTGGTGTGAGCACCCCTGAGATGATGGATGGGGGGCAAGTGGGCAAGTCACTTAATCACCTGCCCATATCTGTGAAATCAGAGTAGGACTAGATGAGGCCTTCTCCAACTTTAAATCTGTGACTGATGGGTGCTGAGGCCCCAGGTCCAGCCTTCCGTGGGAGTGACTGCCATGTCCTGCCTCCTGTCTCCTTCATGTGGTCACCCCAGGAGTGGCTTTGACTTCCCATGGCCCAGAAATGGAGGGGAAGATGGGGGCGCTGCCCCTGGCCCCCTCAGCCCTCGCTGATGTCAGGGTCTGTTTCTCTTCTTCCCCTCCCCCTCCCAGGTATACAGCGCCAACAATGTGGAGCTTGTGACCAGGACCCGAACGGAACATCTCTCTGATCAGGACAAGGCCAGGACCAAAGGTAAAGCCAGGTGCGCCCACCTGCCCGCTGCCTCCCTAGAGCAGGAAGAACCCTAGGCTGGGGCTCTCGGGCTCCTCTGCCACTGATACAGAGTGGGATGTTGGCTGAGGCCCTTCCTTTCTGGAGGCCTCACTTGCCTGATCTGATGAATGGAGCTAATGATAAGTCACAGCAATCATAACAGAGCCTACTGTGCACCAGGCGCCCCTCTAAGCACTTTACGAATATCTCACTGATCCTCACAACCCCAGGAGATAAGGGCTGTGGTTATACCCCTTTGACAGATGAGGAAGTGGAGGCCAGCAGCATTTATGCGACTTGCCTACAGTCCCAAAGCTCTTCTGGATTTGAACTCGGGTCTTTCTGAGTCCAGGCACAGTGCTGTGTGCCTTCTCATGGCCCTTCTTTATGCCTCTTCTGCTGAAGTAATGAAACTGGCAGGAAATCACACAAACTTGTTTTCAAAAGTTCAGCTGGATGCTTGGTTTCATATGGGAATCTAGGTGGCATCATATGCCTACCCACATCCCCATCATGTCAGTCACTGGGTCACTTGGTATGCATTTATGGAGCAGCTGCTGTGTGCCAGACACTGAGTCCTTGCCTTCAGTGAGCTTCGATTCTACTGGTTGGGAAAGCTCCATGGCATTTCCTGTTGCCCACCCACCAATCCCATGCTGGGGCAGAGGGCCCTGGCTGGAGGGAGGGAGAGGTTGGGCAGGGGGGATGAGGTAAGGTTTCTTTCACGGACTTTTCTGTTCATTCAGGGGGGAAGACACCCTTCCAGTCCTTCCTGGGGATGGCCCAGCAGCATTCAGCCCACAATGGGGTGAGTGAGGGCTGGCCAAGCCCATGGTGCCATGGTCCGTGGGTGGTCAGGGAAGCCTGGCTCAGTGCTGAGGAGTTCTGGTGGGCACCAGGCACTTGGGCCCAGAGGGTTAGGTGGTGAGCCTGAAGGCTGGGGGAGGGGTTTTGCAAAGGCTGAGTGCCTTTCTTGGGTGGGTGGGGGCTGGGGCAGGCCCCTGTGCTGCAGTCAGCCAGTCCCACCAACCCCACGGCCATCTCCCCGGAGGAGTACTTTGACCCCAACTTCAGCCTGGAGGCACGGAACATCGGCCGCCCCATTGAGATGTCCAGCAAAGTGCAACGGTAGGCTTGTCCTTCCATGGCCCCGGACTCTCTCCCCCTTCCCCTTTGCATGGACCCCAGTTCCACAAGTCTGTCCTGAGTACTACTCTAGGCCCAGCCTGGTGCTGGGCTCTGTGGAGGACAGAAGCCCTGAGACAAGAGAATAGGGCTGGGGGCCAAGCCTGGCTGGGTCAGTGGCCCTGGCCAACCTGGGAAGGACCCTGCAGCTGCCCTGAAATCTGGAACTGGCTGGGGTCCAGGGTGCAGGGTCTGGGCAGGTCCGATAGGTCAAGGCTGGTCTGGCAGGTTCAAAGCCACCCTCTGGCTGAGCGAGGAGCACCCCCTGTCTCTGGGTGACCAGGTGACACCCATCATCGACCTCATGGCCATCAGCAATGCCCACTTTGCCAAACTTCGGGACTTCATCACTTTGCGCCTCCCACCAGGCTTCCCTGTCAAGATTGGTGAGGAGGGATGTAGAAAGGTGGGGTGGGAAGGGCTGCAGGGAATAGGATTTCTGTCTATGTGGGAGCTCTGACCACCCTAGTTACTGTCACCTACCTGTGTGAGATGGTCCATCAATCAATTATTAAGCGCCTACAGTTTGCCTGGTATTTTACAAGGGCTTGGGGATGCAGAGACAAAGGGAAACTGTCCCTGCTTGCAAAGACTTTGGTCTATCTAGGGGAGATAACATGTACAAATATGGGCATATAAAAGCTATACACAAAATAGATGCAAGGTCATGGGCAGGGGATCAGAAAAGGTCTCAGGAGCTGGCAAACATGGCAGCCCGCAAACATCCTAATGGAGGCACTGCATGTAAATGACAAGGTCCATACAAGATGGAGACAGAGTAGATAGGAGGTGATCTCAGAGGGAGAGGTTTAGTGGGAGGGGGTGGAGGAGACCGAGGAAAACATACCTGCAAAATGAGGTTTGTGTCCACACCTAGACCTGGGGGCAAGCCTGGGGGGCAGTATGATGGGGCTGGGGGGGAGCCATGGGATGGGGGGAGGGAGGGTAAGGGGCCTAGGAGTGTCGCTGCAGCAGTTGGTAATGGGGCTGGGGTGAGCTGCGTGGGGTGAGGGGACTGGGGGTGAGCCATGGCAGGGGGGCGGTTAAGGGGGCTGGGGGCTAGCTGCAGGGGGGTGACGGGGCTGGGCTTCTGTTGGCTCATGCCCTCGCCCTGCCCTTCCCTCAGAGATCCCCTTATTCCACGTGCTCAATGCCCGGATCACCTTCAGCAACCTGTGTGGCTGTGATGAACCGCTGAGCTCCGTGTGGGTGCCGTCTCCCAGCCCCAGGTCCACAGAATCCACCTGCCATGCTGCTGGTATAGCCTGGGAGGGAAGGATACCTGGTGGGGAGGACCCTGTTAGGTGGCCAAGAGAGCTGCGAGGGTTGAGATCTGGGCTTCTCCCTTCCGCAGGGAACCCCTTTCCCTGTGAGGTGGACCCGGCTGTGTTTGAGGTGCCTGAGGGGTACAGCGTGCTGGGTGCTGGGCATAATGAGCCCCTAAGGGACGAAGATGATGATCTCCTGCAATTTGCCATCCAGCAGAGCCTGCTAGAGGCTGGGACGGAGACAGAGCAGGTAAAAGACAGGGTGGTGCCTGGCACCCAAGTGGAGAAAGGCACGGTGGGGATCTCTGTAGACTGGATGGGGCAGGAAGGGTGCTGTGGACAGCAGCTAAGGGATTCTCTCTGTTCCCAGGGCCTGGAGTGGGGTAAGCATGGGGGCCAGCCCAAAGTCTGTCCATCCCAGCATTCAGGGACCCAGGGTGTGGGTGGGATGGAGGGTCTTGGATGTGGGGTCAAAGTGAGGCAGGAGGCAGATCCCTGATCAAGAAGCATTCCCTTCCCTTTCCCCTTTTCCCTTCTCCTTCCCCTTCCCCCTTTTCCCTTCCCTTCCCTTCCCTTCCCTTCCCTTCCCTTCCCTTCCCTTCCCTTCCCTTCCCTTCCCTTTTCCTTCCCTTTTCCTTTCTCTTCTTCTTGCAGGTGACTATCTGGGAAGCTCTGACCAACGCCCGGCCAGGCCCAGACCTCCACTCTCCCCCACCTGCCTATGAAGAACAGTTGCAGCTGGAGCGGTGAGCCCCCACCTCCTTCCATTCCTGAGGGTTTTTTCTGCCCCCTCATTGCCCCCACCAGCACCACAGGGGGCCTGTAACTCTCCTGGGTGGAATGTTGTGGGGCAGTGCTGGGGCGGGGGGGGGCACACTGCCCCTTAGCCTCATATGGTCACCTCTCTGTCTCTCAGATTGGGGAGCCTGGGGGAAGGAGGATAGTAAGGAAGGGGTGGGCTGAGGCTGTCTATAGAGCCCTGGGGACCAGGGGTGGGACCAGACATTTGTGCCCTTGGGGTAAAGGTAGATAATCTCTCCCCCTTATGAGAGTTACTGTTCTCTAGGGACTTTGGGCCATCTCTGCATCACAGGCATTTGACTTAGCCCCCTATCAATCCCTTAGTGCTGGGGAATCTGAGGAGTTTGGACATTAAAAGTAGAACATAGAGTATTTATAAAGGGTCTCCTTTGGCGCCATCTAGGCAGCTGCCAATCTTTCTCTAGATCTACCTCTCCTTTCCCCCTTCCCACCTCAGTGTCCCCTGGATTGGCTCAGGAAGGCAATAGGTGTAGAGACCCCAAGACCCTGCCTCTTCTCTGCTTCTGGGCCCTGGAACCCCCTGGCTGCAGGGAGGCAGGGAGGGATTCCTATGTTACCCATCCCTGTTAGCATTGGCTCTTCTCTGCACCTTGGCAGGGCCCTCCAGGAGAGCCTGCTGCCACCTTCAGGACCTGGGGGCCCAGGGTCCCCTCGCCTGACTCCTTCTTCCCTGAGCCCCCCCAGCTTTGACGAGCAGCTGCGCCTGGCCCTGGAACTGTCCTCCCGGGAGCAGGAGGAGAGAGAGAGGAGGGGGCAGCAGGAAGAGGAGGAGCTTCAGCGAATTCTGCGGCTCTCCCTCACTGACCACTGAACTGCCCAATCAGGATGGAGGGACACTGCCCAGGCCAGGTCTCACTCCTGGCTTTTATAATTTATTTATTTATAAACTGCTGACCAGCTTGGGGGAGGGGTCAGGGGTCAGGGGTTGCCCAATATGGAGATGGGAGATGGAAATAAACTAGAAACCAGCCTGTGGCTCAGCTCTGCTCTGTGGGACCCTGGGGAGGGTTGGGAGGCCTCCTGTTCTCCATGATCCCCTCCCTAATGTCCCTCCTGAGAATAGAGAAATATTTCAGTTATTTACTGCAGCCCCCGACCCACCTCGCCCCCCCCCAAGATGTTTGCTGGATGTCATCACACTTGCTGGCTTCCCTCCCTCTCCCCTTTGCCTTCCTCTTCTCTCCCCTATTCACAAGCGCCTACTGTGTGCGGGGCCAGGGTGGTGGTGCACAAGCTTTCAAGTGCCCCTGCCCCAGCCCTCCAGGAGCCCGGCATACAAACAGGCACAGCTGAATTATTAAAAGCCACGGAAAGCCATGGACCTCCAGAGACCCTGGGGTCAGGCCCCAACTGTGAGCAGCTCCTAACCCTGTGTTCTAACTCAGTTCAGGAGAGGAGCGTTGGGCTGGCCAGCCTAACTCCCCCATCCCTGGGGCTTCCATCAAAGTGCAATGAGGGCTTCCTAGATGTATAGCTAGCTGGGAGGCACTTGAGAGGTCATCGAGGGTGACTGCCCTCATTTTCCAGATGAGGAAACAGACCGAGAGAGCTTGCCACTTGCCCAGGGTCAGCGGGCACCTAGTCAGTGGCCAGGGTTGGAATTCCAGGCCCTCGGCCTCCAAAGCCCTCCCTTTCCGTGGTCCCCAGCTGCCATCAGTGTCCGAGGTGGGGAAGCTGAGGCAGGGGCCCGTCTATCGTCATTGAGCGGTTGTCATTGGGCTCCGTCCGAACCTGCGCATGCAGCAGGTCAGAGGTCGCTAAGGAGTCGAACCTGGCAGCCCCCGCCCAGCGCCCAGGCCCCAATCACCTGGCAAGGGGAGGGAGGAGGCTGGCTTCGAGTGGCCCCGCCTCAGGGGGCGGGGCCTTGCTCAGAAGGCGCCCGAGCAGGAGGGGAGGGGCGGCTGCGGCGCTGGCTGCGTTGAGAGCTCAGGGAGAGCGAGCGGGCGGGACGGCTGACCCTTTAAGGGCCGCCCCCAAGGAGGTGCCAGGCCGAGGTGGCTCGGCCCGGCTCTGCTCCTTACTCTCCTTCCTGGTCTGGTCTGGCCTGGCCAGGCCTGGGCTGAGCTGGTCCGGTCGGGTCGGATCGGGTCTGTGGGAGGGGGCTGCGCTTGGAGCCCTCCGTCCAGCCGCGTGTGCGTGCATGGCCCTGGTCACAGTGAGCCGATCCCCCTCGGGCAGCGGCCACTCCACCCCCGTGGGCCCGGTGAGTCTGCCTCTGTCCCGTCCCTGCCCACGCAGACAGTCCGCCCTCTCTCCCGTTGGGCCTGTTGGACCGGGCACCGGGCAGTGCTCATCTCCCCGAGCACCCCCAGCCAAGCAGAGGTCTGGCAGGGCCCTTGGACCCTCCCCAGTCCGCTTGAGAAGTGGCCCCTGGAGGTGCCCTCACAGTACCCGTCCTGCAGACAGCTGGTGGCCTGGCCAGGGGCACAACTCCTGGGAACCTTCAGAGGTGGCTAGGGAGCCACTGGTGCGCCGCTTGGAGGCAGGAATCCCTCGTCCCTGGCCACTGTAGCTTAGGGTGGGAGTGGGGGTTGAAGAGACAAGATCAGAACCTCTCCCATCCCCCACCCATACCCACACAGGGGTGGAGGGGTTTGGGAGGGGGGCTTCCAGGGCCGTGTAGGCCCAGGAAAAAGAAGGGGATGGTTCAAATGGTCTCTAAGATCCTTCCAACTTTAGCTTCAGATCCTCTGCATTGGTAGAAGGCCTGGCCCCACTGCTCTGGGCCTGGATCCCAAAAAGGAGCAACCTGTTAGGCCTTGGGAGCCAGGGAAAGGGAGGGAGGGACCGACAAAGCCCCTCACACTGCCCCCATGGGGCTGCTTCCCTGGCAGGATGAAGGGCTGAGCAAGAGGAGCCAGCTGCAGCGCAGGTGAGGAAGCCCCCTTCCCCACAACCCACGCATGGGTCACCCCAGCTTTGTCTCCCATGGCTAGCTGGGTGCCTTTGGTGAGAACAGAAGGCAACAGGGAAACAGTGGCTGAGTTGTGGGATGCTTAGGTCCTTTGCCCTATTATAGGACCCAGTCTGTCTCTTTCTCCAATTCCTTGGCTCAGTGGGTAGGAAGGGAGGGTAAGATGGCCTTCCTAAGGGAAACATGATGGCAGGGTTAAGTGCTGTGAGATCTTCAGAGGGTAAGGAATCTGCCTCCAGTGATGCTCTGTTCTTGGCCAGGCAGAGCTTTGCGGTGCTCCGTGGAGCGGTCCTGGGGCTCCAAGACAGAGGGGAGCCCAACACTGCAGAGCAGGACAGGTCAGATGATGAGAATGACCCAGGAGATGAGGAGCCTCCCTCAGACCAGCCCGATGGCAACAGCCAGGGCACTCAGGAGTCCTCGAGGTCTGGGAAGCAAGTGCAGAGGAGGCACCTGCACCTCATGGTGGGGCTGCTGAGGGCCCAGGACAACATCCAGCTGGTAAGAGGCAGGGCCTGAGGGAGAGGGAAGGGAAAGATACCATTTTCCTGGTTCTTCTCTGACTTCTCTGATTGTGCCTTCTCTGTCTCCCCTTCTCCTGCCTTCCCCAAGGGCTGTGTCCTCATCCCTCTTCCCTCCTTTCTCCATACTCTCTCCCTTGGGCAAGTCCATCTCCTTGCAGGGCTTCAGCTCTCACCCCAGGAGGAGGACCCCGACCTCCCTCTGTCACCCCGCCTAGCTCAGAGCCATCTCTACCAGGATGCCCTGACACCATCTCAAACGCAACATGTCTCAAACTGAACTCAGCATCTTCCCACCGACATCTGCTCCTTCTGATTCTGGGATCTCTCCACTGACTTTCTCCCCGTCCCTGACATTCCAAACCTCAGGCACTTTGTTTTTCTCTCTCCCTCACCCTCGGCCAGCCAGGCACTGTTTTTCTCTCTCCCTCGCCCTCGGCCAGCCAGGCACTAAGTCCTGTCAGGCCTGGCTCTTCCATAGGCCTTGTTCCCTCCATTCCATTTCTTCTACCTTCTCCATAGCTCATCAGCTCTCTCCGGCTCATCTTGTCTCCAATCCGACCAGCCTCCCCGCAGCACCATTTCCGACAACCCCTTCACTAACTGCCAATTTTAAGAAAATTCAGCTGGGCATTCAGGGTCCTAGACCAGCTAGCCTAGCTTACTTTTCTAGCCAGAACTCTGTTCCAGAGAACCTAGGTTCAAATCCTGTCTCAATGCTTATACCAGTGTGATCCGGAGCAAGTCCCTTAACCTTCCTGGGCCTTGGTTTCCCCATTTGTAAAATAAAACAGACTGGATGGCCTTTCAGATTCCTGCCATCTCCAAACCTAGGATCCACCTCTGTAAGTCCCATAATATCCCTGGGTCTGTTTCCTAGATGGTCTCTGGGGTGTCTTCCAGCACCAGAGCCATGATTCCTGGTCCTTTGATTGTCCCACGGAGCCTAGTCTATGCCTTGGGAAAGCTCTGCCCACCTTTAAAATTCTCCCCATCTCAGAAGGCCTGGCTCAGATGTCATCTCCTCTGGGAAGTCTCTGTTTTTCCATCAAGATGGTCCTCCTCTTAGCGCTTGCCACATTCTGTCTACTTGTCTTGTTATCAGTGTCTGTCTTAAGTGCCCACTGAGATAGAGCGCTCTATGAGAGCTGGCATCACACCACTGAGGGCACTACTCCCTCCC
>CM053623.1:457450495-457515456 GCA_028646595.1 Phalanger gymnotis
AAACTACAGCCCAGCATCTCTGTGTCTCATTAACGTTCCATAACATAGTATATACCTGTAGAATATTAAGCGAGGTAGTCTTTCTTGGGGTTAGGGTCTCATCCTTCAGTGGCTAACAGGGGAAAGAATGTCCTTAGGTCAGTCTGGTCTGGCCTTGTTGACAGAGGTAAGGGTATTTCTTGAGCAAACTTTAGAGAACAAAGAAGCCCAGGTCCTGGATCTTCTTCCAGTTACTCATTAATTCAGGCTCTGGGTCTGGTTGAAATTAACAATGATATAAAATGGTATAAAATGTTCCACAATAGTCTGTTTTTCCAAGGCTTGCCTGGACTGGAAAGCCCATAGTTTTTTTTTTTTTTGAAATTATTGTCTTTTAAAAGTCCTAATTTAACAAACCCCCAAACTGAGTATTTCCGTACACAAAGGAGACCATACAAGAGGGTTATATATGAAACTGTGAATTCTGCCTTCCACCGGAAGCCTTCCCCAATGCCTCTTGATTCTAGTATCTTCTCCTTGTGAATTATTTCCTAGTTATCCTGTATAGAACCTGTTTGTATGTATTTGCCTTCTTGTTTCCTCGGCCATTAGACTGTAAGCTCCTTGAGGGCAGGAACTGTTGTTTGCCTCTTTTTGTATCCCCAGATGGTAGCACAGTGCTTAGCACATAATAGGCATTTAATAAATGCTTATTGACTGATTGACTGACAGTTTCTAATCCATGCTGCTTGCTTTTTTAAAAGTACATAATAAATTCAGTGTATTACTCTCAAAGGTGTTCTGCTTGTCTGCTTTCTTTTCACCACCCTTCTGTTCTCTTCTGTGAATTTATTTTATTTTTTAAATGTCCCTCTCATTTTATTTTTTATTTTTGTCAATTAAAACAGTAACTTTCTTTCTCCCACTTCCTCGGAGTAAGTAATCACTTACTATTCCCCCCATTTAAAAAGAAAAGCAAAATAACACATATGCATAGTCAAACATGTAGGGCAGCTAGGTGGCGCCATAGTGCACAGAGCCCCTGGGTCAGGAAGACTTGTCTTCCTGATTTCAAATCCAGTCTGTTACTTCCTAGCTGTGTGATCCTGGGCAAGTGACTTAACCCTATTTGCCTCAGTTTCCTCATCTGTAAAATGAGTTGGAAAAGGAAATGGCAAGCCACTCCAGTATTTTTGCCAAGAAAATATCAAATGGGGTAACAAAGAGTCAGACATGACAAAAAGTCAAGTAAAAGAAATTCTTACACATTGGCCATCTAAAAAATGTGTGTCAGATTTTGCACCCTGTCTCTCACATCTTTGTCAGGAGGCGGGTAACACATTTCATGATGGTGTCTCTGGAAACCTGGTTGGTCACTAGATCGATCTGTGTTCTTAAGTCCTTCTTCAGCTGAAGCATAATTGATTTTGCTTAGTTTTCATATTTTATAAACAGGCATATTATTTTTATCTCTGTGTGAATCTTTGTTTCAAGTGCATATCTTGGAAACAACATATTGTTGGAATATGCTTTCTAATTCTTTTGTGCATTTAAAAATACCGTGGCCCTTTTTTATTTTTTTTTACCTTGTTTTATCTTCTTGGCATAACTGTTCCCAGGCCCACTCCACCCCCAAACCTACCCTCAGTTAAAATGTCTAGGTCAGCACCTTGAATCCATCACCTCCCTGTCCGTAGGCAGGTAACATGCCTCCTCATGGGGACATGGATGGTCATCGCTTTGATAAGAGTTCTTAAGTCTTTCAAAGTCGTTTTTCCTTACAGTAACATTATTGGACTGGATTAGATTTCACAGAAAACTCCACCAAAGCCTTTCTCTGATGAAAAGCTTTTCTTTATTTCTGCAGAGCATACAGCACAGTAGAAAGAGCCTGTACCTAGAGGCAGAGATGCTGGGTTCACATTTTTATTCTAACATTCATTTCTAGTGTGACTTTAGGTGAGTCATTGCACCTTCTTAGGCCTGTTTCCTCTTCTTAAAAGAGTGTTGGACTTGACCTCTAAGGGCCCTTCCAGCTCTTGGTCTATGATCTCACAGTCCAGTAGGTTTCAAGTTCTAGCAAGTTGGGAATGACTGTCATTGGAGGATCAGCCCAGCCAAGGACAGAGAATCCTGTCACAGGCTGGCCACAAAAGATGTGAATGTTCTGGCATAGCAGATGTTGGAAGTACATTGTCTGGTTCTCAAAGAGCTATCATCCTAAATGGAGGGAGAATCCACCATGGAATCACAATCCTTGGGAAAATTGTGGCCTAGGTGGGGGCAGGACTTATCCTCACCATGAATAGTAACTTCTATTTTTTAAAAAATATGTTTTACCAAGGCATCAAGCACTTCTCCACCTTCCCCCATTGTACAGCATGGTCAGTTACAGCAGCTGTAATACACACACACATACACACGTACACCCACATATGCATGTATAGAGAGACATAGAGACTAGTCTACCTCAGACGTGTGCCTTCTCGCCATTGAAAGGAAGGAAGTGTGTTCCAGCTTCAAGGTTAGTTAGAACCAGCTGTGGTCACTTTCAAGCTTACCTTGGTCTGGTGCAGATAGGCTGTGCCAGTAGGAGCTCTAACTTGACAAGGGAAAAGTCTGAAGTCACAGGAAGTGGCTGCCCAAGGCCCCAGGGGACTGTTACTAGCACACGCCGAGGAAGCAGTTTCCATCTAGATCTTACTTGGTCCTCACCACAGCCTTGTAGAGGAAGCTGTGCAAGGCCTAGGACTCCCCATTTTACAGATGAGAAGGCAGGCCCACAGAAAGGGAAGGGTTTGGCTGAGATCAAAAACCCAAGCCAAGTAATAATAGCATCTGACAGTTATGAAGTGCTTTACATACAGGATGTCGTTGGATCCCCACAACAACCCCATGAGGTAGATGATGAAAGATCATTTCCAGTTTGAAGAGAAGGAAACTGAGACACCAAGAGCATGAGCTCATGTTCTAACCCCTCTTCATGCAGTGGCCCTAAGCTGGACCCCCATGCACTCCTGACTCCAATGCCTTGGCACAGGTGGCTCCCCTGCCGGGAACCTCCTCTTTCTCATTTCTGCCTCTTGGGATCCCTAGGTCCCTTCCAGGCTCGGCTCAAGGGCTGCCTCTGACAGGAGGCCTGTCCTGACTCCTCTTTTATTTGCCCACATATGCTCCAAATTGCCTGGAATCTGTCTTCTCTGTATGATGGGGGCCTGGCCAAGAGTGAATGGAGCTCCATTGGCCAGGCCTCTGGTAAGTATAGATTTACATATTGTATATCTGTAAGCAGAATGTAAGTTTCTTGCAGGCAGGGATCATTTCATCTTTGTATCCCCCACACCTGGCACCCTGGTGGGCACAGAGTAGGCACTTAGTAAATGCTTGTTCTGTGGATTGATTGTTCAAAGTCACAGGGCCAGCAAGAATTAGACCTGGGAGTCGAAACATAGCCTTGGCCTTCAGATCTAGGATTCTTTCTGCTCTACTGCCCTGCCCCGGGTGACTGATCACTCTGAATTGATGCCCAGATGGGAGAGGGAAGGAGTAGCTAAGAACCCCACCACCTGGCACCTAATGCTGGATTCTGGGAGAGAGACCTAAGTCTGTGAGATAGGTGTTATCATGCCTATTTTACAGATGGGAAATTGAAGCTCAGATAGGCAAATTCACACAATTCTCCCTTGTGCTTCCTACATTCTGGTTAAACTGCTTGTAGCTCCCTCTGAACAGCATTCCTTTTGGGCTGGAGCCCTGGCTTACTTGGGAAAGCTGCAGAAGGAGGATGTAACACAAATATCCCTGCAAAAACTTTTCTGCTTGTGATGCCCCACACTGCCAAGTTCCCTCTGTACATAACTGCTGTCGGGCTGGAGAAGATACAACTGATAATGTTGGAGCAGATTTATCTTTATTTTTATGAACTTGGGAAACACCAAGTGGGCATAACAGGAGAAGAAAATTGTACAGGGAATTGTGGATATCTATTATATACAGCTTGCTTTTTAAAAACACGGATAATTTCAATGTGTAACTTTCAAAGCTGATTGCCTGTGATTCCTTTCATCCTTTTTTGTTTTCTCCTGTGCATTTTTAAAAAGATTTTTCAGTGGCTCTTTTCACTTTTTTTTTTTACCACTATCTCCCTATATTGCCCCAGGAAAAAAAAAAGAGAGCAAGGGGGAAAACCCTTGTGACAAATATGCCTAATCAAGCAAAACAAATGTCTGTATCGACAGGCTCCAAAATATCCATCTCCTTCTGCATCTTGAGTCCATCACCTATCTCTCTGTTAGGAGTAGGCTAGTCCCCTGGAGTGATGGCTGGTCATTGCGTTGATGTGAGTCCTTACATCTTTCACAGTTGTTTTGTCTTTATGCTGTTGTTGTTAGCGTATACATCCTTCTTGTGGTTCTGCTCACTTCTGCATGCATCGTCAGTTCATCAAGTCTTCTTAGGTTTTTTTCCGAACCATCACTTTCATAATTTCTTAGGAACAGCTATGCTCCATTACATTTACATATCTTAATTTGTTCAGCTGCCCCTCAATTGATGGGCATTAGTTTTCAGTTCTTTGCCACTGCAAAAAGAGCTTCTGTGAATATTTTATGTACATCTGGGTCCTTTTCCTTTTTCCTTGATTTCTTTGTGGTATAGGCCTACTAGTTGTATGCGCCAGCATGCACTCAGATCATCAGTTCTCTCTCTGGAGGTAGAGAACATTTCTCATCATGAGTCCTTTGGAACTGTTGTGGATCATCGTATGGATGAGGGAAGATAAGTCTTTCACAAGTAGCTGTCATCACACTATTGTTATTAGTTTGGACCATATTCTCCTATTTGTTCTCATTTCACTTTGCATCAGTTCCTCTTAGTCTTCTCAGGTTTTTCTGAAACCATTCTGCTCATCATTTCTTATGGCACAATGGTGTTCCATCACAATCATATGCCACACCTTGTTTAGTCATTACCTAATTGATGGACATCCCTTCAGTTTCCAATTGTTTGCCACCACAAAAAGAATGGCTTTACACATTTTTGTACAAAAGTCTTTTTCCTTTTATCTTTTTGGGGTACAAATCTAGTAATGGTATTGCTATTTCAAAGGTTATGCATGGTTTTATATTATAGTCCTTTGGACACAGTTCCAAACTGTTCTTCGAAATGGTTGGACCAATTCACAACTCTACCAACGGTGCATACCTATTTTTCTGCACCCCCTCCAGCATTTGTTATTTGCCTTTTCTGACATGTTAACCAATCCGATAGATATGAGGAGGCATCTCAGAGTTGTTTTAATTTGCATTTCTCTAATTATTAGTGATTTACAACATTTTTATATGACTTGATGGCTTTGATTTTTTTTCTTCTGAAAACTGTTCATATCCCTTGACCATTTATCATTTGGGGAATGGCTCTTATTTTTATAAATTTAACTCATTTTCCTACATACTTAAGAAATAAGACCTTTATCAGAGAAAGTTGCTGTAAAAATTTCCCCCCAGTTTCCTGCTTTCCCTCTGATTTTGGCTGCATTCATTTTGTTGTGTAAAACCTTTTAAACTTAATGTAATTAAAATTATCCATTTTACCACCTGTAATCCTCTCTCTTGTTTGGTCATGAATTTCTCTTATCCATAGATCTGACAAATAATTTTTCCTATGTTCCCCTAATTTGCTTATGATATAACCCTTTATGTCTAAATCATGTACCCATTTTGGGCTTACGTTGGTAAATATTGTGACATTTCAGTCTCTGCCTACTTTCTGCCAGGGTGTGTTTCAGTTTGTTTTTTTTTTCCACAGTAGTTTTTGTCAAATAGTGAGCTCTTGTCCAAATACTGAGCTTGAATCTTTGGGTTTATCAAACTCTAGGTTACTGCAGTCATTTACTTTGGTGCACTGTGTAGCTAATATGTTCTTTTGATTGACTTCTTTGTCTCTTATCCAGTACCAGATTGTTTTGGTGACTACCTTTGTAGTATAGTCTGAGAACTGGTACTGCTGGGCTGCCTTGCTTCACTTTTTTTTTTCATTGTTCCTTTGGTATTCTTGACTTTTTGTTCCTCTAGATGAATTTTGTTATTATTTTTTCTAGCTCTATAAAAGAATCCTTTGGTTTGACTTGTATGGCACTGAATGAGTAAATTAATTTAGGTAGTATTGCTATTTTTATTATATTAGCTTGGCTTACCATGAGCTATTAATATTTTTAAGTTGTTTAAATTTGTCTTTATTTATGTAAAGAGTGTTTTTGAATTGTGTTCATTTAGTTCCGGTATGTGTCTCTTGGTAGGTAAATACCCAAATATTCTATGTTGGCTGCAGTTATTTTAAATGTAATTTCTCTTTCTGTCTCTTCCTGCCAGGCTTTATTTTTATTTATACAGAAAGGCAGATGATTTATGTGAGTTTAGTTTATATCTTACAATTTTGCTCAAGTTTTTAATTGTTTCAGTTAGGTTTTTAGTTGACTTTCTAGGTTTGTATATATGTGTATACACACACACACACACACACACACACACATATATATATATACATATATAGTGATAGTTTTGTTTCCTTGTTACCTATGCTTATTCATATTTTTGGTCATTGCTATAGCTAGTACAATTTCTACTACAGTATTGGATAGTAATGGAGATAATGAACATCCTTGTTCACCTTGATCTTATTGGGAAGCGTTCTAGTTTATTCATGTTATAGATAATGCTTGCTCTTGGTTTTAGATAGATATGACTTATCATTTTAAGAAAAGCTCCATCTATTCTTGTGCTTTGTAAGAATGGAAGTTGTATTTTGTCAAAAGCTTTTTTCTGCATCTATTGATATGATCATATGATTTTTGTAGTTTTTGTTACTGGTATGGTTAATTATGCTTATAGTTTTCCTAATATTGAACCAACTCTGCATTCCTGGTATAAATTCTTCTGGGTCATAGTGTATCATCTTTGTGATACATGGCTATAATCTCCTTGCTAGTATTTTATTTTAAAATTTTGCCTTAGTATTCATTAGGGAAATTATTTTCTTTAATTTTCCATAGTTTTCTTTCTCTGTTTTTGTTCTCCCTGGTTTTGGTATCAAAACCACATTTGTATGACAGAAGGAATTTGGTAGGACTCCTTCCTTTCCAATTTTTCTAAACAGTTTGTATAGTGTTAGAATTAATTGTTCTTTAAATGTTTCATAGAATTTGCTTGTAAATCCTGGAATTTTTTTTTCTCAGGAAGCTCATATATGTCTTGTTCAATTTCTTTTTGTAATACAGCATTTTTTAAAAAGTATTCTGTTTCTTCTTCTACCAATTTGGATAATTTATGTTTTTGTAAATACACATGCATTTCATTTAGATTGTCAGTTTTATTGGCATGTAGTTGGGGCAAAATGGCTCCTAATAATTGTTTTAATTTCATCTTTTTATTTTTGAAGCTGGTAATTTGGTTTTCTTCTTTCTTTTAAACAAGTTAGCAAATGGTTTATTTTGGTTTTTTTTTTCTTTCATAAAACTAGTGCCTAGTTTCATTTGTTAGTTCAATGTTGTTCTTTTTAAATGTTTGATTTTATTAATCTCTCCTTTTGATTTTCGGTATTTCTAATTTGGTGTTTAATTGGAGATTTTTAATTTGTTTTTTTTAGTTGCATGACCAATTTGTTGATTTGCCCTTTCACTGATGTAAGCATACAAATTTTCCCCTGACTACTGTTTTGGCTGCACCCCACAAATTTTGGTTGATTGTCTCATTGTTATCATTATCTTTAATAGAATTAGTGATTGTTTCTATGATTTATTCTTTGACCCACTCATTCTTTAGGATTTAATTATTTAGTTTCCAACTAATTTTTAATCTTTGCTTCAAAGGGCCCTTATTGAATATATTTTATGGCATTATGGTCTAAAAAGGATGTATTTAATATTTCTGACTTTCAGCATTTTTATGAGGTTTTTATGTGGTTAAGTTTTGTAAAAGGGCCATGTACAGCTGAGAAAAAAGGTGTGCTCCTTTTTATTACCCATTCAATATTCTTGAGATCTGTCATCCTTAATTTTTCTAAAATTCTATTCATCTCCTTAGCTTCTTTCTTGTTTACTTAATGCATAAACTTATCTAGTGCCCAAAGGGGCAATTTGAGGTCCTCCAGAGGTATAGTTTTACTATTTCCTCCCGTAACTCATTTAATTTTTCCTTTAAGAATTTGGATACTATGCCATTTGGTGCATGTATGTTCAGTATTAATATTACTTCTTGTCTATTGTGCCTTTTAGCAAAAAAATGGTTTCTCAATCTCTTTTAATTAATACTTCTTCACGTGGTGATCTCATCAGCTCCCATGGATTTAATCACCATTTCTATGCTGATGATTCTTAAATCTACCATTCCTGCCTCACTCTCTCTGCTGACCTCCAATCTCACTTCTCCAATTGCCTTTCAGACACCTCGAATTAGCTGTCCAATAGACATCTTAAACTCAATATGGACAAAACAGAATTTGTTATCTTTCCCCCTAAACCTTCCCTTTCTCCTACCATCCCTGTTACTGTAGTGAGCAACACTATCTTACCATTCCTTTCAGGCTCCCAGTCTCGGAGTTATCCTGGACTCCTCAGTATCTCATCCCCCATATCCACACTATTGCCCAGGCCTGTCAATTTCACCTTTGTAGGGTCTCTCAAATGCTCCACTTTCCCTCCTTTAACTCTGCCACCCCACCCCCACCCTGTGCAGACCCTCATTACTTCACACCTGGGCTATTTCAATGGCCGCTTTATCTATATCTGCATGTTATCTCTCCCATTAGATTATAAGTCCCTGAAGACAGGATTGTCTTTTGCTTCTGTTTGTATCTCTAGCACTTAGCATATTGCCAAACACATAGTAGGTGCTTAATATGTTTATCGATTGATTGATTAGGTCTATTTTTGTTTTACCTTTGTCTGAGATCATGATTGCTACTCCTGTCTTTTTTTTTTTTTACTCCTGTCTTTTTAACTTCAAGCTGAAGCTAATAGATTCTGCTGAAGCCCCTTAACTCTCTGTGTTTCTTTCTGTTTCAAGTGCATCTCTTGTAAACAACATATTTTTAGGTTCCAGTTTCCAATCCATTCTGCTATCCACTTCCATTTTATAGTGAGTTCGTAGCATTTGCACTCATAGTTATGATTGTATTTCCCTCCATCCTCTTCTGTTTATTTTTCTCTTTTTTTACCCTATCTCCCCTCAAAAATTTGTTTAGCTTTTGATCACTGTCTCCCTTAATTTATCCCCTCCTTTTCTCTTAGTCTCTTTCCCTCCTACTTCCCTATCAGATAAGATTAATTTTTATAACCAACTGTGTTTATGTATGTATGTGTGGGTATGTATGTGTATGCATATACATATGTATACATGCACACATATATATTTTTTCCTCTTTGAAATGGTTCAGATGAGAGTAAGGTTCAAGTGTTGCCTGCTCTCCCCCTTCATTTTCCTCTCCACTGTAAAAAACTGTTCCTTGTGTGCCTCTTTTATGTGAGCTCATTTTCCCCATTTTCCTCTCCCTTCTCCCCTTTCCCAGTGCATCCCACTTTATCACCCTTCTATTCTTTTTTCAAGATCATCACAACATAATAGATCCATATTCATGTTCTCTGTCCATGTAGACTGCTTATAACTGCCCTAACAATGATAAAGTTCTTAGGAGTTATGTGTATCATCTTACCGTATTGGAATGTAAATGGTTTAAACTTATTAAGTCTCTTATTACTTCTGTTTCATGTTTTTTCTTTTTATGCTTCTCTTGAGTCTTGTGTTTAAATGTATGATTTTCTATTTAGCTCTGGTCTTCTCATCTGCTTGAAAATCTTTCCATTTCATTAGATGTACATTTTCCCTCCCTGTAAGATTATATGCCCCTTTATAGTTATAGATGCTGAATGTTGTGTGATCCTGACTGTGGCTCCATGGTATTGGAATGGTTTCTTTCCGTTTGCTTCCAGTATTTTCTCTCATAATTTGGCTATAACATTCCTGGGAAGTACAGTGAATTCTTTTAGTTCCTGACTTACCCTTTAGTTCTAGGATATCTGGGCAGTTCTCCTTTATAATTGCTTGAAGTATGATGTACAGGCTTTTTATTCGATCATGGCTTTCAGGGTAGTTGAATAATTCTTAAATTATCTTTCCTTGATTTATTTTCCAAGCTAGTTGTTTTTCCGCTGAGATATTTCACAAGTTCTACATTTTTAAGAAAATTTTTTACTTTGTTTCTTGATGTCTCATGGAGTCACTAGCTTCCACTTGACCAATTCACATTTTTAAGGAGTTATTTTTTTCAGTGAAGTTTTGTTTCCCTTTTTCCAAGCTGTTAATTTTTTTTATAATTTTCTTGCATTGCTCTCTTTTCCCAATTTTTCCTCAGTTGCTTTTGATTTTAAAAAATCATTATTTTCACCCTTTTTAAAGAAATCTCTTCCTTTAAAGCACTTCTAGAAATTTTTGTTGGGCATGTGTCAACCTATATTTTTCTTTGAGGCTTTACTTATAGATGTTTTTAAGTCAGTCTTGAGCTTCCTTGTCTCCATCGAAGATATTTGTGATCAGTTTCTCTTTTCTTGTTGCTTGCTTATCTTTTCAGAGTATTTCTTTGGACTTTATGTTGAGCTCCGCTAACCTCTGAGGGGAATGGGTAGCCAGAACTTCTATGGCTACATCTGGGGGTGTGTATGTTTTTGGTTTTTCCAAGGTGGTGTGATACAGAGAGAGTTCTGGTCACTCCCTCTTGGTCTGTACTCTGGTCCTTACCCAGGTAAGGCCTGTGCTCCCTCAAAACCACAAGCCATAATCACTTCTCTGCCCCTGTGTCCCAGAACTGGATAATGGGTAAAAGAGCTGCCAAGTGGTGCCTAGGCTTATGCCCAGTGTTAGTACAGGGGTCTCTGAATTATCTTTCTGACCAGGAGTTTGGTCTCCTTACCACTCTTCATTCACTGTTGCTGCTGCTGTCACTGCCTCTACATTTCACAGCCAGTACTGCATTTTCCCAGCCAATTCCCACCCCATTGTCCACAAGTGGACTTCTCTCTCAGTTCTCCTAAGCTGTCCTGGGCTGGGAAAATGAGAAACTGTGTCTTTTTGATTATCCCACTCAAAATTTGATGTCAGGTTTTCCCTTTTAAACTGTTTAGGGGATTCAGTTGGGGGAGCTCGGCAGAAATGCTCAATTTTCTCCTCTGTCTTGGCTTGACCCCCTCCAAAATACTTTTCATTGTCCTCACCAATGCCACTTGACATCCAAGTAATTGCATATCAAGGTATATGTTAACTGAATTTGGAGTCTTTCAGTTTTCTGTACACGCTCTTCTTCAGCAACATATGTTGGCACCAAACTAGTTATTGTTATCATAGTATTTCTGCAAGTGCTCATCACGACCACCATTCAAGATGCTCCAATTTGCCATGAAATGATTTTTCTTGTTGCTTTGTGATGCGCCATTTTCCAGTTCCACCAGCTCCTTTATTTGCCTCTTCAAGGAGAATCTGTGAGCTGTCTTCTCTCTTAACTGCGTCTTCCCTTGGGGTCCTGTGGTTTATCAGCAGATGTACAGTGTGATCGGTGGATGGTGACCTTACATCCAGAGGCCCAGCAGCTGAGTTCTTGTTAGAGCCACTCTAAAAACTGGGTTAGGCTTATCGCTTTCTGCCCCTTGGTCACATCACTGCAGAAGGATAGAATAGAAGGCCACTTGTAGCTTTCTTTCTTGTGGGTTGCCAGGGCTGAGGTCATTGCTAAGAGGTCATTGCCAGCCTATTGGCAGCGAGTCTCTCCTTAGGCTGGTCCTCAGAAAGCAAATACAATCTCTTGCTGGGACTATAATCAGAGCTTTTCCAACATGGCCAAACTTCCCAAAGAACGTAAGACCTGGTGTCACCTTCAGACCACAATGTAGCATCAGAGTAGGACTTGATGTAGGTAATATCCTAGATTTCAGAGTTTTTCAGATATTCGATTTAAAAAATTCTCACTTAATATAGTTTCACTAATTTTGTTTGTGTAAAAGCTTTTTATTTGTGTTGCTTAAATATTGCCTCTTTAAAAAAAAAAATCTCCTCTGTTGCTTTTTGGGTTATAAATGCTTCCCCAACTAAAGATCTGAAAGGCTTTTCTCAGTAACACCACTCGCCAGTTCTTTCAGTACCCAAAGAGAGAGTTCACCTGAGCTTGGTGACATGAACCCAGCCCAAGCTGCCTGATGGCCTTGTATTTTACTGGGTACCAACTCCCTACTGTACACTTTTATTCTGACCTTTCCCTGTCCCGAGATCATTCTCCAGGGTAGAGAATACAAGAGCAAAATGAATAACTCTGCTTTCTCCTGTGACTCATTTTTCTCCTGGTCACACTTAGTGGCAGCCCCACCTCTCTTTCTATGAGTCTCCTCTTTCCTCTAATGTCGCTCAAGAACAACTGCCCCTCTTGGGCTCAGTTTTCTTCTCCAGCCTTAGCTCACCTTCGCTTTAGCATTTCTGACCATATTCTTATAGGGCCACCCCATGTTTTTTTTTTCTTTTGCTTCTCATGACAAAAATTTCGCTTTTATCCTCTGTTACCTTCCTTTATTTCCATCTTCTGTGCTTGTATTTATTTTTTTCAAATCTAAGCTGGTTGTAGAATCATGTGTAGAGGATTGTCATGCTCCCCACCCCTGGGCCTACTCCATTTTTCCTTCTTCCTCAGTTCTCTCTTTTTGTTCCTTTAGAATTTTATCCTCAAAAGCTTCTTGCCCTCCCTGGGCTGACTCCCTCTGTAGAATCAAAGTCAATAGAAGCTGCCTTCTCCTTTCTCTGAACCCTTTGAAATCTACTCACCCCATATTTAGGGCATATATGAGATTCTGCCCAGCCTCCTTATCCTTCTGTTTCCATAATCTGGCTAGTAGCTTCTGTGGGGGTGTAAGATCCACCCACAGCCAGCACCCAGAAAGCTGCTAGCACCCAGAAAGCACAGGTTCTTTTGATCCGCTTAACTAAGGAAAGCAAAGTGAAGGGGTTGACAAGCTTACTTTAATTCAGCACACAAATATCATTCACTTAGTTCAGGGGAAAAAGCCAGCACCCTGAACTTCAGAGCAAATTGCAAACAAATTACAAACATCAATAGACAGACCCAATACAGATTCATAGTTACCAACCTCTAGGTTCAGCCCGGGAGCTCAGAACAAGGGCTGGCCCAGAGTCATGCGTGCCACCACTGCTGCGGCAAAGAGCTCCAAGAAAGAGGAGGCCAACCCCTGGTTTTTATATCTTTGTCAGTGTCAGGGGTGAGTCATATGTGCGACTCACCCACGTGACCTAAAATTGTCACAAAGAGGTGACATAAACAAACCCACATGGTCTAAGAGCCTCTGCTGTCCCAGACATGTAAACTAGGCCCTCTCTGGAGTTAGCCCCACCTTGGGCCCCACCTTAGTTGCCAATCTACACCCACATAGGATTTATACCTAATAGGGGTTTGGGCCTGGGGCTTAGCACTCAGTAAGACTCAATGAAATACGCTGAATTACTCAAAACAAACAAAAGCCAAACTTTTCAAGGGCACTTGTCGAACTAAGTGCTAAGGAGCCCATTTTGCTTCCCAACACACCTTCTCTGTCAGGAACTCCAAGGAGCAGTTGTTTTACTTCATAGTCCCTGTTATTTGTGCTCCTCTTTTTTGGGGAGAATGAGATCCAGAGTAGAATTCCTTTTTGTTGGCTCTTGTACCTTTTGAATTAAGGCAGCTAAGGAAAGGACGTGCTGTCCCTCTGATTTTGGTGGAGAGCTCAAAGCAGACACACAGAAAGTGGAAGTTTTCTCTTGCTACTGTTTCCTAGCTCTGGGCCAGGCTTGTGATGGTTCTTAAACTTCTCGTCTCTTTCCCACTTCTGTCCAAATGGTCTGTGGGATTCTCTGATGACAATTTCATGGCTGTTTCAGCCTCTCTTGATCTTTGCTTTAATCTCTTCCCCTGTACTGGGCTTACCTTCTCTGCTTCCTGGATTTTCTCATGAACAAAGGAATAAACAAATGAATGAAAAAGCATTTTTACATGGCTTTCTATGCTCACATGAGGCTCTACTTTATATAAAGTGTCACTCTTTCCCCACTTTTTTTTTTTTAAATCAGGGATACTTTCATTCCTCTTCTGAGGACATCCAGGAACAAGAAGGAGCAGTCATCTGTTCCCTGTGCAAAAGAGAAGTCAAGGCCCAGCTTCCTGGAGACTAGGTCTTGCCACTGTTCCAGCCAGGGGCATTTTGCATCCCGAATAACATATTAGAAGAGGATTGTAAACACGGTGTGGCTTCTGTCTCTACACACAGCCACAGAATGCTTTGGGTGCCCTTTGGAACAAGAACATTACCTTAGATTGACTGAGAGGTCTATACAGTTTAGTTGTTGAGGAAATGAGTGGATCGCAGTAGCCATTATGCCTTTCCCTGGTACTCAACCTTGATGTTATCCTTAACTCCTGCCCTGCCTCCCCCTCCCCCAGCCTCCAGATCTTCTTCCATGACAGTGCCCTCATTTCCGTTCAGACAGTCAGTGAGTGCCCTGGCACAGGCCCATAGCACCTCTCCCCTGGACCATTGACATGTTCTTCCCTTTAATCCTCCACACAGCAACCAAAGAACCTGCCACTCCTTTACTCAGTAAACTCCCATGGCTCCCTATTACCTCTAGAATAGAGCTCTTCTGTTTGGCTTTTAAAGCACTTCACAACCTGGCCCCATCCCACTGTTCCAGTCTAACCACACATTACACCTCTCCCATGCACTCCACTGGCCAGCTAAGCTGCTCTGGCTCTTCATCATACACAGTTCTCCACCTCCCATCTCTAGGCTTCACCCCCATGTCTTGGAACCAGACTCCACCTTCTCTATGAAATTTCCTGATTCCCCACCCCCCCACCCCATACAAAGCAGATACAAGGTATCTGATAGGGTAGCCTTGGAGGTGACTTTGTATCTGCTTTATATGGATGTCGTATATACCAATAGATGGGTGGATACTGTATATACCTGTGGAAAGATACTGTATATACTCATGGAAAGATACTGTATATATCTGTGGAAAGATACTTTATATACCCATGGAAAGATACTGTATATACCCATGGATGGATGGATACTGTATATACCTGTGGAAAGATACTAAATATATCCATGGATGTATGTTGTTTCTTCCCTCACCCCCAGGTAAACTCCTTGAAGGCATATTTGTGTATCTGTATCATGTAACACGGTGCCATACAACATAGTGAGCAGTTTATAATGATTTTTAATTGATTGTTAGAGCAGTTTATCTGTGGTAGGATCACTGTCCCTCCAAAGGTACAGATCCCAACCCATATATGCCTGTCCATCCCATGTACCTTCTGTCCATGACTTCTCATTGGTGGCCAGAGGATATCTACCCAATATGCTGGGTGCCTTTCCTCAACATCATGAGGGCGACAGGGCAGAAGTTTGGCTGTCCACCTATCATCCTTTGCTCTCACCAGGTGACCAGCCCGTCTTCTCTTTCTGTCATATAGTTCCTCAAAGACATCCTGTCCACTTCTTCTTTGGAGTTCCTCGTTAATATATACAAAATTACTACAAGGTAGTTATGAGAGGGAGGGCTTTCATCATTAGTTCACTCAACTAACATTTATTAAGGACCCACTGTAAACTGGGCACTATGCCAAGTGTTGGCAATACAGAGAGGATTTAGATGCTCCTATGGAGACCCTGCATGATTAAGGAGAAAGGAGGTAATGACAAACATTCTACAATGGACGCCTATCAACTGGGGAATGGCCTCACAATGTGCCAAACATTGGTGCGTTGTACTGCAGAGAAAAATGAACATGAGGACCTTAGGTATACATCGGAAAACTGGCATGAGTTGATGTAAAGCCGAGAAAATGGAATCAAAGGAAGAAGACGTAGAATCAGGAGTCACATAAACGAAAGGACAGGGCAAGCAGTCTGCCTCAGAGTGGTTACCGCCCTGGAGATCCAATAATGGGCCCTGCATGGGCTGCCAATTCTAGTTGCTTTGTGGCTTTGCTTGGCTCCCCTGTGGCCTGGAGGGGCCCCTTGATGGTGGAGAAAGGAGGCCACAGAGGCTCCAGGAGGGAGGCTGTGGGGCAGGACCAACTTCTAGATCTGCCCCTAGAGGGGCATCTCAGCAGCATTCCTGGAGGGCAGCAAGGGCCAGAAGCCCTGGTGAGCTTAGCTCCTGGCAGCCTCTTTCCTTGGATTAGGGCTCTCCATGGCATCCGTCCCCAGGAAGCAAACTCCCCACAGGGAGAGTGAGCCATCAAAGTGAGGCCATCTGGTGTCACTAGTGGCCCAGGATAGGTGAAAGCTAAGTCCTCCTCCCCCAGCTTTGACTTCCTCACAGTTATAAACCAGTTAAAGCTTACTGTGAGCTAGGTAGAGTATTATTCCCTTCGTTTTGAAGAGGAGGAAATTGAAGCTCAGGGCAGCTGTGACTTTGCCACTGGCCACACAGCTTCTGAGTGTCAGCTGGAACTCCACCTAAGGTCTTATGACTCCCGTCCATGAGTAACTACTGAGCTTGTGGCCTGTGTCTTCAGCCTTCCCAGAAGTGGATGTCAGTAATGTGTCAGTTTGTCACCTTGGGCTCAATCAGGCTTGACAGGTCCAGCCAAGGTGTATTCCAAGTAAGGGCAGGGCCATTGGAGGAAGCCATCCCATAGGATTTCCTGCCTCTTGCAAATCCATTTCAAGCAAGCATCTTGTGGCCAGCGATGTCCTACCACAGCCACTGGTACCCCTAGCAACAGCTCCAGTAAGACTCTGAGACAGAACTGAGGGGGTGGCTGTGATGGGGGCCATGCCTCAAGCGATGGCCTAATTCAAGCCAGAGATGTTTCTGAGGGGTAGGTGAAAGAAATTGTCTCTGAGGGCTGGGGGAAGGGTTCACCCCTCCTGTGTGATCTGCCTGCAGACAGCCGGGAAGGCAGAGAGCTGGGCCTGCCTGGCCTGACCAGAAGGGCAGCTGCCTGTCTCTCCAGGCAATCCAGCCCTGCCACATGGTACCTTCTAATACAAGGAGAGGGTGATGCCTCCTCTTTCCTTCTGGTTCCACCAAGGACTTGGGATCCTCTTTTCTACCATTGTGTCAGCCTCTCAGTGACTGTGGAAGCCTGCCTGCCCCTCCTTTCCCACAGTCTGTGAAGCTGTTTCTCAGATCCAAACCCTTCCCTTCTCCAGGTTTCCTCACCATGTGCATAATCAGTCCTCCATCTACCCCATCCCCACCCCTTGGGATTCCTTTGCCCTCTGCCAACCTTAAACCATTTCTTATGCCAGGATAGACATTTCAGGGGAAGGAGTTGCACTAACACAGTGGCATTCCTTAGGGTCAATAGACAGATGTACCTTGGAGAATGGGCAGAGGTAGTCTGGTTGGTAGTGAAGGCTGACTTGTCTTTGGCTTTAATTGAACAAAATGGGTGTTGGCATGGCCCAGCTACAGCAGGAGCAGCCATGTGGGCAGGAGCTGGTACAGCAGCTGCCGGCTGAGGTGGAGGTGCTGTAGGCAGCCATGGAGTGGGCACCGCCCCACCCCACCTGCCAACCTGCCTCAGCCTCACCCTCTGTTTCAGTCCCAGCTCAGTCATCTCTTCCATCCCCCCTCCCTCCCCCCAGGGAGTGAGTACCAGTGGTAGCTGCTGGCCTGTGATCATCATGGCCCCAGGTTGGGGCACACCCCCTGCCTGGGCTTCAGATGATCACAGCTGGGCTGATAGCCCATAGGACTGAGACACCTAAATGTGAGGACAGAGACTCAGAGTGAGAGACAGACTGATGGAAGGACTGGGAGAACTTGGAGATAGTCATACGCCAGAGGAGAGGAAAGTCTTCTTTGAGCCATTTAAGAGACTTCTTGTCTGACTCCATGACAGACATGTGACCATGAGAGGGAAGGAGGGGCCATTGTGGAGGAGACCCTGGCCTGATTCAGAGGCTTTGGGTTCCTACCCCAGCTCTGCCGCTGGTTAAGTCAGGCCTCAGAAAAGATAACATGCTTTTGAAATGAGGGTGTTGGGCCTGTAGGTCCCTGGTCTGATGCTGAGCTAGAATGGTGGGGGAAGAAGAAGCCTGGCTCTACGAGAAGTGACTACGGCCCTCATCGTCATCGTTGTGGTAGGATTTCGAGAAGGCTTTAAGGGTGACCAGGCCTTGAGCCTCGCTAAAACCTGGGAAGAAGGTGCTCTTAGCCTCACTTTACAGATCGGGAAACTGAGAGAGGTGATGGTGAAGTGCCTTGGCGGGGTCCCCCAGCCAGTAAGTATCTGAGGCTGAATTTGAACTCAGGTTCATTGCTGTCTCCGCTGTGCCACCCCTCCGCTTCAGGAAAAGAGTCTTTTATGAGTGCTACCTCCTTCAGTCCTCACAACAACCCGGTGAAGTTAAGCCAGCCCCAATAGCCTACAGGGAAATATGTCTCCAATAGAACTGATGGACTGGTCAGACGGGAGCAGGGGCCTAGTGAGATGCTCCTGGGGTGGGGGTGGGGGTGGGGAGGTCACTGCCAGGTCAGGTCAGAGAAGCAGCTGGGGCCCTCAGAGGAGGCTGTTCAGGAGCCTGGGGGCCCAGGGCCTGGGTTACCCTGCAGGGGATTAGGGGGCAGGGACCAAGAAGCAGCCTCCAGGAGGGGCTGGGGAATTGTGCCATGCCTGGAAGTAGCCCCTGACCAAGTTATCTCCAGCCAGGAGAACCCTTTCACTTGGCAGCTAGAGTGCCAGGAGCTGGCCTGCTTCCTGCTTCCTCGAGGAGCCTGCCGCAGGTTGCTTTGCTTTGTTTACCTTCGTTTCCCAGTAGATTATTCCCTTAAGCCTTTAAGCCACTTGTTGGCCTGTCAAGGAGAAAGTAGGTGTTTCCCAGGTCCCAGAATGTTGATACAGGCATAAATCTGTGGGATTCTTTTGGAGGAGAGTCTGGCGAGATGGGATACCTCAAGACTTCAAGGATCTGAGATGTCTGCGACGTGGGCAGTCCCTTCACTGACCCAGGCCTCTGCAATGCCCTGCAGCCAACCTTGTGATAACTCTCTAGTCCTGGGAAAGCAGGCAAACAGTCCGTGTCTAAAGTTTGGCTCGGCTGTTAGGGATGTGACATGAGACCTTGGCATACCTCTGTGTCACCAGGAATCATTCAAGTAGGGTGTTAGTCAAGGACAGAATGAGAGGAGACCACAAAATTGAAGACACTCTTGGAGCCAGTAATTTGGGTGACATCCCCCCAAATCAACCAACAAGTATTGAACAAGGGGCACTTTAAGATTTTACAGATGTGGAAACTGAAGCAGAAAGTGGTAAAGTGGTCCGAGCCTGTGGCCAGACAACTCATAAGTGTCTGAGGCTGGGTTTAGAAACAGGTAGGAGGGCCTGCTGTGGGCTAGGTGTCATGCTGGGAGCCCTCAGGGAGCTAACCTTCTGTTCGAGGAAGCAACATGTCCATAAATTAGTATATTAGAAGCATATATGAGAAATATAAGGCAAATGTTTTTGCGGAGAGGCCCTTGCAGGAGGACTGGGAAAAGTGGTATTGGAGTGAGCTTGGTGGAAATGAGATTCTAAGAATGTCATTTTTTCAAAGTTTTACTGAGAATTTTGAGGTTTTCTATGCCGCATTCTTCCTGCCCCCCCCTTGCCCGTGGACTCTCCCTTGTAATAAAGAGAAAATTTAGTGAGTTGTTTCCATGCCTGGGTCAATACTGTGTCAATATCACCCATTCAGGTTTTAATTGGTCACCATGGTCATATTGGCTGAGGTGATGGTAGTGCTGGGTCCTAGGAAAAGAGTGTCTGAGTAGTGACGGAAGACCTGGGAAGCAGAGACTTGGGCCACCCAGGGTTGAGTCTTCCCGCTTCACTGTCCTCATCTTCTATCTTTGACGAATTTGACATTGCTATCCTCATTGAATGAATGAGTGAAAAATCATTTATTAAGTATTTTCTGGGTATGTGCCAAGTACTCTCGAAACTCCTCTATTGATTGCCATGTTATGACTGTATTCAGTTCAATGCAAACACTTATTAGGCACCTGCTCTGTGTGAAGCACTGCTCTGTCCTGGTTTCCCGACCACTCTGACTCTTCCTTCATTCTCTTCTCTGTGTCTTCTCTTCCTTCTAATCGCTTTGATTTCAGAAGTTCCCCAAAGCTTAGTCATGCACCCTCTGCTCCTCTCTCCTGTTTCTTCCTGAGAGAACCTAGAACCCATCCATTCTCAAGCTTCAGCTATCATTGTTTGTACTTAACTTCCAAATGGTATTCTAAGATCTCTTTTTGCTTGAACATTATCTGATTATGTGTTAGCAAAGTTGTAGGTAGTCCCAGGTTGGTTGGAACTAATGAATGGTTGAGTTAACTGAAAATATCTTCCGAGATGTTGGGTCCTGATTGGCTTTTATTTTTGTCATCATTCTGAAGTGTGTCAAAGCTGGGAGTATTACCAAAACAGAATAGACTGGTGCAAGGAACATCCAGGGGCCCCATTTATTCAGTGACCATTTTGACCTCTGAAAGAATGAATAAAAAGGGATTTCTTAAGTGCGCCCTATGAGCTGAGTGTTGGAGATAAAGTGAGAAAGTAAGACAGGCTTTTCTCTCAAAGAGCTCACTTCCGCATGGGAGAGATGACTCATACAGGAGTGCTCAGTCTCAAGTGAAAGCCCAGTGGTGGGGGTAGGGTGCAAAGCGGATGGCCATGAACCATCCTACGGGTGCTTTACATTGATCTGAACCATTTGAGAACCTTTGTTGGCAGGGCCTTTCTTTTCCTATTCTTCAGCAAGTGAGGCTGTAGCACCTGTGGAGGTGGTAGCTGAGCCTCTTCTCCATCTGGCGTGGTGGCTAAAGATGCCATGTTGGAAACAGGCCAGTGGTTGTGGTCAGGAAAGGAAAAAAGGGACACTATTCCTGGGGCTCTTGGGTTCAGTTGGTCAGCAGTTAATACTGGTAGTCGTGGGGATGGCAAGCCTTTTCTCCACAGGGTGATAATGAACAAGTAAGATGCAGGAGGAAGGTGTCATAGACTTGAAGAATCACAGAATTTGAGGGTTGGAAGGGACCTCAGTGGTCATCTAGACCAACTTCTATATGAAAGAATCCTAGATAAGTGGTCATTCTGTTCCTGCTTGAAGATCTCTACAAGTCAACATGTGCAGATCCCTCATTGCATATTTGATTAAGTGACAAATCTGCCTTGATATTCTCTTGCCCCTCCAGACTCAGCCTCCCCAAAACTGATCTCATCATCTTCTCTTCTAGAACCAACCCCCCCATCCCAGCTTTTCCGTGTTTCATTGTCAGCGCCATCTTTCTCCCATTCACCCAAGTTTGAGGCCCAGGAGTCATCTCTGACTCCCTCATCTCCGGCCTCTCACCCCCAAAGTGCTGTCTGTTCTTCTTTTGTGGTATTTCTCACATCCCATCATAATGGGCATCATTGTTATACTTGAGTTTAAAAAATTAGAAAGGCGTGGCAAAGCAGCGGGCCATGTGGAAGGGACGGGCAGCCTTTCGATACGGGTCAAGAATCCGATATGGGAACAAAAAGCAAATTTACTCTTAGCCTGTAGTAAGTGAGGAATTGCAGTCAGGCAGATTTAGACTCAATAGTATTTCACAGGATTTAGAACTAGAAGGAAGGAAGAAAACAAGTGTTTACTAAGCACCTACTATGTGCCAGGCATGGTGCTAAGTACTTTACAGATATCCTCTCATTAGATCCTCACACAACCCTGGGGGGTAGGTGTTATCACTGCTCACATTTTACAGTTGAGGAAACTGAGACAAACCTCAGTGAAGCGCCTTGCTCAGGGTCCCGTGACTAGTAAGCCTCTGAACTGGGATTGGAGCACATAAGGCCTGGCCATAACTGCCTCCAAAGACCACAGAGATCCTCTAGTCCTCTGCTGACCATGGCCACTGGCCTGCTTCCAACATGGCATCCTCAGCCATGATGTGGAAAAGAGGTGTGACCGTCACCTCCACAGGTGCTGCAGCCTCAGTTATTGAAGAATGGGCCCCCAAGGCCTTGACATTTTCCCATGGTTCAGTGTCAGAAACAGAAATGGGTTTTATCTGGGTAAATGACACCAAGGAAGGTTTGTGACCTTCTGCCCAATAAAACATCCACGGAAAGGTGTTGCCTTCCGCTCTCAGACTCCAGGTATAGCGCAATTTCCAAAATAGTGGCTGTTTCTGTGACATGAACTCTCTTGGTCAGATTCAGCGATAAAGCTCTTACTCGCAGGCAAGTTTTAATTTATGAATATAAACCAACTGACAGCTCCAAAGGAACATTGATTTTTTTCATTTTAAAACTTTTCAAATTCATTTTGAATTTAAATACGTAAAGACAAGAAAAGAACATTTCCATGTACACAGCACAACCTAAAAAGAGGATTCACTATAAAACCACGAATTTACATTTCACATCATTCACTTTGGTTTCACAAGCTCTGTGGTGAGTGCTGCTCGGCATTCCCAGAGCTTCTCTACTTTCTCTGCTTCCTTCTACCTTTCCTTCCATTATCTGCTGGGCATTTTTGATATTTTTCTTTCCACACACAGCTGTCCTGTTGAAAACTTATCAAAAGTGAATGCTAAGAGATGCCATTTGACCCTGAGCCATCTTGATTCCTTACTGAATGGCATTTCATGCCAGGCCATTTTCCAGCCATTTTTGTAGTGGTATCTTGGTGTAAAGAAAAGCTTTCTGCTAATGAGAACCATCCCAGCACGGAATGAGCTTCCTGGAGTGGCGGTAGGCTCTCCCTCCTTGAACAGAGGTTAGAAGAACTGTTGGATGTGTTGTGGGGATGGGTTGGACTCTCTCCTCCCATGCAGATTGGTGCCCCTCTGTATCAGACAAAATTGTGTGTCAGGCCTGCCGGGGGCCAAGGCTTCCTGACTCCAGGGCTACTATTGCCATTCATACACAACACAGGCACTTAAAATGGTGGGTGAATTAAAAAACAACCTAAGTAGCCTCTCTGGGCCTCAGTTTGCTCATCTGTGAGATGAACTAATAGTACCAGCCCTTACAGGATTTTTTTGATGTCAGATGAAAAAATGAGTTTCAAAAGTGTGAGTGAAAAAGTGTAAGAACCATATGCAAATGCAAGAAATGATTAGTCCTCATACTACTCTCCCTTTGGGCCTCCTGACTTCCTCTGACTCCTCTTCTGGGGGGCACTGCTGATTTTCCTCTCCCTGGCATTGCTTGAGCCTTTCCAGTTTACTCATGTGCCATCCTGGAGCAGCTCCTGCAAACTCCAGCCCTTCCCTACACACCCTGACCCTCTCCTCCCTGACATCCTGCCTCAATCTCTGCTTCTTCCAAAGACTGGAGATCTCAAGAACCTCAGAAGGGACTTTGGGTTCCCCAACAATGAGCCTTTGTCCCTGGGAGTCTTCTTTCCCTGCAGAGACTGGATTAGGCCAGGACACTAGAGTTATGTTATCGGCGAGTGCTTGTCTGGGGAGAGAGAGCATTGGATACCAACCCTACGAGTCGAGGAGAGTAGAGGTCCAATCTTTTCTTTACTGGGACACTGGTCTCCCTCCATCTTGCCCAGGCTTGAGGTATGGGAGACACTCACCAAAAAGATCCCACTGCTGAGAACGTGGAAACTTTGACCTGTTCCATTTGCCCCTGGCCTCATTCATCCCTCCCTAGGGAGCCTGTGGTCCCCTGCTCCCAGGGGCTCGCTGTACTGGTGCTGGCCTTAGTGCAGACACCTGCTCTCCAGAGCGCTTGGGAACCCACAGCCAGTAACAGAGATTACAGGTGTGGACCATCACCCCTGGCTAGGCCTGACCTTTAGAGGAGCTGTAGAACACAACCAGGCTTCCATTGGCTCAGTGGAGAAGCAAGAGCCGCTAGAGGGCACCCAAAGCCAGTCTGGCTCGTGGGCTAAGGGTTGGCTGTTTTCCAGGTGTGGCTTACCCTTCTGAAGGTGGTGATAGGGGTGGCCAGAGCTACAGCCTGGCTGGGCACCTGTAGAAGGCTGGTTACAAAGCACGATTGACTCTTCAGGGCATTAGGGTACCCTTGTCCAGGAAGGTGCCAAAAGAGGCTGCGGTCACATTAAGGAAGGCGGGCTGCCAGAGTTGTTATCTTTTATTAGTACATCTCGTTGAAGCCCCACCCATCTGGCAGGCTCAGCCCATGATCTGCTTCTTAGGCACCCAGTTGCCCCCCCTTTGCCCTGTAGACCTCCTGTGGTCTATACCGCTCTTTTTCGGGGACCCAGGTCAGAGATGGATGTGCCAGATGTGAAGAGGTACTTGGGGGATAGGAAGACTACCTACTGGCTTTTTAAAAAGCCTCCTGATGAGCCAGCCTCAGCTGGTTGGCTGAGCTTGCTTGTAGAGGTCGCTATGGCTGCTGGCAGGTCAGAGGAGTCCCCCCAACTTGGAGTCCTGAGGTTCTGGCTTCTTCCTCTCCTCAGGGAGATTCTTGCCACCCTAGCCTCCACCCCCTCCAGCACAGGGTTGTTTGAAGAAACAGCAGTGGGGTCCCCTGTCCATTCGGAAGCCCCTGGGAAAGCGGCAGGGATGCGCTGGGCATGACTTCATGACTGATTCCTTTAGATGGGGTACAGGTGCCAGAGGCTGCAGAGAGGAAGTGGTGGTGATGGGCCCAGGCTGGAGAGGGAGCTGCCCTGCAGCCTAGTGACCCAGCCCCTATGGCTCAGGCTTTGCAGGGTCAGTCTGGGAGGGAAATGGAGCAAAATGGGGAGATGCTCCTTCCCTTTCCCCTTGTCCCCCACTCCAGGCAAAGTGGCTGTCAGTGCCCTGGGAGGCCAGCCACCAGGAGATCTTATTAGGAAGCTTCTTTCTGATGACTAGGGAAGGTTTCTGCCTTTCGGGGAGGTGCAGATACTGAGGGGAGGAGGCTCCAAGTTTGAACTCTTCTTTCCTGAACCCTGGTACCCTGATTCCCAGTAGCACCCACTCCAGAGTCTGCTCTCACCTGCACTGATATTGGGGATCTTCAGGGTGGGCCCACAGCACCTTGAGCACCTCATGGGGAGGGTCTAGGCCCAGTTTCTCTGCTCTTTCCCATCGCTGGAGTCGAGTGATTCCTACCAAGGAGAGAGGATACAAGCTGGTACTCCAGGCCAGAGACACCTGGAAATGGGGCACAGCTCAGGAGAAAGGGGAGACTCACTGCCTCCTGTGGCCCAGCCTTGAGGGCACCCCAGAGAGGTGGGTGCTTCAGGGCATGAGGGCATCCCTGTGCCAGGGAAGGGCCAGACAGGGCTTCTGGAAGCTCTTACCTGTGCAGGGTCCGAAGTGCCTGTTCAGGTCAAACTGCCTCAGTATCTCTAATTGGGTTTTGTCCCGGTGGGCTGCAAGTGTCTCCTCCCCTGGCTCCTCCTCTAACAAGAGAGGCAGTCCTTCACTCCCAGCGCCTATCTCTTTAGACCCCTGCCCTCTGTCCCGCCGCTCCGAGACCTGTGTCCCTTCCCCGGCTCCAGCTCCCATCCCGCTTCCCTCTCCCCCCTCCCCTCCTATTTCTTAGCCCTGGCTCGGGCGCCGTGTCTCCTAGCCATCTCTCCGGTTCCCCCTGGCCCGCATCCCTCTCCCCTCTTGTCCCTGTTGTCCTCAGCCCCTCTGCCCCCACCTCGCAGCCCTGGCTCCGGCGCCCGGTCCTCTTTGCCAGGCCCCGGCCCGCCCTTCCTCCTCTTCACTTTGGGGAAGGAATCGGTGATGAGCCTCCTCTTCCGGCCCATGGCAGCCACCCAGGGGGGCGAGAGGCGAGGGGAGAGACAGCTGCTGGGCGGAGGACGGGGCCAGGGACGGACAGACGCGATGACCCAGACAGGCAGCTAGAGGGAGGAAGTCCAGCTGCTTCCAGGCAGGGGCCGCCCCCGCCTCCGCCCCCAAACATGCCAACAGGGTCCGACCAATGGCGCGCAGCAGATGGGGGGCGGGAGCCTGGCGGCGGCCAATGGAACGCGACGCAGGCCCAGGGGGCGGGGCCGTTGTTGAGCCCGGGAGGGAGAGACTGGTCTGAACCCGGAGCCTGAGGCTGTCCGGGTCGGGCCGGCAGGCCCCGCTGGACTAGGTCCCTGCCAGCCCCGCCCCCGGGCAGATGCGGTCTTCGTCCCCTTAATCCCTGTGACCGAAGGATCCAAGCTGGCGCATTCCTCTCCCTGTCCCATGGAGCTAAGGGGCTGGGGGGAGAGACCAGGCGACCCCACCCCTTCCACACCCCCGGCTTCCCCTGAGGCTTCTGGTCGGGCGTGAGGTGGGGGTGGGGGAGGTAGGAAGAGCGGCTCACCCTTGGCCAAGTAGCCCGAGGCAATCCATGCCTGGGGGGGGGGGGTGCGGTCTTACTTTCCTGATCTGTAAAATGGGGTGACTGCTCCCTGCCCTACTGGCCTCACGCGGTATGACGAGGGTCAGATAAAGCAAGACTGGGGAGAACGAAGGGACGAGGGATGGTGGCGGTGCTGGCCGCCGCTGCCCTTCGTGACGGACCTGGGCACTTGGTGACTTACCTGCACAGAGAGCAGGCTGGGGCCGGCCTCGAGTCTAACAGAGGACAGCCAAGTGGGGAGTGGTCAGTGTGAGAATGTTCCTGCTGCCTAACGGGAGAGCCGGGAGGAGAATGAGGCAGAGCCAGCAGGGTTTGAAGGGGCCGGTTGCTCCAAGCAGTAGCTGCCTTCTAGTCCTGGGGTTCCCTGGCCTTCGTTATGGATGAGGGCATTCCCCTTACTAGCTTCTTGGCTGCCCTGCCGTGTCCAGATGGTGGCTTGGGCCAGAGGACAGTGTCTTTGGCATTGAGGGCAGGTCTCCAGGGTTGGCCCTGAGCACCTTGAGCAGTTCATTGGGAGGCTCCAGGCCATGATTACTGGCATCCTCCGAGCCTAGGATGGACTATGCTTGTTGGCATTAGGAGGTCCTGGGGTCAATGACACCTTAATAACCTCCTAGAATCCCATCTCATTGCTTGGGACAGCTCACTCCTGTCCACACCCTCTGTCCCAAGTAGTGCCTTGGCCCAGGGTCTGAGTCTGAAGGATAGACCTTGAGCTGAAGGTGAGAGATACCAACAAGACCTCCATTCTCTTTCCAGTCAAAGCTAGTCTGGTGTCAAGGATTGAACATTAAGGTGAGGGGAGAGCTAAGGTATGGTCTCTGCTTTTCTGGTTGTGGCTGACTCTCCCTACTGGGGGCCCCAAGGGAGGATAGGGAAGAGGTGGGGGTTTCAGGGGATTGTGCAGCATGGGGGAGCAATCTCTGCCTTGTTGTCTGGGCTAAACCTTCTCTAACCACCCCCTCTGGGTTGGGTGGAGCCCGACACCCAAGGAAAGGGGGGGCCATCTGAGCTTGGGCCCAAGGGGCACGGGGACCCCTCCCTCCCTAGAAGCAGGCAGGGAGGGTGGGCCCAGGTGAATGGCCCAGCTGAGAATAAAGGGTTATGCCTGGAATGTCATCCCCCCAAGCTGGAGTACCCCCTTTCCTCAAGGGAAGTCCAAACCTGGCCATGTGCCCAGGAGCTTGGGGCTTCCTGGGGTTCAGGCTGCTGCTATCACCAGCTTCTTCAGCCCACAGTACCTGGAGGAAATGGGGAAGCATGGGTGGGTCAGCCCCCTCCCCATTCCAGGCTCCTCCCACCCCTGAAAGCTGATAGCCGTGGGGCCTCTGTCACCGCCCAGGGAGCGTGAAATGGGGTGTGCCGATGGGCGGCCACAGCAGCTCTTGATCCAGCCTGGGCCTATCCCCTCCTTTCTCTCTGATGCCTCTGGCATCTCGACCCACTCAGAAGGCCTAGCCTTGAACATAAATTCACTGGAGCTCTGCCAGTGTCTCTTGGGGAGATTGTGGCCGCTGCCACCTCACTAGCATCCATTGGCTCCAGTGAGCCAGAAGCTTAGGGGTCTCCCTTGGGACCTCAGTTCCTGCCAGAGCCCAAGGAAGCTCTAGGCCCAGTTTCTCTGTCCTGGGCTTGTTTTGGCTTCATTTTGGGCCAGAGAAGTAGCCAGATCTCCCAGAGGCCTTTGCCAACCCACTTTGCTGGCCTAGCAGTGGGATCTAATCTGGCAGTAGTAATAATGGCTGACATTGATGCAAGGCCTTAATATTCATCATCTCTTGAGATCCTCACAACAGCTCTGTGAGGCAGGGGCTGTTACTAACTCAGTTTTAGCAATGGCAAGGTTAGGTGCTTGCTCCCAAGGCCGCAGAGCAAGGATCTAGTACAGGTGGAAATCCTTCTTTCTTTCCAGAGATGGCACCACTCTCACCTGGTGGCCAAACAAAGTGGGGGGAGGGTGGGGGGAGGGCTGGGAAGGGGGGGTGGACAGGCAGAACATAGCCTAGCTCAGGCCTGGGAACTGTTGCAGCTGGGGAGGGCCTGCAGGGCTGGGACCCTCACCTTGGCACCACAGGAGGGCTCTACAGGAGAACTTTGGAGGAGGAGAAGCATCCTCCTGGTAATCACTGCCCTGTCCATATAGCTCACCAGGCTGTATCTGTCTCCTGGTGGTCGGGGCCAGAGTCCCCCTGTCACCCCCTTGCCTCATCTCAGTGTCTCTCTGCCCAGACTTTGGTGGGGGGCAGTTAGAATGCTGAATCCCACCTTCCACTTGATGTCTTCTCTGGGGTCCCTAAAGACCTTGAATCAGCTCTGACACCTGGAGGCTATGGAGGGGGAGCACAGAGGGCTGTCCTTTGCTTCCCCTGCACCTTCTGCAAAGGCCCTGGGCTTGGGACTGGGGCCCTGGCACTGGCTGCATCTAGAGCCCTGGTCTGCCAGGAGAGAAGAGAAGACAGGCAGGGAGCCTCACATCCCTCTGAGCTCTCAGCCCCACCTGCTTCAGGGGAAGGGGGGGATCAGACCAGGCTTAACTCAGACAATGCAGTAGGGTGGGGGCCCCCTGCCACTGCGCATGCATCTCTCCCCCACCCCTCCTTAGGGCCCCACTCTGGCTTTGGGAAAAGCCAGACAGCTAGAGCAGAAGGAGTATGGAAGGAATGAAAAGGACTGGGGGTTCTCCTCCTTTCCCCTCCCTCAGCAGGCCCGACCACCCACCCTGGGTTCTCAGAAGCTAGCCCCAGAAATCTTGGACAGTGAGACTTCTAACACTCACTCCCACCCACCCTAGACCTTCTCTTCTCCCCTCCCCAAGGGCCTCCCTCCCCCAAGCTCTCCCTCTGCCTCAGTCCTAATGGGTCTGTATTGACAGTGCCCGACTCTAGGGGCCAGGGGCCAGGCCTGGGCAGGAAGGCCCTCGGTAGAATGCTCCTTCCAGCCTATCGCCTTTCCCAAAATCTCCTCTTTAGCAGGGTTCTCTTACCTTCCTGCCTGACCTGCCTGAACCAAGGAGTTTAGAGCCCTTCTGACCATTCCCCACCTTGGCCGCCAGGTGTCAGGCATTGTCCAGCTGATAGGCGAGCTCTTGTTAACTCCTTCCCTCCCAGTGGCCTGCTTCCTCTGACGGAGGGCCTAGAGAACAAGTTGTGTGGGACCTGGGATCGTCCCCAGTGAACTGATTTGGCCAGTGGCTGTAACAGCTGAGGCCATGCCCCGTCTCCAGTGTCCTCTGGTTACCCCCTTTCCAGTCTGTAAAAGTCTTTGTTCTCTGCCAGGAAGTTGGGGGACCAGGCTGAGTCAAGGAGTGGGATTGCTGAGGGGACAAAGGCTGGAAAGAAAGGTGGCCTAGGGGATGGCGAGCATCAGCATCCCAGCCCAGCAGGCCTGAGTCATTCTCTGACCCCTGCCTCATAGACCAGGGAAAGCTCATGGGACTCTGCCTTCTCCCCCTACCAGGGCAGAGCTTGAGGCCCAGAATGAGAGGGTAAGGCCAGCAGGCCCCTCGGCCTCCCCTGGTCTAAGCCTAGGAAGGGTCAGGGCCAGATCTCATGGAGATTGTGAAGCATGCCAAGTGTGCCCCCCCCAGATGGCCCAGCTACTCCTACCTGCCTTTTAGAGATCCCCTGTAAATGCCCTCGGGGTTCTCATGGCCTTTTCAAGCACTGGAGGGGAAAACCTAGCAATCAGATCCCCTGATCAGTATGAGTGAGAGAAAGTAGAAGAGCCGCCCCCCCCCCAAGTAGCCCTCTTCTACTCCTGGCTCGGCTGCATAGAAGCCCTAAGATCTTGGGCAAGTCACGGCAGCCGTCTCTGGGCCTCAGTATCTGCCTCTGTAAGGAGGGAGGGCTAGATGATTCCTAAAGACCCTCTAACTATAAAATTCTTTGATCCTGTCATTTCTACCCCTTTTAGGTAACTCATTTTTTACAGGAAATGAATTTCTCTCTTCCTCCTCAGGTTATACTCTATTTAAAATTAAATAGAGACTATGACACACAGTGCAGAAAGCACTTAGCATGAGACTCCCACCCTCCATGCAGATTTGCAGCTTGTCTGTTCTTCTGCTCCTAGAAGGTTGCTTGGGCTGCTGAGGGATAAAGAGGCCTGCCTGGGGTCCCATAGCCAGGGGGCTGCTAAGGCCAGACTCCAAGGTTAGCTCTTTACCCACTACCTTTCACCTTGTACATCAGTCACCTAGTAAATATTTATTGGATTGAAACGTGTAATATTGTCAGCCTCGGGCACAATTATAACATTTTTCATCTGTTAATATTCCCCTTCCTCCTCCCCAGGTAGCATGCCTCGGGCGCTGTCTAGACTAAGCCCCCTCATTTCCAGGCTCACAGAGGTGAATGACTGGTCTAAGGTCACATTGACAGTAGGTGACCTGAGTAAAATTTGACTCCAGATCCAGGGCTCTCCGACCTGCCTGGTATCCAAGAAGCAGCTGGAGGTGCAGGATTACAAGCCAAGAGCGACCTCAGGGCTGCAAACAACTCTGGACATCATCGGCATGGAGATGACAATTAGGTGCATGGGAACTGGAAAAGGCAGAGCTTCGAAGAACTCCTGGAGTTGGTGGGAGGCCCTGGATTACGACTGAGCCAGAGACATGAGGATCACTCAGGTGGGTGGAGGGAGAACGAGAAAAGAAAAGCCAGGGAGGAGCGTCTAGCGAGAGAGAATGCTCAGCATTCAGGGTCTGAAAGAGGAAGGCTTACATCCGGGCCACATGGGGACAGCACACCGAGAAGTACAGGATGGATACCTCAAGGACCAGAGGGCTGGAGTGTTCATTTCCCTTCGGCTCATTCTCTCCACAACTCCCCCCACCCCGCCCCGCCCCTGCCACCACCTTCCCATGGTCTGTGTCTAGTGACTGATTCCTTCTTGCCCAGAAATAAACAGGTCTCCCAGGTTCTTGCAAAACTTCACTTGACCCTCCTGTGCCGAGCTCAGCGCATAGAAGCATAGGCCCGTGGTCAGGCTTAGCCATAATTTCTTAGCCGTTCCCTTTCTCAGCACTCGAGAGTAAATAATTGTGCAAAGTAGCGTGTGATGCAGCATGTGGAAGACAGTCCAGATTCCTCCAAGCTAAAGGAGAAATCGCCATGGGCTGGCCTAGTCTGAGAAGAGGACGAGGAAGGGGGCAGGTGGAAGGCAGACAGACAAGGACTAGTGGAAGGAATGAGGAAGGCTTCTTTGGGGTGGAGTGGTTACCATGGAGGATCCCTGTTAAGGAGATAAGGCTGGAAAAGGAGGTTGGTACCAGATGGTCAAGGGCCTCTGAATGCCAAGCTGAGGACTCGGGACTTGATCCTGTAGGCAGTGGGGAGCCATTCCAGGTTGTGCCAACCCCCTTGGGGAGGGATGAAAATCTTGTTTTGATATTACTTGGGATCAGGTATAGGATGGCTACAGCCCAGCCAGCCCAGAGGCTGGAAGAACACAACTTTCCAGCTTTCTGGCAGATGAAAACTGCCAGTAGAAGCTGAAAGGAGGCCAGGCCTGGGCTGTGAGAAGGGAAAAGAGGAGGTGCGTCAAAGACATTAAAAGGAAGACTCCACAGGACTAGAGACTGATTGGATGTAGGGGTCAGCTAAGACAGCAAAGGAATATTTAAGGACTTATTTTTATCCCACACTGGCCTTTCTCCTGCCTCCAGCAGTCTGGAGCTCCTTCATCTGTGGAGGAAGTCACTGTGGGCAGGAGGTAAACCCAGGGCAGCCGTGACACCCAGTAGAGTGGGACGCCCAGTAGAGTGTGACGCCCAGTAGAGTGCTCTAATTTTTCAGGGGTCTGCCCAAGGAGTGTTCATATACTCCCATGCTTACTCTCCCCTAATTCTCCTTGGCTTGTACCGAGGGTAGGGCTTAAGATGAGGCAAGGATGATAGTTTGAGAATGGAGTTCAAGGTCAGGTTGAGAGTGCACTTCTACAAACTGTGCATTTACTAAGCACCAACTGTGTACAAAAGAAGCTGTTCCTTCTCTTTTGCTAGCCCATACCTTTGTTGTCTACAGTTGACCCTGCCATCTGAGCCTGGCACCACACCTGCTAATATGGTCCAATGGAACAAAACCTAGAAGTTAAGTTCATCATGGAATCAAAGATTTAAAGATGGAAGTGGCCTCAGAAGTCATGGGACTATATGCACATAGTTGGAAGGGAGCCCATAGGTCATTTAATCCAGCCCTCTCATTTTGCAGATGGAGAAACTGAGTCCTAAAGAAAGGGAAGTGACTTGTCTGAGGTCAGTAGTCAACAAGCATTTATTAAGCACTTACTATATGCCTGGCACAGTGCTAAACATTGAGGATACAAAGAAAGGCAAAAAACCCAGTCCCTGCTCTCGAGGTGCGCACAGTCTAATGGGAGAGACAGCATAGAAATCTGTACACACGAGATATGTACAAGGCAAATGGCAGGTGTGGCAGAGGGCAGTCTCCAGGGGGCATTAAGGGTGAAGTGGACTGGGGAATCCAGAAGGTGGGATCTGGGCTATTGTGAAGGAAGCCAGTTTGGGGCCAGAGGTGAGGAGGGGGAGAATTTCAGTGTGGTGCACATGGACGAGTGTTGTGTGTGAGGAAGAGCCAGAAGCCAGGACATCAGGTTCTAGGGTTTGCAGAAGAGGCCTAAGTGTTGAGAAGTCTGGAAAGAAAGGCAGGGGACAGGTTGGGAAGGTCTTTAGATGCCAAGCAGGCTTCTATAGTAGATCCTGTGGGGAACGGGGAACCTCTAGAATTTACTGAATAGGAGAGCGGCATGGCATGCCCCTGCCTGCATCATAGGATGCTCAGTCTGGGAGCCAGGCGGAGGCTGGATTGGAGGGGGAAGTACCTAGAGGCAGAGAGCAATCGGGAGGCGAGCTGATGAAGGCCTATCCAAGGCTGGCTGCATGGGTGGGGAGAAATCCTGTATGTCCGAGATGTTGGGAAGGTAGAAAGGATTAGCTTTGATGCCAGATTGATACGTGGGGTGAGAGAGTGACAGGAGTAAGGACAACCACAAGGCTCTAAGCCTAGATGAAGGGGGAGATGGTGGTAGCCTTGAGAGTGATAGGAAAGTGGGGATGAGGAAGAGGACTTCAGAGGAAAGAGAATGAGTTATGATTTGGACGTATTGACATGAGTTTGAGATGCTTGCAGGACATCCAGTGGGACAAGTCCAAGGTGAAGTGGGATTGGACCTTGGGAGGGAGAGTGGGGGTGGATATATAGGTCTGAGACTCATCTTTAGGGAGATCAGTAAATCCATGGGAGGTGATGAGTTCATGAATGGCTCTAGAATAAAAGAAGAGAAGAGGGTCCAGGAGAGAGGATTGGGGGACACCCATGACCAGGAGATATCACCTAGAGGGAGATACTTCAAAGAGGCTGGAAAGGGTGGTCAGAGAAGCAGGGGGTGAACCAGGAGAGTGGTACAGAAACCTAGAGAGAGAGGAATGTCTGGGAAGAGAAGTGATGGACAGTGAGGTCACAGAGGGTGAGGACTGAGAAGGGGCTATTCAGATCTCATTAGTAACTGGAGAGCAGCTCAGGATGAATGAGGGGAGAAGTCAGAGTGCGAAGGTGGGCTTCTGACCCTAGCTCCATCAGCATCCCCCGCCACCCCCAACTCTTACCTTTCTCCATCTGCTTCTTAACTTGCTGTGTGATGGTAGGCAAATTGCTTCTCCTTTTTTGGTCTCGTAAGAAAAGCATGCTAACGTCTGCCTAGACTACCTGGCGGAGGCAGTTACTAGGATGACATGTGATAACAGACGTGAAGGTACTTTGAAAAAATGCCCTGCGCTCTGAGGATATAGGGTGTGATCTAGAACACGCCTCCGCCACTGAGTTCAGCTGCTCCATCTCTGTACGTGAACATGAGAAGGAGAGACCTGAGGCCCATCGGGGGCTTGGCCCCAGACACCAGTGCTCCTTCCCCACTCCTCTTGCCTCTAGCCTCTGACCAGGTTCACAAGCCACGAAGGCCACGAATGGTCAGGTCCCAAACCCTGCAGAAGCAGATCGTAGGAGACACAAGGAGGTAAAATTGGGTACTATGGCCAGTTTCTGCTCCACGACTGACCTCCTTTGTCTTCCCCTGGTGCCTGTCTACACTCTTTCTCTACCCTCTCCCCAACCGTCTGCACTCAGTTTTCCATTTTGTGACCTCATCTTTTTGGCAAAGCTTATTCTCCTTGCCCTCTCAAAAGCCCCTCTGAGTGTTGACCCTCTCTTCCTCCTTCGGGCTCTCTTCTCCACCCTCAGTTTCAGAGACACCACATTCCCTTGGTTTTTCTCCTCCGTGGTAACTACTTTTCAGTCTCCGTTGCTGGCTCCTCCTCCTCTTCCCGATCCCTGTAGATGGGTGTTCCCCAAAGTTTTGTCCTTGGCCCTCTTCCCCTCTGCTTCTACATTCTTTTTTTTTACCCTTGGCAGTCTCATCTCCTTCCTTATCATCAACTACCGCCTCTGTACAGATGTCTCCCCAACCTCAAGCTCTCTGCTTGACTTCTCTCTGAACTGGAGATGTGTATCTCCTCCTGCCCAGGGGACACCTCCCCTCGGATGTCCCCTTGTTACCCCCACCTCACCATGGCCCAAACTGGATTCAGCCTTGCCCTTAGCCTGCTTCTCTTCACTCCCATTTCTCCCCACCTCCCACCCCCCACATTTCCTGTCTAGGAACCAAGACTTGCCAATTCTTTTTCCATGTGTCCCTGTCACTTTTTCCTCATGGCGACTACGTTGGTCTAGGGCCCTCATGACCATCCATCTGGACAATGTCTTCCCGTCTCCATCTGTGCCTTGAGCCATCCTGTCTACAACTGCCAGAAGAATCCTGATGCTCATAGGTCTACTCACTCCACTCCTCTGCTTCCTCGTGGCTCCCTCTGGAAGAAAATTCAGACTCCTTTGTCTGGAATCCAGATACCTCCCTCATCTGGCATCATCTTATTCTATGGGATCTTAGTGCTAGAGCTGGGAGGTACCTCAGTTGCCATCTAGTCTGAGTCCCTCGGTGCAAAGATGCAGAAAAACGAGGAAACTTTTTAAGGTCAAGGGTGGCAAATTAGGTTCTGCTTCAGTTTTTTTCTGTTTCTCCTGGGCTCCCCTCTCTCTGTGCCCTTCTGTTGTTCTCCAGGCCAGAGCGGCCCCTTTGGTCACCTCCTCCCTGAAGCCCTCCCAGATGGCCACCTCTGATGTCATGTCACGTCATGTCTTTTGTCTGTGTCTTGTTCCTTGTAAGTTCCATGACAGGGGTAGGGAGGGGGGGCGGGGACTGCACTGTGACTTTACCTAAAGTCTTCGATCTCAACTGGCACCAAGGTGAGGCTTAATTAAAATTGAGATGCATTTAATCTCATGGACAGAGGAAGGAGCTTCTAGCCCAACTCTCCCAAAAGTTCCCAAACCTCATCTCATGATTTTTCTTCTTCCCATCCCTTGCCACCCCAAGTTTCTTGAGCCCTGGATGGTTTCCAACACTTACAGACAGACCTAGAGGACCAAGAGGGCAGCTGGGGGGCTCCATGGTGCACAGGGCACCAGGTCTGGAGACAGCAAGACTCATCTTCCTGAGTTCAAATCTGGCCTCAGACACTTCCTAGCTGTATGACCCTGGGCAAGTCACTTAACCATGTTTGCCTCCATTTCCTCATCTATACAATGAGCTGGAGGAGGAAATGGCAAACCTCTGCAGAATCTCTGCTAAGAAAACCCCAAATAAAGTTACCGAAAGTCAGAAACGACTGAATCAGGAATGAAGAGGAGAGGACGGTTGGGGGAAAGGGGAGATGAGGTGAGGCAGGGAGCAGAGGAAGGTTCTGGGGAAAGCCTTTTATTTGTTAATACAAGAATAGAAATTCTGCAATAAATACCATCTAATAAATAACGTCTCCAAATAAATAAATATTAATACAAACAAACAGAGTCGTGAGTGGATGGGGCTGGGGGGGGCAGGCCCTAAGGGAGCCGCCCCCTCCTCATCCCCAAAATGCTACCGTCCTCAACAATGTAAACTTTTAGGAAATCCTGTGACCGTGGCTGTCCCACTGGGGCTGGGCAGGCTGCCCTGGGATGGGGGAGCCACTGTGATGTTAAGGAGAGACGAGACGGGAGGCGAGGTTATTGACGCTCAATGTGTTTGGCGTCACCTTGGCTTTTGGTGAGAGGGTATCCCCAGGGGCCTGCCTTGTCCCACCAATTCTTTTTTTGAATTCCTACCTCTTCCTGCTTTGGTCCCCGGGTCACCACATCCCCCTCCCCCCACCGAATTGGAAGGGTGGGGTGGCTTAAAGTGAGGAGATGGGGGAGTAGGGCCAGCCAAGAGGCTTCACCCCACAAGGCACTTCCTGCAGTGAGCTCCCCCTTTCCTTGTCTGACTGCCACATCCTGGCAGCCAGGTTGGGAAGGTGGGGAGCCCAGAGACTGAGGACCATACACTCCCCCGCCTGGCTCTGGGCTCCCTGAGGGGGGCTTTATTGCATCACTCTCTGTGAGAACAGGGGGATTCCCCCCTAGGATGGCAGGAAGCTCATTGCAAAGACGGAGAAGGGTGGTCAGAGGTCAGAGGTCAGAAGCAGGGGCCTCCAGGCGCAGAGTGACCGCCGAAGCTGAGGAGTGCATCTTTTTCTTGAGCCAGTTGAAGTCTTTGGCCGAGCGCCAGAGCCAGGTCTGCAGCTCCTTCAGCAGCCAGAAGTCATCCATCTTCTGGAGGAAGTCACTGTGGGAAGGGCTGGGGGCCCAGGCAGGCTCGGCCCCTTGCGGGGGCAGCGGGTAACCCAGGGCAGCCATGACCCCAGCAATGCTGCCCAGTAGGCCCTGCAGGCTGGTGCAGAAGTGGGCCAGGCTGCGGCGCAGCTCGGCTGTGGCCGCGTGGCGGTCCAGGCCCCTCAGATAGCAGAGCAGGTGGCTGTAGGCCTGGTAGTTCTGAGCCAGCCGCAGGTGGTCGTTGAGACTCCGCCACACGTCAAAGTCCACCGTGGCACTGGGCAGGGCCTCAGCGCTCAGCCTGGGTGGGTTGAAGTCGGGCTCGTTGAAAGGGGGGCCCAGGTAGTTCAGCTGTGGGAGGGACAGGGCGGTAGGGCCAGCTCTCAGAGGGGATGCCCCTCAGCTGCCTGCCCTCCCCCCCGTGACCCTGGGCTAGTGTGAGGCACTTCCTGTGCTGCTAGGGAGGGGAGGGCCCCTCCATGTCCTCCACATCGAGGCCATAGTCAAAGCATGAACAATGGGGGGTTCTCCACGGAGGCATGTGCACAGAACAGAAAGCAGAGGGATTTACACATGGTAGATGCTTAGTAAGTATTTGTCGAATGATTGGCTGAGTCTTGGGGAAAAGGCCACAGATGTGGAGAAGAAGGAAGATCGACCATCGAAAGCCACAGGAGGAGCTGTAGGAGAGGGAGAAGGCCCAGGAGAGTGCCGAGCCACAGAGAAGCTTCCAGAAGGGGCCTGTGTGGCACACGCAGGGACGAGGCAGACGGAATCTGAGAAAGAGCGCTGCCTGGGCAAGAAGGAGCTCCTGGCTGACCTCCGAGAGAATGGAGTCAGGAGAGGGGAAGTCAGATCGCAGGGAGTTAAGGAGCGAGTGGGTGGAGAGGAAGCAGAGACAGGGGGTGTAGACCACTCCTCTGAGAAGCTTGGCAGCTAAAGGGAGGCGAGAAATAGGAGCAGAAGGGGCAGCAGATCAAGCAAAGGGTTTTCAGGAGAGGCTAGGAGGGCCTGTTGGAAGGAAGACAGAAGGGAACGAGCCCATGAGGGCCCCTGGCTCCCCTTACCTCCAAGGTGTCTGGCCCTTCCAGTAGAACAGGGAGGGGGCAGAGCACCTTTTACCAACTCCCCAAATGAGTGCCAGGGGAGGGGGAGGGAGAGAGGGGCGGGGTGAGGGCTCAGGAGGGATGGGATGTGACCAGAGCATTTGCCAACTGCAGGGTAGGTCCAGGGGGCCAGAGGAAAGGGGTGGGGAAGTGGTGTTCAGCTGGGAGAGCTGAGGAGGGGGGGCGAGGCTTGGGACAGGCAAGGGCCCAGGGGGGAGGTTCACACGCTGACAACCTCAGAGACAAACTAATTTCCTCGGTGTATCCTGGGGCCTGAGCCAGCTCCCCCTCCGCCCTCCTCCCTTTCCCTTCCCTGGCTCTGGAGCAGGGGTTGGGGTGTGGGGGAAGAACAAGGGGAAAGGGGGCCAGTTCCCTACAGCACCACCTTCTCCTCACGCCCCTCCAACGGCCTCCTCCAAAAGAATTCCTGGGATACCCACCAACGATCTGGGTTACCTACTGGTCCCCCCACCATGTGACCCCCTCCAAGAGGCCCAGCTGGGATGGGGGAGGTCAGACAGAGGGGAGGCCTAGGCTGCAGGGGCCCCGTGTTCAGAGGCCGGGGCGAGCCAGGACACAGGCGTGTGAGGTGGGGGCCGCCCCCACCCCGGGCCCCACCCGTGCGAGAGACACCACAACACGGTGTAAACAGAAGAGACTTCCCCAGCCCCCAGGGGGAGGAGGGCGGGCGGCTGGGCTGGCAGCCAGTGGGGCAGTCCTGCCCACATGCCTAGTCCTGGGGCCGGGAATGGGGAAGGGAGGGGGAAGCCAAGGGGAGAAGGAGAAAGGCCAGGCGAGAGGATGCTGGGGACTAGAGAAACCCTGCCCATCTTCTCTTCCCCCTGCCAGGGCCAAGGTTCCCCCAGATACTCACATAGGTCCCAGCCAGGCTGCGCAGTTGGTGTTCCAGGTATCGAGTGAGGTCATAGGTTTTCTGGATGGAGGGGCCAGGCCCTGGATCCCCTGTTCGGTTGAGGGCTGGAACTGCAGGAAGGTGCCAGAGCACAGTGCACAGACAAGCCAGCATCCCCCACGAGTCCCCTGTGGGCAAGAGAGGGACTGAGACAGAGCCTGAAGTCAGGGGGGGTGGGGGGAGGCAGCTGGCAGCCCCTCAGGTGTCTGTCCCCACTTCTGGCTGGGAAGGGGAGGAGGTACCAGATGGGAGACCGAGAGGGATGGAGCATGGGAAGGGTTTCTGGCCCAAGTCAGTGTGTGTGTGTGTGAACATTTGTGTTCCTGACTTTGGTTTGTGACCTCATGACAGTGTGTTAGCTCAAAAATGTATTTGGCCTGTGCATCAGTGTCTCTGCATTAACATAGATGAGAGGGGGCAGACCCTAGGGTGAGAATGAAGGACCGTCTCTTATCTCTGCAGTCTGGGAGTCAGAGGTCCTGGACTCCATTTCTGTCCTCATCATTGTCTGGACCCTGTCTGTTTCTCAGTTTCCCTATCTGTACCATGTGGAAAAAGCATGTGAATTTGGTCTTGAGGGTGGGAGGGAAAGTCTGGTTTTGTGGCCTTGGCCACTGTGAGGCTCACAGTTCTGCTCTGGGGCTGAGTAAGGGAGCCCAGCTGGTAAGGAGACCTAAGCTCAGGAGAGAAAGTGAAAGCAGCCCAATGGATTGTACTTTTGGCTTTTGGGTGCCAAGGCTTTGGCTACAGATGGGGAAATCGGGTTATAGGAAGTGGGATATAGATGTGGAACCCTTGTGGGGAGCATGGGCTCTGTTCTGGAACCTGGTTGGCATATAGGTTACGGAGTGGGGTGGGTTGAAGGATGTCACCAGGCACATGGGGGCCCATTCCGAATCAGGATGCCCAGTAGGTCTGAGTCAGAGGTGCTCCCCAGTGTTTGTCAGGGTAGGGACCAATGGTGACACTGGCCCAAGTCCTTGGTGTTCTCTGGAAGGTTTGGAGGCTCTGGGGGATGAGGCTGGGTTTCCTAGGAGCATGCTCTAGTCAGGACACATGATCGACTAACCTATTTTTATTGGGCTGAGTCATATCCAAGAACAAGGGTGAAGTAGCCCAAGATGAGTAGGGCTCTCATGTGTTCAGACTGGATTAGGTTTGGTTGGGGTTTAGGGTTGGTGTTGAAATGATATTGAAGCTGGTGGTTGGGTCGGGCTTAGGAGCGGGTAAGGTTAGAGCTGGGAGAGGCTCAGATTTCTTTTAAGGTTTAGGGTTAAGAGGATGAAAGGGGATCAGAGTCAGTGGCTTGGTCGGGTTTAGGGCTCACCCCTCGGGTGGGTTTGTGGTTAGGACTGGGTCAGTGCCAAGTACAGAGTTGTGGGCAGCGTTGGCTGAGCTGGGTTTGAGGAAGGCTTCGGGTTACGCTGGGCTGTGTGTAGAGACTCAGGATAGAAGTGGCCAGAGCCCTGGGTGTGCTTCCAGAAGGCTTTCCTCTCAGGGTCCTCTGCCTCTTAAAATTTGCAAGACCTTGGATAAGTCACTTCTCTTCCTCTTAGCTTCAGTTTTCCCCTTTTTGAAATGTCAGTAGCAATACTTGCATAGCCTATATCTGTCCTGCCTGTGGGAGCCTGTCAGTGTGTGGAGATGGAGTCACTTCTCCCCAGGCTCTGCAGCGAGGGTCAAAGCCCTTGGCTGTGATTCCCGGTGTGGGTAAGGTAGGCTGGCTGGGGCTTCTGTGCCCTCAGAGGAGGAGTCAGGGTGTAGCTGCTATGGGGGGGGGTGCACACTGTGAGGTAGAGAGCCCAGTGACAATCTCAGGACCTTGTCTACTGGCAGGGGCCTCTGGAGGAGTGACCCTGCTTATGCAGACTGGAGCATGGGCCCTGCTCACATTTTCCTTTCCGCTTCTGACTGCTCCCAGTTCTCACAGCTGCCATCCACATCTTTTCTCTCCTAAATTCCACAGCTGGAAGGGAGCTTGGGGCTTATCCCTCTATAGTGTCCCCAAGAGGCATTCCAACCTGCCCGGATGGGCCTCCCTACTGCTTCCTGAGGCAGTGTGTTTCGATTGCTTATGTGTTAGGAAACAGCACAAAGAACTCGGGGCTTGGAGTCAGAAGGCTGGGCCTACAATCTGACTCAGCTCCTAACCAACATTGTGGCCTTGGCTAAGTCATGCCACTTCTCAGGTCTCAGTTTCTTTATTTGTAAAGTGAGAGGATTGGCCCAGATTTCCAGCATTTCCTTATTTGAAGGCTGAAAAGCACAGGCCTTCACCCTTCCCTGTTACCCCAGCCCCCTCTGGAGCTGGGTTTGCTGTCCTAAAAGGGTGACAGCCCTCAGGCTGCACTCACACATGGAACCCTGTTCTCCAGGGTCCCCCAACCTCAAGGTGGTGATGGTGCTGCTCCTCGGGATCTTGGGGGCCCAGCTGACCCAGGCCCCGTGGGGCATCCCTCAGGGAACTGGCCCCACACACAAGGGGAGATGCCTTTGAATAAACAAGAACCTTCTCATCTGGGCAGAAAACGGATCATGAAATTAACCAGACGAGGCCGGTGTTTCCAGGAATATTTCAGTTCTGAGGTAACTGTGTCACTGCTGGTGGAGGGCGGGGGGAGAAGCTTGAGAATCTAGAGGGAGAGAAGGAAGGGGAACAGGCAGGAAGGCTTGGCTCTCCCCCACCTTGTCTAGTTCTGGGGATAGGGTCTGAACATGACCGCTTTCTCTCCACCCCAAAGGCAGGAAGATAGATGTTAGGAGGGGCCGAGAACACCTGTGGTGTGCAGGCGAGGGCTAGAAAGCTGGGAAGCCTTGGTCCTGAGAACAGAACCTTCCTGCAGCCCGCCCCCGTCTTCCTACTACGGGTGTGATAGAGCCTAGAGTCTAGCAGTTGGCCCTGGGGCCCTCTGCCAAGCACCCCGAGCCTGTCCCTCCGTGAAGAGGGTGGGTGAGAGAAGCCCCTGCTCTCTGGGATCAGAGGGGGCCTTGGCCATCTATGTGGGGTGCTATGGACCAAGAGCCCCCCTCCCATCCCCCAACTCTGTTTCCCCTCCCCAGCTCTGCCTCTGGCTGCCTCTGGCTGATTGTTTACATCCCGTCTCCTTGCTATGTTTATAAATCCAGCTGAGCACGTGAGGAGCTAATGAGCCAGCTCAGGTTTCCTGCTGGAGTACCCCCTCCCTCAACCCCCACCCTGGCCCCCACTGGGCCAGGCCCCTAATTCCATCCAGATCCCAGGGCCCTGGGAATGGAGGGCCCCGAGCACATCCACACATCCACACAGCCCACGCAAGCGCACGGCCACCCCACACGATTGCACACGCAAGCACACACGTGTACACAAGTTGTGGGCCAGCAGCCCCCACAGTCCCTGGCCTGAAGCCCTCAGCCTGACCTCACCCAGTGTGTCTGGGGTTGGGGGGGGGCGCTTGGAGGCCCCGACAGGCCATGGAGGTTAGGGACAGGGAGAAAAGCCCTGATTGGGGCCTCTGCACCATCAGGGATCTGCAGGATAGAGCTGCTGATCTGAAATGAGACATCAAGAGGCCTCCACCACAAAGCATTTAGGGTGGGCTGGAGGATTCCTTTGCACTCATTAAAAATTTGGGCTCCAAGGAAAGGACCTTATTTGAGGACTCCCGGTTAAGTGTTGGGCACAGCCAAGTGACCTCGGGTGGCCGAGGAAGGCTCTCTTAAGGATATGGCCGTTCCTAATTCATGGAGAGCAGGAAAAAGGATGGAAAGGATTACCTAGTCCCCACCCCCTCATTTTACAGTGGAAGAAACTGAGACCCCGAGAGACCCTGTGATCTCCCTAGTGAACAGAAGAGTCAGACTCAAACGCAGACCATCTGATTCCAAACACAGCCATCATGCCACTCTATCTGATACCTCTGTGTGACTCCTGTCCCCAGACTGGCAGCATCCCCTGCCCCTGCCCCTTCCTTCTGATGCTACCTTATCTCTCCTCTCCTTCGCCTCAGAGATCTTCTCTCCCCCATATCCCTTCTCTGAAGCTCTCATTTCTTTCCCTTCTTTTCCCTTGGCCTTGAGTAAAGAGGTCAATGGCTCTACGATTCAGAGGGGAATCTAGGGCCCACAAGGAAGAAGGTGGACAAGTCCATGGCCCAGGAACACAAGTAGCGGAGAAGGAATTAACAAGGCCATTTTCTGTCTGCACTAAGTAGCTAGCAGTTGTGAGACCTGCCTATGTTGAGGTGTGGAGGTGTGGTTCAGCCTCGGGAGAAGGCTCCCTAGGAAAGGACTCGGGCCGAGGCAGTGCCCCAGAGAGTTCAAAGGCAGTGCCATCTCAGTGATGAGGGTAGGAAACCAGAATGAAGAGGGGGAGAGGGAAAGTGTGAATAGCACAGTGGGATTATGCAGAGGAAGGAGCAGTGAATGGAGAGGAAGCTGGCGTGTGGGAGAGCGGCTCGTGAATGGCAAGAATTAGGGGCGGGGTGGAAGGCTCAGCTCCACGGCGCGGACCGTCAGTCAGCCCGAGCCACTGAGCTAGGCCCAAGAGGAAGGCCATCGGTGGGGACGCCCGGGGTGGCCAGGGTAGGCTGGCCTTCGTCCGCCAACACTTGGTACTCGGTGTACACCTTCATTGTTAGCTCTGACGGCCGGCTGTCGTACAGGCTTGGGAGGCTTGACTGCCGGCTGTCGGGGGGCACGGCCAAGGGCGATGCCTGCCGTGCATCATTTCTGGGTGGCTCCTAGCCTCCCTTCTGCGGGTGGCCCAGCTGGCCCCTGGCTTCTAGCCGACGGCTAGCCCCAGCTATTCACTCCCCTTTCACCTTCCCTTTCCCACCAGTCGATAGGAGAAAGGAGGCCGGCTTTAGAGGGACTCTTGGGGCTGTGAGGGAGGGGGCCCAACGAAGAGGAGGGGCCTCCGTGGGAATTAGTCAGTGATGGTGTGCTGGCGGGGGGGCGGGGAGAAGGTGAGAGGTTGTCTGACCTGGGGAAGTTGGGGACTCACTCGGGGGGTCTACAGGCAGAGAGAGAAACAGCACTCAGGAGCCGGGGTGGCGGCTAACAGTGTGGGAGGCACCAAGGCTGGGGGGGGGGCGGGGAAGGTCAGGGACCTACTAATGTGCATTGACGGGGGAGTTCTTGGGGAAAGTTTTTTGGGCTTCCCTGGGGTGGGGTTTAGAGGAGTACTCGAGGATGGGGAAATGAGGTGCGGGGGGGGCTTATGAAGGCCCTACTTTCTCTAAGCGAACCCCAAAGCAGTGACCTTGCTCTTCCCGCCCCCCTCCCCCCGCGGCGCCTCCTTCCCCCTGTGTGGCCCCTAAGCCCCCGGCCCCGCCCCCACCCCCACCCCCTTACTCCTGGGAGCTTCTCCCTTCCCAGCGGCGGGGGCGGGGTCAGGGGTACAGACTGAGTCTCTGAGCCGAGAGATGCCCTTTCCCCCTCCCGTGGCTAGTTCCCACCTCCAGGCGCGGCCGAGACGGAGCGGTTCCCTCCCCTCTCCTCCCCTGCCCTCCCCCGGGACTCAGGAATAACTAACTCCCTTGGCCGCAAAGCGGAAAGTCTCCCGCCGGCCGCTCCCCCGGCCCGTGACGGGCTTTTTCCTGCCCGGGTCCGGCTGGGCCGCCCCCGCCCCCTCCACTAATCACTCCCAGGCCAAGACGGGGCTGGGCCGGGCCGGGCCGGCCTGAGTCCGCCTGGGCCGGCTGGGGCCGGGGGCGGGGACCGCCGGGCAGCCCTCTCAGTCAGCATCCGCTCTGGCCCCCTTAGCTTGACCGGCTCGACCCGGCCTGGCCCGGCTCCCCCTTACCTGCCGGCTCCCCGGCCACGGGGAGCATCGTGGGGTCCAGCCGGGGCTGTGCCCAGCTCCGCGCGCGCCCTGGCCCAGAGAAGAGGCGCCGAGTCCTAGCGGCCCGGCCCGGCCCGGCCAAGCCCAGCCCGGCTCTCCAGGGTGGGCGCAGCGACGGCGGCGGCGGGGGGGAGAGGGAGAGCGGCGGAGTCCGAGCGAGGTGTTGGCCTCCCCCTCTCTTCCCTCCCTCCCTCCGGCCCTGTCTCGGGCTCCCCCCTCTCCCCTTCCCCTCCCTCTTCCTCTCTCCAACTCCCCCTCTTCCCTCCTCTCCCCCGGTCTCTCCCTCCCGCTCGCTCGCTCGCGTCTCTTGCGAGTCCTTTCTCTATGTCTCTGTCTCTGCCTGGTTCTCGGTCTCGGTCCCCCGTCTCTGTCTCTGTCTCTGCCTGGCTCTCGGTCCGGGTCTCTCCCCGCCCTCGGCTCGCTCGGGCTCCTCCTGGTCGGTCCGAGGCTCTCTGCGTGTCTACCGCGGGCTCCCTTTCCTCGGGCTGGCTCCTCTGTCCTTTGTGCGGGCTGCTGCTCCTTCCCTCCGATTCTGTCCGTCTGTCCGTCCGTCCGCCAGCTCGCCCGCTGGCCGTCCTCCGTCCGTCCGCCCGTCCGTCTGTCTGTCTGGCCCGGTCTCTCTCCCTCTTCCCACCTCCCCGCCCAGACGAGACGCGGACTCTCGGAATGCCACGATCCCCACCGGAGCTGATGGGGGGCAGCTCCCGGAGGCCAGCCCCAGCCTCGGGGTCCCCCGGGAGGAGGGAAGGGAAGCGGATCTCTAGGCGGAGGGGGGAGCAGAGGAGGTGGGGGGCTTGGCCCCAGCCTCGGAGTCCCCCGGGGGGAAGACGGGAAAGCGGATCTCGAGGCGAGGGCGGGGGTGGCGGTAGCGGGGGAGATGGGGGGGCCCGGCTCCTTCCTACCTGCTCGGAGGTCCATGGGGCCGGGGGCCGGGCAGGGGCCGGGCGCGGCTCCTCTCCCGGAGGCTGGCGGAGTGGGAGGGAGAGCCGCAGCTCTGGCGAAGCCTTACTAATCCCATCCGCCAAGCCCACTCGCAGGTTTTTTTCTCTGGGTTTCGGATTTTTTTTTTCGGTGTGGGACATTCTGCAAACTTTTTTTTCTTTTCTGACGTGTAAGGCTGTAACCACAAATTGTAGCGGCCCTCCCCGGGGGTGGGGGGAGGAGGGGGGAGAGGGAGGGAGGGGAGGGCTTCTCTCTCTCCCACAGCATCGAGTGGGGGGGGCGGTGGGTGGGTGAGGTGAGGCGAGGCTGCGGTACCACCCTGGGCCTCCGGGGGGAGGGGGAGTTGGAGGAGGGAGGGCAATAGACAAGTCTGCAAACACTAGGGAAGAAGAGAAGGGAGGGGGTGTTGAGTAGGTCGATTTCTCGCTTGGGCTCCCTAAAGCGTTTGTTGTCTGCCGGACCCCCTGCCCCGCTGCCCGTCTCCACCTTAAAGCGTCTGTGAGCTAGCCCCCATCGCTGCCCATATCCTCCCTCTGCCCGGTCCCTAGCCCATGCCTTCATCTCTGACTGCCTCCCCCCAAATCAACGTAGGGACACATCCCTCCGGTGCCAGTGAGCTGGGCTCTCAACAAGTGATGGGGCTTTTCATGCCTCCCTTTGACTGGGCAGCACCCCCACCTTGTCTCTCGTCCCCACGCCTCCCCATTGTCCCGGCCGCTTTCCCCGTTCTCCAAGCTCGGGCTGAGGCCTTCAGTGCAGCAGGTGACTAAGTGGTTTAGGACACCCCCCTCCCCCCTCTGAGGGAGGGCACGGCGCGGCGTGCCAGGGCACCAGCTCAGAGACGAGAGCGCTTGGCGCTGGCCTTTCCCCCGCAAGTTCACAAAGTTTGTCATTCTTATTCTTAATGTCAGCCTGAGTGGGGGGTGGGGGTGGGGAGGGAGATTTGTAATTCGTTAATCAGCGCGAGGCACAGGACCGGTTTCAACGCAAGAGGTTTCTGTGGGTGACTCAGCGGGAAGTCTCCCCATTCAACACAGGAGGACAGACGGACTGAAAGGGTTTCCCCGTTGGGGAAATGCTTCCGTACAAGGGATAGAGACATTTGGCGTTCTCCTTCCTTTGGGGTTTGGGGGCATTGTTTGGGAGGAGAGGAGGAGTTGCTTTCACCGCCATCTCCCTTCCTTCTGTAGGCAGGAGATGGGATGAGCTGGAGACCTAAGGGACCAATGAGCCCGGAGTCCTTCTCTGGACTTTCTCCCAGTATGCCTCTGTCTCTGTCATTCTCTCTGTCTCTGTCTCTCTCTGTGTCTCTCCCTCTTTTTCTCTGTCAGTCTCTGTCTTTGTGTCTCTCCCTCTCTGTCTCTGTCTCTCTCCTTCTTCCTGTCCCCCTCTTTCCAAAGCCTATCAAAAGGAGAACACAGGAAAAGCCCCCAGCTAGTCCCAGGGATCCTCAGAGCCTTTGGAAGCACAGAACCTGGCACCTAGGAGGGGCTTGACAAACTCTTGCTGCCAGGAGGGTCATTTGGTCCTTAAGACAGCACTGCCTCACAGCCAGGGCCTATGAAATTGTTTTGTTCTGAGTGGGGGGTGGGGGGAGTGTGGGATAGCAGAGCAGCAGCTGGACACCGACTTAGGGAAAGAGGACCCCCTCTCAGGAATAGAGTCAGCCAATCTCCTCCCAGAGGAGCCAGGGCCCACCAAAGGGGTCTGAGGCCAGAAGCCCCCCAACTCCCCATGTCCAGCCCAGCCCAAGCTGTGGAGGGGAGCTATTTGCAGACCACTGCTGCTTTCCCAGGACACTTCTTCCCTTTTTGCAGGGTAAGAGCTGGGGAGGGGGGGAAGTTTGTTTTCAATTACCTCACTGGAGTGGGACAGACTTTGTTGTTGGATTTTTTGCTCTCTTTTTTCTAAACAAGGAGAGAAAAGGCTGGCCTGGGGCTGGGGGCAATGAGCTTTCCAGGGCCACCAATTAGATGTTGTGATGAAACTTGTCTTGAGGGAGAATGGAAAGAGCCCCCAGTTCCCACCCTTCCGACCCCGTCTGACATTGTCAGCCACCCTGGGCAGCCTCCTGTTGTCCTTGCTGGGGCTGAGGAGACAAATGCTAGGAGGGCCCATGGACACAAAGGGCCCCGGGTCCTGGGAGCTGCCCATAGGGTGGAGGTGGGGGGAGAGGGAAGGAAGAGGACCTTCTCAGCTCTGCTCACTTGGCCCCTCTCCTTTGCCGAGCTTGCAGGCTTTCTTCTTGTGCTGGGAGTTTGCAGACAATGTGGTTTGGATTTCCCTGAGCCCCCTCAGCACCTTATAAAGCACCTGGCTGAGTCAGGGAGAAAGCAGCCCCAGAAGAGGAGAGGAGGGGGGTGGTGAGAAAGGGAAGAAGAAAGAGGAAGAAACGGAGAAAGAGGGAAGAAAGAAAAGGGGAATAGGAGGGAGAGGGAGAGGGAGGAGAGAGAATGAGAGGAAGAAGAGGGGAGAGGAGACAGAGATACAGATAGGGAGAAAGAGGAAAAGAGAGAGAAGAGAGAAAGGAGAGGGGGAGAGAGAAAGAGAGAGGGGAGAGAAAGAGAAAATGAGATAGAGGGGGAAGGGAGAGAGGGAGAGAGAGAAGGAGGGAGGGAGAGAGAGGAGACAATCAAGACAAGAGGGGGGAAGACAAGGAGGCATATATGGCGGAGGGAGAAGAGAGAGAAAGGAGTAGTGAAACAAAGGGAGGATCCTGGAAAGGGGTAATGGCATTTTCCCTCCACAGAGGTCCCCAGGACTGTGGGACATCACCCTGGAAAGGACTCGGAGGTCATATGTGTGCACATCTCTCCTCCCTTGGCCGGGGCACAGGTGGTCTCACATGGCGGTCTCAACCTTTTGGGGCTCTTTGAAGGCCCAAGCTTGTACGTAGCATCGCCCAGCCCAACTCTTCCACCACTTCATACCCTGGTTCACATATGTGCTTTTCTCCTTACTCCCTGAATGCTTCCTGGTCTTCCCAGGATAAGGTCCCTACCTGCAGGAGCTTCCTAGTCTAGTTGGGGAGAGTTGTGCCAGGCAGTGTGTGTCCAGGGCCAAGTGTATGACGGTTCAGGGATTAAGTCTTAGAGAAAGGCAATATCTCTGTGGTCTGGGGTGGTCATGGATGGCGTCACAGGGGAGGAGGAATTTGGACTGGCCTTGGGGGGTAGGATGGAATGCAGACAAGCTGAGTGAAAAGGAGGGAGCATTCTCTGGTGATGATAGAGAGGATGGAGGGCAGGAAGGCCCCCTGTTTTTGTGTTGGGGAGATGAAGGTATGTGTAGCAGTGAAAAAAACCCATTCTATAACTAGGGTGGGGCCATGGGGCTTTGCTCCAAGACATTGGAGTGGAGAGGGGGAAAAAATTAAAGAATGATTTTCAAAGATTTCACAATTTTAAAAGTTGCTACATTTGCACTTTGACATTTGAATTTCTTTAGCAAAGCAACTGAGCTGAACTCCTAGTTAACAAAAATGATTGCTTAAAATTGGACGCTACCAGGCTGACTCCCTCCTGGTGGCAGCTTAGCCAGCATTGGCCTTGAGGTGGGCTGGGCTCTCTGGGTCCCTGCACAAGGGGCAGGCTTCCCAGGCTCTCTCCTCCAACTCGCTGGAAATCATCTTAATTACCTCCTACGTTACTTTCACAGCCCAACTTGCCAAGCTGCTTCGAGGGCACATTTTGGCCCCAGTCCACCCCAACCCCCCTCCCTCACCCAGGCTGGGGACTCTGTGGAAAGAGCACAGGGATGGGTGGGAGCTCGGAGCTCGGAATCTTGGCCTCTGGGCACCTTTTGTCTCCTTCGGCTGGTCCATTCATTCCTCCCGGCTTCTATTTCCGTGCCTGTAAACTGATGGTCATAATATCTCATCCCTATCCAAGTCAGCGCTACCTGTGTGATCTTGGCCAATGAATGGGTGCAAAGGAAAGAAGGAAAAAGTGTCTCATAAGCTCTCACTGTGTGCCCAGCATGATTCTAAGCATTTGGGGATTTGTTATTCAGTTGTGTTCAACTATCCGGGACCCCATTTGGGGTTTTCTTGGCAGAGGTACCAGAGCAGTTTGCCGTTCATTTTACAGATGAGAAAACTGAGGCAAACAAGGTGAAGTGACCTTCCTAGGGTCGCACAGCTACCAAGTGTTGAGGCAGGATTTGAACTCAGGAAGAAGAGACTCCCTTCCAGATCTACCGCATTGCCCTGAGCATTTGGGGATATGAAGAGAAAAATCAAGACAGTCCCTCACCCTCTTTGGGCCTCAGTTTCCTCATCTGTAAAATGAGACTAGAATGAACTACAGGGTCCCTTTTGGCCCTAAGTCTAGGATTCTCTGACTGCAGGGCCGTTGGAAGCCAGGTAGCACAGAGCAGTGGACTTAGAGTCAGGAAGCCCTGAATTCAAAGCCTGCCTCAGATACTTACTAGCTGAGTGACCCTGGAAAAGTCACTTAACCTCTTTCGACTTTAGTTTCCTCATTCGTAATATGGGGACAATAAAAAATACCCACCCCCGGGGCTGTTGCGAGGATAAAATTAGATAGTAATTATAAAGCCTTTACAATGCTATCTATTACTATTATTATTAAGGGAGCTAGGTAACACGATGGATAGAGCGCTAGGTCTGGAGTCAGAAAGACGAGTTCAAATCCAGCCACAGGCACTGATTTGCTGTGTGACCCTGGGCAGGCAAGCCAATTAACCTTTCTCAGTCGTAGGTTTATCATCTGTCAAATGGGATGATAAAAGCACCGAATGAGATAATATTTGTAAAGTGCTTGAGACAGTGCCAGGCATGTAGTAGGAGCTCAATAAATACATATATCTTTCCCCCTCCCCCCAGAAGGAGCCAATGGAATAACATGTGGAAATGCCCAGGCATTTTTTAAAACTGTTTTTCTTCCTTCTCTCCTTGGTCTCTTGGGGTAGGTCTACAGAGTGGAGTGGGGGTGGGGGTGGGGTGGGGGGAGGGGAGACTGCAGATAGTGACACTATTAGTATTAACTTACTTTCATAATTGATTGGGATGGGGGGTGGCAAGAAAGCTTGTAGGGTATGTTGGAGCAGGGTTTCGTCTCTAGGGGCAGCCTACTCCTCCCACCCTGGGATTCTATGTGTCTGCATCTGCGTGGGGGTCCCCTTCTCTGATGGTGCTGGCCCCTCTGCAGAAGATTTCTTCCCATACTCCAATAGTCATTGCTCTGACAGCCAGAGCAGAAGCTCCTCCCTCCTCCCATTAGAGTTGTCCAGTATTGACCCCCATTCCCCGCCCCCACCGTGGTAAACCAAAAACCCTTGGTCATTTTCCACTCATAGCAGTGATGGCCCCAGAGGAATGCTCCCAAGTCAGAGCTGAAGGAGGCCTTAGGTCATTATCAAGCCCCCAGACTTTATCTGACAGATATTTGGGAGCAGGGTTGGCCTTTAGAATTGGCAAAAGAGTTGACTGCCTACCTAGTAGGATCTGAGGGCTGACACTAGAGCCCAACAACCAGAAATCTGTGCCCAAACAGTCCAACACAGTGCTTGAAACTCCTCCATTCAGGTGTTATTCTTATGGGTATTGCCAGGTTCACATGCCCTCAAAATCCCCCCTTAATGTTTATATGTCCGATGAGGGGTCTTTCTCTAACACCAGTTGGAATCTGTTGATGATTTGCTGAGAACATAGGACACGAGTTAGTTCCTGGGGAAGATGCGGGGAAGGACCCTTCACACCAAGAGGATGGGGAAGGAGGAGAAATGAAAACAAAGGCCAACTTCAAATATACCCCCTTTTTTGCTGAAGATTCGCCATTTCCTGAGCCAGCAGGCCCCCAAAGATGCCCCTGGGAATGCCTAAAATAGACCAAGAGGCATCATATCCTACAGCAGATAGAGCTCTAGGGACAAGAAGACCCGAATTCAAATCTGGTCTCAGACATGCACTAGCAGTGTGACCCTGGCCCAGTCACTTAACCTCTACCTGCCTCATCTGTAAAATGGGGATATTGCTAACACCACTTGCCTTCCAGCTTTGTGGTGAGGTTCAGATGAGATATTTCTAAAGCTCTTTGCAAACCTTTTAAAAAGCGCTCTATAAATGCTGGCTGTGATTATTGGATACAAAGTCTGCAGAACTCTGGGCTAAGAGCTAGGAGCCCTGGGTGCCAATGGCCTGAGTCCTGCCTTCAGCTCCCTTTACCTTGACATTTGTCCAGAAGCCCATTTAGAGAAATGGGGGCCGCTTCTCTGCCCAGGAAGCCTCGGATCATAGCATCATTGAGGCAGGGGCATTTCTAACACCAACAAACTTGGGCAACAAACATTTAGTGAGAGTTCTGTAATAGGTGCTGGGGGAAGATTCATTCATTCAGCAAGCACTTATTTCATGCCTACTTTGTGCGAGGTGTTGGGTGTTAGAGGGGCAGAGATCAGAATGAAATGCCTTGCTTTCCAAAAGCTTACATTCCAACAGAAGGGGAAAGTAGACATATAAATAAAAACAAAGTGTGTCCAAAGGAAAACCCCACAACTGGGGCCCTGGGAGAGGCCTCACACAGCAGGGAAGGAAGCAAGGGACTCTGTGAGGTGGTCTTGAGGAAGAAGACATGCCAGGTATGGGGAAGAGCCTGGGCATAGGTGTGGAGATAGGAGATTAAAGGGCTTGGCAAAGAGGCCAATTTGACCAGAATCTAGAGTCTATGCAGATGATGAATGCGTCCAAAAAATCAGATGGCGCTAGATTGTAAAGGGCGTTAAATGCCAAAGGACTCTTCATCTTATTCTCAAGACAAGAGGAAGCTCTGTGAGGTTTTTGAACAGGGCTGTGATGTGGTCAGACTGTGCTTCTATCCCTTGGGTGGCTGTGTGGAACATGGACTGGAGAAGACAGACTAGTCAAAAAGCTATTGCAAGATCTCTCTGAACTGATACAGAGTGAAGTCAGCAGAACCGAGAAAACAGTATACACAGTGACTATAATACTGGAAAGGGAAAGAACACCCACACACCAAAAATCAGAAGTGGTTGTAATAAAGTGATAAAGATCCAGCAGGACTGAAGAGAAAAGAGAAAAGCATCCCATCCAGCCCTTCATGGAGGCGGGAGTTCCCAGAGGGGCTGCTTACACATTGCACAAGTTTTCAGACTTTCAGTGTATCGATCTTCCTGTTTAAAAAATACTCTTTGTTCAATGGGATGGCTATCTGGGAGGGAAAGGGAGGAGAATCTGTGATGTTACTATGATGATGGAAGAAATAGAAGATATTGATAAGAACTTATTTTTTTTAAGAAGTAGCTATTGCAATGATTCGTGTGAAACATGTTCTAGAGTATTGGCTGTGTGAGTGGAAAGAAGGGGATGAATGCAAGAAATATTGTAGAGATAGAATCTCTAACTTAAAAATTGATTGGACATGGAGGGAGAGGGAAGAGGAAGTGTTGAGGATGCCTGTCTGTTTATTGGGCCAAGCTGTCTGATGACCCATACCTTTTACAGTAACTCTGAGCACACCTCCCTGCAGAATGTCCCCTCACCCCCACCCAAGTTCCTGTCTTCATGGAGACATGCCTGTAACAGTCACACAAAATCACAGAATCTCGCAGTTGGACACAACCTGAAGGACCATTTCCAAATTCCTTCTGTTACACTTCTTCCTTTTTAAGAAATATTTTTATTGATGTCTTCTTTTTCTTACATCATCACATTATTCCAAGGATCCCTTCCCCTTCCCAGAGAGCTGTCCTATAAAACAAATAGTATTTTTAAGGAGGAAAAAAATCAGCACCACCGATTGAAAAAGACTGAAAACTCGTATGACGTGTGAGCTCTGGAGACCTCCATGCAAAGGCGGCTTGGGGAGGGTGTCTTTTCTGATCTCTTCATGTAAGTCCTACGGTGTCTTTATCATTTTGTTATATTTAACTTTTGATTTTTTGGCGGGGGAGGGGGAGTTGTGGTTCTTTCCGTTTCTATTGTTGTAATTATTGTGTGAATTTTCTTGGTTCTGCTGACTTCATTCTGCATCAGTTCATGCAGCTCTTTCCATGCTTCTTTATATGCATCACATATATCATTTCTTATAGCACAGTAATAATATTCCATTAAATTAATGTACTTTCTGTTACATTTCTAAATAGTCATCCAGACTTTGCATGTGGACTTCCAGTACAGGGGAGCTTTCTGAGGCAACGGCCCATTCTTGGGACTTTGGGGCAGCTCTGATCCATTTTTACTGATTCTACTTACAGCAAATGGAGAAGTTTTGAATGATGTGGATAAGTTCACTCATCTTGGCGGTGCATTTTCCAGGGATGTACGCACTGACAATGAGGTTGATGCATGCACTGCCAGAGCTAGCTTAGTGTTTGGGAGGCTCTGAAGGAAAGTGTGGGAGAGAAGAGGTATTAGACTGACTACCAGACTACACAGAGCCATGCTGCTGACCTCATTGCTGTATGCCTGGGAAACCTGGACAGTCTACCAGAGCCAGGCCAGGAAACAGAATCGCTTCCATTTGAATTGTCTTAGGAAGATTCTGAAGATTGCCTGGCAGAATAAGATACCAGACACTGAGGTCCTTACTCAAACTAAACTGTCAAGCATTCAAACCCTGCTTCAGAGAGTGCAATGCTGATGGGCTGGTCATGTTGTTCGAATGCCAAATGTACGCTTGCCAAAAAGACTGTTTTATGGAGAACACACAAAGCAAGCGCTCACGTGGAAGTCAGAAGAAGCGATACAAGGATACTCTCAAGATCTCGCTGGAGAACTTTGGAATTGATTGTGTGACATGGGAGACACTGGCACAGGACTGTTCAGCATGGTGTTCCCACATCAGAGAAGGTACTGTGCTCTATGAGAAAAGCAGACTTGAAACAGATCAAAGGAAAAGCAGGATGTGCAAATTTAGAATATCCACCCCAAATGTTCATACGGATTATTTGCGTCCGACCTGTGGTAGAATATTCCGAGCTCATATTGGTCTGATCAGCCACAGTCAGACACATCAAATCTTGACTCAAGCAAAGTGATGTCATTTTGGTCCTCTTCGAGAATGAAGGACCCCAACCAACCAACCAACCAACCAACCAAATTCTGCCCTCTAGGGCCCAACAGAACCAGCCCAACCCTGTCTTTCTTTTCCTCCAGGGCAGACATTCTCATTTCCTCTGGTCCATCTTCATGTGGCATAATCTTGAGGCTCTTCCCCATCCAGGTTTCTGTCTTCTGAAAACTCTCCATTAGATCAATATTCTTCCCAAGATGTTGGTTCCCAGAATGAAAGCCAGGCCTCCAGGTGTGCTCTGGTCAGGGTAGAAGACAACTGGACCATCAGGTTTTTTTCTCTAATGTCTCCTGTTCTCCAGTATCTTTCAGGGATATCTTCTGGTCTTCTGACAGCTAGAGGGTATGGTTCATCAGAGCCGGGGATGTGAATGTTCCGGGGGGAGCTGGGAGCTCTGCTCTTGTCTCCTTACTCCATGCTCTAGAAGCCATTTTTATCTTGTCCATCCTGGGCCAAAGATCATTCTTCTTTGCAGAGAAAACAGAAAGCAAAGAAACTCAACTCGAGCAGCTCTACCGGCTCTCACTTCCTGTCACCCCTGAGCCTTCTCTCTTTGTGGCTGTATCCATTCTTTCTCTTCTTCTTCTGCCAATATGCCTTTAAAACCACTTTTTCATTAGCCTTGGTTTCTTCCCAAGCCTCAGTTTGCTTTCACCCTTAATACTTCTGACACTATTCTTGCCACCCCGTGCCATGATGTATTTATTTCTCTTTTCTTTTCATACTTGTTCTTGCTTCCATCTGTCATATGAATCTGCTGAAAATCCAAGATGGTCGGTGAGTTCCCCGTGCATCCACATCAGTCTTTGTCCACAATTTCTTTTCCTCATCAGAACTTTCCCTTTGTGTCTCCAGAATTTCATTGTTGGGAGCTTCCCATTCCTCCTTGGCTAACTTCCCATGTAGACTTTTAGACCATGGGATCCTCCCTACCCTTTCTCTGAGGCCTTGGAAATCTGCTCTCCCATAACCTAGGGCATCTTATTCATGTCAGCCCACGCTCAGGTTTCCTCTCCTCCTCGGAAGGTTCTCGTCATTTCTGTCCAGTAGCCAATTCTTCCTCTTTGGTGAGAAGCAGATGTGGAGTGAAGAAGTTCCTGTTATTGGTTCTGCCGTCTTTTGAAAGATGAAATTATCATTAAGACAAGACGAGAAATGGTTAGCTTACTGCTTTGGGTCTGAGAGGAGAGAAATAGAGAGAAGGAGAGGAAGAGGGAAAGATAAGGAGGAGACAGAGAGGAAGAACAGAAAGGGAGAAGAGAGGGAAAGACAAGGAGAGGGAGAGAGGAGACAAAAAGAGGAAGGAGAGAGAAAAAAAGAGAAGAGAGAAATAGGAAAGACAAGGAGAGGGAGAGTGAAGAAAGAGGAGAGGGAAAGAGAAGAAAGAGAAGAGGGAGGGGAGAAGAGAGAGAAACAGAGAGGAGAGGAAAAGAGGAGGGAGAGAGACAGAGAGGAAGAAGAGAGAAAGGGAGAGGCCCAGCACATCCTGTTAATTATGGCACATTAGATACCGTCTGTTTCTTGAACTCACTTAGTTCCCCTTTTTGGCCCAGGTGTGGTCTATAGCCTCATCTGAGGACCATATGGATGTTGTCCCTCCTCCCTTTCATTTCCACCCCTGTCTGCCTATCAGGCTTCTTCCCACCCTGCCCCCAGGGTCTGCATCTCCTCCCCTGACATCCTCTGAGGATGTCACAAGACCCCACTCTGTCTTGTGCCTTGGGAACCAGCTCAGTCCTCGAAGAGCCATGCTCTGGGTCTGGGTCTCCTGATACAGCCTCTCAGATACCTAGAGGTGCCCCCAGATTAGAACAAGATATGAGCAGAGCTAATGAGAAATGAGGCATGGATCCGATTTGGAGTTGAGGAGCCTGGGGTCACTTCCTTGGGTGTCCATTCCCTAGGTCTCAGGGTCCTAACCTGGTTGCTGGGAGGGGTTCGCCGGCCCCAGCAGTGCCTCGGTCCAGGGTCCTATAACAAGTGCAGAACAGGGTGGTTGTGAGGAGGGCTGAGGGCAGGTGTCCTTGGTGAGGGAAGGAAGGATTCTTGGTGAGGTGGTTTAAGGTCCTGCCCATCCCTGACAGACTGGAGTTTCCAGGTTTCCTGGTTTCCAGGGAAGCAGCCGAGGTGAGGAGGTTATCTCTTAAAAGACCCACGTGTCCAGGGCCCAAACCCAGAGGAGCCTGGAGATGCTGCTGCAGGGGTGCTCCCTCAGCTACCCCTCCCCCGGCTGACATTCTCCCGCCCTGGAGGTTCCAGCTCATGAGACTGTTGGCATTTGTGGTGGCGTGCCAGTAGTGACTGAGGCAGCTGAGGGCAGGAGGGTGGGGAGGTTGGGAGGGGAAGGAAACCCATCAGGAATGTGCTCCTGCGGCTGCCAGCCCTGACACACTTTCCCTTTTCCCAAGGAGGGAAGGAGCCAGCAGCAGAGGGCTGCCAGCCCTGCCTTGCCCTGGGCTGACTGTGATGTCACCGGAAACCCCAGGGGGCAGGCAGCTTAGCTCACCTTCTGCCCTGCCTGGCCCTGCCCGGTGTCCCCCCCTGGCCCTGACACAAACACCTGGACCAACCCAGGCCCTCCCCAACCTCTCCCCAGCTTAGCAAAAGAATCTGAGATGGAAGACTTCCTCTTCCCTCTTTCCCTTCTCTCTTGGGCTCCATCTCTTTGGTTGGGTGGGTCCTGAACGCAGGAATGTAGGAACACCCCCCTTCTCCCTGCCACCTGTGCCAGGTCCAAATCCATTCTCCTCTGCCCAGCCAGCCTACCCCCCAGGCTCTATGACTCCATCTCCCCTGGTAGGGGGTGGGGGTTACCTTTCCCGGGGGTGGGAGATCCTTATCCTCAAGTGCTGAGTCATTGGCTGCCACCCGATCCTCTCCTCCTGCCCTCCCTCCCCAGGCTTCTCTTGCCAACCTGCACATTGCCTGGGCCTCCTTAGGGGCCAGGGCCCCCAGGTACAGCCTTTATGAGGTTACGGAGAGGGCAGTAGCATCCTGAAAGGGGAAGAGACAGAAAATCGACCCATCACCCAGTCTCTACTAGATACCCACTGGAGGCTCGGGCTGTAAGAGGAAGAAGTGTGGTCCCAGCCCTTGAGCAGCTTATGGAATCACGGAACACATCACCAGAGGGTAGCAAGGCGAGCCTTGAGGGGTTTGGAGGGAGAAGTCCCTAAGGGCTGGAGTATCGGGGAGAGCTTCCTGTAGAAAGCAGGGCTGAAGCTGGGGGGTAATCAGAGAGGCAGGATGGCGGCGGAGGAAGAGAGGGACGAGCTGGAAACGAGTCCCCGTTCTGCCCTGCCTCTGCTCATGGTGGTGGGGGTGGGGGTGCCTGCCCTCCCCCAGAGCCCAGGGATCTGGTTTCTAAAATTCCCGTTTCTGCATTCTCCTCACATTAGGGGCTGAACTCGTGTGGGAGGAGACTCTCGGGCAGCGACCCCAATGTTCGGGGTCTACCTTACACCCACTTTGTCCACGGAGGGCTTTGGAAATCCCTGTGAGGTTTGGAGTCGGCAGGGCCCTCCGAGATGAGCTGGTTACAAAGCCTTCTTCTCATCGGACGCCAAGCTTTCTGTTTATTACCTGTGTTTGTGTGGGATCTTTGTACATTCCCAATGCTAGACTGTTTAGGAGGGAGACGGGGTTCCTGCGGTACGCCTTTGATGGTGTCGAGTGAACGAAACAATGGACACAGAGACTCGCATGCTTTTATCTTTCTGCCCAAGGCGGGGGGCGGGGGGCGGGTTATGCTCTCCTCCTCGCAGGACTTGCCCTAGATCCGGCCACACAGCAGAACCTTCCTCATCAATGACTGGGTGGATGCCTCGAACCAGGGATGCTTGTGCTGGGCGCCAAACTGAATGAGCCACAACTAGCGATGGTGTCTATCGCCCTCTTCTGGCCTTGTAGGGGATAGCCCCAGCTAGGGCTTTGCCCGAGTCCCTTCTTTGTCCCCCGACATTGCCCAAAACAGGAATGGGTAAATGTAGAAAGACAGAGTTGCCCCCGGAAACCAGGCCGGCTTTAGCCCATAAGATGCTTAGAATTAGAAAGACCCCGGTTCAAATTCTGCCTTTGACACTCGTTTTTTCTGAGCCTGTTTCCTCATCAATAAAACTTGCATTCCCTACTTCGTGGACCTTTGTGACTCAGTGAGCTCCCTGGGATGACGCTGTCCTCACTTCAGTGCACCACATGCATTTCAGTTATTATTTTCATCATCCCAAGTCCTTTCTGGGCTGCCCGTTCTGGTGGACTTGAGTCTGAAAGTCTGAGTGAGAGCCCTGAAATCCGTTGTGCAGAGGTTATGCTGGCTGCGCTAGGTACTTCCTCTCTCTGAAACTCATCTCCCTTATCTGTAAAATGAAGAGAATGTGTGTGTCCTGCTTCCCTCTGAGCATCAAGTGAGGCCACTAGCAGAAGGGAGCGTTTGGCCAGCACTGGGGGCTGGCGGAGTCTTCCTCTGATGGCACCCCAAGGGCTGGGCTGGGTGAGGCCAAGGTTGCCCTCCCCTGGGAGGCGTGGGCCCCAACCTCGTGGTTCCTTCATTAATGGGGCTGTCATCCATGGATTTATCTAAACCTTTTGTGAAACTATTTCTATTTCCAGCCTGGCCCACATCTTGGGATAATGATTTCCATCAGTTTCCTCCCCCACTGTGGGAAGTAGAGCTGCCTTTAATTTGTCCTAAACTTACCTCTTTCCAGCTCCAAGGAGGCCCTCATAGCAGTGGTGAGCCAGGTTTCCGTGGGTAAGTCCATGTGCCCCCTCTTCAGCCAGAACCTCAGACTTCCGTGACCTACCAGTGCCTTTCTGAACGGAACAGCATTCCTAACCCAATGCCTTGGAAAAGCCCATGTCCCCCCATCCCCCATCAAACCCCAGCCCCCATGCCCTCCAGAGCACTGAAGTCCCTTCCATTGGCGTGACCAGTCTCAGGATCTTCTAAAATCACAAAACAACAGACTGTCAGACCCTGGAGGGACCTTCACAAGTACACTGGATGACAAAGTCAGGACTCAAAAAAGATTTACAGGCCAGTGCAATGAGCTAAATCTATTCAGATGACATTCGATAGGGGTAAATGCCGAGCCTTACACTCAGGTTCAAAAAATCTCAAGTACCTGAAGGGAGGAAGACACAGTTAGGTTAAGCAGTGTGTCGGACAACAATTGGAAGATTATAGAGTGTTTCACAGCAGTGGGGTGGGGCAGCCCAAAAGTGATCGCCATCTTGCATTAGAAAAGGCTCATGTTCAATTCTGGGTACCACAGTTTGAGAAAGATTTTTATGTAGAAGTTGGGGAGCAGCCAGGAGAGGGCACCCAGAATGGTGAAGGACCATGAGTCTCTCATGGGAGGACTGAGTGAAAGACATAGGGATGGCTAAGCGTGAAGAAAAGAAGACAGCTCTCTGGGTGGATTGGAGGGGCTCTGGTGTGGAAGAGGGCCCCAGGAGGCAGAATTAGGAGCAATGTAGGGAAGACACAAAGTGGCTACTTTATGCTTGATGCTTAAGGAAATGATATGTGCTGTTCCCAGTAGCAGGGACCGCTTCCTCCTCATTGGAGGTCTTTAGGCAGAGGCTACTTACTAGCTCTTGAATTGGTTGTTAAATTTCAAGTGTGAGTGTTTACCCCTCAGAAATGAGCAAACACTACAAACTGGGGCTTAACTGGTTGTTTCATCAGTTACCTAGACGTAGGAAAGTGATGGAGAAAATATTAACAATGCAGATTAAACTAAAAAGTGTGTCATACCTTTCCAGACAGGTGGCTATTAAATATTTATGAGCATACCCCTGGATATGTCTTAGGGGAGATTCCTTTTGGGTATGGGTTGGACCAGATGGCTGCTGAGATCCCTTCCAATTCTCAAATTTGGGGATAGAATGTCAAAAATGGGAGAGACTCCAAAATGTCAGATGTCAGAACTGGGGAGGAGAACCTTATTGAGCATTGGGGTAATCTCTTCCTTTGGAAGTCACTTGGACATAGCAGGTACCGTATATTAACAAATGGTTGAATTGGATGGAAACCAAGTGACTTTCCAAGGCCAAGGAGCTCATTAGTGGCCTGCCATTGTTAGTATCCTGCTATTGTCAGTGTCCTGCCATCATCATTGGCCTGCCATAGTCAATGGCCTGCCATCATCATTGGCCTGCCAATGTCAGTGTCCTGCCATCATCATTGGCCTGCCATTTTCAGTATCTTGTCAACGTCAGTGGCCTGCCATCTTCAGTATCCTGCCATCATCATTGGCCTGCCATTATCAGTATCTTGTCAACGTCAGTGCCCTGCCATCTTCAGCATCCTGCCATCATCAGTGGTCTGCCATCTGAAAACTTGGAGTTTTCCCTGTGGGGTCAGCATGGAGTTAATTCTCTCCTCTTGCAGATCAATGTCCCATTGGAGTGTGTATTTTCCCCCTACTCAGGTCAATGGCAGCCCCTCCACATGCTTAGTCATAGACAGTCATTGTGAGTTGCTGAGACCAAAGAGAAAACATTCTTGGTGAGCAAGCTTCTCAGATCATTCATCGGTAATGTAGACAAGAGCCATTCCCAGAACAGGGTGCCCAGAGGCTGTGTGGAAAGCCCTTGGGAGCAGGGGCAGCAGGAGGAGGAGGGGGCCAGCATCAGCACCAGCTTAAAAGTCCCCTTTGTTGGGCTTCCCAGACCATGAGGTGTCAGGTCATGCTGGGCCTGGGGGTGGTGACTCAGCAGAGGCCAGGCAAAGTCCAAAAATGAGAGTTCTCATGGTCACCTCCGCAGCATATCCTAGGGCCAGCCTTTCTGGAAGGATCTCTAAGCACACTACCTTAGAGATGAATGCCTTTGTTCTCTCTGAAAGGTGAGGAAGGGACCAGGAAATACTGTCCCACAGTGAAAAGGCCATGGCAGGAGTAAACTGAAGGAGGAAAAATGGGCCACTCTCCCCTTGGACCTCACCATCTCTCCAAACTCTATAGCCTCTATGATCTTTGATGCTGAAATATCCTCTTTGATCATAACCAACCAAGCATTTGTTAAGCAACTGTTGTGTGCCAGGTACTACCCTAGGCGCTGGAGATACAAAGAGATAATCAAAGTCCCCGAAATTTATTATTCTGTTGTTTTTCAGTCATGGCTGACTCTTCTTGACCCCATTTGTGGTTTTCTTGGCAAAGACACTGGAGCAATTTGCCATTTCCTTCTCCAGCTCATTTGACAAATGAGGAAACTGAGGCAAGCAGGGTGAAGTGACTTGCCCAGGGTCACACAACTAGTAAATGTCAAGCTCATCAAGCTACATAATGTAGCCCCCCCTCTTAGCACTCACAGGGCAGGCTAGTTCTCTGGAGGGGGTGACTGCTACCTTTGATTCTAGGAGTAATTGAATTGGTGAATAATTTTTTTTTTAAATAACAAGTGTATTTTTTTCTAATTAAATTTTATTTTATGTTCAGTTTTGAATGAGCTCTCTTCCCCTCTCCCACCCATTTGAAAAGGCAAAACCCATTATAAATACAAAGTCATGCAAAATAAATTCCCTCGTTAGCCACGTTCCAACAAAAGAAAAAAAGGAAGGCAGGAAAGAAAATATGCTTTAATTTTCCCTCAGAGTCCATCAGCTCCCCATCTGGTGGTGGATAGCATGTTTCATCATGAGTCCTCTGGAACTGATCAGAGTTCTTAATGTCTTTCAAAGTTGGTTATCTTCATAACATGGTTGTTACTGTGTAGTTATTCTCCTTGGTCTGTTCACTCTCTCTGCATCAGTTCATGCAAGTCTTCCCAGGTTTTTCTGAATTCATTCCCTTCATTTCTTTATAGCACAATACTCTCCCACCACAATCATATACCACAGCTTGTTCAGCCATTCCCCAATGGATGGGCATCACCTCAATTTCCAATTCTTTGCCACCACAAGAGCTGCTAGAAACATTCTTGTACGCGTGGATCCTTTTCCTCTCTCGTTGATCTCTTTGCGATGTAGCCCTCCCTAGTGTTGGTATTGTAAGGTCACAAAGTAAGCATGGTTTTAGAGTTCCAAATTGCTTTCTAGACTGATTGGTCACAACACCAATTACCTGCTTTTAACCAGCATTTGTCATTTTCCTTTTTGTGTGTGTGTGTGTCAACTTAGCCAAACTGATGAGTATGAGGTGGTATCTCAGAGTGTTTTAAATTATAATTTGCATTTCTCTAATTATTAGTGACTTAGAGCATTATTTTAAATGGCTATTTATAGAGATTTTGGATTTCTTTTTTTCTGAAAATAATTTGTTGTCGTCGTCGTCATCATCATTGAGTTGTGTCTGACTATCTCTGACCCCTTTTGGGGTTTTCTTGACAGAGACACAAGAGTAGTTTGCCATTTCCTTCTCTAGCTCATTTTAAAGATAAGAAAATGGAGGCAAACAGGGTGAAGTGACTTACCCAGGGTCACCCAGCTAGTGAGTGTCTGAGGCTGGATTTGAACTCTGGAAGGTGAGTCTACCTGATTCCAAGCCCAGTGCTCTACCTTATCAATCTGAGAATGATGCTTTTTAATTTGGCTCAGCTCTATATATCTTAGAGATGAGATCTTTATCACAGAAAGCAAAGATTTTTGATTGTGCCAAACTTTTCAAATTTATGTAATCCGTATTATCCCTTTTGGCTCCTGTGAGGCTCCCTAGCTTTTCTTTGTTCATGAACTCTTCCCCTATCCAGAAATCTAACTCTCAATTTCTTCTATGCTTCTCTGTGATGTCACCCTTTATGTCTATATTACATACCTATTTGAAGTTTCTCTTAGTGTGTGGTGTGAGACGCTGGTCTGTATGTAGCTTACGCCAGACTACTTTCCAGTTTTCCCAACAGCTTTTATTTAATGGTGAGTTCTTGCCCCAGTAGCTGGGACCTTTAGGCCTTTCAGTCAGAATACTGTGTGTATCATATCGTGTACCTAACCTATTCCTTCATCCACTTCTCTATTTCTCACCTAGGACCAGATTGTTCTGATGATCACTATGCTGTAGGGTAGTTGGAGATCTGCTACTGCTAGACAAGGGGTGGGGCTGGGGCTTCCTTCCCCCTTTTTCTCTTTGATTCTAAGGGTGACTACTAATGTTGCAGTTCATAAGCCCCCACTAGTGTGCTTCCTTATGGCAGAGTGATCACAGACAAAGGCAGTGTAGATAGATGCTTGTGTAGGGAAGACATGTTGCTAAGGCAACTCACAACTCCAGAGTGGAAGGGCCTACGCAGCCTTTGAGGACTAGGCACAGCGATGGACAGGATCCCTGCAGGACAGGGAATTTCAGTGAAGGTGTAGTGCCCGTGCTGGAGGAGTCCATCTGCTACCAGGCAGGGCTGGGAAGATCTGCCCAGGAGAGTGCCCGTCCAGTGGACCCCACCATGGGCAGCCCCAGCCTCCGCTGTCTCCAGCTCAAGCTTGGCTGAGTGATACTGGACTCTTTCAGATGGAGTAGAGACCCTTATCTGGAGACCGACAGAAGCCTCAGAGCTTCCCCCGTGAGGTTTGTGGCTCCCAGACTGGGGAGAGGTGCCGTGCCACACTTCTTCCTGGTTCAGAGCTGGGTTCTCACCAGAATTTATGAGACTGGCCAGTTACAATTTCCCACATTTCCTGTTGGGTCTTGTGCAAAATGGGGAGTTGGGACCAGGAACTGATGAAGTCTGTGCCCTGGGGGCAAGGTCATTGTCTCAGGCTGGCTTTTTCATGTTCAGTTGATTTACTGAAGCCTCAGAATCCTTTCCCAGGTGTGGAATGCTTCAAGTATAAGAAAAGGGACTCAAGATTGCCTTTCCTTGTCTCCGTAGAAGTCTAAGCAGGGCACACCCCTGCAACTGGGACTACACGATAGACATAAGACAACGTGGGGAGGGAGTTAGATGCTAGCAGCTGGGGGGATCAGGGAAAGGGCCCCGTGCAGAAGGTGGCCTTTGAGCTAAGCCTTGAAGGAAACTAGAGTCTAAGAGTGGAGGTGAGGAAGGAGCGTCTTTCAGGCATGGGGGACAGCCAGTGCAAAGGCACGTGGCCCGGAGGTGGAGAGTTCTGGGGGAGGAGCAGGAAGACCG